>OZ017802.1:7555499-8160551 GCA_963969395.1 Pseudoscleropodium purum
AAAACATGTGGTAAAAATTTCAAAAAATTCCACTGTGTGGATCATAAGATATCGGCATTCAAATTCACTAAAACCATTTTCTTAATCCTATGAAAAATCAAGCAACTACACTTCACAAGCTCACTTTTCTATGAAAAAATGACCAAAATGGTAATGCTTCTTTGGATTATTATTTTCCTAGACAAATTGGCCAAATGCTTAAAAAAATTTAGATCATTTAGAATAGTACAACATACAAGAAAATAATAGTAAGTAGGTAGTAGTAGAACATTATTCAAAATACTAAATTATTAAGAATTTAAATATGGGAATTGAAAAATGTCAATCTCAATGGCTGAAATTTTGAATTACACAATTTTACATTCTAGGTTTTTATTTTTTTCAAAAATCTTGAAAATTAGATAAGATAAAAGATTTCAAAGTTTATTTTAGAGTAGGGAATCCATAATTGCTTACAAACAAAAAATCCTCATAACTTTTGATTTGTTGATCAAAATGGAATGATTCAAAGCTTTATTTGTATAAAAGTCTAAAAAACCAATTTCAAATTTTGGTTTTTGAAAAAAGTGATTTTTTCTAATCTACCCAAACTGCTCAATTACAGAAGAAAGTAACATATTAGGCTGTAACTTTTGACTCCTATTTTCAAATGTCATGAAATTTGTTGCATATGAAAGATATTCCTCATCCACACCTTCTATAAAAATTTCAGCCTAAAATATGTGAAATTCTAGTCACAATGGCCTGCCCAAAATTTCTATACAACCAACAAACGCAGTCCGATCCTTTAGAGATTAAGGAAGGATTTTCTCTTCAAGATTCAAGTATTAGATTGGATGATTGAAAATTTTACTAGACTAGCAACACTTGGACGCACTCTCTATTCATTGTCCAAAATATGGACATTGGAGCACTTCAAGGTTAAAATCAAGGCTTTTTTTTTTTTCATTATTTTGGGGTGCCAAAGTGGTGATCTAAAATTTTACAATGGTACTCCAAATTTCAACATTCATCCACACATTGAATAGAAAATATCACATTAGTACATATCAAATGTCCACAATTCCATTTTCATCCACAATTTGGTGATTTCATCTAAGAGTTTTTATTAATTTGAAGTTTTCTGCCAAAAAAACTTCACATTTTGTTGCCATTTTCTAGCCAAATTATTTTTTTTCTGGTGCAATTTGGCACCAAAAAGAAAAAGAAAAAGAAAACTGGTTAAAATATACCGTTTCTGATTTTGGGGAGATGAAACTTCTTCAAATATTTTTTTCAGTAAATTATCATTGGAAGACAAGTAAAATTGGCATCTAGTTCAAGTGGTTTCATAATTTTTGGAGCTTTCTAGAATTAGTTATGAATTTGTGAAGTTCTAATGCAGTGGGCTCTGAAATCGCCCACCTGCTGAAATGTACACTATTTGTACATTTCTCATTCAATGAAAAAGCAAGATGTACAAATAGTGTGCATTTCAGCAGGTGGGTGACTTTAGAGCGTGAGCGCTTTATGGACCTCTTACCTTACACTCTTTCTAATCAGCAGGAGAAAGCAGGAGAAAGTAGGAGAAAGCAAGAGATTAATTATGGCACAATTTTCAATGCAGTTGTGGCACATTATGACTTGTTGTAGTTTTGGTTGATTTTACAAGGAACCTATGGTTGGAAACAGGAAGACCTACATGACAAGAATATGTCAATTAGAATCTTCAACTAAAAAATTTATAGTAATTAAATTATGAGAAATAAAATTCTGAAAAAAATATGAAATCCTTCTCAACTCTATTTTTGTAAATGAGAAAATTTCTCCATTTAAGAAAACAACACTCTAGGTATGCAAAATTGCTTAAGTGGCCGAAAATGAGTCCATTCCCTTAATTGCAAAATAGATGAAGTTATCAAAAACAATTGGTGGTTAGGATCTAGTGAGTCGTGGGTGGCGAGATTAGTACTAACTTGTGAATATTTGCAATTATTTTTGATGACTTGGCCTACTTTGCAATTACTAGACATAATATCAATGTACACTAACTAGTGAAATTAGGTTGTTTGGCCTTCTATACTATGTAAATATGTGTAAGTATTGTAGAAGGACGTAGGAAATAGGAACTATGTATATGGCATGGATTAGTGAATTGGTTCATAGCCCGGGTTTAAAAAATTGCATGTGCCTCCACGTGGCCTAGCAAAGACCCATGAGGTAATTTCTCTCAATAAAACAACCTAATTCTTAAGGCAACCAAAATTTTACTATGTAGAGTAGGAGAGTTGAGTTGTTTGACTTCTTTGATTAATTAACCATTTGAAACATGCCACGATGGCAAAAGTCTCTTGGATTTAGATTATGTTAGGTGGATTCACACTCACTAAGGTAATATCAGTTGGTAGTAGTAGAGATTTCTCTCAAATTTCTCTCACTACCAGACCAATGAAATTTCTACTTCATACCCACCATGTTGAAAATTTGCACAAGGCAAACAATGAACATTATTGGTCGTAATGTGCCTCTCCTTTATCAATCAAAACATGTCATGAAGGCAAAACTCTCTTGCATTGACATTAATATGTGCAAATTGTATCGTAAGTTGAGGACTTGGAATAACTTAGAGCACTTGTACACAAGCATGCCCAACATAGCTGCAATCACTACTAGGTGACCCTTATAAAAATCCATGCTTCACCGGTACACTCTCAATGTAAGCAAGTGCCACATGCTCATCAAAAATGCCCCAACCAAGGCTTTTCTATGGACCAATGTGCTACCCTCACTCCAGAGGCCAATTTTTAGAGGGATGAAGCCAAAGAGGTCAGATTTCTAACAATCTGACAAAATTTCGTCAAAAATAAAAGTCCTAGCTCCAACCACTCAAAAGTTGAGAGCCTTCTTTGTTGCCACAAAAGTATAGATTCTAAGGATCTACATTCCTTCTCTACTTTGTTCTATCCAACAACAAATTCTAATGTCCAAAAGTGCTATGTGCCCAGACAAGCATGAACAACAAGTTGGAAATGATCAATTTAATTAGTGTCTCTACAAGCCAAAAAAAACCCACTAGTGAAGCTCATATCCTCAACAATTCATGTTCAATTCTTGTAATTAATTCTCCAAGAGCTTTGTAATTCAAAGTTTTAGACTTTTGGTTTCTTGGAATATGAATAATTCAAGAGCCAATCTTGAAATCTTCGTAAATGAATTAAAACATGATAGATTATGCAATCTAATTTATTACAAGTACATTCAACCTTCTCTAATTTCACATTTCACATATATCTTAA
Source organism: Pseudoscleropodium purum (assembly GCA_963969395.1). Lineage (NCBI taxonomy): Eukaryota > Viridiplantae > Streptophyta > Bryopsida > Hypnales > Brachytheciaceae > Pseudoscleropodium > Pseudoscleropodium purum. The sequence continues at coordinate 7,558,775 of OZ017802.1, forward strand.
GAATATATCATTGTATTGTACACATTCGTGATTGAACAATAGAAAAGAATTTTCATATGCTAACTGTTAAATACATATGACAAGAGCCCATCTATCCATCAAAGGAATGCAATTACACAAGATTGAGTATGGTCAAACCATCTTCAATTGCCTATGTTTTCATATCTAAATTTTTTTTGCAACTATGATCCCTACCACTAAAGTTAATTCAATCAGTGCAATACATTCAAAATGTCTAATATAGTATTTTGCTAGTGGAATAAAATTTATTTTCAAGATTTGAATGATAGCTTGGACATGATGATAGTCCCTCCTTCAATCTCCTTACGGCGACTAAAAAGATTAAAATAAAATGGTTTCTAGTAGGAAAATTCAATATAAAACAATTGTGTCCCTCTCACTAATTGAATCAATCTAATTAGTGAAAGAGTGTTGAAATCACCAATCTATAGTATGAGATTTTGGTGCACAGGTTTTTTACAATGTACTCTCATACTTTAAACAAAGTTTTGTGCTCTAAGTCCTCGTTTCTCAGAGTAAACATTCCATTTGGGGATCTTACTAGTCTACAAATTATTCACACTCCACCTAATGGATGCCATGTGAGTCTCTTGATGCACTGTAGATTGGATTTTTATTATGGATTTAACTATAATAAAATTCCTTTAGATTAAGTTTGTTCACAAGGAGGTATGGAAACCTATGGTGATTCTTGTGGAATCATAGATTTAATTTCACCTATATTCATACACAATTTAAAGAGATGAAAAATTCCTAACTTCACAACCACAATAGATAGACCAATTTATTATATTTAAAGCCAAAGTTGAGAACTTATCAACTTGTTGGTAGGGTCTTATAGCTTCCTTCCTTCCATTGCTCCATCACTTCTCATCAACCAAAATCTATTGCTCCTAATTCTCTTTTGCTTTAACCATGATTCCACTTTGTGATTTAATCTTGTCAGCTTCAATAGATGGTTGACTACATTCGTTTGCTCTTTTCTACTTCGGTTGCAATTGCTTTTCCAAATGGGCTATAGAACTTCCACAATTAGTCTCTGCATAGTTCTTCCCATGACAAAATGTGCATCTATTTACATTCCTATAGATTTCGCTCATTGAATTGAATTGATGTGCATCTCAACTATAAAACTATTACAGCACATATGTTGATTCAATTTCTATCGATTCTACCATCATTTGTTGCCATTAAAACTCCCGGTCCGATACTATAGATAATATTTCTAACCAGCACTCAGACAGCATTGACATTCTAAAATACAATAGATAATATATTCCGCATTAAACTCATAAATCTATCACTCAATCCAAATTCTAGCAACTCCAATTGATTCATACTCTTCCCCGCACAGTTCACACACAATTGAAATTCACACATCACAAACCGCTCATGAGTTTGCAGAAGACTCAAATCATTCAGATTCAACAAGTGCACAATTACACATCAAACTCAAATTGAATTCACACAATTCCAGCACAATTTAACACAAAATTTTATGATAGAATCTCATTTCATTATCTCAGCAACTTTTACAATTGATTCAACTTATCTATAACCTCACACAGATTTCAAATCACTACAACCACATACTCAGATATTATCACAATTAACTCTCCCAATCAATTGCACTCACAAAATCATAAAACTATCGCTCACACACTGCCAGCCTCACTACTATAGGAACTTTGGATCACTTCTCCAGACTAAGAGAGAGAAAGCAGCGCACAATAGTTTTCACCTAATTCCCATAGCAACTGCTAATCATCTCCATAGGCCACACCCCATTCATCCACTTCTACAATTCAATGGATAGAAACCCATAGTAAACCTTTACTGATCAGTAAAAACTATTGTTTACACTACTAGAAATGCAAGACCAAAACAACAAAAATTCAACTGATTTATGTTATTTGGGACAATAGAATGACCATTTTGTAACTTTCTATGAAAATCGACAAAATGGCAAATTCTTTCTGTTAATTTGAATAGTGCAATGACCAAATCAACATGTTTTTGTTGAATTTGGAATCTTTCAAGAATCTTTTTGGAATATTTAAGAATTTAAGTATAATGATTTAAAAAAAAAATTAATCATGTAAAATTCAGTCTTTTTTCAATTCAACAGACTTTGGAGTCCATTCCCGCATAGTAGAATAAAAAATTTCAAAAAACTTACAACCAAGAAAAGTTGTAAATTCAAGCTACCTATCACCTCCAAAAATTCTTTTGTGATTTAAATCCTCCAATAAAAAGTTATAGACAAAAATCAGAGAGGGGTAGTTAGGAACATTTATTTTGACATTTTCAAACATCCTCTCTGATTTTTGTCCATAACTTTTTATTGGAGACTCAAAATCACAAACTGATTTTTGAAGGTTAAATTTAGTTTGATTTTACAGCTTTTCTTAGTTCTAAGTTTTTTGAGAAAACGTGTTTTACTATGACTAAATGACCTCTGAAGTCTGCTGAAAATACAAAACACATGAAAAAACAATGAAAAAACTAAATATATAGAATTCTAGTTCATGTGTGGTCACTTAAGTATTTAGGTGGTTTAGTGGTTGGAACCTTGAACCTCCAAACATGAAGTCCAAGGTTCAAACCCCTTTGGAGGCACCAAAGGGGTGGGTGGCGGGTGGCCTTGGCCCGCATGGCCGGCCGCCTAATTCTAATTTTAATTTAATTTTTTTTATTTGTCCAAAACAACAGAAAAAATCAATAGATTTTAGTTTGATTTTGTCCAAAACAACACCTCTAAAATGACTAAATCATTCAATAGATTTGAGTTGAAATTCTATTGTTTTGATCATGAATTTTCTAGTAGTGTTGTACAAGCCATTTAATATGTAATAACTCTAACTATGACTATTTTAGGCATTCGTCATTGAAGGGCAATGAAATTAAGTGGTATGGTTATACTCCTATTCCATTCTATATTGGCACCACTCTAAAGGAATCTACTCTTTTCTATAAGATAGATAAAATTTCACCCCACTTTGTCTATGTTTACGATGCTAGAATATATTATGTGTTCAACAATACTACCTTCATGACCAAAGTGTGCTTTCATTTAGAAAACCACATGCATTTTGTTGCCTTTAGAACATATACAACGATGCTAAAGTGTGAGAGGTGAATCATAAACATTTAGATTTGAGCATTCACTACAAGGATTTTTACTAAAAATAGACATATTAGAGTAATAAATAGCATTGTCAAATCTAAAAATAATAATTTTAGAAACCAAAAATTTAAAAAAATTTAAATAAAATTTGAAAATTTTTATTTAAAATAATCAATGTTGTAATCAAATATTGCATAAAGGGACATCCATTCATCCATATACAAATGAATTTCGTCCATATCATCTATTCATTATCCATCCAAAAAAGGCTTCATTTTCATATTATAGTATATGTCCTAGAAAATGGAATGTAATTATAAAATCTTTTTTTCCCAAAACCAATTTTTTTTTCAAAATCATTAAGATTGCATTGTTGACTTCAAAACTCTATTAACTATTTTGAGGCTAGTTTAGGGCTCCTCAAAACCAAATAGCATCTTCAAGGTTCATTTGGAAAAATATAACAACTAATCCTATTTGTAGTTTGGCTACGGTTTAGCGCTCTATAGAACCAAAGAATAACATCAAGGTTTGTTTGGAGAAATGTAACAATTTATTCTATAGTGGTTCATTATGTTTTTCTATGATTTCAAAACTTTTCATTTAAGAATATTGATTTTATAGACAATTTTTTTTGCACCACCTCCTTATGATCCTCTTCGGTACTGAAGAGGCCTTCTTCCATATATTAGGTTCAACTTTTTTTTCTTATAATGATCCTCTTTGGAACTTGGATTTTTCTTTGTTGAAGATGCAAGTTTGTTAATTATTCTAAGAATATGTACATCCTTAGATAGCAATGCTAGAGCAAGGAGTAAAGAGCCTTGAGCCACTTTGAGTGTTCATTAAGATTTTTTAGAAAAAATAGGCATATTAGAGTCATAAATAGTGATGTCAGATCCAAAATATTAATGTCAAAACTATTGAAATACAAATTACTAAAGATAGAATTTTAAAAAGTCAAATTGTTGAAAAACCTTTATTCAAGGTAGTTGATTTAGCATTCAAATGTTGCAAGTAGGGCCGAAAATTATAGCCTAGCCAGAATAACACTCTCAAATATTTGCAACATGCCATGTGGCAATTAACCCTTAAAGGGCATTGAGGCTGAAAAGGGGTTGCTAAATGACTTGATTGTTTATTGTAGAAACAAAGAATGCACCTACTAGAGCATTTTAGTGAGTACCATGGTCACAAGGACTGCATCTTTTAAAGGGTTTAACTCATAAACAACATTGTGTTCATTTTGTGTCCAATAAATTTTTTTATAGAGGACAAAAGTACAACTATTCATCCTCAAAATTTTGTTATGAAAAGGAGAGATCTTCTACAATTATAGTTTGACTTTCATCAAGTGCTTTTGCATTATTTTAAGCCAATGATTCCCATGGTATCCACAGGGACGATTTCCACGGTCACCAATCCATCCTTCTAAGAGCTAAAAGTTTAGATTTTAGAAAAAAACACTGGGGTGGAATGGAATTGAATGGGCCTTTTTGAAACCTTCACTCCTTTGTTCTTTATTTAGACTTGAAGAGCGTTATAAAAGTGTATTAATATGCAGTACTCCGCAGGTTCCAAGAACATTCAACACAGGAGGTCTCCTGCAGTCTATTGTAGACGGAAGGTTCAAGAACATTTCTTTTTCTCAGCGCTTTTGTTCTCCTTTCGAAGTTGGTTCCACCAATTTGAACTTCCCTTTGTCAATTGCTGTTGTCTTCCACAGTCAAAAGCAGACAGACAGACAGAACCCAAGTACCCAAATCTGAAGCCGTCAGTCAGTTCAGTTCCGTTCCGTTCCACCACGTTATTACTACGGTGCATGAACATTCTTTGTCGGTATTCTATTGGAACCACCCATTCAAGTTTTGCTTCTAATCTGTAAACTATTATATTACCGTACACTTCGCAGTACAGTACATTTCTATCTGCGGCGACCAGTCGACGGACGGTAGGGCACCCCTCCGGAACTGAAGCCTGGCTTTTCATTGTTGCTGTTAATATTAGTTTGTGGAGGTAAGTTCGGCGCAGTTCCTGATCCTCCAAACCGAACTTTCTTAACCAGGTTCTCTAAAAACGAAGAGGCGAATGAGCTTTTCTTGGGCTTCAAGGCAGTCTCGATTGGGTTCTGTTCACAGCTCAGTTCAATTCGGAAGAGTGAGATCATCGTTGGTCGAGATTCCTCAAAAAGAGCAGAAAAGCAACTGAAGATATACACAAAGCGTACATCGTGAGTCAACTGCCGCTAAGCTAGGACTGGAATCGGTTGTGGATAGCCACAGAAAAAAAAAAAGATCTTCAAACTATAGTGGTCTTCAAGTTTATGATACCGTGAGTAACGGAGCTTTTCTGAAGCTCAGCAAAGTCAATGTCTGGCGTGGGGATTCACCTTTCGAAGGACGCGGACCTCGCGACCAAGAAGGGAGTCACCAAAATGCTTCAATTCTTGGGTGAGTAGGTCAGCATTCTTTGTTTCTATGTTTCTGCAGTGAACGATGAAGTCATCCATCGGACAGCGTTCTTCGAGGGTTGATCACGGGGTCGGGCATTGACCGTTAGTTGGAGTTTGTAGAAGCTCACTAAAAAGGGAGTCAACCCATGTCCAACCAGGGGTCCATTTCCGTTATATAGGCTACACTCTTTCCAATCGGCAAGAGAAAGTAGGAGATTAATTATGGCACAATGTGATTTTTTTTGTTTCTATGTTTCTGTAATGAACAATGAAGTCATCCATCAAGACAACGTCCTTCGAGGGTTAATCACTAGGCTAGGCATTGACTTTGTTGGACTTCATAGAAGCTCACTAGTAACTTGAAGAGTACTATAATTTGAAGATTTTTTTTTTTTCTTTTGGGGTTTTGATTGCTATTGCCTTCTTTTTTGTTTTATTTGTATGTGAATTTCTTTTCCTAAATGAGTGATTCTTTAGGGTGCAAGGGTGTCCATTTGGTCTACAATGGACTGATAGTTGATTTGATAACATCTTTTTTGGAGCTATATGTCCTTTAGAAAGAGACTATAACATCAACTTTGGTTTTTTACTTTTCTTATTTATAGCCGCACTCATATTACACAATATGGTTAGGATTTGGTTGGAGTGGAGATGTGGGGTCCAACCTAATCAATAAATTAATATTGTTGTTTACCTAATACAAAGCCCTGTGGTTATATTGAACTTGTTTAGTAATGTAATTTATATTAGTGGAAATATGGTCAAATTTGCCATGTGTACACCAAGTGGATGATTTAGGAGAAGATGGATCTATTGATGGCAACTTACACCACTTATGGGGTCTTCTCATGGGTCATTTTATAATCAAATTCAAATTCTGGATTTTCAATAATAGAACACTATAAACTATAAAGGAGTCAATTTTGTCAAACAAGTGACTTTTAGGGGTCTTTTAGAAATAAAGAGTTGACTTATTCATCCTCTAATTGGATAATTTTTTACTTACTACCTTGGTGATATACACATTAAGTGACATTTGAAGGATCCGGAAGATTGTTTCATTGTTGTTTTCCTTGCTAGGAACAACTATGACACAGTCAAATTATTTAATAATAAAAAATATTAAAATATTAAAATAATATATATACTTTAAAATATAAATATTAAAATATTATTAAAATATTAAAATATTATTAAAATATTAAAATATTATTAAAATATTAAAATATTATTAAAATATTAAAATATTATTAAAATATTAAAATATTATTAAAATATTAAAATATTATTAAAATATTAAAATATTATTAAAATATTAAAATATTATTAAAATATTAAAATATTATTAAAATATTAAAATATTATTAAAATATTAAAATATTATTAAAATATTATTAAAATATTGATATTTGATGTGGTAGGATCTCGGCCATGTCAATACACAGGTTTTAGACTGTGCACAACGTTCCCACAATCAGAAAATCGTAGTCTTCGAGAGGCCTCAAATTTCACTTAATGCTATTACTACCTTGGTGATATGCGCTGTCCTTTCAAGATTAGGATAAAATCAAAGTGTTGAATTTTGATTCAGTATTATCTTCAAATACTCAAGATATTTTTCAAAAATATAGGTTCCAATTCAATGAAGAGAAAATTGCAAGAAACTGAATTGGTGGAGCGATCTTGTGTTACAGTCCTATGGAAGGCTTGCTCTCTTTGACAATTAAAAAAAAACTTCATTTTTTTGGTAAAAATAAACAACAAATACTTCGTGTGGTGAAATGGATGCTTCTAATTTTGCTGATTGGACCACTTTTAAGAACTTGTAAATGCCCCTGTGGTCCTTGCCATGCACCTAGACATCCGCTGTGACCAGGGTCACCCAATTCCCCAAATTTTTATTCAATGGAGTATTCCCAGTATTGCATTAACCTCTAAACGTCCAGATCCTTTTCCAAAATCGATGATTTGGGAAAAATCATTATAAAGTTCTATTTGGAAGAATATTTTGGAATTAATATACAAATACAAAATTGTAGATTTTGAGGTTTAGATTCTATCCATATGGTTAGATTCACTAGTGCTATCACCAATATTTTTTTTTCATAAATTTTGAAAGGGAAATTTTAATATTCCTTCTAAATTCAATTACAAACAAAATATTATCATTTTTTGAGTAAAACTTGTGCATGGATTTGAATTGAGGTTCTGTTGATATGGTGATTTTTTGAAATTTTTGTACTCTTTTAATCTATGACCTCATTTTTGCAAATCCAATTTTGACCTAAAATCACTACAATTTTTGGCTTGACACACTTCCACATTTTTGATTTTAGAACAATATAAACTTTAGTAACACCAAATCCAACCATTGAATAGCAAAAGAACTTGATAAAGTATCTCCACAAATTAGATGATTTTCATCCAAGCACTAATGAGAAAGAAAACCAAATTCCAATCAATTCGTTGTTCATAAATTAGACATTGGAGCGCTCTAGGGTTAAGGTGGGCACCCCAAAATGGGCCATTGACCCTAAATTGCCATCTTTTATTTCTAACAAATGGAAGAATCATTGCATTAAAAAATACAAAATAGCCAAGCCAAATGCTGGATAATGAAGAAAAATGAGCATAGACCAAAAAGAATTGAAACATAATTAAATGAACAAAGAAGATAGATCACCATCTTCACTTGGTGTACATCTACAAAATCAATTATGTATCTAAGTAAAAGAAATTGTTTGTGAAACAAATTTTGTTCTTTCATAACTTTTACATAGTTACAATATCCAAATGTCTTATTTTGGGTGCTTTGGAACCTTTGTTCACTTACCAACAAGAAAATATGAAAATTTGACTAGTTTAATAATAGAAAATAGGCACCCATATCAAATGTATTACATTGTAGTATTTCTACATTGACATGCACATTGCATTTAGTTTTTAATTAGGTAAAGGTAGGGAAGAAATAGATTTGACATGTTCATTAATCCTTAAAAGACATTTCATGACCAAACTTGGGCAAACTTCATTAGATTTCTACATAGAAATACACATTTTTAAATTGTGATATTTTCACATGTAGCAATGTATGTCTAAAATTTAATCTCATTTTTCATAATAAAAAACCTCAAGCTGAATTTTATATGATTTAAATAATAATAATAATAATTACAAATATGATTAAAATAGTATGAAATTTAACAAAAAATAATGGAAATACTAATGACAAACATCATGATGGTGTAATAGATGTATTCCTTGAGTTTACATCAAGAAAAATTCAAATTAATTTTTTTTCAAAAGTCGTGGATTTTGAGGTTTCAAAATGCTATTTTCAAAGTGCCACCAAAATTGCAATTTTAATAATTTTGAAAAAAAATTCAAATAAAAAAAGTATAACGGAGTTTAATTTTTTTAGTTAAGCTTAGTCATTTAAAATGAAGAACTATGTGATTAACTAACCTACATTTGGGGAGGTCTCCCCCCCCTCCAAAAAAAATCTGATATTAAAAAAATTGATAAAAATAACAGTGCATTATGAGCATTTGTGACTCTTCCGTTGAATCTGGACAAGGATTCACAGCCTCCGGCCCAGCCAGCACCGTAGGCCCCAAGTCTGAGTCAGCTCCGACAAATCTGGGCCTCCGAGCGGAGGCCGTGAAAGGCTTGAGCACGAAGGCAAGCAGCTAGACTGACAGACGCAGGGAGACCTGTGGCGGCGCATGGACCCAACTGCAGTCGTCACGTCTACGCCGGCACTCCCGCAGCCAGACGCTGCCCCACGGCGGAGTCCGTCCCTGCCACCAGCACTCCCAGTGCCTCCCGTGCGCGCCGGCGTCGCGGCCGTGAGGACTTTCACCCTCCTGTCGCTCCACTTGCACCTCGTATTCGTATTGATTTGCGCGGCGCTCGCTCGTACCGACTCCGCGACGCCCAAATCCAGGCACTCAGTGGGACCACTCAGAACGGATGAAAGCGAACTCGTCATTCAATGCCGCAAGCTCGCAAGGCTTAAGACGGCAGCACTTTCCTCTCCACCTGCACTGCGGCATATACTTCGCGCCACTAGACTTTGTGCCGTCGTCTAAACATAGGAAAACAGACGACCTCTCGGGTTTCTAGTTGCTTCCGTCACGGACTCTTTGCAGTCTGCTCCAAGGCTCTTTGGGTCTCGTCTGTTGGGAGCTTGAGAGCCCGTCATGGCATTCTGGGGGTTGGTTCCAATCGCAGAATGAGGGCAATTCCATGCTCTAGCTTGCACAATCATTTCTTATTGAATCGAAGGCAATTGCGATCAAGCGCGGACCTGTACAGTTTGTCGAATTCTTGTTTTGAGCTAGCGGCATTCGCTTGATTCTGTTTCTTTTTCTATCATCGGATTTGGTGAGGAGGAGTTCAGGAGAATGGAGTCGCAGTTTGGATCCCGGCGCTTTCGAGATGGTGAGTGGACTCCACGCCGTTTCTTTCCGTTCGTGTTGGTTCTGTCGAAGGTAAGTTGCGTGTGTGAGTGAATAGTGGGTTTCAGAGTAGCGACTTCCGTCGTGGGAGAGCTAGTGTACATCCTCGCATCGGTTTCGTGCTCTCGTTCCGTGATTGAATTTGTCACCGAGCTCATTGAGATGGGTAACAGTTTTCAATGTTGTAAACGCATCGTCATCCTTCGTTCTTCGTGGTTTGTGCTTCGTGATTGGTAATTAGTTTACATGCTGTCAACGTCTATCTAGAAAACTGAGAGCAAGATCTTTCAAAGCCTTGTTTAAGAATTCTCTCCGCGCTCGTATTGAACCTTCCATTCCAATGTTTAAAGCTCTTCACGTTGTGCATTTTGGCTTCTGGAGAAAATGGAGAGAAATGAGTGGATTCTTTGGTGAACGAACTGGCTTAGATTACGAGACTGTTCATTCACAAGGTCTTCGCCTCGTAAACTACGCTGAAACCCACGAATGATCACGCAAGTGTGGAAAGCATGACCGATGAGCAAGTCGACGTGAAGACGAGTATTATGATTTGAATGGTTGAGTATCGTGTAGGGATGAACTAGTCATGAAACGGAACGAAATGAAATTCTTACTGTGAGCTCTCCGAATTTCTGAATCTGACAAGCTCTTTCAATTGCGTTCTGTTTGTTCCGCAGCGGCGCGTAAGCTCCTGGCCGCCCCAGCTCCCAGTCCCGTCGACAACATCGTCGGGTGCCGCGACGTGAAATCCGGCGGCACAGTGAGCTGCCAGAACCCCCACACGCTCGTCATCATTGTGGCCGGGATGGCGTGCATGATGTTCCTCGTCACCATCGCCTTGCTGCTTCTCTGCTGGTCCGTCGTCCGCCAACGCCGCATCGAGCGGGAGCGTCGCGAGGCCAACGGCGGCGGGTCTCCAGACCAGACGTCGTCGTCGACCACTTCAGCCACAGCCGCAGACGCTGCCGTGCCCCCCATGGACTCACCAGAGTTTGACGACGCCGTGTTTGTGCAACTCCCGGGTGACGAGAAGCCGCAGTTCTTCGCATTGCCTAAGCCTTTTCTCGCTGATGCGCTTCACCAAGAAGACTTCAAGAAATCAACTGAAGTTGCCATCAAAGTCGAATCTGAGAAGGACCCATTCTCTGAGGATCCTGTCTCTGAGGATCCCGTTTCACAGAATGCAGACTCCGAGCATGACCCTGCCAATCCTGTTGTGGAGGATGCGTGTGTTCCAAGCTCGGATGGCCACTTGCACAACCCTCTATTTGCACCTCGGTAGCAATCTTCACATTATTTGAGTTTCGGAACAGGTTCAGTTGTGTTTAGCAGGGGACTGAAATTTCCCCCGCAAGTATCGTGTCAATACGGGAGTCACGGTTGTGCACTCTTCCATATCCCCAAATCCCATCTCCATGAATTCTGGACTCTTCCCCTTCTGCAGAGCCCTGCAATGAGCTGATTGAACCCGAGCTTTGAAGATGGAGAACAGCGGTGTCACAATTGTGTTATACCGTATTCGTGAATCTTGAGGAATGGAGGATGTGGTCTCTTCAGATTCGCCAGTTAATTCTCTCATGGAGATGGTGGAAGTCCAATTCATTGGGGTCTTGGTTGACCACTTTTGTGAATCGGAGGCATGAGCTTGTGAAAGTTGACTGAAACCCGATTTTTGGAGTACTGGCGACGAAGAACAGGAGTTGAAGAAGTTTGCAAGGAGAATGCGCTTGCCCTTACCTGTCTCTTCATTTTTTCGTTCACCTCTTTTAAACCTCTTTATGTTTAGGAGCATTTTTGACAAATTTGATTCATAGTGGTAGTTCGTGTTGTAGTATCTAGAGGCTTGTCAGAAGGAGTGACTAGCTTTCGGTAGAGATTATTTCACCACTCAGTTGGTTCAGTTTTATTAATTTAGTTGGATTGATAGTTTAGTAGAGTTGTTCTATAAATTCCTCCAATTTTATCGTGGGGTTGTATCGTTTTCTCCAATTCTATATTGCTATTTATGTGTGAACATTTTTTCCAGTTCTTGTGAATCGTTGACTGCTGTTTGTTGAATGGTTGTTGAGACTTTGTGCAAGGCCACGAATTTGGGCTAGTTCTATGAATCTGTTACGTGTACCGGTTATGGTTCTTACTCGAGGAAGGCATCTTGGAGATTCATGACTTCGTGCAATGACACGAATTTGGGTGTAGGGAGCTTTGATTTGCAGCTAACTAGCTCCAATTTTCGAATTTTTTTTCCACGGACCTTATGTCAAGCACATTCATTCAGGTTTTGAATGTGATGGAAGCAAGTAATTACCAGAATATCATACGTTCGCAATTTGCAGCTTCTTTGCAATGTTACAAATATTTTTGGAACGGCATTTAGTCAGATTTGCGTTTGATATTTAGAGTACAATGGAAGGAGTACAACAGTCAGCAGCAGGACGCTTTTGTTTTTTGTAAAGTGAACCATCAGTTTTGAACAAACTTACTTATCTTTATTCATCTTTTGGATAGTCTGCTGCTTGAACAGGAATGTGATTGCTTTTGCACGCTTGTCGATACTCACGCGAGTGCAAATTCAGTTAAAAGAAGAGTATCTTAATACAAAAAAGTTTCCTTGAATTCATTAAAGGATTTTCAACCGTTGAATGCATTAAATGCACGTTGTGTCATGATTTCATCCATCACATTTTCACCCATTTGTACTATTTACTAAATCCTTGTGACATTCCTACAATTCAATGAAACCTTGCATGTTGATGAATCCTTTTTGTTGCTAGTGCATTGCAATGGGATTCATTTTTTGTAATCCAAAAAAGAGGAAGAAGTGTAGCCTAGAAGGTTTTTCAATCAAAGTTTACTCTAAGTTGAGTCTTGATGACAATTCTTGAGGCCAAGATACAATAATTTAGACCATGATGTGGAATGGTGATTCTTTTAAGGATTAACTCTCGTTACACGATTGTGGCAAGCATAGGGACATTTTTGGGCTCGTTGTTAAAGCTTATGCTATTATCTAGTTTAGATTTTGAACCCAAGAAATGTATGCTTGTAGAAATTCAAATTAAATATATTTTTCAAGTTCAAAAAATTTGAAGAATTCAAATATAGTTAAAACTTGTACACAAGTATTGTATATGTTATATATTAGTGATGCTTACTATGTTTAACTATTTAGTGAAAAGATGCAATGTGCTCCTGCTAAACACCCCCCTTCTAAAATTCCTTGGTTGTTTGATGTGTCCCAAAATAATATAAGTACCCTCAATGTCATCAATCCTCTCAAAAATCCAGAGCCATTGGATCTAAAAAGGGATCTGTGGATGAAAATCCAAGTTGTCAATTTGGGATATGAATATGATACGGATGCAAAAATGGATATAGGTATGGATATTGATATAAGGAGACAAATATGAGTATAGATATAAATATAAAAGATGGATACAAATATGGATAAAAAGACAGATATGAATACAATTTTACAAAAGTATCCTATATGGATTGCATATTTCATCAATTATAAATGTGACATTATAAATAGGGGGGCATTGGTTAGGGTAAGTTAGGTTTGGATTTGGAGTTTGTGTTGGTGGTTGGGGTGGGTGGGGCTTGTAATTAAAAAAAAACATTTAAATTGGATTTAATTAAATCCAAGCACTTGTAAGCTATGCCTCACTATCCCTATCCACTCAAAAGACAAGTTGCTCACTTTACTCATATGAGTAATGAAACATATTTTGGAGTGTAAGCTATTGCATGGAGTTGGAATTGATATAAACCAATCCTCAAGTTCAAAAAAAGTCTTTGGTTTCTTATATAAGATAAACTACTCTATCTATTGATTTCATATAAGGCAAGTTCAAGCTCCAACCCTCATACACAAATGTCCTCTATTGACAAAACAACCTAATTCATATTGTCTTAATTGAATTTATAGCCTTGTTGTGGAAAAAATACATTCTTGTCATTTAAAGAGTCTAAGGGTCAACTTACATAAGAAGACACCTATTAAAGACACCATCTCCAAAAATAGAGACCAAAGGTAACATTCAATATATGTGTTTTTTAGCTATTCTTATTCTTATTTGGTTATTTTATTTGGAGAGACAAGGCAAAGACTTTCTATATTTTGCACTACTAAGGTAAAACGGCCTCAATGGTCAAAATAAGGAGTTTGGTCTCATAGTGTTACTAAAATTTTTCGATTTTATTCCCACGTAAAGACAAGTGTGGGAAACAATGAGAGCAATTGAAATTATATTTTTCCGATAAAGTATAAATTAGATATTAATTTATGAAGTATTCAATGCACCATGATCCAAAGAGTCTACAGACTACCTCGTAACCAACAAAATCTGAATCCATAATGCTCATTTAACTCATCTAAAGGAGTCATAATGTTTTCTAGCATGAAAAACCTATAAAATTAAATCTTACAAAGAATTTACACTAAAAAGTTGGAAACTCTTAAAGAGGTCACTATTTACACCATCACTATCATGTAAGACATTGATGGTGGCCAAAATCTCACAAACTAGAAAAAAACCATGATGGGTCATTTCCTAGCTATTTGTCATGGGTCATTTGACCATCATGGGCGGATTTATCTTATTGTCCCTTGTAGGGCAAATTAATTGAATGGCAATCTTTGAAAGGTAAAGATCTTAACTTTGGATAGTAGGTGTCTTGAGTGTACTTTCTTAAATAATGCATGGTAGTTAGAGCATTGCCATCTTTAGGAAGCAAATGAGACTTGGCAAGCTACTTTTGGTAGATTCAATTGTACAATTTGGTAGTGCCATACAAAGTTCTTCAATCAATAGTAATAGTAAATATTTGGAGGCACTTGATTTTTAAATAGGGACAAGTGTTACGACTATGTTGGCACTATTTATAGTCAACATGTGGAGCAACCATTTTGGTTTACTTTTGTAGAACAAGATACAACGATACAATGAAGACAAGCAATGTTGTATATCTTGTTTATTGGATGTAACCTTAGTGTCATCCTTGCACATTCATCCAACAATCACCCTCAACACACATTAGGTTTAGAGTTAACTTTAGTGGTACTTTGTATATAATCACTTTGCTTAATTCAAAATTCATCATTTTTGAATAGCATGGGATTCAAGCACAATGAAGAAGTGAATGGGACCAAAACTATAGCATGTCAACCACTTGTTTTGCAAGGCCATTGTAGGGGAAAACATGCACAAAGACTGTGTTCTCCAATGTTCTAGCCAAGTCCATTTGTTACCCACAAGTGGCAATGGTCTTATAGGAATACATTAGCTTGCTTGTGTCTCTTACAATACAATGAACATATACACCTCTTCTTCTCCCTTTCTTGTGCACATGTCTTTTCTATCGTAGATGAATGTAGAAGCATTCCTTCTTCTTACTCAGTAAGTGTGAATTGAATGAGTCTTGTAGGACCATGTATACTTCTCATCATCATGCATGTGTCTCTTCTACTCACTTCAGTCATGACTTACTTCATGAGAAGAACAAGTGCTTTCCAATTTCATGTGAATGGGAAGAGCCGCATGTGAATATGAAAGGTTAACGACGCGACGATAGTGAGGGAGAAGAAGAGGCACATGCCCACTGCATCACAACCCAGAACAGGAGTAATAAGCTTTCGCCAGGATGCTACCAAAACCCCCCTCCAAAAACCCAACTTAACTAGCTGGGTTGTGGATCTTCGAAAATCGTTGCAACATGGCGCCACTGGAGATGCCACTGAAGGAAGCTGCGGTGCGCACACTAGCACTCACTCTCGCTCACTCACACTAGCTCGTTCACTGCAGAAGAATCTGTAACCTTTCAGCAGGTTTGCAAATGAAGAGTAATTGGTATTGTGATTTTCATCCCTTGTGTTGGGTCTGTGCAGATTGTGCTCGCCAGGATGGGATTTGAGCCATGGCTGAAAGCGCATGGCAAGATGAAACGACCCGACTTGACCAAGAAACAAGAGCTGGAGCTCCGAGAGTGTTTCGAGTTGATTGACGCTGGAGGATTGGGTACTTACTTTCTTCTCTTTATATACATGCCATTTTCTAATTTACAGACTTATGCTGGTGAGCATTACATTCTTGGAGGACGCTCCTCAGACCTTATGCTTGGGCTAGCTTTACCAACGCCCTTCTCCATGGTTCTTGGCCACTCACTGCTACTCTCAGACTGTTCAAAGGTGTCTCGTGAAACGCTCTCAAAACATTGTCCATGTCCGGAAAGGTTGTGATTCCTTTGTTCATCTCTTTTTTTAAAACAATAACTATTTCTTATTGGTAATGCTCACACTATGAACATTTCTTGCAGCTTGTATTCCCAGACATGCAGAAGTATATCGTGAGGGTTGACTATAATGTCAGGCACAACTCCATTGCTATTATGGTAGAACCACCCATTGTCGACCACTTTAGGGATTCCACATATATTTTAGAGTAGTATAAGGCAATGTAAATTCCATGACCTAATTAGTCCCAACTTTGAAAAGGAGGGAAAACACACTCTACACTTTGGTTGGAAATTTATTCCAGCCTTGATTGCAACTATTTTCAGCCCTATAGGTTTGGAATGGGTCTTAGGTCAACAATGGGTGGTTCTACCATAAATGGCAAATCCTGCTCATTTGCTGATTCACGGGAAAAGCAGGGATGTTCAGATTATATGACATCTTTGACGTTCACCCTCCTACAATTTTAAAAAAGGAAAGCTTATTTATGCAATTTCCAATTCGAGATTTGGACAAGGAAGCTCTTGACATGAATCACTTCAATAGCTCCCTAAGAGTAGCTCCCGGATTGGTACTTTTGAGCAAGGAGAAGTAGGATGCCATTTTCAGCCACTGTGATTGAAACCATATTCTTTCTTCTTTTTTATAGATTGTTCGGAGGAACCGCAAGATGAGAGCACTCAGAGAACAATTTATGCTAATTTTTTTGTAAAATTTGAACAATTCTGAAGTCCTGCAAAAGTGTCGTTACATTTTCGCTCTCGATTCATGTTGCCTGTTCATCTTCAGGAGCAAGTTCAGCTCTCTCGGTTCGAATTAGGTCTTGCGTCCTGGCTCCCATCCTTAGTCGTCTTCAATTTGCTCAATCCTTAAGATTTGAATTATGGGTGATATTTGATTGCAGGGGTGATATCGACTCATGATGTGCCGTTAGCCTTCACTGTGCTGGGTATGGATCTGAAGAGGACCGAGATTGAGGATGCAATCCGTAAAGTCATGGCCAACAGGCGAAGTGTATTACTCCCTTCTTGATCTTCACATGTTGTACAATAGGATTTCACTGTTAAAGTTCTCAATCTTCCTGAATGGAAATGATTCCTAGTACTGTACTGTACAGTACCCTGCACTTAATATACGGACACAACATTTCGTGTTGAGACAATGTTGACATAGTGCCACTTCAAGGTGGTGCTACATGCTCAAAATTCATCAAATTGAGAATTGTAATGTGAATAAGAAAGCTGATGCATACTACTTTCAAGTTGTGAAACATTAGGACGTTGAACTTAAGTAAGAAAATACATAAGAGCATAGTCGAAGTCTACATTTCTTTTGCGGCACTAAGGGAGCTGGGAAAATGTTTGTGTCTTCACAACCGGGTACTTTACTTAGGGAGAGGGAGGTTTATTGAGCTCTCTCGTTCTTATGCATTGCAGATGCAATTCCCCGAGTATATGCGATTGATGAAGTCGAAGGTCGACAAGCTGCCAGTCGATGAATACTCGCCCTCAGAGAGTGGTATGCACACCAACTTTAAAGCCTCCTATTTCTTTGTTTTAGTAGGTGTCATCATATATCAGAGAAACCCTGCAAGCCCGTCTCTAGATTAGGGTTTGAAATTGGAGTTTCTGGAGAAATAAATGGAGATGTTGCAGTTGGCAGAGAAGGATCCGAGTATTGAGTACACGCTTCCATTTGCGCTTCTGGCACAAGCATACAGGAGAAAGAAGGTCAAACAACTCTTGCCAACTTGATTTGTTGAATGATTTTGGGCTGGCATGCAGTAGTAGAGAACCCACGCTCAGTGGTATTCTGGAAAATCTCATTTGGCAAGGTCTATGTTAGAAGCTGCCTAAATGACATTACAATTGGTAAAGTATAACACGATAGTGATTTAGAATATCAGTTTAGGGGCTTTCTACTTGCGTATTGCTTTGAAGAACAGTGACTGATAGGTGCTCTAGTAGCAGTCTTTCATGATTCTCAATTTCGTAAGTTATTGTGTGATGTTGACTGATAGGGCAGATCGTCTGATTCCCAGGGCAGATAGAGGCCTCCATCTTCATCTGACGTTTGACGTTCAGTAGTATCAATTGCACGGTGCTACGCAGCTGATAGAGGCCGTCATGGGAGGCGACAAAAAGTTGCAGGATCGGATGAATTTCCGATCACATATGTCTTTGCTTGAGCGAAAGGCACTGCGAGATATTTCGGCCGGAAAGGTGAAGGAGGTATGTTCTCCAAATCCTTAAAAGCATCCTGACTTTAATTAACTTAAGTCTAATAAGATTCTTTTGCAGACGTTCAGAGATCCTGATGTAAACTGAGGTAGGGAACCCATTCCTGTGGCTTTCACCTGTTTTGAGTGATTTTTATTACTACAATGAAATCCATTTAGAGTCTTATCCCCATTTTTGAAGAGGATTTAAAGCACTCACATATGGATTTTGTAGATATCACAACATTTTGTAGATTGAATAAGTTTTGAGTTGTGAAAGTTTTGCGTAGTACTTCAGGTCTCATTCACCAACCTTCACTACCCTTGAACAACATGTGTTGCATCTGCAACGTATCTCGTGGAAACACCTTTGATTGTCGTAAAATATAGAAGTATCTCACTTCTCACAAGCCAAGTGTTTCGATGGCACATACATTGAAAACGACTCCCTCCTTTATTACAATACTTTCTATTCCTCTAGTGTGCTTGAAGTTGTGTGCTGTTCCAATTATTAATTTGCGGACTGTCTTGTGCTTAGGAACCGAAGGGAAATTCGTCAATGAATCCTGAACCAACAGAGGTATGCTTGGCCATGCTCCATTGAAGTTGACTGTGTGTCTGCGTTCTGCATCTCAGCATGCTCGAATTCATGGTTTTCTTTCTCATATGGGGAATTTATACAAATGTTTGATCATGGATGAGTTGGAGAAGGAATCTTTTCTTCAACGCCAACCTCTAAGGGAATCTTTTCTCCTCGCAGCGGGAAAAGAAATCGGCAAAAGCTGCAACGCTGAAAAAGCACCCCAGACCGCGACACTCACCTGGTTGGTCCATCCAAACCAAGTTTATAGTTTTCCTTATTTTGTGCATAAGCTTTTCTGCAGTTTTTGTTTCCAGTTTACATAGGATCTGTCAAATGGCTCTACACTCACCAACCGGTGAATGGAGAGAAGCTAAAAGTTGCTTTTTGATCGTCTCACAGAGCCAGCTCTCCCGTCCTACCTCATAGCAAACGTGGACCCTGACGTGAGAGAGCTTCTACTCGGAGAAAAACTGAATGACGTAATCAAGGCTATCCTGGACACAGAAGTCAAGTTCATTCCTCCAACGAACAAGAGCATTGAGATGGATCGACCATTGTCAGGGTTTGGAGGTATAAAATTCTTCCAGAGTCCAGACTTGGCTTTCTCTCAGAACTTCTGTTTCTAACTGTATACATCGGTAGGTGTCTTGCAGGCACTTTTATTCGCTGTCAGAGTGTCTTTTTAGCGTTGCACATCTTTTTCGGTGATTTTTAGACATCAATCATAGGAAGATGTCCCTCCTTATGAATCGTGGGGAGGGATGCTCATGGATTGCATCATTCTTGTCTTGCCTCCTTACTGTCTATCTCCCTTTCATGTCTCAATTTGTTTGAAATAGTCTAATTTTCCTGAAAACTTTGTTAAAGTCATGATTTTTTTTCAATTGACATTTCAATTTTATTACATGTCAAAATGGTGATGCTCAACTGCACAAAGCCCCAGTAACTAAGACTGGAATAACAAAGACTGGAGTAGATTTAGGTTTCAAGATGCCCACCTTGAAATGTGCCAATGCCTTGAATATCTGCCTCTAGAACGAATTGGATACAAGGGAATGTGCATGATATACTTTTTCAAGCAACTGAACTGTGAACTCAATTTTTAATGACTCAGTTCGTTGTACAGACCCGAAATTGAGCTCGGCCTATTTGCGGGAGAAGCTTGAAACGTTTCGGACGGATGTAATGTCACCGAAACCGTCTCTTTGTTTTGTGACTGCGGTAGAGTACATAGAAGAATCCGGACCTTGTCCCGTTCTAGACTTAGTTTCATGCACATGAAACACAATATCTCTATTACATTATGCATAAAATACTTCAGGTACAGTTTCATGAAATTCACAAATGCAATATTATGAATTGTTTTGAGAGGTTCGCATTCGCACCTGAAGCAAACTCCATTTAGAGTAGCAATAGTTGCCCGTTAGAGTGATTTCATTTCTCAGATGCGATGCGACTAGTGGGGTACTAATTCATTGCATGAAACTCAGATGCGGCACAAGCCGACGATGAAAA
This sequence comes from Pseudoscleropodium purum, assembly GCA_963969395.1. Classification (NCBI taxonomy): domain Eukaryota; kingdom Viridiplantae; phylum Streptophyta; class Bryopsida; order Hypnales; family Brachytheciaceae; genus Pseudoscleropodium; species Pseudoscleropodium purum. Next base: position 7,579,383 of record OZ017802.1, read on the forward strand.
GGCAAGTCATACGCCTTCAAGCATTGAAGACCCTTCGTGATTTCTACAAGAATGGATCCATTCAGGTGAAGGGTAGCCCCCTCCTTTATCCAGCCTCACGTCGCCCCACTGTGGCCCCAAAATTCTGATGCCCTCGACTATGCAAGGTGTAAAGTCGTTGGTACCGTAGTTTTCTAGTCGATTAAGCATGTCATTATCTCAATTGAACCCATTTCTGTTGACAGAGGCGGAAACCAAGCGTTGGATATGGAGAGCAGGGTTGTACCTCATAATCTTATTTTTTCTTGACTTCCGTCCTTGTAGAGCCTTGCTTGAACATGACTGAACAGGATCCAGTCACTGAGGTTATGACCGGTAGCATGATTCGTTATGGAAATAACATTTCTTGGCACTTCTCTGGCATGGTATATTACTTCTTACAACAATGCTTTAACGTCTTGTGACTTAGTCCATAACCACTCTTTAGGGGGATTGCAGAATGAGACACCGTTGGTTTGCATCTACAAATGACAAACGGTGGGTTGTAGAAGTGCTCACTTGTGATCTTTGTTAGAGGACTTGTCTTCAGCATTAATCGCAGTGCTCACCTTTATAATCTTTGGCAATGGTGTAAATGAAGCAGCACATAATGCAATGGTTTTTAGTGGCCCTGAATGACCACAAGACCATGTGAATTGACAACTGGTCACTCAAAATCTTGAAAAAAACGTAAAACTTGATGTAAATACCCTACTTTTTTCCTCTTATCGCTGCTAATGGTGTCACAACAAGAAGCAAATACGTTACGACAGGCTCTGTCCTTGGAGCTCAGTCTCCCTTTTTCAAGTAAAGCCCTACTCAAACTTCCTCTCATTAACTGTAAACTTGTATTTCCTCTTGTAGACGTAGCTTTTGCCCATGCCAAGCCTCCTCCCCTGAGGTCCAGTGCCAAATAACCTTAATAAGATCACTGCTAGTAGTCATATGTCCTTGATGTACCGCTCAAACTGGACCATCTCGTGCTGCCGGAAGCTGACCAGCAGGAACAGTCCACCATCCTCCTTTCCATTGGAAACGATGAGAGCATATTCCGTGGTGCCGTGTAAAGGAGGCCCCGCATGCACAGGCTTCCCCCACCCGAAGTCGTGCTCGTAAAACGGAATCTTCCACCACGCCGACACCAACACATCCCTCTTGCTGCCAATGGCCGGCACTCCGCCGTGGACTTGCAGCCAGTCGAGCGCCGACCGCACGTAACGCTCGTCGATTCTCGCCAAGGCTTCTTGGATCTTCGACACGCAGAACGACAGGGGGCTCCGGGCAACCTGGCCATGGACACAGATCGCATCACATTGCAAGGACAAGAGATCGATAGATGTTTTGATATGAGACTTAAGTTCCGATTAGATTGAACATCTCGAGGAGTTCTAGTAAGTGAACCAGATTCTCGGAGCCATTACAGCCAGCCTAAACCAAAATTATATTACTGGGAATTAATTAATGCTCGAGACCCAACCTCGGCAGCCGGGGCGCTGACATGTGCGGAGATGATGGTGTTCCCGCAGAAGTTGGGCGAGATCATCGGCGTCATTTTGCCTCTGAAGTCCACCGCAATCAAAATCTTCGAAATCTCCTCATCTCCAAATTCCAAGCTTCGCGTCCTCGCTCTCCAGAAATGTGCACAAGTAACCTCGAAGCTCGAGCACTTTCCGACACTCCCGTCCTCCATGGCGATCAATTTCAACCTCTGAATCTCCATCTTGGACAAAGCGATGTGCTTGGTGACATACTCCGGCGTGATATCCAGACTATTGCCTGTTATTTCACTCCGTTTGAAGCATTCGAGATGGTCGAATTCCGGTGATGGTGGCTCTCGCGGCTTCAGAATGGTGCGGTCGAGGTCGGGGAAGGACGTGAGAGGCTCCCCGCGAGAGAGTTGGCAGAAGCTGCGAAAGAATTGAATCGAAGACAAGCCGTCGAACATGGAGTGGCTCATTCGGATGCCAACTGTGAAACCACCGCAACTGAACCTTGTCACCTGCACAAACTCTTGGTTGCAAGCTCAGATTCAATTGTTTTTGAACTTTGCATAAATTTTTGGTTGAGGGGAACACTGCAATGTGCACTGCACTGTACTGTACATGGTGCACCGGGCAGTTTAATCTGCACTCGGACGAGTGCACGGAGTGGGCTATATTGGGGAATTCTCCTTTACAATCTCAGTTTTTTCCTGCTCTCCCACAAGCTTAGATCAAGGCATTTGAAACATTCTGTAACCTCTAAATTTTCTCCCTCCGAACAGTCATTTCATGTTAGCGATGGAACGGAACGTATACTAGATGACTCAGCCATAGAGCGGTTAGCGGGTTATTGTACATAATTGGGTGCATTCAACTCAACTCTACAACAGGAAGTAGCAGTTGCAACACATCATCAATTATTTTTGCAAATGGTTTTGTAGCGGTTCTATTTACTTTGCTAACAGTACTATACTACTATTAGTCTATTGCGATCCATTGCGAAAGTGATGCAAACTTGTTGCAAAAGTCTTGGACATGCATGGAACCAATGCATATCTATGCCTAAACTGCTGCCAAAACTATTGCAATCTCAAATAGTTGCAAATGCTATGCAAAACCGTTGCAAAATTGTTAGATTTTTGACGTTCAATGCAAAACTGTTGCAAAAACTAATGGAGTGTCAGTCTTCCGTACTAGTGGGAATTGTATAAGGGAAGTTCTCTACAATCTCAGATTTTCCCGCTACTCCCACAAGCGTAGATCAAAACATTCGTTACTTAACATTCTATTAGCTCCAAATGTTATCCCTCTGAACAGTCAGGTCATGTTAGCAGTGGAGCTGAATGTTTTCTAAAGAATTGGTTGAATGAGCCCCAGAGCAGTGAGCGGTGCATTCAACTTCAGTCTCAACCATGGATCTTCACGAGTGTTGCAATCCAACAACGCAAGGGAGGCTATTCTGATTCTCTTACAGAAATATCGCATACAACCACCTCAAGAGTGTGTCCAACCAAACTGCGCCACTTCAGCGACGAGCTCCAGGCAGCTGGTTTGGATATTTTAGAGGGAAATATAAATAATTGCAGTTGCCAGTCTTAGTGAGCACCTGCGACAGTGATCATGACGAACTGGCGCAAGGATGATGTGACTGTGAGTGGGACAAACTTACAGGCCAGGCAGCATTTAAAGTTGCGGATTGGTTTGGTCCCCAATTTCTGGGGAGACAAAAGGGAGGCTATCTAGTATGGAATGTTATGAGTTTTGAGAATCTGAGGATGGAGGCTACCTGAACCATCAGCAAGAAATTATCCACCAGTCGAATATGGACGTCTGGAGGTGACGGCACCAGCTTTCGAAACTCAGGGTTCATCACCTTCCAATCGCCCATCTCTTCAATTGTTTGTTCTGAAGACGCCGCCACGAAGGCCGCACCTGCGCGGTTGCAGTTCACCTGCAACCTCCCACCTAAATTCCCACCAGCAATGTACAAATAGATTTATTATTTTTATTTTCAATGGTGATTCGAAATCTAACGACAGAAACTGAGATATTGTTGAATTCACCTTTTTGAACTCATTCCATCAAGACGTATCACATTTAACAAGAAGACAACAGATAACGTATCATGGAATTTCATCTTTTGAACTCCGTCATGATCTGTTTCGTTGTGAAAATTCGACACCATTGGATTCATCTTTTGGTACACCTCTTTTCACCAAGACCAATTTCATTGTGAAACAAAGACTACAATTAAGATATCATTGGATTCATCTGCTAGAACTCTTTCATAATGAAATTTGTCTTGATGAAAGTAAGACTGTCATCAAGTGATTGCCAAAAGATGAGTCCAATGCGGGTGGTTCTCTTTCCACCATGACGAACTTCATTGTGAACACAAGACTCTTTTTTTTTTTCTTTTTTCCTTAAAACAGAAGAAGAAAAAATCGGAATGGCGGCTCGTCTCCCACCGTGGTCGACTTCAAACCTCCCCGCCATGAAGTGATACGGCACCAGAAGCTTTCCAAGGGCGTCTTCCAACACCGAGAACACGGACTCCGAGCTCCGGTCCTCGTTCGGCAAGTACACGAAGAAAGTGTCCACAGGCACGATCAGCATCTGATCAATGTTGGAGAGATAGAAAGGCCCTTCCTTTGTGGGCTCGGCAGGTTGCACCAGGTTCAATGCGTGCACTGTCACCGATAAATGTCTGAAGCTCTGGCCATCTTCAGGCACTGCCTCCACATGGCTGTCTGTCATGGTTCAATCGAAGAGGAGAATTCGGATCACCGGCTCTGTTCATATCGTCGTTCTTCTTCTTCTTCACTTATATGCTTGTGGGAGGCCTCGTGTTGCTTTTATCTTCTCCACCAGCTGAGATTGCAGATCTGCAACATGCCATCGGCACGTAATCTTAATTGGATTCTGCAGGTCCAGGTTCATCACGGGTTGCGTTCGTAGCCAGGAATCTGGACTTATTCCTTAAACTGGTGAAATTATCAAGTTACAATCGGGGTTACAATTGAGCAGATTTGAGAAGGTCATGTGGTTGATTTTCTTTAGTTCAAATTTTTTCATTGGCCCTGGAATCAAGGGAGGAGACTCCGCACTGAGGAAAGTTACGTCTGCACTCTGCAATGAATGTAAATTTTCCCACTGGCTCTGGAACAACTGAAGGGAGGAGACTTTGCACTGAGAACAGCTACGTCTGCACTCTGCAATGAATGTAAGGAAGTTTGAGCAGGTTGCTACTCAAAAAGTGAGTAAGCGTTACATTATTCATTTTCTAAATTTTAGAACGTACAGCCTCTCGTAGTTGTTGCTTGAGAGGTTAGCTCTTCACTGATTCTATTGATATAAACTTAAACCCTTATGAATTATTATTTTCATAGTATATTAAACTGAACTTTTCATCTAAAAATCAGGGATCCTTAATGCAGGGGGTGAACATTTGTGTTCAAACGGACAGGGAGAGGAAGGATCATGACTAGGCTGGTTGTCGTGTGCAGGAAAATTGATGCAGTTCAAATAATGTTTGGGAGTTTCAACCCAGGTTTACTGATAAACTGTTGAGCACTTGCAAGGGCGTCATGTCAATCCGGGGCTTGGGACTTCACCACAACAAGAAAACAGCAGCGGAAGGTTGGTGAGAAATTCTATCACACCAGAAGTGCCGCAGCGAATGCATACCCACAAAGCAAACGCTGGCACTTGCTCATCTGCCAGCAATGTCTCGCATGAAGCATGAGTGTATGTTTATTTGATGTGCTTAATCTAAACCTCGGGTTAACTCGTTCTGTTTAAATCCCACAGAATATCACACATTTTGTTATGTTTAGTGAAACTGATCACGAGTGTACAGTACATCACCGGTCTTACTGTAAACTTGCAGCAGAAGTTAGAAACGCATCTCTGTAAGGACGATTCACTAGAGCAGGAAAAACCGGTCCTCAAAAGAAAGAAGTTTGGAAAGGGTCAACATGTAATCATGAAAGAACAATAAAACTTATGAAATATTTATTCAGAGTACCCTGGAATTCAAATGTCATTATGTCCAACCAATACAAAAACTGCAACCAAATAGTACTAATGAAACTTCATCAAGAACATGATTTCCCAAGCATAATCCGTAAGAGAATCAGGATGAACTTGAGTGTGGCCAATCACAACATTCATCCAAGAGATTATCATATTATAAGGTGATTAACAAGAGGACTGAAGCAAGGAGAAATCGGCAACAATCACCATTACCCAAGATTTCAACGTCCACACCCAAACTACAATGTGGATATTCCCATTCAGCTTGGAATGCATCTTATTTCAGAGTCTTAACTCACAAATACTGGAAAAACAAGAACGAACTAAAGTTGCCGAGTTCACCCGCTCATATACTTACAGCAGAACTGCCGAATTCAAGAGGGAAAAAACACGCAGCAGAGCATTCACAGCAAACAATTCTGCTCAGAAACTGTAGTAAGAGTGATCAAATTCATATATACGTCCTCTCACTTTAAGAAGAAGACATTGATTATCAATATATGTACAAAACGTGCACCAATTGCTCTTCCTCCTAAAACCTAGCTACCTTTTAGATACCTTCTCGACAGACAACATAACGCCGAGTCCAAGTTTCAAGGCAACCATACCGCCCTCATTGGCTAATCCGTCAAATTAACGTTATAGTCCATAACCCTTCTGCTCAATGTGAACCCTTTGATCAACCTTCGATCAACCAAAAGGTACAAATCTGGACGATGCTCAAGATTCGACTGAAGAGCTCAACATTACTAAGTTCAATATCCGTCTTGAGTCTATTGGCTACCGAAGTTTATATACCTTGTCCATGTTAACGAGCATTAACTTCCCCGTGAGGGATTTAGGGTTGCCTTGCGCTTACCTCGCTCTAGCTCATCCAATTTGGGATCCAAGCTCACATCTACAAACTCGTCCCTGGGCAAGGGTCGTGCCAAATGCGTGGGCCGCGCTTCCCCAGCCATGATCACGCACGACACGGGCTCAACAGCACCACCACCAGTCGCTCCCTTCGGGGATTTTCCTCCTCTCGCAGGATTAGTAGCAAGTTGCGCGACTTGCTCTGCTTGCGGTGGAGCAGAAGGCGCTGGATTGCTATTACTTGGGCCAGACCAAATGTAGAGCGCAGGCGGGTGTTGGGCTCTCCTGTCACCACCACGGAAGCGCCAGAAGAAGATCATTCGCCGCTTGTGGAGGATGCAGATGAGCAAGACGACCGTAATGGCCAGGAACACGCCCGTGGCAACGATGGCGGACGCGCGCAGGAGGTGATTGACGGAGGACGTCGGGGAGCAGCCGGTGGTCGAGTCATAGCGCTTCTGACACTCGCTCATTGTGGGAGCGTTACCCTCCTTTTCTTTTTCCTCAACACTAATCCCTGTACAAATGTAACCCTACGACAGAACTCAAATTCACCGCAGAATTCACTGAAAACGCAACCATATCCGCCAATTTGTTGCTAGTTCAAATGCAAGACGGCGAATCATGGCACGTGCACGTCAATCTAACCTGCAACAACAGGAGTACTCCATCAGTATTTGTGCGACCCTCGAATCTAAATACTTGAAAACATTCGAAATTCAATCGAAAGAAACAAGAAAACAAACAACACCAACACCAATTTCTGACATTCCCCATCGCTCCAGTTCGTTGCATAACGAGCTCCAAAAAAAAACATCAAGCACTTAATTCTGTGACCCTTGAATCTAAGCACCTTGAAAACATTCAAAATTGAAACAAAAGAAACAAGAAAGCAGAAAACAAACCACAGCACCAATTTCTGACATTCTTTATTCTTGCGTACGCCCCTTCGCTCCCGTTCGTTCCATAACAAGTTCCAAATAGCAAGCATCAGCTACAGCTAATGAGAAAAATATATCACGACCAAGATATATCACAACCTACGTACGACACACGGTAGCCCCGAAAGCATAGCCCCGAAAGCATCTCTCGAACAATTTCCAAATCACAAAAAAATCTTTATAAAAACGAGTACTCTCACTCATTCCCTTGCTCTTGCACAGATTCGAAGTGCGACTTTCCACTGTCACCCAAACCCAACCCTCGATTCCCCCAACCCATTCACAAAGAATTGAAGGACACAGGCTCACCTTACTGAAAGCCGTTACACGATCCGTGAGTGAGCTTTTAACTTAAGCTTAAGCTTAATTCCATTCTCAACAAGACTAGTCCTCTGCTTCGCCATCGCTTGGCTTGTTTGCTTGCTTCCAGAACCTTCGAGAAGCGATTTCCCTACTGAGCTTGGCTGTGATCATTCCATAGCTGCAGCTGATAGTAAGGTGATGAGTGCTGTTGTGGGTGGGGGTGATGGTGGATTTGGAGCGTGGTGGAGAGCAAGCAGGGACATGAGTGAGGGTGGCAGACAGGCCAGACAGTGGGCCAGACATCACCTGGTAATAATGCCTGGATGGAATCATTTTGGGGGGTTCAAGCTGCTGCTTCGTCTTCCTTCAGTTGCACTTGGGAAAAGTAAGGTAGATACTGCTAAAAGGCAGAAAGAAGGGCCTACACTTACAAAAGGACATTTGAGCAATTTAGAGTAAGTTTTCTATATGAAATTCTCATAGATGCATTTGGATCCTGTTGGCAGTTTGAAAAAGAATCCAAATTGATACTGTGGTGTACACTATTTGGATATATATCATATGAACTACCGTACCTTGAAGTGAGGGTCGTCATAGCCAATTCGAAATCATTTATTTTTCACAAAAAATCCCTTTCGTTAGTAGCTTTTAGAATTTCTAAAAATTCGTTATGGAGCAAAAAGAATATTTTGTTCACTTTACAAGTAGGGACCTCCAGCTAGCTTTGTGGTCATGTAGACATGTGTAGTAGTTGGATCTTCCAATTTTATCTTGGGACTTGAGCTTTAATGCAGTTAAGGAGGCTTTACTAATAGTTACAACTACTTCTACATAGTATTTGGGAGCCCCCCGCCTGGGCGGCCCCTAAGAGCCTTGCCCTAGACGGGCTCCCTGGAAGCCCCGCCTTCATTTTTTTAAATCTTTTTTAATTTTTTAATTTTTTAATTTCATGGGGATCTTTTTCTAAGATTCAAATTATTTTCATCAATTTTTTTTACACTTTTCAAATATGTCATACTTGAATTTCTAAAAATTTCATCACAGGCCATATTCATTTATTTTTATTTTATTTTTTAAGAAATTTGACTCGAGTGTAGGGTAGTGTGCTTGTGTTGTTGTCACAATAAAAATAAAAGCAAAAATAATTTTCTAGTTCATAAAAATTTCAAAATTCACCCCTCTTCATAGAAAATTTTCTACTACTACCAAAAACAGGATCAAAGTATGCACAAATATGGAGATCTCACCACAACAAAAAAATTAAAATTTTAAATTTTAACTCATATAAGGTATAGATTAATCATGAAGTTTTCAAAGTTTGACTGAGTAGACCTCAAAATCTATGCCCTAATTTGGATGTACATTAATCGAACATTTGGAATTAAGTACCTACTTATTTTCAAGATATTTTGGAACATGGTTTGGGATAGGTGCTTGGTAATGGGTATGTTTACTTTAAGAAGCTATCACTTGGGAAATCAATTTGAAAATAAGTTTGTGACAATTGTGATCTCTACTTTATGTCTAGGCAAGTGCCTAAAAGCACAACTTGATCAAATGCTCACAATAAAGTATATTTTTTAAATGAATAATATATACCTATTCTTAAAGAAATGATTTTAGAACATCAACCAAAAAAATATTACCCTTGTATAACTTTTGCAAACAAAATCCAATTGATGTATTCATTATGCAATGAAATCTCCTACCATTTTCCAACCACAAAATATGCAACTTTCAATCATCTTATAGTAGAAATTATTTTTTATGGAAAAAATACCAATTCAAGTGTACCTACTGTAAGGCTATTTAAGATTTTAGGAACTTGTAGATTTTTTAAGAATCATTAAATGTGGTGGGATGCTAGGATTAGTAAGAATTTTTTGACATACATTGTAGTTTAGTTTCAAATATAGAGACAATGCACTACCGATTACAATCCTATAACTTTGAGCAATGTAAGATTGGTAAATATGAATAGGTGAGGTATTGCATTGAATTGATCCCTTATATAAATTTTGAAGCCTTAAATTCATCTATCAACTTTGTTAACACTAAATACAAATAGTCCATTACACTACTAGTTAAATTTTGTGCTCATATTTTTGCTAAATGATTAGGAGAAATTTATGAGTTAGTTCATTAAAGGAGCATTTTGGGATGTTAGTCAATTTGTTTTTGTATTTGTAATAGACTTGAAGAATTAGTCTGAATACTACCACCTAGTGGTTAAGGTTAGCAAAAAGATTTTTGAAAATAGACACCCAAATTTGAAGATTTTCATTTTATTCTTAAGATGATATAGAAATAAATGAATCTTATTATTTTAAAGCATCTAAAGCATTACTCATCTCAATTCTAATTCAATATTTAGTGGGAATGTTGATTGTAAGCATTGAGTATGGGATATCAAAAATATCAAGGTGCTATGAGTTCATAAAACAACCAAGAAATTTTTTATTAAAAATGGCTATAAAAAACTAAAGGTATAATTATTGGTTTTTAATATTGGAAAAACATGAAAAAATATTAAATCCCAAAATTTTGAAATATAGAAAATCATCACAAAATATTTTTTAGCACTTTTTTTGTTGAAAAGAAAATTGAATTCAATATGTTGAAAAAAATAATTAAAAAATAACAATTGAGGAAAAAAAAATTTGAAACATTTGTGCTTACTTGGACAACTATACCATGTATATGGGCTAATAGGGCATCTAATACAAGTTCTTTTAGCAATTCTACAACAGTTTGCATATAAATATACTATATATATATATATATATATATATATATATATATATATATATATATATATATATATATATATATATATATATATATATTGTTATTTTAATTTCAATCATAAAGTAGGAGTGCCTACAAAATGTTATTCTTAATGTTGATCCCTTGTTTTGAAGTATTTTAATCATAAAAAAAAATTTCATAACTTTTCCTTGAAAATTTACGGAGTAAAAGAAACAAAATTTAGCCTCTAAGTTCTTTAATAAAATTCTAAATATAAAGGCTAAAGTGTCTATTTTGCAAGAGTAGTGTCATTCTACCTACAATGTGTGAAATACTATGAGAAACTTTGTCACAAGTGTCTCTTATGACTTAGAACAATTCTACCTACAATGTCTTATACCATTTTTTAACATTTTTGTTTACACTCATTTTGATAATAAAAATTTCCAACAATTTTTTCAACATTTTTACCAATGTTTTTAGCAATTTAGTGTTGTTCTTGAATTATATCATACTTTGCTATAATTCATTCTATAGGAGTCAATTAGTCTAGCTAAAAGTGGAATATAATTGTTCTATTATTTAATACAAGTACTTACAAAAAATTTAAAAAAATACACTATAAAAACTAGAATTGAATACAAAAATATCTTTATGCCAACAAAAAGTTTCAAGAACATTTTTAAAATAACAACCTATTTTGTAGAGATTGGCAATCAATCACCTATTCATTTGCCTTCTCTATTTTATACTATACATAGATAATATAAAATATGAAGGCATAATATGTGGCACAATTTGTGCACTCAAGCTAATATATATATTGTAGTTCTTTATTAGATTCAAGAGATAACAATTGTTTTTTGAACAATTTGAATTTACAAGAAATTGTGAGAGGTCATTGGAAATTGAATGAAATAGGCACTCCCAATAATATTCTCAATCATTTACAACTTAACCTCCCGGTACTATAAGAAGTGGGAAAAGTAATCATTTTTTGCAACATTTTTTGGGAAAATGGTATAGTTGCTAAATGTGGTAGAATTTTATTATGGTGTAAGATGAAATTTTTAATAAATAATTTACTGTCGAAGTCAAAATCTTGAACATTATCAATTATTTGGCAAGTATTGTTGAATTTGATGAGGGATTGTGGTAGGATTAAAAGCATACATGTAGTGGTGTGTAAAATGGTGAGAAATGTCAATTTTTTTTTTAAATGGTGTTGGACACAAGCCCCTAAAGGATTGAACTAAATAAGGTAACTACACCTACAATCACATGAATAAGCTCTCTGCCACAACCAATATGCTTTAGAAAATGAACAACAATTTTGCAAATTGCTGAAGGACTATGAATCAAAATACAGTTGATTCCTTAATTTTTGAATACATTTTGAATTAGTTGCAAATTTTCAAAGAAGTGAGGTATAGGGAGCTAAAAGTGTTATGTAGATGATGCCCAAATGCATTTGATGCACATGAATAAATGACACTAGAGAGAAGTTAAAACAATAGAAAGTGTATCTAAAATTGACCACTTGTAAAGTTGCCACCCTCTACAATATTATAAATAGAACTGCACACTACTTAAAATTCACCTTACATTAGTCCTTGTCATGTGCACCATTTTGAGTATCTTCTCTATTCAACTTTCCTTCAAAAACTGGAATCAATTTTGAAGAAAGGTTCATTTTAGGTGTAGTTACTATATTTTGGCTTTAAAGAGTCCCCACTGATTTGGCAATGTATGTGACTTTTGAAGGTTGGGGTAAATTGGCCCCCTTGCTCATTCATGAGAAAAAATGCTGAAATTTTTTATTAGCTATGCATGATAAAATTTGCAAATTTTAAATTCATAGTTGCAATCAAAGGCCTCTACTTAGATAGGTGAGGCATAGAAGATAAATTAATAAAGCTCAAAATATGGGACCTTCTTTTTACATGCACCCTTGGAATGACTTCGGGGAGACGTCAGTTCACCCCGACCCTTCTGAACCGTCTCCAACAATGGTCATAGGTACTGTGGTCATAGGTGCAAAACATGCATAATTAGGCACAGGACGGACCTCCGCGCAAATCATTCAATTTTCCAAGTCCTCATCCAGTCCAACTAGGAATCCGTTCCCAGGGGATTGGGAGCGACGGAAACCACGGATGAAATGCTGGTTCCCTTCCAACCCTCTTCTTCCCCAACCCAAACGCTTGCTAATGGTCTCTCCCCGCTCTCACGAGCTTGTGTGTTGCTTCATTTAGGAAATCCCCGATCGCTGCAATGCACTATTCCTCTCAATTCCGCCCCACGCCCCGCACCTCTGCGTTGAATTTCCGGTCACGGCGCTCTTCTCCGCATCCGAATTAGTGAAGTGAGCAGGATTTGAGGCTTCTGTTTGAGGACGCAGCTTTCTTTGGTGTTTTGGAACCTGGAGTCTTCCGATTTTGTTTTTGTCAGCGTTATTAAGTAGATTAGTTCTAGTGGAGCGCCATGGACGGGTGAGTGCGTTAGTATTTGCCTCCTCCTCTTATATTGAACAGCATTGGTCTGCATTGAGGGAGACCTCTCTCATTGAAACTGGATGATGATCTAATAGCGGTGATGTATTCTATCAAGGGAATGAGGTTATAGAATAACTATGTTAGGTTCAAGGAGAGAAGAATCGGTGTATTAGCAGAAGAGAGGCGTAGTGCAGTAGTCTGTATGGTTGTCGTAAGTAAGCGTAGGGGATGGAGAGGGTAGTGTTCTGTTAGATTTGCTTGATGTTGTCCTTCTATTACCTCAATTTTTCTGCGTGATTACTGCTTCTGAATTTATTCGATGTTGAGATTGCGATGATTGGAATACCGACACATTCTACTTCTAGGTCTAACTTATGATATCCTGAATTCAGGAATACTGATTTGGAATTATTGCAACGGTATCGTCGAGACCGACGAGAGCTTCTCAACTTTCTTCTGGCCGCGAGTGTGATCAAGAAAGTTGTTATGCCCCCTGGAGCTGTTTCGTACGACGATATTGATCTAGATCAAATAAGCGTGGACTACATTCTCGAGTGTGCTCGTAAAAGTAAGCGACATTGTGAATTTTGCTGTACATCATTCAAACTGGATGGATAATAAGATTTCATCTATGAGTTGCTTTCTCCTAGTTTTACTCTCATCTTGATGCGAAGTTCTGCTTAATCTTCAGTCCATTCGTGTGACATAGGTTTATTTAAGTATTCCAAAAAATTATCTGTGATTTTTTTTTCTAATATTGTAGAGCATGCTAATTGTTCAGATTCTGCGTTAGACCTTTCTGAGGCTATTAAACGGTATCACGATGATCTCAATTTGCCACCTTCGGTTAGTCTATTTCTTCCTCTATATTTGAAATTAAAGCCATTGTGCACCTTGAATGTCACCAAATCATTGTTGCAGCTTAAGTTTCAGCTAGACTACTGCTGCTGTTGGTTAGATTTTGTCAGGTGCTTATACATTCATTGGTGCAAGGCTGATTCATTCTCTGATGCTTCTCTTTCGTATTTGCAGTCAGGAACTAAATTGGGAGAGATTTACTATTTGGTCACAAATCCTGACTTATCTGGTCCTATTCCATCACGACCACCTCCTCATAAGGGATCTCTTGATCCTGCCACACCTTTAGGGCTGATGTACAAGAAGAGCTTCTCTCTTCAATCCACTCCGTCAAAGCATGTGGATAATGATGACGAGCTGGATGAAGATGAGGACGATGATGAACTTCCTCAAAAATCGAAGCGCGCCCTGAATGATATCAGTAATTTTGTATTAGATTTGCCCCCTTTTGCTACAGGTATCTTTGGCCGCTTTCCTACGAACCTGGTTACGAGGTCCCTTGTTGAATTGATTCTCTCACTAACAACATGCTATCCGGGTGTTCATTGGTTCAATCATAATCATAGTTTTAATGCAACCACATGAGAAAAGGTAATTTGTGAATTTGTGATGACGTGAGAGAGAAGTTCTGCAAATGCTTCGTACATGAGGTCCGAACCTCAGTTTTTCGTTAATTCATGTATTTGTATAAGAGTCGGCATTTTTATGTAACCAAGTTGTAGGACGCTGTGACTTCAGATGAGGGGTACGCAACTCGTTGCAGATTATAATGCTTTGACATTGACATCGAACTTCCAATCCTTAAAATGCACGGCATATCTTCTTTGGACAATATATTCTATTTGACAGTTGCCGATGGTTCTTTTAGATAGCTGGAGGTGATTTGATTTCGTATCGGGTTCCATTATCTCATCAAAGTTTATGTGGTAATTGCAGGGCTATCTGATGATGATTTGAGGGAAACGGCTTATGAGGTCTTACTTGTGTCCGTTGGTGCTGCTGGGTATCCCTTTCGTCCTCTTCTACATGAATTTCATTTTTGCTAATCTTGACGCAGTTGCTTTGCATATGTTGTCTTGTTAGATTTGAAGAAGGCCAATTGAAACCAACTCACTACAATTGATGGTTGGTCAGAACCCTACACGTGTGTATTATATCAACAGTATTGCCTTGCCTGCTTGCTATGCAGAGGTCTAATTTCACCAGCCAAAGAGAAGAAGGAGGAGAAGAAGTCGAAGCTGGTAAGAAAATTTACAAGAAACAAGACAGAAAAGTATGTACCAGCTCCCACACGAGCACCAGGACTTGCGGGACTTATGGAAACTATGCGCACCCAAATGGAGGTTAGAATGGCCAACTTGTACCAACTTCTCAATTCGTAGTTATCGTTTTTAATGTTAGCTCTTGCTTTGCTTGTCCTTTAAAGCGTACACCCGGTGCATACAGATATGTTCCCCGGATTCCCTTGTTTTCAGTATGGTCACCTGCATTTTTTAACGGAGTTTCTTTCTGGTCTCATTCTCAATGCACTGATGTCCTCACTCCGTACCCGCAAATGGGATTTTCAGCCTTCTACTCTCTCTGAAGTTCTGATGTGCTCTTCTTTATGTTTTATCATCTGTTGGTAATTGCTTATTAGATATCAATGTTGCCACTTATGAAGCTACCGGTTGTAGTTATTTATGTTTCGAGAGGAATCAGATTTTTGGACTCCGGTCGTTTCTTTCAAATAATGTAATTACCTGGATTGTGATCCAGATTTCAGGAGCTTCTGATCGACGCACAAGAGAGGCAATTCTACACGCATCTGCAGGAAGGGTTGGGAAAAGGATGGACACACTACTTGTTCCTCTGGAGCTCCTGAATGCTGTACCTCACTCTGCTTTCCCTGATAAAATACAGTACATCCGTTGGTCGAAACGGCAGGTTAGTTCGCATTTTCTCTCCGTTGCATTGAGAGGAATAAGCTGAAGTTGCATGCTGAGCTAGATTTGGGGAAAGTTTCAATATCATAGTGAGTTCTTGTGAAGAACTACTTGCTGTTCAAGTTATGTTATGAAGTTGGCATTTCTGAATCAGGCCTGCGTATGATTACGTTTCCCTTACGAATGAGGATATTAAAGCACATTTTTTGTGTACAGACGAGTCTGTTGGTGGAAGGCCTGCTGAATCACCCTTTTGTTGGGATTGAATCATCGGATCGCTCTGTGTTGGAATTGAGGGGTCTGATTGCTAAACTGGAAGAAGCAGAGGTAATAGCTTGTCCCATGGTTCTGTATCTATGCCTAACAGTATGTATCCGAACGAAACACCGATTCACTGATTTATTTTGTACCCGGGTTTCTAAAGCAATTCTTTAAGCCGTTATTACTGATGCCTGTAGCTTCCTGATGTGCTTCAAATATGCCCTGGATATTTCACCATTTTGGAAGAGTGATCCTGTCAGCAAGTTCAGTTTTCTCGTGGTTGCCTGTACAGACTCTACCATCACCGGCTGGTCCTGCTCAACACACTGAGAGCCTGAGAGGCATAAGAGGTGTGGCTATTGCGTTGGCAGAAAGAGCTGGAAGAGGGGACCATACTGGAGAAGTTTGCCATTGGGCAGATGGCTATCCTGTGAATGTTCGTATCTATGAGAAGCTTCTAATGAGTGTGTTTGATGTATTGGACGAAGGGCAACTTGTCGAGGTATGGTAACTTTCTGGAGGATTGCTTCTTCTCTTCTTCTCTGTGTTGTAACTAATTCACGTTCAATGTTCAAGGTGTTTACAGGGTCTCTTACTGTTTCCATAATTTGTAATTTGGTTCTGGAGTTGGGAAATTTGACTGGAACGATACCGTTTCTTATTTATTGACTGTGCAACTAGACATCGTTTTGTTTCATATTTGCCTGGACAAATCCATGACAGGAAGCTGAAGAGATTCTGGAAATGCTGAAGTCTACCTGGCGGGTTCTGGGAATCACACAAACAATTCATGACACTTGTTATACATGGGTTCTTTTCCGTCAGGTAAGATAGCTAGGCAAATACAGATTGATTAGATACTGTGGTTTTAGGTCGTTTTCTAGGTTCACAATCATTGTGCAAGTTCCTACTTTAGACGCAGAAAATGAGAAGATTTTTGCGTTTTGAGCCAATCATCTTCTGTCCTCCATCTTATAAATTATTGCTGATTTATTTCTTGTTTACAGCATGTCTTGACAGGTGAGCCAGCGTTGCTGCAACTTGCAGCCCAACAAATGAAGAGGATTGCGTCTGATAGCCAGCGCAGTACCCAAGAAAGGTTCTATGTGAAGGGACTGAGAGCTCTTGTGGAAGGGCCTGATGGACCCCATGAACTTTCGTACGTGCAGTCAGTGCTTATGCCAATTAAACAATGGGCTGACAAACAACTAGAAGACTACCATCTACATTTTGCAGATGTAAGAACTATGCCAAATTAATCTACACTTCGCTATTTTAGAATAGAGGATCTTTCTGAAGCCTGTTGCGTCGTGGTGGAGTTCTCTGACTATGTCACCACTCAAATTCTTGTTATTGCTTGTGCTTTCGTAGCAGATTCAGGACGTTTGTGAGAATTATTTTCCATAGTTTCAATCCCAATCTTAAATGACCTGAGTGTGTATATATCAATTGTAGTTTCGATGCCTATTATCTTTTGTGTTCATATTTTCTTGTGTACAGGCTCCTAGCAAAATGGAGGTTTTAGTAACGGTAGCGATGATTACTGGCCGGCTGATTGCTGATGAGAACGAGCACTCAGGGGTATGTACAAAATTGATAAGCGTGGTTTGGTTCTCACATGTTTTGCACTCATCTCTGAGTATTTTATGTGATCGCTTGTTGTTGCAACATAGTGTACCATTTGACAGATGACATCTTTTGGATGAAATACTGTCTGTTCTAGTAGCCCTTCTGAAATTTCTCATGGAAACTCTGCTTAGAGATCCAGGAACATGGAATTGATGTTATGGTCGGCTTTCTAATTCATAGTCGCGAAGTAATTCTCTCGAAGTCCTTATTGACATTGTCTATTGCATAAATTGGAACAATTTGAGATTCTTTTGTTTCAAATGGTATGCACGCTTGTTATATGATATGAAGTATCTGAATAGAATGCTGCTGCACTCAGGTGGCAAGAATGACATCTGCTGCAGAAATGGCGGCTGTTGCCAAGCAGGCTGAAGATTACATATTGTCATCTGTGAAATCGGCTTATAACAGGGTATGCCTGCACTGTTGCTTTGGAGGCTATGTTATAAGATAGTTTGTTTTCTGCTATTCTATTCCGAGTACACTGCAATGAAAAGTGTTCTCTAGAAATTTTGATTGCAAAAGTGGTAGTTTCTTTGGTCACTGCCTTGAAGAACATTATTCACTGTCCATATGTTCTCCAGACCAACTGAAGAGTCAGTTCTGCTCTTAACCTCAAAGCGCCCTACCCAAAAGTAAACTTATAGAAAATCGTAATAAATAACAGCGTCTTTCTAAAGCATTAAGGTTACTTTTTGAGCGATATTTTTATTTTCATCCTAAACAATTTAAATTAATCCCTTTTGTGTCGAGGCCTTCCCAACTGAACTTCTTAGCTTCCCAACTATGGTCGTCCAAAGGCAGAAGAGGATGAGGCAGAATGAAGTTAGTACTCAGTGTTCATTCAGAAGTTCCGTAGTCCAGATGAACCTCCACTCTGTCAGTAAACTCCTATGACTCAAAATATTTGTTAGGTACTTCAGCGACTGACCTTAGAGCTGGCGCAGTGTTTTTTCAAGCCTATCAATGATTCTGTTTGATTTTGATATAATTAATACTGGATGAGCTGGTTGCATAAACACCCCTTTGTTGTTCCTTTTGCTATTGCAATATTTTCTTTGTCGTTTCTTCCTCCCTCAATAAGTTCCATTAGCTCTCTGAAGTCGACGATGCTTAAATTTTTCTGGACTTGTTTTTTTGCAGATTGTGGAGGAAGTAGAACAAAATCAAGAGCACGACGAGAAGCATCCACTAGCTCAGCTTGCACATGAGGTTCAAGGATTGGCTAAGAAGGATGCCAATGTGTTTTCGCCTATTCTATCTAAATGGCACCCTCAGGCCGTCGCCATTAGTGCATGCTTATTGCATACACTTTACCAAAAAGAATTGGTAATGCCCTAGTGAAGTCTATTTTCGAGCTTGGAGATTGTCATCGGTGGTAAATGCTCATGTAACTAATCTATTAAGTGGTTGGTCTGCAGAAACCCTTTCTGGATGAAGTCTCACAACTTACAGACGATGTTTCGTCTGTCTTACCGGCAGCAGATAGCCTTGAACAATATTTGATGGAGCTTATTGTATCCGTTACTGACGATGAAGATGCCAGGCGTGTTTTCGATCAGCAGATGATTCCATACCAGGTGAGAATTACGTTGCAAGGCATAATCTAAAATGCAACAATGAGACTTTTGAGCTATATCTTATGCACTGCTTGGACTAAAGAATCTTACTCTTAAAATATTGATCTAGTACTCTTGCTGGAAATTATGTGGACTCCTATCTATTGATGAATATTTGACGTTGAACGCTCTGCTTGGCAGGTGGAAGTTGTTTCAGGAACAATAATAATGAGATGGGTTAATACTCAACTCTCACAGTTGACAGAGTGGGTCGATCGATCAGCGCAGCAGGAAGTACGTTTCCTCACCTACTTGAGTGAAGTTTTGCTGCAATTCGTCCCCGAGTATCCTATTGTTTTTTTACAGTTCCAGTTGTGCTCAATCACAACTCTGAAAGCTTTTATAGAAATTCAAGGTTATATTCTTGAGTACTTTATTCTGTGTACTAGTCTGTAATAGACTACCGTCTTACCTATTTTTCTCGTCACGTGAATTTTGTCTGTATCCTTGGTCCACTTTTGCAGGTTTCTCTTCTAGTCTCACTAATTTTAGTGGGATGCAGAAATGGCAACCTCTTTCCGCTCAGCAACGACATGGAGGATCAATTGTGGAGGTCTTCAGAATTGTGGAGGAGGTGTGTGGTGTTCTAGTTTACTGTATATTGTTCTCTGAAGAATCTCAATCGACACCTTATTGTGGCATGCATTCTTCGAAGATTTTAGCTTCTACCTTTTTTTAAGTAATAGACGGTAATGGTAGGGTGAGGCTTTATTTAACGGAAATCAGTTGTTTATTATTTACTTATTAGTACTAACTGTTGACTGCACTTCTGGGCTTGAGCAGACTATAGATCAATTCTTCAAACTGAATCTTCCTATGAGATTACCTCAGTTGAAAGGCCTTATCAGTGGGTTTGATAACGGACTGCAACAGTACACCAACAGAGTAGTTGTTCAACTAGGTAACATTTCATTCCCGGACCTAGTCAGTGGATTGGCGGACCCTCGTAAATCACAAATCCTATAGCAATTGGTAGTCCTTTCTTGCAGACTAGAGATCTATCTTGTCATATTTTAAATCATGTGAGACCACAGGGCTAAAGGTTTTTCTTGCATTAGATTGTTGGTAATGTCACTTTGCTCAGAAGTTCACATGTCATCATAATTCAAGTTGTGGTTTTCCCAGATTGGTATGTCCAACCCTTGGAAATTCTCGCTTGTACTATCAGGCATGTGACCACATAGCCTCTGCTGTATACATGTTTATTCAGGTGATACGAGAGATCTTGTTCCACCAGCTCCAAGCTTGACCCGCTACAAGAAAGAGGTTGCTTTGAAGTCGGTAAGCAACAAGAAAAAAGTTGCAGACCCCCGTCTGCCCGATGAGAGACGTTCTAGCGAGATCAATCTGCTGTCTACTACTTCCCTTTGTGTTCGTCTCAACACACTTCATGTAAGTTTTTTTGTTCTCCATATGGTTAACACCAAAATGCCGCTCCGAGTATCACCAAATAAACTCCCTAGTCTATTGATAGGATTAAGATTCCAATTTAAATGCGCAGTGTGTTATTTCATTTTTGTTATTCAAAGGACTCAGCTGTACGTGACAACTTTTGCATAGTAATACTCTAGTTTGCTGGCTTGGCTTCTGGAGCTCCACTTAGTTTACGTTGAACGTTGAATGTAAAATGCCTTATATGTGGTTACTGGATGCTATTAGAACTTACATTATGTACTTGATGGTGCAGTATATCTTGACCCATACCAACGTACTTGAAGACAACATACGGGATCGCTGGGCTAAGAAAAGACCTCAAGATGATTTTTCTCGTGCTAATGGCTCACATTCCAGTACGTAATTTGATTTCAGTCTCTCGTCGAAGCTCCTTATTCCATCTCACAATACAGTTATGCATACGTGTTTTTTAATGAAAGCCTTGCTGTTACGCACATTTGGATACTGGGCTTCGGAAAGTCAGTTTTGGAATACCCTATGCAGTAGTGATGTTGGATGGCTTTCATGTCAACTGCGCCCAAGAAAATTCGTCAACTTCTGTTTTTATTTTCTGGAAATAGTCAAGATTGTCAAAAGAACTCCTCATCGTGCTAGAGCACAGATTGTTTGTTCTGTTTGTTTTTATATTTATATTTTGGATAATAGATTTTCATCTAAATCTGCGTGATAGTAGTCTCTTAGATTGTAGATTTATGTCTTCATTTTTTGTCATATGATAATGATGAGAAACAAGTCTGCATGTTCAGAGCGTGGATCAGGAGACCCAGATATGAGGAAAATGCGGGAGTCTGGGAACAGACCAATGGATGACCTTTCCATAGCATTTGAAGGATCAAGAAAGGCTGTTAATACTTCAATCGATAAGATCTGTGAATTCACAGGTATTGATTTGAGTCTTTGTACTGCTATGAACAATTTATAGAATAGGAGGTCACCACATCAGCATCTCGTGCACCTGAATCGTGAAATCTGACTACAAGTGATTTTTTCGTCGTAATTTTATCGAGTTATGCAATACTCAAAAAATATGGTCGTTCTATTATGTCTGGCAACACTCACGTGGTCTTGTTACTCTGTCTTTTAGGAACCAAATTGATTTTTTGGGATATGAGGGAGACCTTTATTGATGGTTTGTATAAAATTTCTGTTTCCCAAGCACGTATGCAAATGGTGGTAGATGGTCTTGACCCTGTAAGTATCCTTCCTTCTGACGTATTTATTTCGTAAGTTAGAGCCCAGTTTTGAGTATGATGATGGTCTCTATATTTTTGGCATTTGAGTCCAACACGACAGAATTGCTTAAGTGTCGCACTCGTTTCTCCTCGTTAATCTTGTAACATGGCATGCGTGTAATGTGCAGGTGCTTGGGGAGCTTTGTGAAGTGATTGTGGAACCCCTTCGAGATCGTGTTGTACTTGGACTCTTGCAAGCTGCCTTGGTACGATTCTTCAATTATGTTGCTTTCAGTTTATTGTTCATGAATGCTTTTAGTCTTGTCTGCAGGATTTCGGATAGGCTAAGGCCTAAAATGACTCATATGAAAAAAAAAAAAAAAAAAAGAATGATGCTCAGTCTGCATTGAAATTGTCGTTTGATCTCTTTTTCAATTATCAACAGTGTACTGAGATCTAGCCTTCAAAAGTCTCAATTGTTGAGAGCATACTGCTCTAGCCACTGGATTTAAAAGATTTGTCTCTGGTAATGTCAGGATGCTTTGCTTCGCGTGCTTCTGGATGGAGGACCAACCAGAGGTTTCTCTGCAAGCGACTCAACAATGTTGGAGGAAGACGTGAATGTGCTCAAAGTATGTCTTATGAACTTCTCCCAGTGTCCAGTGGAACTTATTGCTGTAACGCCTGTTGGATTTTGTTCAGGATGTTTTTTGGTCATTTTCTCCTGACTGTTCCCTCTTTCTCTCCAACTTTTCAGGATTTTTTTATAGCAGAGGGAGATGGGCTGCCAAAGGGTGTTGTGGAGAATGCAGCTGCCTCTGTTCAACAAATTCTCAATTTATACAGTCTCGATGTGAGTTTCTCTACTTTCTGCTATCCTGCGTATGCTTCTGGTTCCCCTTTTTTTCCATCTCACCGCCTTGTTTCTAAAATTAGTAATGAATTGCGACAACCGTATTTTTTCGTGCAGACCAACCAGGTGATCGAAACCTTCAAGCGATCAAGTGAGCAAATGGCAGCAGGGACAAACCAAACAAGAACAGGATCGACACGATTTGCGTCTGATGCAGATACCCTACTACGTGTTTTGTGTCATAGAATCGATCCAGTTGCCTCAAAATTCTTGAAGACAAAAATGAAGTTATCGTCCACTTGATCACTCCAGGAAGTTATGCTGAGCTGTAGAACAGTCCTGTAGACGTATATGTTATTGCAGAGAATTACATGGTGATTTTACATTCATCCATAAGGAGTTGGAGCCTGTGATAGGATCCAAGCTTGCAAGTGTGCTGACCCTACCCACCGCTTGCATCAGCTTTTGTATAAATATATATTTATCTATTTGTTATACGGTGCTGGCCGTAGATGTCTCTAAACGTGTTCATTCCTGAACATAGTTTTGGAGAGTGGGCTTTGCTCCACCCCGTTTCATGTCATGGTGATTGCCTCTGATACTCTAATTATTCTGCGTGGTCAGAAAGCCACCAATTCGAGAAGACTTCGCAATCTTGAGCTACCACCAACCTCAGTCCCTGGCAGGTTGATAGTCCATTGTAAGCCTTAGCAGCATCTTCTTCCACAAGTGTTGGTCGCCATTCGACCACAGCTTTGAGTTGTGCAAGTTTCGAACCTTAAACGAACCTCGCAGATTGCAGACGCAGCGACAGTTATAGTGAAGTCTTCGAAGTACATGGTCAGTTTATTCCTTGCCCAGTTCCTCTGATGTGCATAGCATGGCTGAGGAGTGAGGAGATCCCCGAATCATTATCCCACCCACTCATGCATGAGCTTTAGTCTTTCGAACTACACTGCATGTCTATATTTCAGAATATTCCAGAATCATTCCTATTTTCACGGGACTTGTTCCAGGAAAGCATTTACAACTCGGACGACCATCGATGTAATGATCGTCGAAGGCATCTGGGTTTTAGCGAATCGGTAGAAACCATCGAAGTAAGCTTAGGTTACAACTTGACTTCTCATCCGTCCTTGCATCTCGCTTGCCAATGCAGTATTTTCTCTTCCAAGTATGCATTATAAAACCATGCTGTAGATTGCTTCGTTTCCAGCCGCTGCGACTTTTCGAAATCTTAGATCTTGTGCTCGAATCAAATGTTGCAACGCAGACAGTGAGTAGGATTGAGGCATTGTAGCCGAGAAATTTACGCGGGCTGATATGAAGGAGCTATGGCCGAAATTGCAGCAGCTGCTTTCTCAATTGAAGATACGACTTCGGGCATCGGTCCGTCGTCAACTCGCTGTCGGTAGGTGTCATTCAAAAACCCAGATGCCGCCGCGGCGAATTTGTAAATATGTTTTTAAGTCTTGTGGGGTTTTGGCTTGGTTGATATGGATTAAACTGGTTCGCTGTCTAATTCCTTCTGAACATTTGTTCTTCTTGCTAGCTAGTTCTCATCGATGAAGTTCGCATTGTTTGTGGTGAATACTATTAGACATTATGGCGTTGAGTACGGGGCTACGCGCTGTTGCGATGCTCGATTATGTGCCGTGTACTCCACCGATGTTACAACAACTATGCCAGCTTCTATTTCATCTATCTCAGGTTTTCCCGTCTCTTGAACTGCTTATGAGATCTTGTTGGATTTTCACAACGCAAACCTGTGAGCTGTGCATTTCTACAAGACTGTAATTTGTAATCGATTTTTAGGGTTTTAAGCATGTGTTTAAAGTTAGGGTTTGGGGCTTCGGTCGTGTTTGATTCCTCATTTGATTGTGACCCTCGGATCATACTGCGCAGGAAGTGCATGAGGTAGCAGTCTTGCGGGTTTGGGACATGGAAGGCTGTGGATACTTAATTCACCCTTCTCATTTATTAGAATACATGCACCGAAGCCTGAATTCGCCGTACCAGCTCTTCTTTGTTGTCCTTGATGATGACAGTCCTCGGGTACGTTCGTTATAAGTGAACTGTTTGTCAATTCTGTAGTAGCTTTACATGAATGGCTTGATCGAACATTATTGGTTTGATGGAAATTGAAGGGATATTTTAAGTTTGATCGTTCACAGAAAGCATGTCAATCGGAACACGAGGCAATTGTGAAGAACCTATCTGGGATTCAGCAACGAATCTCTTCCCTACTGGTTGAAAATGTGAAGCCATGTTCTCTTACTGGTGCTGAACAATCCAGTGGAGAGAATGCAACTACCGATGTATTAGCAGCAGGGAACCCGACAAGTGGTTCTGGAATTTTGCTGCCAACACTGAACGGGTATGTGATACCGGTTGAGAATCTCTCTACCCATTAGCCCTGTCTGCAGCTCAACCTAATCCCGTTTTTGTTCTACCTCATCTTGCAGTGACCCTGCAGTTGGTTTTATTTATGTTCCACAGATGGTTGCTTGGCTACCCAGTAGTTTACTTCTTTGTGGAAGAGAATGCTTCTCGAGCAGGGCGGTGTGTGGCTGGTGGTGCAGTGCAGCTGCACCAAGTTCTTGTAAGCAGGTTTGTGCAACTTTTTTTCCTGCGCTCATAGTTGCATTTTTCAAACATCTCGTGTTTCTTTGATAGCTTTCTTTTGAACTTCGTGAAGTAAAACGGATGGATTCAAATACTTGATGTTTATGGTGATGCAGCACACTTTTGAGTCCCTCAGACTTTCAGAATAATGCTGAGTTAACATATGACGAGGACGTGCTCTTAAGGTCAGAATTTGGCGTTTGATTGCCTACTCTTGTGCTCTACATGGCCTGTTTGGTGTTGCTTTTAATTGTATGAGTCACAGAGCATGCACCGACTATGGAATATGCTGTGCAGTTTCACCGTGCCAAGTGACCTGAGCCCCTCAGGCTTGGGTGAGGATTGGGCACAGATATTTCTCCATAAGGTTACTGAATCTGTTGAAAGAGCTTGCAACGTATGGAGTTCTGTTCGAATAGAAGTCACGACACGCAAGATGGAGTTTATTGTGCTGTAAGGACCATCGGCTGCGAGAAGACAACGTGCATCATTCCGTGGTCAATTGGGGATGCCGCGTATCCGGGGTAGGTTTAATTTCCAGAAGGTATCGTAACCTCTCTTTCGAGCTCATTTTACAGACTGCTCATTTTACGGACTACCTTCATCCCAGTTGATGATTAAGGCATGATAATTGAGGCTTGATGGTATTGATACCTGCGCTGCATGTGGTGGTTAGTGCTGTTGAAGTTTACATTTTTAAGCCCCGAACGTCCCTCTCTTGTTTTCAAATTTTGATCCTGAACCCATATTACCTTCCATCTTTCTTTTTGTCTGAATTAGATCTTGTGATATGATCACAGGCAGGGCTTGTTTTTCACTTTTGGAGAAAGTGCCAGGATGGTGATCCCTTCTAAAAACCCTACATTCATCCATCTTTTCAAGAAATACTTTTCAATTATATTCATGCACTTTTTCATCCAAATTTGGTTACTCCATCCACATTTTAAATGTAAAATTTCTATAAAAAAAAAGAAGAAGATTACTTCTATTTGGCAAAAATTATAGATTTATTTTGAAATGGTGCAATTTGGTCCTATGGTGCCAAAAAAAAGGGGCTAATAATAGGTGTTTTGATGAGGTCTTGAGTTCTTGTACGGTGGTATTGGTGATCCTAGTGGAGTTAAATCATTGTCCATAGTCATTCAAAGTAAGGTAAAACAACCCATCATGGTTAGTGTAAATCATTGAAGAAAATGACTTTTTTAAGGCCCTCTAAGTTAGAAAATATTTTTACTATTTTAGGTGAAGAAGGTGAGCATTATGGATACAAGTTTTGTTGGTTGTGGAGTAGTCTAAAGTAGATGGTTGTAAAAGTAACTTGGTTCTAAAAGCGACGTCTAACATAGAGGTACATTTTTCTATTTTCAATGTATCAAAGATATACATTTCAAGAGGGGGACACTTTTAGAAACCACTACATTTCAACTTCAAAAATTTACAACTATAGTAGTCAACCTATTTTCGACCACTTAAGCAATTTTGCATATCTAGAGCATAGGTGGTTTCTTGAGTGCACAAATTTTTCCATGTATAGAAATAGGGCTCAGAAGGATTCTATATTTTTCAGAATTTTATTTCTTGGAATATAATTACTGTAAATTTTTTAGATTGAAGATTTTGTTCGACCTATTCTTGTCATGTAGGTCCTTCCTATTTCCAACCATGGATTGGTTGCAAAATCAATTAAGATTGTAGCCAATTGTAATTTACCATGATCGTGTTGCAAATTGTGCCATCATTAATCTCCTACTTTCCCCCTATTGATTGGAAAGAGTGTACCTTTTATAATGGGAATGGATTCTAGTAAAAAATGGGTCAGCTACCATAATTCCAAGAAGGTCTAAAAAATATGAAATGACTTGGGTTGGATGCCAATTCCATTTTTTTTCCTATGAAAATTTATTGAAAAGTGTTTCAAGGAGTTTAGCTCCCTCCAAAATACAATCAGTTTTTAAAAGGTTGCTTTAAGAACCCCCTACCTTACAGATTGTTTTGGGCAGATCACTTCAAAAAATCATAACAAATTCATACTTAGTTGAAAAAATATAAATGTCAATTGTTGTTGCTAATTCTCGCACTTGTCCATATATGGGGGGAAATTTTAAAAATTCAGCCATGGCATGAGGGCAAACTAGCAATTCTGATCATGATGGGTTGTTTTACCTTATGGCCAAGTACCCCGGGTAACTTAGAGGCCTGCCCTGAGGTGGCCCTGAGTGTTCAGAGGGTTTATTCGCCCATATTTTCTATTCACAAAGCTTACAGAGTTTAAGCTTAATATGTCATCCGAAGAAACCGGTGGCGAGCTGCAGCATTAGGCATAATTTACATATTTTATTCTGAGAAACAAACTCAAAAATGTAGAATCACAAAATGGCGCTCCTCAATGACTTATTTCAAATGCGCAGATAGAACTATTCATTGTATACTCATTGAAAGCACACTGGGCTGTCGGTGGGGAACACAAGCTTCCAGAATAAACCAAGAAAAGAAAAGCCCAAGTCCCATTAAGTTCTCCTGTAGGTATGTTAAACGCAACTAAATATTCTTTGCTTTACATCATGCAAATGTTGCAAGAGCATCTTCACCA
Source organism: Pseudoscleropodium purum (assembly GCA_963969395.1). Classification (NCBI taxonomy): domain Eukaryota; kingdom Viridiplantae; phylum Streptophyta; class Bryopsida; order Hypnales; family Brachytheciaceae; genus Pseudoscleropodium; species Pseudoscleropodium purum. The sequence goes on from OZ017802.1 coordinate 7,607,246, forward strand.
AGGTGCATAATATTGACTTAGGAAGGAGTTTGTCATGGTTGGACTCTTTCTTCAATCCACCAAGAGAAGACTTCACACAATTTTTCATCATAGGCCTCTCCAAATTTTTATCACTACACTTCATGTTGCAATGCATAGCATGTTTCACTTGTGCCATGCATTTGATAGGAAATTCCAATTAAGAGGCCAAATAAAACCAATGTAGTCTCAAATGTCACAAGAATACATGAAAAGAACTGGATGCAGAACTTCAACTACTTTGTAATTGCAACTTCCAACCTATCAACTTGCATTGAAAGTGGGCAATTGGTGTGGGCCCAACTAATAGGCATGGCCTTTGTTGAAGCAAGGACATGCCAAAAGCATTTGAATTGGCTTATTGTATTGTTTACTAGTGGAGATGCTTTTAAGGTTAACTTAACCCTTTACGTACTAAGAATTCATGATTTTAAGTTGCCAACTTTGATTGATTATATTGCAGAAAGAATAATCTAAATAAAAATCTTTATTATATCATCAGCTTGAGTGAAGAACATTGAATGCATTGGTTTCAAAAAAATGATTATTAAAATAAATAAATAAATTCCCATATAAAGTCTTCAAAATTGCTAAAGAACATGAGACCCAATTTGGGCTTCCTAGTATATAAGGGATTTAGAGTGTTTAGGAGATAGATGACCTACAGTGGCATTAGAAAAGATTTGAGGCCTATAAAGGGCCATTTCAGGCCTATTCATATTGTTGTTCCCCTTGCAGTGAAGGGTATGATGGCAATAAAAAAAAATAGAAAAAAAAAAAAAAAAAATTTTGAAATGCAAAAAAAAAATTATTTATTTATTTATTTTTGGAAAGTAACATGACACTCTTGTGACCATGTCGGACTGCATTGCTGGTAGCATTCTCAGCGCATTCATAGCATTTTCAAGCCATGATAACTCACAATCTCTTGTTGGCCTCAAAAATCCTCTAATGACACTTCCATCCTCAAATTGAATGTGTCCTAGTCAAACTCAATTGTAGTCTTTAAAATATCCATTTTTACATTTGATTTTAACTAAATTGATGTAATTTAAGAGAATAAAAGCATTTTAATTTCTACTCTTTTTAAAATTTATATTTATTTAATGGATTATTGTAGTCACAAGCTTTATTTTAAAATTCAAACTATTCAAAATTGAATGTTTTCAATTTAGAAAATGGATTCAATTTAAATTAATAATTATTGTTTCTCATTTGAACCTTCTTTTTCTGGTAAATATACTTAGATTATTGTATTTCAAAGTGCATTTTGATTGATATGATTTTCTTGTATATTACATTGTAAAGAACTTATAAAATTGAGTTTGGAAATAATTCTTCATTATTACACCAAGTGCTTAGCAACATTTACAAAACTAGCTAAATTTCACTTCATTACTACTAAAAGTTTTCAGTAACAAAATCTCCGTAGGAAAAAATCCTTGAAAAAATTAGATTTTAGCCAAGATTTCAACAACCAATAGAATTTGATAGCCAATTTGTTACTTCCTTCACATTGAAATTAGCATCTCTGTAGTTAGTTTTGGGTTTTAGTACCCCCAATCATCCTTTACAACTTGCAAAATCCTTTGTGTTCTAATTTTTTTAAATACCACTCAGTCTCAAGATAGCCAAAGCTGATGCTTGTTTGTCTTGAAGGTAGCAAATTGCACTAAATTCCCTGAACTAGATAGCATATTGCACTAAATTCTATAAACTAGTTCTGGGATCACTGGTGCTTAGTTAGTGATAAACTCCCTCTCATTACCACCATTACCATGATGGTAAACTCGTACAACTTCCTTAGTCAGTATTGAAGAAATGGAAAGACCATCATCAAGCTTACTGCCGCTTTGATGCTTTGGACCGATTGATGGGAAACCTTAACCCCCTTCTTAATTACTCCGTAGCTTTCAGCCGCCAGACATTGAAAATACAATGAAGAGCTGTCTGTGATCTTTGAAACTTCGCCTTTTAGTTTGTATGTATCGATGCAGCGTGAAACATCTGGCTAGCCTGGTGAGTTCATTGTGCATTTGTTGTCTGAGATCGATTGTATGTTATACTTCAGGCGAGTGGAAGCATTTCGTGTCATTTGTTTCTTTCTACAACAAACTTTGTTGGGAGTGTCTTCAATAACAGTCAACTGTCTTGCATTCCGCAATACCGACTGGAATTGATGGCACTGCATATATGGCGATTGAATTGCTGCTTCGAAGGCATCTGTGATTTGTTTTCGAAGGCATTTGCGATTTGAATTGCTGCTTCGAAGGCAGGTAATTTGTTTTCTGCTATAGTAAACTGGTCGTGAAGAAATGCAGCTTTGCGCTTCCGGCTTGAAGAAATGATGGCTCAGTGTAGTAGCGAGCTCAGTAGTGCGTTCGTATAGGCAGCTTTCTAACATTCAAAACCTGTAGGTCGGGGACACGGATGTTTCAGGAACACCTGTTTCAAGAACCAGGCGTTGGGCTGAGAGGGTCTGAAATTCTGCAGAGGAATCAGTTTCCGTGTAGAAGCTTCAACTTTGCATCGGAGCTCATAACCTCAAAAGGGCCTCAAACAGAAGGTACTAACACTTCTTACATATCTGTATCTTTCTTCTCTGCGTATTCATATCATTCTTTTTGTAGGTACCCGAAGTTTTTTTAAGAGAGAATCGTTTCCAGTCATAGATTGCTTCAGATGCCTCTGGTTTAGCTTCAGATGGATTAGCCTGGAAAGTATACTCGTGTTTCAACAAGCAATCTGTTTCAGTCTTCTGCCCTGCACAAGGAGCCCGTTGGTTATAATGTGTTAATAAAGTTCGCGATTGAATGTACAGTTGCGTTGGGGTGGGTGGGAGTGAGCAGTAAGGTCCTAAAGACCGAGGGCGAAGATGAAGCTCTCTACGTCCAGAAGCTGTACTCTTCGAAAATCGTTACCAGCTGCGCCAAAAGCACGGTATGTTTGCTTCTCAACAATACGCCAATGGAGGAGTTCGTGGTTTTGCTATGCTTGTATGGAGCGCATTGCAAACGCACAAGGCAGTCGTAAATGCTTATAGCGATCGTCATATTAGTTTGAATGGCCAAATCTCAAGAAAGTAGAACTTTTCCAAGACACCCGTCTGCCCTCCCCTTTCTGGAACCTCAGATCCATAATTTTAGAACTCTGTGGACTTGCATGTCACGATCATGGCGCTTTGAAACACGCCAATTTCTCTAATATGCCTAATTACCAAAGGGCAAGTCAGTAGCTTGTTGAAAAGTATACTCACGTTTCACCAAGCAATTGTTGCTACTCAATAGCCAATATCATTCCTTTTGTAGTCCTGCAGAAAGAACAACAAAGACATATTCAGTTGCTTGTTGAAAGGTATACTCACGTTTCATCAAGCAATTGATTATGCCCTGCACTTGTTGCTAATCAATAGCCTACACCAACATCGTTTTTTTTGGTTACTCGTGCAGAAAGAAGAACAAAGGTTTAGTGAGCTTGTTGAAAAGTATACTTACGTTTCAACAAGTAATTGACTACACCAAGCAGCTGTTGCTAGTCCATAGCCTACTGTATAACAATATAATTCCTTTTGTAATCCTGCAGGAAGAAGAACAAAGGCCCAGTGAAGATCCCCCGTCCACCTCTCCTAATCAGCAACCTTCAACGCAGAAGATACCACAACACCATATCGGTCCAACCCGACAACTGCGTCACGGTTGCAGACTTAAAGCGTCTCATCACCGTCCAGCAAAACCTCTCCGTCCTCGCCTTGCTCTTCCGTGGCATCCCCTTGGACGACGCCCGCCCTCTTTCGTCTCTCCTCCCCGACCTCCGCATCGGCCCTGCCCGCTTTGCAGTGCACACCCGCGTCCGTCCTCGTGCCATCCCAGGTGGAGTGATCATAAACGTTCTCACCTTGCCCCGGAAAACTTTTCAGGTCTCGCTCCCCAGCTTGGACAGCACTCTCCTGGAGCTTAAAGAATCAATCCAAGGCTACGAAGGTATCTCCAAAGAGCAAATCGCCTTGACCTACCAAGGTAAGCAAGTTACGAATGAAGATCATTCTTCATTGAGAACGTGCAATTTGGAGCCAAATTGCACGGTGACCCTTGTGGGCAGACTGCTTGGAGGAAATAAGTACTTGCCACGATTTCAACCTCCAGAGCTGTTTGTGGATATGGAGGAGACTGCGCTGCTTCAAAAGATTCGACTGGAGCCCAACCGCGCTCCTGATTGGAGAGTCTCCGAGGAAGGACTGGGCGTGGAAGGGGAGTGCCGGAACGACAAGTGCGAAGCGTGCCGTCAAATGGTGATTTGCAACTTGAAGTTTGCGGTATACAATCTTCAAGATGTAGTGCATTGCCCTCTTTGCAATTCTGAAATCCGTGCTGTTACGTGTGGATTTCGGAAGTGTTTGTGGATGTTTGAGGGGCGGAAAGTCGGAGCTGGGCACGTAGACGTGGCCAGCCAATGGATGAAGGCTGGAGGGAGCTACGAGAGGTTTGATGATGGCGCTGAACGAGCTACTGCGGGGTGGAGCTGTCTAATCATAACGGCCAAGAAGCTACCTAGTGGAAGGAGCTTGAAGGAATTTCATGGGAGTGGGGATTGTCCCATTTGTCATGAAGAGTTTACTGCAGCGTCCTCGCAGTGTATCATCAATTGCAAACATGCGTTTCATCGGGAGTGTGTTGTGACGTGGCAGACGCGAGGGAATTCGACATGCCCCATGTGCAGGGCTTCTATTGAGTGACATATATTGGACATGTTGAATTGGTAAATTTTACTACGGTTGCTCACTTCTCTGCAGCAAATCTTTTGTAAAGACTTACTAGACCGTAGCAGGTTATCGTTCAAGAGCCCTTCTAAGTCTACTTGTCCATGACTGAGGGAAAGGACTTTGACTTTGTACAATGAGAGCTGAACTCCTGAACATTGTAAGCGACAAGTATGTGGGTTCTGTCACCGGCAAAGTTTTGTTTTGTATTTTCCCTTGTTCATAAATGCTTCAACATTAGTATGTAGTTTCCTTTGTCTCTACTTTCGATGATTGATCTTAACCCTTTCTTTCCTTTGGTCGACATATCTCCATTGTGTGGGCAGCTTGCTATTGATTCTCGGGCAGGCAGATTATCAAGCGTCGCTGCTTTCTATCGATCGACATTGTTTTGCGTTATTACTTCTTGTCAATTGATTGTTTGTTTCAGATCTTTTGAATCTTTGTTACAGCACAATTCTGAAAAGTCTGTCCTCATTGATCAGAGGTTTTTAAAAATTTCTTTTCTACCTTAATCCAGCGAGAAGTGATCTTTGAGCATTCACGATTTAGTGTAAGTTTGTGATTTTGTGGTTTCAGGTTGCTGTCACCTAAAATGGAAGATACCAGAATTTGAAAATGACTGGAATCTTAAGGTTGTGGTTTCAATTTTGTGGTTACCATACGAGTAATGTTTACATCTTAAGCTTCCTGGTTTTGTAATGGCGTTTCTAATTTTTGTTTCTGTTTTGTTTCTAATGGTATCAATGTTCTTAGTTGATTTTTTTTGCGTAGGTTGCACCTTTTTTATGTGCAAGGATCGTCACATGCTAGTGATGACAAGAGATTTAGATATGTACTAAATGACTTTGACAAGGGCGAGGAGACCCAAAACCCTCTTTTCCTCGACAACAATGTGCCGTCTGTCAATGGAAGTAGATCGAAGAGATGGAGGGTTATTTATGTCAGTAGAAATAGAATGAGAGAGCAGGTTGAGAGTTGGTGTTTGAATTGTGTGGTATCTACTGTTTTATTGTACAGTACATATGACTAATGACAGGCATGAAAATAGAAGACGCAGGCCATCGGTTATTGACGTCTTCACGTCATCCATGCTTTCATCTTCCCGTGATTTTGAAGCTGTTTTTTTCTGACCTGCAGTGCAAATAGTTGTGGCATTTGGTGATTTTAGAACATATTGATATGCCGTGTTAACTGGAATCTCTCCATGTTTAGGCCTGAGATGAATGACTTTCTTTGCCCACTTTGATTGTGACTTACTGAGGAGGCAATGATCATGGAATTGGATGCATTAATTGCGCAACTAATCTGATATGCACTCGGAGCTTTGCAGAGTTTCAACCCAGGTCCGGGATCCTTCGGCCATTTGGGGGACAACTGAAGATATAGCGTTGGTCATCCAGTAATCTACAATGCATCATGTTAAGGTAGGAGGTCATTGAAGGTATTGGTAAGAGTTAAAGGCTTGCTTTTTGGACCTCTTACCTTAACTCTTAACCCCTAAGTTTGCAATGTAGCAATGCAAGACCAACGCTTTTGTGCAAAGCTAGTCTGCTAAGGGAAACTATGCAGATTGATCGGATTGCTGTTGGATGGATAGTTCAATAGGGGAAGATAAACATTGTGCACCTAAAACTAATGTCAACATAAAACATCGTAGAGTTTTAGTACGATCAATGAACTCTTGTCAACATTGGGGTTGGGTTTTGAGACTCGTGCATTGTGGAGAGCAAAAGAAATAAATGGACCAAGCGTGGGAATATGCCTAACCAATCCAGGACCGAGATTTCAGTCGACCATCACACTGTAAGTCTATGTGCAACATAGCTTCTTAAATTTTTTTAATCTGGTTCAATGAATCAACTCAATTGGATTAGATAGGGTTTGTCCAATTGTGGCATTAATATTTTCTTTAGAAAATTACAATGATTTGGCTTGAGGATTAGAGTGCAAATGTGTCTCCCACTGAACTATCCGAGGAGCAAACCAAGGACTGCGAACCGTATCCATATTTCAAAGTCTCTATACGCATCAGGAAATCGGTAGTGATGGGATATTGTAGCTTGCAGATTGCATTGCTTGATCAAGCTAACAAGATTTGTATTTGAGGATCAAAGATACGACAGTGTGCTTGTAGAACAAGGCCTAGATAGAATGTTTCTTGCAAGAACCCAACAGCAGAAGAAATAAAACCATTTGAACAACACAAACGGATCATTTGAGAAAAATTCTCACTCAGAAGTAAAATTTACGTACTGATCTTCAATAAGACAACAACGATTATATTCTTTCTTTCTTTGCCTTCACTTAATAATCCATGCCCAGATTCCCGTGTCAATTCCTTCACGAGTATTATGAGGTGTAGGACATTTGGAGATTCATCCTACATCGTCAGTACGAAATGTAACCTCCCTCAAATTGGCATTTCCTGCACTAAAATGCCATAGACCCGCAGATAACTACCGGTACACCAAGTGATGCCTGTATTGGCACCTCACAAACACTAGACCGCATCAGTACACGCGTGATGATATCAAAATCAGTCTCAATAAAAAATACAGCAGATGATAGGTGATAAAGAAATCACGCTAAAGAATATTGAAAGACAAGTCAGTACCTAAAAATGAAAACAAAAGGCTTCCTTGAACTACCAAAGACGTCAAAATTCGATAAGTCGAATGCAGTCAAGTCACAACGCAATAAACTAGAAAATAAGCACTCTAATATGTGGGCTCTGCTTCCAATTCCGCCAGCCGGATCACAATATCTGTCGAAATTACTCAATCTCGAAGCAACAACGATGACGTCGTCGGACGCTTGCTTGAGCATTCCAATCGCCTGCCAGCCATACATGTACAATTAGGATCGATAAATTTTTGGCAAAAGAAAAGGAATTTGAGTTTTCACGAACATCCTAAGAAACCCTTAAGAGGATTGTTACCCGTTACATCTGCTACTGATATTCTCGCATGAAGTAGCTGTAGATGTGCAGGTACGGTATAATCCAGCCACGCCCAAGAGGCAGCAGCAACGTCGACTTCATTGTCATCACCTCCTAATGGCACTTGCTGGACAGCCAAAGCAGATTATGATGAGACAGCCCGGGCTGCTTGGAAACGAAATGTGCTTGAACCCCAGGAAATATTGCAGCCATGAGACGCCAAGCCTTCCCATCACACGAGTACAATTCGTGGAGTCCACAAAATCTGCAATTTCGCGCCACTAATTCTTCGTAATTCGTCACTCCCCAATTTCGCAAGGCAATTACCGTACTGTTCTTTCGCAAACAGACAGCAGATGCTTCCATGTTTCATCGCTAATTTCAAAAACCCAAGTGCCAGGCGGTGAGAAGTTGCCCTTTCGACAGGAGTGACACTGAGAATTCCTCCAGAGTAATCCAATAAACCGCAATCTTGAGGCTCTGAGGATCCTAAAACCCTAAACCCTAAAAATAAAAATAAAAATAAAAACAAAAAATGATAGCTGAAGGAGATTCCCGTAATTGAGCATTGTTAGCGTCTATTTCGGATTCCACGGTTGTTTCCAATTTGCTTGTAAGCAATTACAGAACCGTGAAGTGCTTGTAAATTCCATAGCGCCGTTCCTTGCCAATTGAAGGATTGATGTTCGGAATAGCGTCTGTGATGGAGCACTTGGCGTTGCCTTCACGTAAGTCTCTTCAATAGATTGCCATGATGTTACTTGCAAATAAGCAACACAACATTCTTGCAAGAACATCACAGACGCTATTGATCCTTTTGGAAGGATGATGGGTGGTGTGGAGCTATGAGAAGGATGGAGAGAATAGTGGAAAAAATCAAAAAAATTTGGAGTCAAAGAGAAGGGAAAACTTATCAAATTGAAAAAAGTCATCTCAATGGGCCCAATAGGTATCATTACATGCAACAAGCAGATATGCTATCTTTGTAGCACTAGTTCACTTTTTGCACAAAAGATGTATTTACAAACTCAATTTTTCAACTATTTATGTAACTACTTTTATTACAAAGCATTTTTTTCTTTGGCCCAGAGCTGATAAAGATAATTCCTTTACAAGATGAATCATGAATGGAACTTTGTGTAACCCTTGAAGGAAGTTGAGGCTGAAAAGTAATGGATGGATGACTTCATTGCTTACTAGAAAATCAAAGAATGCATCTAGTGGTTCAAGAATTGAAGTCAATTTTGGTGATTACCTTAGTCACGTAGGGCCGCATCCTTCCAAAGTTAAGGATGTTATTGTTAGGAGATAGTGTAGGAAGAAGATGAATATTGTTGTTGATGTACAATTTCTTTTTGAATTTTGATTGACCTCAAAACATTATCAAGGATACAAACAATCCTTTCGATGACCTTACCTAAGTATGTAAAATATAAAAATTTATTTTTTCAACTAAATTTTTGCTTGAGTACATTTTTAGAGAATATTGCAAATTCTCTCATCATGGCATTATCAACTTTTCTAAAGAAGAAGATGCTTAACCCCTGAACGAGTATATTTTGTATATGATGGATGACAGGAAATCAAATTATATAGGACAAAAGTACAATTATTCATTCTCAAAAATTGTTTTGAAAAGGAAAGATCTTCTATAATAGTTTGATTTACAATGACTACTTTTGCAATTTTGGAGGCTAGTAATTCTCACAATAATAGAAAAGGATGATTTTGAGGGTCACCCCTTTGGCATTTAAGGGTTAATCCACAAATCACCCTTATAGTTGATATTTTGACCATTTCTCGTTGTTTATACTTAATGTGAATTTTATCCATAAAAATTATATGTTTTGAATTTAAGTTCAACTAATGAAATAAAGCTTATCAAGTTCAGTTTCTAGTCCAATTGGAAAATTTTGAAAAATTCATAAATTTCTATATTTTATAGCAATATGAACTTTGGGCCTCTACCCATAGTTTGTTAATTTTCTAGTTTTAGAGTAATTTGGTAACTTTGATTTATACCATGATGTTATGCACTATAATATACATCAATGATGAAAATTTTAAATTTTTCGAATATGAATTTTCTTCATTTTTTTTTCTTAAAAAATTCATAGCAATTTCAAAATTTTCCCAAATATTTGAAAATTATATAACTTGCTATAGGCATGTGATTTTATTTCTTGGAAATAAACATAAATTTTGTCATTCCTATCTAGTTGCAAAATGGCAGCAAACAGAGTCATGGACAGGGAGGCTTGATTGTGCTTTGTGGATGACGGAGAATGAATGGTCCAGTTTCGGCAGGGAATGATAAGCTAACTCTTGACGGTGATTGCTCAGCAGGCTTGGCGAGACACTAACTTAAATCTGTCCCACAAAGGGTGAAAATGCAGGATTTTTTTACCCCCAGTGAGAACACTGAAATTTTTAATCTTTCATAAATTTTATTTTTTGCAAATTTTGAATTCACATTTGCAATCAGACACCCCAAATTAGCTGGGAGGGGTTTAAAACATACCCTAGACACGGTTCAAAATAGGGGGCTTTTTTTAATTTTTATCCCTAGTGAATCCCAAAATTACCCTAATAAGCCCACTTTATAGACTGAATTTAGTGTCCTACCTAGGCTTGTCTTTAGGTATTTTCAAACATTCTTTCCCTCTTATAAAGGTAAACTCTAAGTTGCAGTCTATTCTAACACAAAGGTACATTTTGCTTTCTTCAATGTACCATTGGTGTACATTTCAAGAGGTCGTCACTTTTAGTAACCACTGCCAATTTCAACTTCAAAAATTTGTAACTAATTCCACAAAGGTTCAGAAAATATGAAACGACTTGGATTAGATGCCAATTCTATTTTTCTTCTTACAAAAATTTACTGAAATTTTTTCAGAGAGTTTAGCTTCATCCACAAAAGGCAATCAACTCTTTTATAAGGTTATTTTAAGAGCATAGTGCCTTATTCCACTATGAGCATAATGACAAGTGCAGTATGATACCATTATTCAAAAAATGTGGGAATAAATTTCAGTAGAAGAGAAGCAATAAGAAACAACATTTACAATTAGAAAAATCAGGTTTTACACATCATGTGATTTTTTAAAATTTTTGTAGAAGCATGTTGCCTTGGGCATCCTTTTAGACCAAAGACAAGTCTATCATAGTTAGAAAAATAGCTATTTTAGGGCTTCTACCAATGCATCTCCAACTTAATACATGCCCAATTCAATCTATAATGACCTCAATACCAACTGCTAACTTGAGTAACTTCTATTGCCAAAATAAACTAATTTGCATTGATTTAAGGCTAACTTAAAGTGAATTGATGAGAGTGTCCAATTAAGGCATAGATTTTGCCTCATTCCAAATACTTGTTATCCTCATTTCATGAAATCAATTTCTTAAAGTAAGCAATTAATTCCTTCAATCGTATTTTCTATTTTCCAATACAAACAATTTAGAATTGGATTTTTCCTAAATGTTAGGAATGAGAGTTTGGACTAGAGTGGTATAGTTTACCATATCTCCCCTAAGAGAGAGAAATAACTCCAATCACTCAAAGCAGTTGGTATATATAAAAAATTTATTTGTTTAGGGTTCCACATTAGGCTCTAAAAAGCTAGTCCAAGTGACACCTAGACTAGATACCTTTATAAAAAAAAAGGGAGACCTTATATATATACTAACTAATTTAATTTGGCAATTGAAGGGAAGAGAAATAGTTGAGAATTGGGTAGTTCATTAGAGTTGTAAAATAGGGTGCAATAAGCATATGGTTAGAGTAGAGGAGGTGTAAAGAAAATTATTTGTTTTAAGCTAATTTGTATATATTGGGAAGTATTTGATTGTATTCTAACTTTTGTTTGTATAGTGGTGTGTATGTAGTGTCAATTCAATGGCTATGTTAATAATGTCAAAAATTGTGTTTTATAGTTCAAATAGAGAATTTAAGATGTTGATGTAGTGATTGTATGGATGGCATATTGATCATGCCATGAGGACCTATAATAATAACCACTAGTAGTTATACATTTCAACCTAAGTTCTGAGTGTTAGTAATGAATAAATGGTATTTATTGAGTTTTTGTGCCATAGTATTTTGGGGGAATCTATCATTGTAGTATGTAAATTCAATGAATTGACATAACATTACAATTGGATTAATCCCTAAGTGCCCAAGTGACCATATATAGTCGATCTAAAATTTCAGGCTCATTTTAGTATGGGTAGCTGTTTTTAAAAAAATTCGGGCAATTTTTAGGGTTAACTATTGAAAACTTTCATTTTTCAGTGAAAAGATACGTACATGATTGATGAAAGGTTTCCAAAGCCATATATGTCCATTAGTGGAAGAGTACAACTTGCTAGTTTTTCTTCATTTCTTCATTTCAAGCAATTTCAATTGATTTGAGGTCTAAAAACTTGTACTTATCCATTTGCTTTGAAAATGGTCTCAATGTAAAGTGTAAAGTGTTTTTGTGATTTTCACCATTGAAAATTTTAAAAATCAAGTGTTCATTTTAAGTTATTTGTGATTTATACTTATAAAAAAATTCCATCTCAACAATTGCAAGGTGGATTGTGTAATGAGTTTAATAGCTTGTTGTATGAAATTAAGTTTTTTGAAAGTACATTTTAGTGTATTAATACAATTTGTAGATGTTCATGTCACCTCCAATCCCCAAAAACCTTTATGTGAAAATTTTTGAAACATTGTGGGGAGGGGCAATATACTTAAAATAGAAAATATACATTTCTCTTGTTATTATCTCACAACTCTTACCCAATTTTGCACCCAAAATTGGTGTATACACTAATAAGGAAGCTCTTTAAACATCTGTACAATTAGATTTTGAAAAAAAAAAAATTTTGCTTCATTGGGGATCATAAATACATGCTATTTTTTCATAGTCAAAATATACTTGAAAAGGCTTGGGCATTTAGGGGTTAACACACAACCAAAATGGCTCTAACCCAATTGCACCTTCTAGTGAATGTAATAAATTTAGTATGTAGGTTTGCACTATGACAATATAGTGTGGAATTGGAATTAATCCTAAAATGATGCTGAAGATATTTGGTGTCCTTTAGATGATTTCAAAAATGGTTGTAGGATGGAAAAAAATATTTTTTTATACAAATTTTGGAGAGGGAGTTGCTTGAATGCACTTTAAGAGAATGTTATTGGATATTCCTTTGCTATAGTATATTGATTTTCCAAAAGAAGGTGTTTAATCCAAAAGTCACCCTTGTAGTGTCTTTTGGCCACTTCTTGTTCAATACTCATGGAGTTGGGGTGTAAATTTTAGACATAAAAATGATATTTTTTGAATTTGTTCCCAATTAATGAAATGAAGTTATTAGGTGCAAATTTTACTTCAATTGGAACATTTTAACATTTTAATATTTTATTGCAATTTGAACTTTGGGCCAATGAGCACGGTTTATTAAATTTCTAGTTTTAGAATGACACAATAACTTTGGTTCATACCATGATTTTATACACTATATTATATACTTATGCTGAAAATTTCAGATTTTTTTAGCACAATTTGTGTTTCATATGAATTCTCTCAATTTTCTTTCAACGAATTAACAGTATTTTTAATTTATCTAAAAATAAATAAATAATGAACTGTAGAATTCATGTGATGTCATCTCCAAAAAATAAATATAATTCTTTTGGTTCACATATAATTGCAAAATGTTAGCAAATTGAGTGAAGGATTATTAGGAATGAGTTGATTTTGTAATTATAGTACAATCTTTTCAAGGAATTGGATTAGAAAGTGATGATTTTTCAAATTCAATGAACAAATTCATATAATTTGTACATGTGGTAAAAGGTTTGTTAATTATTCCTTAACCTTGAAGGATGCTTTGGATTGTGATTGCAATAGTGCAATGCTTTGAATTTTCATATGCAAATTAACCATCAGAGTAGTTCCATTTGGATACAATAATGGAAAGCTATTTTAGTCAATTTTTGTTTTGGCCACTTTTAATTTTAAAAAAGACTTGACTAAAATACATGTAGAATATTCTTGATTTGTGGCTATAATATAAAAAGAGTTTGTAAATTTTATAAATCTAAATATATGCAATGAGCAAAGAGTCTATATTAGGTTATCTTACTACTTATTTCAGCAAAATAAGTGTAGAGCATCTTATTTTGCCTACAATCATAGCAACTTTTTGAAAAATAATTTATTGGGTTTGTTTTGGAGTTCAATCCACATTTTTTTAAAAGCAAGGTCTTTAAGGCTCAATATGATTTTTAAAACAATCTCACTATTAGGATTAGTGTTTTTTAATTCCATCTTAGAGCTATTTTGGTAGAACCATCCATAGTCAACTACTCATTAGATGAGATTTCAGGCAAGAAAAACGTCATTTTAGGCTTATTCCCCTTGCTACAAACCAAAGGTACACTATCATATTTTTTTTATAATTAAAAATTAATAAAAGAATGATCAATTTATTATTATTATTTGATGTGGTAGTCATTGTTCCACGTCAAGCAACTGTTGCTACAAAGCTCCGAGTGTCCAAGAACCTACGAGAACTTGTAGCCCTTTACAAAGGTTGAAAAATATTTAATACTAGCAATTTTACATATGTTTTGGAGCAATATAAGGCCTTATAGTTATAAAATAGTGAAAGGCAATGTAAATTTTCTACCATGTAGGAAGATAGAAATCAAGAAGATTACGATTTTTTTGGTAATTTTATGCTTTGACTTGAAATTATTATAAATTTTGGAAGTTGAGAGTTGGTCAAAATCCATATCCAATATTAGAGTCTTTGAATTCCAATCATTCAAGAACAACTTTTTTGCTCAGTACTTTAGGACATCTGTCATGAATTGATTAGTCCCAATTTTGAAAAGAAGAGAAAACACATTCTAAACTTTGGTAGAAAATTGTTCAAGCCTTGGTTGGAAACAGAGGTACCCTTCATATTGGCTATAGCTATTTGGTTGGAAATGGGTAGTTCAACTATAGTAATTTCATTTTTCATTCTATCCCATATCTATTTCTACTTTATAATTATTAAAGAATGAAAATCACAATATTTTTTAGTTTTAATTTTTGGACCTTCAACTCAATTATTCATGATAAAAAATCTTAGATTCTAAATTTGTAATACAAAGATTTTAAATTAAGAGGATTCAAAGTCTTACAAGTTAGTTTGCTAAGGTATAAAAAGAACATGTTTTCTTCACTTTGAATGCAAATATTTTGCAATCTACATGGTCAAAGTTTCTAAAGTTTCTTCTACACATTTTCATACTAATCTATTGCAAGATCCTATAGTAAAATCTGCAAAAACATAATAATTTACTTGAAATTGTAGTTTTAAGTAGTTTTGAGTAGTTTTGAAGAAAAAAATGTCTTGGCACTTCTTTTTAGAATCAATGTAGCACACCTTTCTTTTGTAAATATTTTCTTGATAATAATTTATATATTTTTATACTTTGAAAAAATCTAGATACAAAAAATATTGAGAGACTTGTCTAATGATGGACATTCAACAAATTATTAACTTAAGATATATATATCAAGAAGATTGAAACAATTTTTTTTCCATAAAAGTGTTCAATTGGGTTCATTATTCTCAAGAGCAAAAGTAATAAGGTAGAATATGTTTTTGAAATTTGTTCCAGTTATCTTAAAATTTGAGTGGTTCAAAATTTAAACTAAGTTAAAAATTGAAAGTTGAATATTTGATGATTTGACATAGTATAAATTTATAAAATTAATCATAAGCCTCTATAACTTCTAAAGATATGACTTCCTCATTGTAGAATACATTTATGAAAAAAATGAAAGTATTGTAATTCTTTTTTTATATTAAAAAAAATGAACACAAGAAGATTCACAATGGATATAATTGGTGATATGACTTTCTTCTGTATTATTTTTACAATCTACGCAAACCATATCTTCAATGGTGACAATGGCTAGGATGAAAATTATTGTAGAAGGTCTCTGACAATGGAAATTACAAATCTGCTATTGGGCTAGATATCCTACATATAATTTTTTAAATTTGTAATGCTATTGTAGTGGAATTTAGCCTTTGGACCATTCTTCTTAAAATATAACTTAAATAAGGTGTGATTTGACTTTATAAAGATCCCTTCTGTAGAACTTTATTGAGGTTATTAAACCATAAATTTGATGAATTTGATGGCTACAAGATATTTGAATGAATGCTAAACCTAGCTATCTTTTAAATTATATATAGCCTTAGACATGACCCTATTATTAAGGTAATCAATCCCAAATCAAAATTCTTTGATGAATAAGTGCATCCTTTGTTTCCTTGAAAGTTATTCATTAGATATTTGATTTTAAGTCTCCAATATTCTTCCAAAGGTAATAAAAACTCTACTAGTACTTTCAAACTTGCTAATATTGTGTGACAAAATAAGTTGCAAACAAAAAACCAAAAACAACAATTCCAATTTTGAAGAATGAAGAAACAACAACTATAAGTTATTGAAAAGAGCCCAATACAATGGGTGAGCTATTAGATAACTTTCTTTTTGTCTTACTGGTGCACTAGAAAATAAATAATTTGGCCAAAAAATGGCAAAAAAACATGAAGTTTTTCACTATAAAATTGCAAATTGCAAAAAAAACTTGGATGAAATTGTCAGATTGTGGATGAAAATAGAATTATGGATATGTGATATGTACTAATATGATATTTTCTATTGTGGATGAATGTTGAAATTTGGAGCACCACTCACTCTAAAATTTTGTATCGCCACTTTGGCACCCCTTTAAAAAAGAAAAAAAAGTCCTGTCCCACACCCCACGAAACCCTAGTCCATGTCTACCGGTCCGACTCATCTACCGCCCACGCAACCCCAGCGACCCACTAATCCACTCTTTTATAGTAACCGTACGTCCGTAACGCTGTGTCTTCGTCTCCTTGCTTCCTAGCCACGGCCATGGCCATCTCCCCGCCATAGCCATTCGTCTCCTCCCTAGTCCTTGCCCCAGGGATATCCTTGCTTCGACGTTTCTCTTGTTCTCCTTCATGATTTAGTCT
The DNA here is from genome assembly GCA_963969395.1 of Pseudoscleropodium purum. Classification (NCBI taxonomy): domain Eukaryota; kingdom Viridiplantae; phylum Streptophyta; class Bryopsida; order Hypnales; family Brachytheciaceae; genus Pseudoscleropodium; species Pseudoscleropodium purum. The sequence goes on from OZ017802.1 coordinate 7,624,027, forward strand.
TAGTTTTTTAAATTTCTTCGGGGACAGTTTCCTTGGCGCTTGCGCGATGGAATTCGTACGGTAGTTCGGCTGGGGTTAGTTAGACTTTGAGGTGCGCCTTCTGTTGAGCGGCGCTGTTGTGCGTGGTTTTAGGTTTTTATGGACGATTTTGTAGATAGGTCCGCCTGCCGTAGATTTAGGAGAAATTTTGTGCGGGATATTTGTGTTCGGAATGCGTGAGCATTGGAGGAAACCCTCAACTTAGAAGAGACGCGATTCTTCCCCTCGTCCATTGGTCGTCCGTACAGGTGTTTGCACATGAGGCTCTTTGCCGTGTGGCCTAGGGCGATAATTCTGTAGGGGTGGCTCGGTTTCTTGAAGCGTTTCTGAGTCTCTTGGTGTGTCGAGGGTTTGAGTGATTTTTTTCCTCATGCGGTCTCAGTTGTTGGAATAAATTGGAACAGTGTATTACTCTTCGCGCGTTGTAGGTTTTTGGATCTTACAATTATGCGCCGTTGTTTATTTTGCTTTCACTTGAAATACTTGATTGATTTGCTTTGAAAAACTATATTTTTCGGAAATTGTTACTTCTCTTCGGGGGATAGAAAGTGCTACTATTGTGGATATGTTTTACGCGGCGTAATAGATCTCCTTATCCGTAGTACGGTGGCGCAACGACGGAAGAGATTTCAAGCATGTCGTTACTGGCGATGGACACGTCAAGTTTGTTCGACCCCTTCGAGTTTCCTCCCGAAATAGACATGGAGCCTCCGAAACCGCAGCCGAAGTTTCGAGAGAAGTTGGAAATAAAGACTTCTAGGCATCATGATCATAATCCGAAGGTATGTTGCATGGTCACTTTCGATTGGGAATTGTAGGATGTAGTTTGTAATGTCTCTTTTGCCTCTTTCCTTTAGGAAACCAGAGTCCATTCTTCCTTTTGATGATCCTTATCTTCGGAGCCAGTTTTCGGGACGTGAGATTACTTAACAGAAATTCCATATTTCAGTAGTTGTGGTCAAGAACGATTATTTATCAATATCATGAGCAATTATTTTAGGATGTGTGTATTAACAAGGCTGAGTATATTAGGACATGGGTGGATGCCTTCTTAAAACTAGTATCATGTTGGAAGTTGATTCTAGAGTTCTATTACAACTGTATCTCGAATTTTGTGGTTAACATCATTCTATACGCTTTAAGATCAATCCTACTGATGTGGAGAGGTGCATTTTCGTATCTTCTTCGTCTTTGTTGGCTGTTCCCTCTTGTCTCGAACTATTTTCTGGCCTTGAGCCGGATTACTGGAGCTTCAACACTGTGTCTAATGTCCGGGATCGCTTCCAAAATCATCTGAGAGTGGTTTTTGTATCGCAATTCCGTCTAGTAACGAATAAACTGCTATCCAGGGAATGGATGACTTTTGATTTTTTCCTTACCAAACTCAACTTGCACGATGTAGGTGTCCGGGATACCTAAGTAATCGCCTTGTTTGCAATTTTCGCAGGATACGATGGTTGCAAGGGATTCCGATTTCAAAAGCCGAGACTTTGTGGATATTAAGATACGTCAACACGATGCTCAGTCTAAGGTAAATTAGTTTTCTGTGTTGTGGATTTGTACGTACGTTCGATGTGTTTTGTTTCAGTATGTCGTATTTAAAATTGTCATCATATTAGAATATTTTGATGCTATTATAATCACTGCAGTGTGACTACAAATCGTTCGAAAATAAGTTTTGACAGTCCTGGTTGTATTAATTTGCAATTTAACAATCTAAGGTAGTGGCTTGTCAATCATTTGTGATATCTTTCTCAGAGCGTGTTGTATTCATCGCATATCAGGTCCACGTGATTGAGACGCCTTCTCCCACCACTGCTCCGGGTACTTCGGACGTGCAGACTGCTCGTCAGAAGCTCCGGGATTCGTTGACTTCTGCTCTGGATATGGTTGTCAGCAAGCAGTTAGTGAAAAGTGTGTTAGGAGTCGGTGAGGATGCAGAGGTGGATGGTAAAGACGAACCCGAAGCTGGACAGAATCCATCGACATTGGAAGTGTCGCATCTTTCTAGTTTGTTACAGGTAAGCCTGCGAGTAGTCTTCATTTTCCTGCCTATCGAGTTTGTTTTACTTGAGGAGATGCATCAATGTAGTTGTTTGAACCTCATTGGAGCCTTGAAAGTGTCTTTTTTTCCTTTTTTTATAATGACGTATGTCTTGCATAATAATTCAGGTTTGGTCTTGTGCATTGGCCATTCTGCGTTTTTGATTTTAATCCGTGAAGTCTTCTGTTTATTTATATCGAGAGTTGAACTTGTCACGTTCTTACGTGGATGCGAATTTGTGTGGATCTGTAACAGGAACATGAGAGCCCAAAGGATGGGCATGTTGTTGATTCCCTTGTGGTCGATCTAGGCCCCTTAGAATCTGAGACAATGAATATAGATTCCATGGGTGGAGAAGTGTCAGTTCCAGAACTTGTCGCCAGCGTTGGTGATTACAGATTGAACTTCGATCAAGGTGAATACGGCGAGGGAGCAGATGTAGCGGAGTCACCTTTCAAGAAGTTGAAGACAGACTTTGCCCAGTATGATTATGTTCACAGAAAGCTAGAAATTGAGGAAAAGGAGGGCAGAATAGCAGTAGAGGATGTAAAAGGAGGTCTTCATATTGTGGACCAAGCAAGAAAGCTTGCTACTGATATTGAAGCTGAATTGTTTAAGCTCTGTGGGTCCAAGAAGACGTACAACCAAAAAGCTCGTTCTCTTCTCTTTAATCTGAAAGACAAAAGTAATCCAGAGCTTCGGGCACGAGTATTTTCTGGGGAAATTCCTCCCGCAGATTTATGTCGTATGACTGGTGAACAGCTAGCATCTAAGGAGCTCTCAGACTGGCGTAACGCCAAAGAACAAGCCCTTGATAAAATGCTTGTCCTCACTGATGCTGACACAGTGTCTGGAAAGGTTGTCAAAAAGACGCACAAAGGAGAGTTCGTTGTGGATGTTCAGAACGAGAGTACCGTGGATATCGTTCCAGTCGTTACTCGATCAGTATTTCCTGTTATCAAAGTAGAGGAGAAGGCTGAGCCGGATGTTTCTGTTCAAATAGGAGCTCAGGTCAACCACTCACCGAACAAGTCCAAGTATGGCAGCTCCCCTTCATTGAAACGAAGTAGGTCGGATGAGAGTGACCGTGTAGGAGTGTCTTTATCACATTCGAGCCCGATTGTGGAGGAGTCAAACACCGCGGAAACGACTCAACCAGAGTTACCTGAAACAGAGACTGTCTTGCCTACCATTATGTCACTCGATGAGTATATGGAAGCTCAAGAAGAGGATGCAGGAGTTCAAGAGGATGTATTTGAAGATGCACCGATTGAGCCGAGAGGTTCTACGACACCCAATCTTGGGTTGGAAGTTCAGGAGGTACCTGATAAAATTGACCCACTAAGTACCATTCCTAAGGCCGTCAAGGAAGAAACTGTTAGCAAGCGTGATGAGAGCCCTAAAGTGAAACATGTGGAGGCGCCGCCAGTGGTTCCCAAGCAGCCGAGCGAAACTCGAAAGAACGATCAGAACGATAAAGCCGGAGTGGCGTGGACCGGTCAAATACAACTAAGTGGTAACCGGCAGTCTCCGTTGGTTGTCAAGCACCGAAGGTACGTGTTTTCCGACCGACAATGTTTCGTTCATCGTCTCAGGCTGAGCAATGAAGGAACTTGGTAGATGCTCAAGTGCCTGATTTTGCCTACGACCAAGCAAAGTGTGTCTTTTTCTAGCAATGAAGTATTTCTTGTGTCCCTCATTTGATTTTTGCCGTTTCTCAGCTTTTATTCCGTCTCGATTATGTTTTCGAGAGCATGACTGAAGTTGTTGGTGTGCTTCTGAAGGAATTTGTAAGTTTTTTAGTAGTTTCCTTCTCAGTGGTTCAGTATGTTAATCTTTTGACTTCAAGTCAAAACTTGCGTTACTAGCGGAGAGCGATTTGTATGTCTCAGTGCAATCGCAGATGGAGCAAGCCTGCTGACACTTGCAGTGATCTACCTGTAATATTGATGCCCGACTTGTGATCTGTCATGCAGTGGCGAGATCGTTGACTTGAAGAATTGGCCAAAATCACTTGAGTTAAAAGGAAGGGTGAGATTAGCGCACTTGGACAAGTTTCTTCAGGAATTGCAGCAGTCTCGGTCTCGCGCAGTCACGGTACAGCCTCAAGCTTTTGTGACGTCCTTAATCTTTAAGTCCTGCTCATGCCGAACATTTTGGACAAGTGTTGAGCTATGCTTTTGTACTCAAATCTTTTGTGAATACCAGATCTTTTGTGGTATACCCTTCTCACGATGCTCTTGCCATGTTTGTAATGCAGTATGCAGACTGTTATGTCCCTTCCATATGAGTCACCAGTATAGTTACCGGGATAGATGCTCGTTGCTAGTGAATTAAAAGTTTTTTTGTGAAAAGATCGTTTTAATTCTGGTATGGTCTGGTTTGTTCTAACGGTGGAATTAAAAATACCTAATTACCATGTGTCATCCACAGTCGCTCCTGTTGATATTGAATTGAAACTTGTATGTCTGAGCCAGACATCTCGAAGCTTTGTAATTGATCAGAGAGGATGTGTTTTCATGCATTAGATTGTTCGGGATGTAGTTTGGATGCACTGCATTGACCTCCCTGCCATCTACCAGTTCGTCACAAAAACTTAGCTAAACGTGAACGGTGAACGGTGTGATGGTGCCATCTATGTTGGTCTGAACTACACACGAAATTCACAACTAAATGTTTTCTGCTAGTTACCAATGGTATTAGATACGTTTACTTTCTACTGTAGTGATGTTATATAGCCACACTTAACTCAAGATAATGGCTAATGAACTAAGTACTAATCATTCTATTGCAAATTAAGCATGAAGGTAATATTTTAGCTCATAAGCACACACTCCAAACTGGTAGACAGTATTCAACGAAAGCTATTAGTACGTATGTAAGGTGGCTGCTTTCGACTCTCTAGCTTTTCTCCTGAATTTTAGCTTGTGTGATCGTATAATATGGACGTGTTGAGGTGTAAAGAGCCTGGGCCTACAGAAGGTGCTGACGCAATAACTTTGCTGACTTCCGAGTTTCGGGATATGGCAAGAATCTGTCTATCATTCTAAGATTAGAATCAAAGGATGCTGTCAGGGTGAATGGACGACTCTGCATCGTGGAGACGGCCAATCTCAATAACTCATGGGAGTGAACGTTTTGCGCTGTATGTGCATTACATCGACCAGTAGTTGCAAATTGGGCAATATTATCACCACTCGTGAAATCTTTCTGTGAGGAGTTCGCAGATCAGACATGAAATATGCTCGCGACGAGTGAGTATATTTTATGCGTTGTGGTGCGCTGGACCGACATGATCCGTTTCTGAAAACTGGGCACTCTCTGCAGTGAAGACCACAATTGCAGTTAATGCCAACTCAAGTTCTATAATAAGTGGAGGAGTACCCTGGTTGGCTTGTAGGAAGCCGTGCTTGGTGCAGGCTATTGCAAAATTTCCGCGGCTATTACACGGCCTCTTTGTTAGGATTGCAAAACTTGCTATATGCCGGAAGAGTTTTTGATAGGCTCAAACAAGTACAGAAATTTTTGAATTGACACGCGAATCGGAAACATAGCCCAAGTGACATGTCTCACGTGTAAACAGATTCTATTTGTTTACAAATGTGGCATAGTTGCTACGTATACGCACTAGAAATTGAGTTGTCTTTCGAGCATGTTCTTCAGGAGACGACTTCGAACCGGGTAGTTTTATGTAACGTTTGTGTCCGTCTGTCATCTTTAGTGGCCATATAGGTGAATGTGTTAAGTGTTGCAGAATCTTCACACCCTCTCTTTTGCTCCTCCCTCGTACTCTGCGTTTATCTTCGGTTTTCATCTTATACCTCATGACATCGGTTCAGAGACAATTTCAGCATGAGGTTTGTCTGCATGAAATGGGAATCTCTCTTGATTCTAACCTCGTCTCAAACAAACACGGGTGGGGTGGTCTTTGATTGCTCCCAAGGTTGCTTGCGTAGCACTCTTCCTTCGTTTTCTCGTGGTCATGACTGACCTTAATCTATTGTTTTCATCCTTGCAGGTGGTTTCTCTTCTTGTGCAAGATGGGCTCGCAGATCAGGCATCTGCGCATGTGAAGGAGGTTAGTCATCTACTTCTACTCATCATTCCTTCTTGTTTGAGTTCTCTCGGTATTGCATGCATTTGCTTTGCAAGAGATTCGCTCTTCAATGTTGTAGAATCCGGTATGTATAGAAACGTTTACTGGAAAATATTGCAGAAGGCTTGGTTCACAACCTCTGGGATCTAGCGCTCCTTCTGCACAACATTAACTAGTTGACGATGTAAGGATTTAGCTGCCGTGTTTGTTAAGGACTTATTTTAAAGGTATAAATTAGTTGACTGGGTTTGCTGGGTTATGGCGCTCCTGAGATTCTCTAACATGGATGCTTTGTTAGATGCTCTCGATAGAAAGGCGTGAGATTTTAAAAAGGATGGTCATGTCTTAATTGTCAGGAATGCTGAGCCTTTTGGTTACTAGCAGAACTCTTGCCATTTAAATTCCATGGATACTGAAATTCTGAGATTGTTATCACCATTTTGAAATTTAGGTTTTGAATACGTGACTTGATTTACAAAGTACCAAAATTGGAAGTACTCACTGGATGGATCAACGAATTATAGTTGGTCATCGTTCTTTTATTCTTATTTCAGCGTGGACTCTCCGTATTTGCCATGGCAACTTCTGTTGGGTATGCTGTAAAGGCCAACTGGCAGACCTTGTCTGATGCGTTGTTTTTTGTAAAAATTGACAGGTTGCAACTCAGTATCAAATGGGAGATAGAGTGGGTTTTGTGGAGCCTCGGTCGGGGTATGAGCTGTACTTGCTTCCACCTGGCAGTGGCACCACGAAACTCCTGAGTGAGCATGGTCACCAGGAGGTCTCACAAGAAGCAGTCGGCAAGGACGTAGTGTTAGTGGGTGTTATTGTGTGGCGTAGAAGCCGCTTATCATCTTCTTCTACTAGGCAGCCTGACCGTAACAATAATGTAAAGAGACATGCGGTTACATCCTCAACTCACCATCATGAGTCCAAGAGTAGTCGGGGGGCTGGGGTTGGTCCATCAAAAGATCAACCAAGCAGTGACCAACAACCTAGATCGTCGAGGCCGCGAGGCACCAGTACTCCTGCATCTACTGTAAGCTCCGCTTCTGCTGCTGCTGCTGCTGCATCATCAATCCATCACCTTAAATTCCCAGTTGAGTCCTCCCCCACGAAAGAGACCTCCCCTACTAGTAAGAAATGGCCGTCCTCTTCTCCTACAGTAACCTCTAATGCACATGTGCTGAAATCTCACCATATCCTTCCCGCCCCCTCTGATGCTACAGCTGATATGCCTCCGGGCTTCTCTGTCCGGCCAACCGCTCAACCTTCTTCTTCTCCTGCTGCTGCTGCATCTAGACAGCACCTAGATCCTAGATCCGCCCCATCTTTACCCCCCGCAGATGGTCCTCCCGGGTTCTGGCCCCGGCCGGCACCAGCAGCCCAGCAATCCCTCTCGGAGGAAGATGATGACCTTCCTGAATTCGATTTCAGTGTGCATACCGTAGCAGTTGCAGCGGGGTCCCCCACTGGACAGTTCAATCCAGTGGGGTCGCCCCCTATTTCTCATCTCTCCCAATTTCCATCTCGTCAGCAGAGTCCTTCCAGAGTAATAGTACCACCACTTGAGCAGGGTAATAATTCTGTTCCACCTGCTGACTTTAACTCCGGGTACACACCTAGACCTCCTGGTCTCCCTCCCCCTCCCCAGGACCCTGCTGCTTCGGCTTTTCTTTCCCGACCAAATTACTACCCTGCAGTAGCAGCTGCTCCCATGTCTCATGAGGGCGATCAGTTTAGACCTTTGCAACAGGAGCCTCTGAGAGTAGGAGGTGGGCAACAAGCCATGTTGGGGGCAATGCCACAACAGCAACAGTATGGGGGGTCTATGCCAGTTGGGGCTGCACCTCCTTTGAGGAACGATTTGCCCGAGTGGCGTCCTTCAGCTCAGTTCCAACTCCGGCCTCCTCTGTATGAGGGGGCTGCTGCACCCCCTCCCCACCTGCATTTTGACCCGGCAGCGACTGTGGGTGGTGCTCCACCCCCTCTATTGCCTGTGCAACAACAGGATATGTCTTGGCCCACTCCCCAACATCATCAACAACAACACCAGCAGCAGCAAGCCCCACCCACGATTTTGCCGCCACCGCCACCACCTCCACCTCCTCAGTGGCAACCTCAACCTCAACCTCAACCTCAACCTCAGGAGCAGACGCGCAGTCATTTCCAACCTCAATGGCAGCAGCAGCATTCCAATCACTTCCAACAGCACGCTCCTCCTCAACAACAGCATATGGCTCCTCCTGTTAGGCCTGCGGATCCGAGAGGTGGTTCTTTTAATTCCTGGGAGGCCACGGCAGCTCCTCCCCCCTGGGATGTGGCTGGAACTCGGAATGCAAACAACAGCAACAATAATGAGCACCATAGAGATAATAGAACTAGTGGTGACCACCGCATGAAGGATTCTCGTTCTAATGACCAGCTCTCATGGCATGACAACAGAGACAACCACAGAAATGCCAATGGTGGAAGGTCTGATTTCCGTCGAAGGTAGTCTCAATTAATTGGTTGACAGAAAAAGAAGCTCCAGTAGCACCTGTCCATTTTAGTTTTTTTTGCAATGCGCTAGGAGGAACATGAATATATTAAATTGTCCCACTGAAAACTTGGTGGGGGTTGAATTTTCAAAGATATCATACCTAATGATATCTGGAGGCCACTGTAGTTATGGCATATGAGCTCTCATCTTTGTATGTAAAAGACTATGTGGTTGATTTCTGTTAGCAGAGAATTTTGGGACAACTAGAGCTGCATTGAAGTAGAAATCACTGGAGTGGTGTGACAGTTAGTACTAGCACTTCTGAGTTTTTGGAAATTTAGAAATTTTGGATGTCTTTGGATGTCACATGAACATGAATTGTATCTTCATTGTATAATCATGTATCATGTATAACATGGGTTTTCAAGTAATCAACAGGGCTGACATATTGTGCCAAATTGATATGTGGTATGCACATTCTCATCAGTCCTGAAGCAATGTCATTTGGTTTGGGGGGAGTATCATACTGACATTTCTGAGGATTAGATAGAATGAAGAAGGTGAGAATCACCCAAGTCTAGATCATCTGTTGGTGTCAGATCTGCTGCAAATACTGTGGTATAGTAAATTTTACATGTGACTGACTTGTTGGTTTGATAACAAATGTGGCTGTTATTCAGAATTGTCCCAATTTTTACATGAAGTTGAACTTATTTGCCCTATTATATAGTGCATGTCACAAAATAACCTTACACTGAGTGTCACAAAATAAACTTACAGCAAACTGAATTTACGAGGAATATTTTTACTAATGTAGTGCATGTTAAAAAATAAACTTACAACAAACTGAATTTACAAGGGAAGAATGTTTTTACTAATGATGTTTGTAATGACTCTTCAACTTAAGTACTACTATAAAAAAATATATAATGGCATGTATGTTAATTTCATCATACTTTGTACAAACTACTCATAGTATAAATTTGTTCCTCCTTATTAAATAAATTATAATGGCATGTATGTTAATTTCATAATACTCCATACAAACTAATAGGAAAAATCAATGCATTGAAAGAAAATAAACTTATAGCAAACTAAATATAAACTAATAGGAGAAATCAATGCGTTGAAACAAAATAAACTTATAGCAAACTAAATATACAAAAGAGTAATATTTTTTCCCTAATGATGTTTGTAATGACTCTTTGACATAAATACTACTAATGCAAAACTGTTCCTCCCTATATAAAGTTATAATGTCATGTACATTTATTCCACAATACAAACTAATTGGAAAAATTAGTGCATTGAAACATTTTAGGTGTTGGATGGATGTGGCAATGACATATAAATTTTTTTATAAGCCTTCCTATTTGTATCACAACTTAGTTTAGCCTATTTTGGTTACATTGATTTGTCCTATAACTTTGACCTATTGATGATTGGACAAAATTACAATCAACTAAATTTTTTATTTTTGTGAAAATTGATACAATTCATTAATACATCTACTTACACTAGTTAATTGTTATACAAATGAAATGTAACTTTGGTAAATTAGTGTCACATGCTCTCATAAGATAAATCAATGTAATGCTTATCGTGCAATACTATACTATGAAGGGAGTCACCTTAGATGGTAAGTAGGAGGTTCTAAAAGAACACAAGCTCTAAAACCATCCACCTCCTCAAATGTACATTATTTGTACATGTTGCTTTTTTGTAGCCTTCAGCAATATACAAACTATGTACATTATAGAAGGTGGGCAATTTTAGAGTTCAATGCCATTTCAACTTCAAAATTTCATAACTAATTCCATGAAGCTCCCCCCAAAATGAAACAACTTGGATTAGATGCGAATTCCACTTGTCTTTCAAGGAAAATTTACCAAAATATTTCAAGAAGTTCCACCCCCCAAAATTAGTTCAAACTCTTAAGTAGTCAATTTATGGACCTCCTACCTTAGTCAATTTTGTCTTTAAAGTTTGATCTCTATGTTGGCCAAATTATTTGAGTATTGTATGGTTGTTTCTAGTTAGATTGTACCTAAATGAGATCAAAGAAGGTACCATTTGCAACTCACAAAACAACAAGAAAACCGCTTTATTAGGATTTATAATTTATACCAATGTTCAAGGGTTTATTGAAAAGTAAGTGCCATAAACAATAGTGGGGTTTGCAAAACATATTTCTTAGAAGGGATGGCAATTTCTTTTTCAAAGAAAAAAATTGGGGAGAAAAAACAAACCTTTCTATTTTTAACCTCCTAAAAGGACAAGAGTCCCCTCAAGGGACTTTTGAAGGTTTGGATAGGTTCCTATGATTTCAATATTTGACATGATTGTAAAAAAGAAAAGCTTATATATAAAAACTCACTAGCTTTATAGGAATATAATTTTTTTTCAATTAGTGCTTGGAAGCAAAAGTTATGCTACAAGAAGTTCAAAATAGAGGTCATTGGATAGCACAAAAAGAATTGTAAAAATTCAAAATAAAATTCTCAAAATTTTATTTGTCATAGAAAATGTTTTTGTATACATGGAAAGCTTTGATTCATTTTATTTAGATTAATGATGAGAAATTTATGGAGAATCTTGTTTTAGGGGCAATCAAAACATCTTCTTCAAAAAATAAATTACAAGATCCATTTTAAAACTTAGATGATACAGTTTTTCAAAAAAAAGAAGTTCCACATGGTTTAATTTTCTTGCTAGAACAATCTCATTGTTGGAATTAGTGTGTTTCAACTCCATCTTAGAGATATTAATGATTTAGTTTCTTGTTCTATCTCATACCTACTTCTACTTAATATTTTTTAAGAATGAAATTCAAATTTTTTTCACAAGACTCTTAATAAATCTTCAATATATAAAATTTTTAATTCAAAATGTATTTTGCAAGGATTTTAAGTTTTAAGAATCCAAACTCTTAAAATCAAATTCTAAGACAAGGTATACAAAAATACGTTTTTTTTTCACTTTAAATGCAAATTTCTTGGAATCTATTTGATGAAAGTCTTTGAAATTTCTTCCCTACAATCTCATACAAATCAAGTGTAAGATCCTATGGTTAGATATGCAAAAAAAAACGTTTTAACATTTTGTCCTTTGCAATAGAAATGGTTGTTTTGAGTGTTTTTTGGTCCTTTAGAGGTTAAACATCTTTCAAATCACATTTGCCAAGTTTCTTTAATAATTTAGCAAGGATTGTCAACCTTAGCCACTAGGTACGGTAGCAATTAGTAGTTTATTTTTTCTTTCATCCAATTACATCCTTCCACACAACTATATTCTAAAGGATGAAAATCGTACTTGTTAAAACTTTTTCCTCGATTGTCAACTTTATTCTCTAATTCCAACTAAATTCTCTAATGTTGAATTCTTCAAGTTGCCAAAGACCATTTATTCTATAAAATATTCAAAGTTGAAACTTCACCTTTGGATATGAACGCAAATAGTTTATTCAATTACCTTGAACTTTACAATCTTTAGTATGCTCAAAAATCCTTAATATGCTAAAAGATGTAGGATGTAGAAATTACAAGGTCTATACAAGTGAAATTGTTCTTTATAAGAACACTATGTTGTTTTTTTAAATGAATTTCAAACCTCATTTACACATGGTAAATCCCCGAGTTTTTTTCAATAACTAAAAACGTGAGATATTAGTTCAATTTTAGATTAAAAAATCCATCTATAATTTAAAACCTCAAACTATGATTAATAGAAAGAATTTAGATGGGGTGATGAAAAGCATACTTTAAACCTTTTCCATATTTTGCCCCCAACTTTTGATCAAAGACTTCAAATCACAAATGACTTTTTGAAGTTGGAATCAACTTGATTCTCTCTAACATTTTTTTAGTTAGATAAATTTTGAGAAAAATTTGTTTTCCAGTTATTTGCAAATGAAGTCTACAATAATATAGACATTTATAATATGATATAATATGATTGATTACAAAATAAAAATAATTTATTATTATTATAAATGTGATTGAAAAAAAAGATTGTACAACATATTTTGAATCTAAAGTGTTCTTCAATAAAACTTCAAAACAATGATAGGATGTAGCCAAAATTCATAGATATAACTATACTAAATTTATTTTGATGCTTTTATTTGATATTTTATAACATGATGGTAAATTATATTAATTTTTTCATACTTATGGTTTTAGATATTGGAATACTATTGAGTATATATTCTCAAAAATTTGAAACTCAAATCTACAGATATGTTCATCTAATATACTTGCAACTATTGTAAAAAGGAATTCTAAGAAAATCAATTGTAGGTTCTGTAGAAGTCTTCAAATTTATCTTCCTTCAACATGTATTTCTTTATATAGGAAAAATCGATGATTCATCATAAAATTGTTACAAATGGAAAATTTTAGTATTATATTTTTTAAATTGAATTTTTATTTGACAAATCCAAATGTCAAAGCACCTATTTTATACTCTTTTAGAACTCTTACTTAGAGAATTATTCTATACTTGGTCTTTCTATAGTACAATCTTCTCAAAGGTTAAACCTTGTTTGTTTTATTTATTTTTTAAACTAAGTTTTTAGAGATTCTAGAAAAAATTACTATTGTACCTGGCTATTGAAGTAAGATGGAAAAACTAAATAAAATAACAAAAGTTGAATTTTTGTGAAAATTACTTCGAAAGGGAGCCAAAAAGCAATACATTAATGTTGTAGATGATGAACTATCAAAAAATGGGCCACATGCAAATCTTAAAATAATATATTTGACACCCTCTTAATTTTGAAGAGCTCTAACGTCTACTTTTCAAACAACAAATAGATTGAAAATCACTTATTTTTCTCATTATTGTTTTGATGAAAATCATCCTAATTTGTAAAGATACTTTATCAAGTTGATGTCCTATCTAATGGTTGGATTTGGTATTAATAGAATATATATTTTTCTAAAATTACAAATATAGAAGTAGGTCAAGTGGTCACCAAGCCAAAATTGCATTGACTATAATTCAAAATTGAATTTGCAAAAATGAGGTCACAGATAAATAGATTTAAAGAAAAAGAAAATTTCAAAAAACCACCCTATCAAGATAACCTCATTTCAAATCCATTCCAATGAATTTTACTCAAAAAATGACAATATTTTGTTTCTAATTGAATTTAGGAGTTTTAAAATTTCCTTTCAAAATTTATAGAAAAATATTGGTGATAGCATAGGTGAATCTAACTATACAAATGGAATCTAAAACTCAAAACCTACAACTTTTATTTGTATATGAGTTCCAAAATATTCTCCCAAATAATACTTTATGATGATTTTTCTCAAATTGTCAATCCTAGATAAGACTCTAGACGTTTAGGAGTTCATGTTTCCTTATAATTAAAGAAGGCAAATTCTTGAAAAAAATTTGAAATTTTTATTTATTTTAAAAGATGTTTTTGAACTATTTTTTCCAACTTTAATTTATTATTCAACATGAAATGCTCAATGAAATGCTGATCCTGAAAGTTGGTTGCAAATGTACAGTAGTAGTGGACAAAATACAACAAATATTATATGTCTTTTTTGCAATCATTTGTGATTATACAAAGTACAATTATACTATGTATCATTGATATTCTATACCTTCAATGTAGAGATTCAATTGGTCAAGGATGGTGGGGTGCATTTCATTGATTATTAAATATACTTGTTTTAGGTAGTCAAAGAAAATAATTCATATTGAAATTAAACTAGAACTGGTATGAACCTATATTAGTCTATAACCCCCAATCATAAATGCAATATGGTATTTTGGAGGGATATTTGACATCAAAAGTCTATAAGTTGAACTGTACACTAGAGATAAGTTTTTATTCTTATGGAATCCAATGACACTTTTAATTTGGTTCATTATTACACCTCCCATATGTGAGAAAATCTCAAATATAGTCACAAATAAGAAAATTAAATTAAATTCTTGTTGTTGTTTTTAATTTTAAATTCAGCTATAATTACTATGGAAGACATTTGGCATAAAATTTCACTTGTGAGCCAACACTTTTTATATTACTTCATAATCATCAATAATAAATTCACCATTAGTGTAATTAATATTATCCTAATCCTACTTCTAATGGCAATAGACCAATATTCAAATGTGGCTTCTCAATGTAAGATGAAGCCATTTCTTGTAGTGGTGACTTTGTATAGATTATGTGGCCCTATTTCCTACTATTTGTATGACTTTGATAACTTTTTTTATTCTTTTTTATTTGAAACAACATTGTAGGGCATAAACTTTGATATTTTGAGTATCTTGGACATCATTTGACATTAATTTTTCCAAATTTCAACCATTATCTTCAATAATTTTCAATATTTTTTAGTTGAACTATTTGGAATTATTTTTTTGTCAAACTTGCTTCTTCCCTATGGTTGTGTCATATATATAAGCATAGGATTCAATCATATTTAATGTAGCATCTAAATATAAATTGCTAATCATTAAATTATCAAATCCAATGGTGTATATCATATATATTTTAGTGCATATATCACATTTTAGAAGTCAATATGGTGGCTTGTAATAATATGGTTCTATTTATTCCTTTGAATGTTAAGGGATAACTATTTCTAATAGAGAAGTCTCCAAGCCAAGTCTGAGAAGCCATATCACAATTCCATGTTTTTCAATCTTGTGTTTTTACTTTCATATTGAAAATGTGTTTACTTGAAAATCTAGATAATAAAATATTTTTATCTTTGTAGGATAATTGTACACCTTTTTATAAATACAAATCTTCAATCAAATCAATCATTGGAGGTACATACTTGTAAGAGAATATAGAAGTCAAAAGGTAAAATCAACTAACCCCTTGTTATATTTTGTGGTTTTTTTTCACTTAGTATAAGAAACAATGAGAACTTGCCTAATGTTTCAAAAGCAGGGTTGACGAATCTCAACGTCCGCCCCAAAATAGCGTCCGTTTTCCGAACACTAGCGGACGCAGCATCCCTCCCGCCATCGGAAGGCGGACGGCCGGGGCGGTCAGGCGGACAGACCAGACGGGGTGGACGGACAGGGCGGACGGGGCGAACTTTGCATTGCCATTAGTCATTAAAATTTTTTATATTGTTATGTAATTTGAATGTTATACAATAAAAAATGAATGCATCCACGTAAAATAAGATGTATATATAAAAATATTTTTATACGCAAATGAAAATATAGCATCTTTATATATAAATATATATGTATAAACAAAATACATGAAAACATAGTTCCAATATCACTATTGAATCCTATACGATCTTTTTAAGATCTAAATCTTTCACATTCTTTTTTGTTTTTAAACAATGAAAGGACCATTATTTTTAAAAAACAAAATTCTCTTCAAATCCTACTTTCCACCAGATGGACCACTACCTTCTCCCAAAACAAAAGGAAAATCTGTTGTACCGAAGAGTTTAGCAGATGATTGACGAATTGACCGTTGTTGACTTGGACAGACTATTCGCCCTCCAGATTGAACTTCGATGTCCACCTTATGAAATTGTTTCTTGGTTTCCGGAGAGAAGTCATCGTCCTCTTCACGCTTCGTTTTTTGTTTTCTTTTCGGTGATAAATCGACTTTGTCTGCCTTCAAGGTTCTCAAGTTGCTCTCCACACGATCTACCATCACTTGAACAACTTCATCATCTCCTTTCCCTTGCCATACTGTGAGGCAGTCTCCATCCAATAGGAAAGCCTTCCAATGCCCTATAATATCGCCAATGTGCCTATCAAATGCTGCTGCCACATCTACAGATGAATGTCCTGTGCTTGTTTGTCCATTTGTATCGTAGACAGCATGAACTTTTGCAGCGTCTTCCAACTTCGACAATAGAAGGGCCCTACCTACAAGGGTGTGGTTGTATGCCTTATACTGCTCATCGAACTCTTTTCCATGGTTCACCTCCACCCAACTGTCTTCTGGTCCTCTCTCCACTTTTTTATCTGGAAAACGAAAGAACTTTTCGTGTTGCAAGCTCCAATGTCCCTCCATGTTGCGACAAAACATTTCGCGGGCCGCGTCATCTACGATTCCTCGAGCCCGCAATTCCACCTCTCTATTATGAGTCATCCACACATCCAAATCCAATAGTTGCTGAGATTCCTCGTACAAATTATGCCTCTGTTCATTTGCATTCCACCGGATTGGCTTCCTCCAATGTTGATAATTTTGAAATTTGTACGGCGCTTGATCAAGAGGAAGATTCCAACGATTGTATTCGTAGCTTGGAGGCATAGCTTCTAAAATACCAAACATTTCGTAGAACCTAGCACTCAATGGACTACGACACTCACCACACACCGAACGAATGAGTGATGTTTTCACAATGCAAGTGACATGGAAAGTGTGGCGACATTGGCCCATGGTTACCGCACCTTCCGGTCCGAAGAGGCCTTGGCAAAGGCTACAACAACCATCCAAGATTGGAAAGGCTGGATCACAAGCATGCACCACTTGCTTGTCTTTCACATTGATGTGTGCTGAAAGTGTGTTGTAAGGGACCCATCCTTCCTCTACTTCCAAGGCCCAATTGATGGGTGGAGCTTGGTCCTTCTTTGTGTGGTTTAACCGTTCAAACATGGCATCCATGTTTCTCCAACATGTGATCTCCGTATATCCCTTAGAAGGATGTTGATCAAACATAGTCTTGAACCAACTCAAAGAGCTTTGAATGGCATCGCAATTTTCATTCGACTCCATTACCAATGTTTGAAGACCTGCCATTGCTCGAGATAGTACAGAGGGTCTATTTTGGAGTCTTTGTACCCATGCTAACCATCGAGACTCCAAGCCGCTAGATGGCATAAACTTCTTCAAATCCAAGCACAATTGCAATCGATTCAACTCGTATTCAACGATTCCTTTTGCTTCAATTGCCTCCTCTAATTTATGCTTCAACTCTTCAAAGTCACAACTCTCCGTTTGTGTCTCCGCATTCACGTAAACGGATGAAAGTTTTTCCATTGATGGTTGTTGTGTCGCTTTTAACATGCTCATGTCGTGACTTTCTTGTACATTCACAATGGTAGGGTTGTCGCTTGCTTCGGCCTTATCAAAAGGAAGAGAGAGCTTATCTTCACTCTCTTGAGTCTCTTGACTGTTTCCGAGTACAATCACTAGTGAGATTGCAACTTCACTCGGATTCTTGGAGGTCCCTTATAATTCTACAATCCGTTTACGCATCTTCATCAACTCCTCCATTTGCCCCAATGATTGTTGATTTAAATGTTCAACCTCACTCTCCGAAGTCTTTAATTTCAACTTCAAGACTTTGCACCTTGCTTCCACTCCTCCAAGGTCAGCAATTTTCTTTTCATATTCCACCAATTGTAGTATGTGAACATCTCTTTCTTCGAAAAGTGGTCCGAAAGTCTTCGTGAGATTCTGAAATGCTATAGCACCTTTCAACATCTCTGGTGCCATGAAAGAAAACTCCTTAGCCAAATTCATAAAAGTCGGAGCAACTTTCGCTAAAAATTCAGTTGACATCGTCATCTTGAAAGTTGTATCAAATATATGTGCAACATTCTTTGGATCTGCAAGTAGACTCATTGGAACAATAGTAGCACCATCATCGGGGTTAGACGATCCGCCTATTTCTTCATGAAGGTTAGCAAACTGAACCGAGAGCTTCAAAAGATTTTCCAATTGTTTTAAATTGGACATATCTTGCAAGGTTTGATGTAGTGGACTTGGCAATGACGTTGTAAACGGAAACTCCTCCGCCTGCCTTTTACGCTTGGAACTCCATAATGAGGATATATTATCAATCTTCACGCCTTGTCCACGAAGCATATGTATTTTGTCTTCTAAACTTAACGTTGGACTAGATTCAACGCCTTAATGCATAGGCGGAGATTTGTAGACCAAACTATCAAAACAATTGTTGGCTATCAGAATATCAATTGTAGCATTAGCCTTTGCTACTTTCTCCGCCAAGACTTCGTCTACTTTACTTTTTGAAGTTTCCCCGCGTTCCGTGCAAATATTGCTTTCGTTTACAAACTCCGTTTGCGTTTGTGCCGCAACATTTGATGTAAAGGTCAAACGCGTTGGAGCTGTGGAAAAGACTTCACCCTCCTACGCCTCTACATCTTTCTCTACATCTTTCCCCACATTTTTTTAAGAGCTTTCATTGATTGCTTTTGTTGGAGATTGTACAGACCGTAATTCTTCAACATTTGAGGCTTTCTCCACACCATCCGTTTTCACCTCAATAGTATTTTTTAATACTTTTTCTGTTTCTCCCTCTAAATTGTACAAGTCGGGAATGTCCTTTTGATTGGCTTTAAGTAGAAGTAGGCAAGCTGTTGTTGTCAGAAACGTGCTCCAATCAATCTTGCGCTCTAATATAAGTTCCGCGTAAACCATACACGCCACGCTATAATTAATATAGCCTTTACTTTTGCACTTGTTTCCGAATAGAACACGCCACACCTCCTCAGATCGATGGACAAAATGTTTGTTGTTGCAAGTCCATGGTTTACAACAAAAATCCCGTATATGACTCTTGTGCGACTCCTGAGGCCACAACTTGTCAATGTGGTACATTTTAACATAGGTCCTGCATATTTTTGATGTCCAATACTCTGCATCTTCATCTTCCCACCCACTCTCTGCTTTAATTGTAGGGTCATTTAAAATGTCAAGCCGAAGGTCATGTGTAGCCCCCTTCACTTTGCTCTTCTTTTTGGCTTCGCTTCCCGGAGTCACTCCATCCATATTTCGATCACCTTTGCCGTTCATGATTGTCAATTGGATTCAATAACCAATTGAAGTGAATAAAAAAATCTCACGTGATAGTCAAAAGTGATGGCATCAACTGTAACACAATAACAAAAGATAGAGGACCCCAACTCTCCACCCCGTAGGAGCAACTAGTGCATAAAGCAATAGTAGCACATCCAACTTGGCACCGAAGGAGAATTGAAGTGAGAAGAAATGAAAGTCACTCCACCCTTATAGCCGTCTGCCGCCGGACCTGCCCCGGACCACGCGAAGCGGCCCCAAACCTCGCGTCCACCGCGCGGACCGACGACGTCCGCATCGGCAGCGGACGCACCGTCCGCTCGTTGCCTCGTCCAACCGCCGCATCCGCCCGGACTGTCCACACTGTCCGCCTTCCGACGCCGTCTGCGCTTTGTACACGCCGACCGCCCCACTTAAACACTGACCGCCGACGGCGTCCGCCCAGCTGTCCATTGGTACATCCTATGAGGCCATTATTATTCAAAAAGAGCGGTAACATTTCAAAAATAAAACAGCCTAATAATCATTGCTAAATGAGGATCAATGTAATTGATTTATCATTTAAAAAAAAAAAATGTAAACCCTAAACCCTATACCCTAATTACCCTAAACCTTTTCTTTTCTCCCCTAAATTGTTTTATGAATGAAGGGAATGTGGTTAAGTTAAATATGTTTGGATTATTTACTTATATTATCCTTCTAAATAGGTTTTGAGCAGATCTGAAGATGGTGGGAATTTTTTTAAAGTTCATTAGGAAATCAAATGTTTTGCAGAAATAATCAATTCCTTTTTCATCGTAAGCAAATGAAATTTTTTAAAAAGGCCCCAATACATAATTAGAATAATAGTTTAATGGATTTCAATCTCATGATATTTAATGAAAGGTTGTGTTTTCTAATTAGAAGTGCATCACGATCTTCAAATGAACATCGAGTCTTTCATATTTTTTAATGAAATTTTGATTAGATTTGAAAACAAAGAAAAAGAATCAATGTTTTAACTTTCAAATCATGTATGGCTATATTTTTCCTTAAAAACATAGAAAAATTCGTTACTTGAGTTGGTGGAGTAGAATACATTATACACTTATACATGTGCTATATTTATTTTGAACGGTAATTCCAATATTCTTATTTCAGATGTTTTTAAATATTAACTTAAAAAAAGAGGGTTCATTATTTAAAGATCTAAAAAATTAACAAATATAATTTCTATTATAAATAGGAATTGAATTCGGAATTCGAATTTTGAAATGATTCAAATGAACAAGATATTGATTATAAAATATTTCTTTGTTTAAGTTTTCAAAATGAATTCACGAAACAATTGCAAACTTTTGAACATAGGTATATGGTATTGTTTCTGGTTTGTACTTTGTAGAGTATAATACTTCAATTTTAATCCTAAATAAATGAAAGAACTCCACATGAATGAAATGTTTCTATGTATTGCACAAAGATTTCTACCAATTACTATGATAATTAAATACATTGTTACATTTCATAAAATATTCTACATAGAAAGAAAAAATCATTTCAGTTTTCAATCATGATAAACGATGTCTTCTACTCTTTTTGATATATGTTCATTTTGTATAACGTGTACATTGTACAATCTTTGAGAACAGGGTAGTTCATTTTTCATTTTCAGCTCTCATTGAAATAGAAAATATATTTGTGTTAATGTGTTTGGATTTTGAAATCATTATGTATTCTACGGTCTTGCAAGAATGCATCTTACTCCTTCCTTTGAATCCTTTTGATATTTTCTTTTTTTTCCTTTTCTTTTTGTCTCGTAGGGCTCTTATTCTCTTGTTCTCTTCATTTGACCAACCTATTTGGCTTGGCTCTTTTCTTTTTTTTTTAATGCAATGGTTTATGCATATGTTATAAAAAATATATATTATTTATTTAAAATTAATATATTGATGAACAAACGCATAAAGGCATTCCATTCTTTCACATTTAAAGTTATAAATCTATCATAAATCACTCTTGCAAATTTGAATGATTGAATCGAAAATTTGAAAATGTAATTACAAGAGCTTTCAATTCAATCAATTGCATAAATCATAAATGTTGAAATGCAACTCGTATGAGTTTAGCATCTATGAAGATTAATTCATGCCATCCACATGCAATTTTCCAATTTAATAAAATGCAATTGAGTACTTCAATTTCTTTCTTTCCAATTCTCCAAGTAACATTCACTTCATATCTTTCTCTATTTGTTTATCTACTTTTTGGCAACAAATGGAGAAACCATCTTTGTCTATATTTGCACATGCACTCTTATTTGATTGATGAAGAATAGATCTATGAAATATATAATCATTGATTTGTTCATGTTGATTTATCTAATATATTTTATGTATATATATATATATATATATATATATATCATTAAAGGAGTATGGAAGACAAGATTGACAGATTGTGTTCAAATGTTGTTGATTTTGAAATGATTTAGTACTATATCATTTATAAGAATATTATAATAGTATTATGTTATAATATTCCTAAAAAAATTGCGACAAATATTAAAATACATGCTAAGTTAGGTTTGTTAGCCTACCAATTGTTCATTAATAGACATAATTGAGTAGCCCCCTTAAATGAAACATTCACTATCTAATATCTTACAATCCAAATGGTGGATTTGTCTAAAAATTTTTCCACATCTTTTCCAACTAATTTACTACAAGATCCTACGGTTACATAGGCCCCAAAGTATTTTTCTTCTAAGACTTGGTATTTGCACTACTATTGGCAGTTTTGAAGTGCTTTTAGTGAAAAGAACTTTAGAGGTTAAACATTTATACCGTGAGATTTTGAAAAAAGAATAATTTGCTTCATTGGGTTTAGGGATTAAGGTGAGCCATCCGCCCTGTCCGCCCCGTCCTCCGTCCGCCCTGTCCGTCCGATCCGGCGTCCGCCCTATCCGTCCCGTCCGCCCGGTTACGGCCGTCCGATTGACACGCGGACTGATGTGGTCCGCATGATCTGGACGTCCGCCTCGGGGCGTCCGCATATATATATGGGGAGGCAGATGGCTCATTCCGAACAATCGTTCTCTTTTAGAGTGGGCGGACCAATGCCTTGGAAGCTCTGCGTGCCCCTTCCGCTTTGAGTGAACGATTGTTGTGAGATTGTTACAAATTTTCACAAAATTCACGCTTGTGAAATTTTAATTAATTAATTAAATCAAAATTTTGGTTCTTAAGCTTTCTAATTGTTTCATTCTCTTTGCTTCGGCTTCATCATGCCGAAAGATAGAACACCCAAAAAAAGTAGTCGAAAGGGAAGACCCCAATTGTTCGATTGGGATGCTTGGGCCGATCCATTGTGCGTGGGTGAACTGGGATGGGAAGAGGAACCAACAAGAGTGTGGGATTGCTCAATGTGCAAGAAGTATGTGAAAATGACTCACATTCAAAAACTTTGGCGACGTGAACGTGTAGAGCACCAAGCGCCACGTTGGGAAGGACAAATGTCTACGTACCAAAGTGAGCACTTCAAACAATGATACACACAAGTGCATCGAGTTCTTGGCATTAAAAGCGCCAAACCAAATATAATGAATTATAATGTTATGGCAATGGTTTGGGCAGAGATTGTACTCCACAAGGACGTGAACTGGCGTACCGCTACAGGTCGCAATGTGGAGAACTATACGTGCACGGATGCCGTTATAGATACACAGTGGAGGGGCGCAAATGATTGCATGCCAGAGTGGTCCAATCGAGGTTATCTACAACAACCTTCAGTTGTTCTATAAGATGCTGAAGATGCGTGGACAGATGACGATGATGACGATGATATGCAAGCGCCTGTCACATTTGGAGTTAGGCACAAGCGGGTAAAAGAACGAGAACGAATTGAATTCGAACAACAAATGCAAGAGGCAACACGCAGAAGCCTTCAAGATCGTGGATGGCAAGATAGGCATGGTAGGTCCTACAGACGTGAACATGGAACGCGAGAATCTGAACAAGGAAGAGGTGGTTCATACTCTGGTTACGATCCTCAAAATAGATATGAAGGTGGAAGAGGGAGCTATGGATCCATGCATTATGGTGGTTCAAGTGCAGTTGGTTCTCATTATGGCACTCCCCCTGAAATTGGCTCTCAAGGTGGAGCAGGTAGCTATGACAACACGCACTATGGTAGGTCTAGTGGATCTGGTTCATATTATACGACGCCCACTTAAGTGGGCTCCGAAGGTAGTGGAAGAAGCCATGTAACCCCGTAGTATAGTTGCTCTTTTTACGAAAGCGCCCAATACTATCCGGGATCAACTAGAAGTGATTCATACGGGTATCATGGGGCCTCTTATTATGGGGCTTCAAATGAAAGAGGATCAGAGCCTATTATTCCGGTTCTTCTTCCTACTTTTGGAGGTTCAAACTATGGACAAGGAGGTGCACCGAGTGGATATCACGGAAACTACGGAGGTGATCCGTTCATTGGAGTACAAAGAAGAGACAACGGTCAACAATTTGAGTCCGATTCAGATTCCGAATAAAAAAACATGCAAGTATATAGTGAGCATGTATTTGCTCAATTTTCTCATTTTTACTCTCATGACAAGTATAGAGCACTAGATTGGTAGAAGTAGTACAAAATTTTAAATGAATAGAACAATTTTGAACAACAATTTTGTTCACATTTTCAAAAAGTGTTGTGTAATAGTGTACACCAAGTATGTATGTAGGCAAGCATATTGTTGAAGACATCATTGTATTATTTTATAATAGCGTTGATGTATAAGGCTATAAGCGACTTTGATAAATAATAAAAATATGAAGAAGAAATGTAACTTTGTAAGAGCCATATTATGTCTATTTTTGAATTTAGCATTCGAGGTTAAATATGTACTAGCATGGTGTGAATTTTGAAATTATTGTTGTGTGTTTATTACATTTAGAAACTTGTAAATGGTATAAATGTATTTCTAATTAATTTATGAAAGATTGAATTATTTGAATATTTAAAATTTTTTTATTTTTCATTCAACGATTGCTAAAAACTAAAATGATTTCTTATTTGTATGAAGAAATGCCCAAATTAGACAATTAGTGGTTCTTCTTTAGATTCTATTTTCAAATATGGAAAATAAATCGTATCGGGCGGACGCTTGATTTGTCCGCCCGTGGCCGTCCGATCGGGCAGACGCGGCTGTAGGGTTTCGGGGAGGCAGACGACTGATGCGTCCGCCAGCCGCAACCCGTCCAATTGGACGGACGGTTTGGGGCCGTCCGCCGCTACCCGTCGGATCGGGCGGACGCCAGATTTGTCCGCCCGTGGCCGTCCAATCGGGCGGACGGGGCTCGAGGGTTTTGGGGAGGCGGATGGCCGATGCGTCAGCCAGCCGCAGCCCGTCCGATGGGGCAGACGGGCCGTCCACACCTTATAAGAGGGGCGGACGGGCCGTCCGCATTGTCACTTTTGCTTTGCCCCTTGTGAATGCAAGGTGGAGCAGAGAGCTTGGTGGTTCGTTCTCCATTGGCTCCTTTCCGAGGCAAGGCAAGAGTGGTTTATTGGGGCCCCCTTGTTGCCAATTTTTTGGACACTTGTGCGTGAATTCAATTTTAAATTAAAAAATTTGATCGATATCAGTTTCATTTGTCACAATGCCGAACGGGAAGAAGAAGGTTGCAAAGCTTAAACATAGAGAGGGACCATCAAACTTGAAGGTAGCTCGCCAAAGTCCTTCGGAAGAATGCAAGAAATTCATGATCGAGCGCATCGTTCAATTTTATGAATCGGAAACAACATTGTCTTTAGACAATAAATACATCAGATATCAAGAGGAGTGCATGTCTAAATTCAAGGTAGACATGACACAAATGTTGTTGGATGCATTGAATATGGCGAAGTGGCATAACGAAATGCATAAAACGCACTTCACCAAATGTTTGGAAAACAAGGTTCATGACGCTTTGTGGAATTCCAAAGTCATTTTGGTTAAATATGGCAAGGAATATCGACCCAATGACGCCCAGTTTGAAGAAGTGATTCTGAAAGCGGACTTATTTAGGGGGCGATGTGCTCCATTCGCCAAAAAGCACAATCGAGTTGGTTCAATTGGTTGGTGGAAAAGCAATGATGGAGTTGCTGAAGCGGAAAGGACCAAACGGCACCTCATCGCACTTCCAAATACAACACGCGTGATTGCTATTGATGTTAGAACGATGAGAGGTGGATATGCAACGATTCGAAAGGTTCGTATTGAAGGATGTCCAGGAATACTTCCTTATTCGGAGTTTGTGGCAAAAAAAACCATTCACCACCAAACTCGACCCGATTTTGCAAAGTTAGAACATCAAAACGAATCAATGGCTGTTCGAATTCCACACGCGGGTGTGATACGGTTTGTTGCGATGTACGGAACGACGTGTGAAGGTTATGCGTATTGGTGGAATGGTGGAACTCTTCGACAAATGTTGAATATGGATAAGGACTTTCCAGACAACATTCAAATCCGTTTGATGTATACGAATCCAACCGAAGAGGAGGTTGTAAAAACTCATCATTTAGGACGATATCGGAAGAAGCACACGGAGTTGACATGGGCGTTTATGCATATAATGTATGCAGTGCATGTTGTTGGACATTTGCACAATGATCTTTCTCCGGACAACATCTTGTTGCATTTTCCAGAGGATGAGTCACGTGTGTACATTGGAGTTTGCGATTGGGGTATGACCACCTTAGCTTCTCAGCCAATGAAGTCTTTGTACACATTCACATCAGCAGATGAGATAAAACAGACTTTGCAGAGGAGATGGTGGGTGGATCCACGTATTGCATATTTGCATAAATCAGGTGCAGATGTGGAAGTCATTCCGATGTATTCACGTAAGTCGGAAAAGTATACTATTCGAAAAATTGCTCTACGGATGAATGGAAACAACATGTGAGAGACGTATTTCAACTTGCTACTTAAAACACCTAGTGCGACACAATTTGCCTTTCATTACTTTGCAAAAGTATTTTATACTTATTTGAAGCGCATTTCTTCGAAGATTGACGATGAAAATACTAGTTTGGCCCATGTAATTACGCAATTTTCTAATACATATCGTTGGCCGATGCCAGATGAACATTTCCGCCATTTATATTAGATTGGTAGTGCAGTAGTAGTTGAATAGGTTATATAGGCATTAAAAATTAGTTTAGAAATATAGAGTTGAAATGAAAAAAATTATATGTGCAATTAGCCAAATGTGCACAATGTATGGTATTCTATATTAAATTCAATACATTTTGCCCATATTGATTATGTTTGTATTTGTGTTGATCTTGATTTTTTAAATAATATATATATATTTGAAGTCACAAACTTTTTTAGTTTGCCTTCTGAAAATGAATTGGAATTTTTTCATAGTTTCAAGAGTATCATGGACTCATGGTCAAACTTTATAATCTTTCAACTTATAAGAGACATTGTTTTAATAACAAATTGCGAACCATTGCACTTCATTTAACATTTAATTGTTTAAAGATTAAGGGAATGACCGCGGGGCAGTTTGAGTAGGGCGGTCGGGGGAAATAGGGCTGTCAAAGCAGACGGGGCGGACGGACGGGGCGGACGGGGTGACAGGCGGACGCTGCGTCCGTCAGGACCGCGAATGTCAGCGAACACTGCGGACACAGCGTCCGCGTCCAGACGTCCGGACGTCGTATCAACCCTGTTCAAAAGAGAGAGACTTCAAATTCTTATCATTAATCCATTCAAGAATTGAAGGTATAGAGTAGGAGATACAAAGGTTGAAATTTGAATATATGCATAAGATTCAAATCAATACTTGGTATTTTTTTCACTTTAGAAATGGGTGACAATTTACTAAATGGATGATATGTAATTAAAGGCATCTCAAAAACAGCATGAGATGGAGAATAAATCATTTGAATTGTGAATGTTTTGATGGAAACAAGAAATTTAATATAGTTTGTTTTTTAATATTTAAAAATATTATTTTTTCATACAATGTATGTCAATGACATATGAAAGATGTATTTGACAAGAATCCACTAAATTTTTGCTTCCACATGTAACATGTTGTATGACATTGAATATTGATAAAATTATTTGGAGGTGGATTCTACCTTGCATCTCCACACCAAATGTGTCAAATTGTAAAAACACAAAAGATGTTGGAAGCTAAAATCCATACTTTGTCTTCATATGCAATTTCAATTGATATTACTTTTCCTTACATTTCCTAGGAGGTAACTAAATAAATAAATTTTCGGCCATTGCAAGAAGTGAGATTGGAAATGTTGATAACAACACAAGTAAAATTGATTATCTTAGTACCTTAGCAAATTCAACACAAGATTATCAAATATTTCATTTATTATAGAGATTTGGTTTCAACAAATGAAATACAATGTTGAACTTTAGTTCTTTCTATGCAAAAATGAGCTTTTAGACAATAATTAAAGTAAGCCAACCTATTGTGTCTACCAAACTTTAAAGAAAAAAATTTAACTAATTCATATTTTGTCAAATAAAAATATATAAAATATATAAATATATAAATAAATAAATATTCTTCCTCTATTATTTGTGTTACTATTGTTGATATTAGTTACTTTGAATGGATAAAGTTGAGTGTGCAAATGTTAGTCTTGATGTTAGATTGGATTCTAAAAATCTAGAATACACTTATAGCTGGAATTCTATACGATCTTTAAACATTCTATACATATCAAGGCATGTAGCTGTCTACATACTTAGATATTATTTCTCCACCTATAAATTTTTTTTCTTAAAGAAATCAATATTTCATCAACCTTCTATGGGTTTTGATGAGAAATTGATCCCAAGATAGTGCCTTACTTTACTCCCTAAAGGACCAAGTGTCCCCTTGAGGGGCAAAGGAAAGTTTAGGTAGTTTCTAATATGATCTCAATTTTGGGCATGATTTTTAGAAACTTTTTTTGAAGATAGAAAGATACATGAATTCATAAGAATATAATTTACATTTCAATTGATGCCTAGGAGCAAACATTATGCCACCTTAAGTTCAAAATGGAATTTGTTGGGCAACACAAAAAGAACTCAAAACTCAAAATTTTATTTCTCATAGGAAATGTTTTTGTCTACATCAAAAGATTTGATTCATTTGATTTGGACTAATGATAATAAAGTTATTAAATGTCTTAATTTTTTGGCAATTAGAGCATCTTCTTCAAGAAATAATTTATAGGATTCATTTTTACTCCAAAACTTACAATAAAAAAGAAGTTCTACATGGTTTAATTTACTTGCTAGAGTAATCTCACCATTGGGATTATTTAATATGTTTCAATTCTATCTTAGAACTACTGATGATTTATTTTTTCCTTTTATCTTGTACATATCTTACAATCTATGTGGTCAAAGTTTCTGAAATTTCTTCTACACAATTTTATACTAGTTAAGTGCAAGATCCTATGGTTAGACATGCAAAATATTATAATTTAAAAGTTCCCACTTTACAATGGAAATGGTATTTTGAGTGTTTTTTGATGGAAAAAGGCCTTCATCCTCTAAGTATTAATATAAAATCCACTATATTGTATTATAGTATCTAAGTTGCATAGACCTAGAGAATGAGTACTAAAACACACACACACACATATATATATATATATATATATATATATATACATCCAAACTTGATGTTGACACCAATAGTCAAACCCAAAATGATCAACTATAGTAGGAGGTCCTTAAAGTGCTTGGGTTCTAAAAGTATCTTTTCAATGCACCAACAATGTCAATTCTAGTGCACATTTCAGCCAAGGTAGACATTCCTAGTGACTACTACCTTCCAACTTCAAAAATTCACAACCAAGGGCTGCTTCTTATTTGGAGGCCAAACCAATTTAGTGCACCAAAGTCCAAGAATCCTCACTTGTAATTGGACCAAATGCTAAAATTGGTCCTCAACCCCTTTACACCTAGAGGCTATGCTAATTTGGTGTAATGAATCTTTTATTCAAAAAAGATATGATCTAACATGGCCTGAATTGTTGAATTGGGTGCACCAAAAATAAGAGGCCAATACTTGGCCTAGGGACCAATGTCGGATTTCAATTTTAAAAACTGATTTTCTAGATATTATTTTTCTCAATAAATTAGATCCATTGGATTTTGGGCAATCGGCCTCTAGGTATAAAGTGGCTGGAAATTTTAGCCTTCTTCTCTCTCCCTTATAGTTTTTTTTAAAAATTGGCTTAGCTTCTTGGCCTCAACGCCTTTAAACTTGGGAGAATCACCCCCTATTATGATATTATAGTGAGTACTTGAGACCGGCCTCTAGCCCAAAAGAGGCTGAAATTTGGTGCAATCGGCCTCAAGAAAAATTGGCCCAGCCTCTAGGTATAAAGTGGCCCTAATTCCAGAAAGCTCCAAAAAATATGAAACCAATTGGGTTACCTAGCCGCCCATTCCAATTACTGAAAATCATTTCAAGAACTCAAACCGCCCCCCCTCCCCCCCCAAAAAAAAAAAAAATTAATTTCCATCTCTTCAAGTGGGCATTTTATACTCGGACCTACTACGTACAGTACCTCACATCAATCACACATACCATGGACAAGCAACCACATACATTGTGTGTGAGACCAGTACCAACTCCAGCCAGATACACAGTTGCTCTAAATTCTACAGACCATTTACTGTTGATTTCAGGTATACCAACCCTTCCCATTTCAAGAAGCCATTATGATAGTGCCCCACCTGCACCCCCCCACTGGCAAAAAAAAAAAAAGGGATCGACCTCCCCCGGCCACCCGCGGACCACATGATCTCGGCCAACCCAGGTGCCGATTTCTCCCACCATGACATCATGCACCATAACCTTAAAACTTATGATAAAAAAGTACCGGCAAATGACAATTCCATATCTCCCCTTCCCAGCTCAGCTCAGCGCAGCGCAGCGAGCTTGCCAGTGGCTCTGCAGATGAGCTAATTACTGCGGCAGTTGCGACGTGCAGTGTGTTGTCCGGCCTCGCTCGCACCTGCACCAATGATCCATCCACATCCGCCTTCCCTTATTTGCTCAGTGCCATTTATTTGTAAAAGCCAGTGCTTTCACTTTCGTTGCGCTTCAAATGCCCTGCCATCATGTCCCAATTCCGTTCAGTTGCCGCAGCTGAGTGTGCATTTGCTCCAGGTCTCCACATGTTGTTTTTCAGAAAGGGGGGGGGGGGGGGGGATTCCAGTTGTGGCCGTGGTTCGGCCAACGCACGGAACTGCAACTGCCACTGCAGTTGGCCTCTCAGTACTACTGTAGTACCACCACAAGTTATTTAATGGCAAACGTGAATGAAATTGTATCAACTAAGGTACAGTGGGTACCCTGCCCAAATGTACCACTAATTTGCTACTGTGCCTTATTTACTATCATTAGACTGTTTGAATGTTTGTGTATTCAAAATGGCAAAGGGAAAGGAGTCTCCAACACACCCAAGAACATGAGGTTTGGATATTATATGCAAAAGTTATTAACCCCAAAGTGACATAGGATATTCTTCCATGAAGAATTGCTTTCTTAGGTGTTCATTTTGGAGTTTTCCGCATGGCAAACCGGCAACTTTTGGGGTCAATCCAACCGCATAGAGGGACATCACACTATAGTCTAGGAATGCCCTCAAAAAATTTCAACTACTAATTCGCTTATCTTGTATATTTTTTTGAATTATGAAATGCTGTAAGAAGTGAAGAAAAAGTAGGGGAAAACGGTGTTTTTCTTGCTTTGGCACCTTGTATACCAAGCAAACTTACTAATTAGCCATCGAGTCAAAATAGGAATTCAGAGGTTGTCATACCAAATACCATGCCTACTTGAATAAATCGCAAGATCTACAAAGTTGTGCTGTACTCGAAATCCTGAATGAAGGTAGGTCGGACTCTTGTAATAGAGGACCTTTTCTTTCAATAAATCGACAAAATTTGAAAAACAAAAACCATGGAAATCCAAGCAGTTACAAGTAGCATGATATTTGAAAGGACTTGTACAAATTTTTGTGGCTAGAATGAATGACTCGATCTTCGGCGAGGTGACTTGAATCGGCCAAGAGCCGAGCAAACAAACCTCACCTGGTTTTTGAACCGCAACCAGGGCTTCACCAATACTTCCCAACTTTAGATTGTCTTATAAATTGTTGTCCTTCCTTGAATTTCATGTGTTTGGTGTCGTTAGAGAGGTCTTCATGAACCTTACAAATACTCTTTGATATAGTTTTGCAATTAAGTTAAGGAAATCATGTAAAATTCGTGATGAAAATTGTTCAGGACGGTTTTTGTCCCCGATGACACTTTGGGGTTAAGAATTCAAACAAAATTTGGTTTTGAAAGTGCTTCTTCCACATAGGTATATATTTGATTTTGGAGATGTAGACAGAGTGAAGATGGTAGTTTTAAGGTCAATGGTGTATTTTTAGGTGCCTACCGTAGGAAGGTAAGAGGTCATAAAACACCTATTGAGGTAGAAGTATCTATTTGTGAGAATTTAAGCATTTCAACTTGCAAGATATGGGAAATTCATAGAGAAATTGAGGTCAATGTGTACAAATATAAAGATGAGGAAGATTGATACAATTTTTTTTCTTTCTAATAATAAATATTTTATTCAATATGAATGTGGACTTTTCATCAGGATCCATTTTGGTCTCATAGACTCACCTATTTTGGTT
The DNA here is from genome assembly GCA_963969395.1 of Pseudoscleropodium purum. Classification (NCBI taxonomy): domain Eukaryota; kingdom Viridiplantae; phylum Streptophyta; class Bryopsida; order Hypnales; family Brachytheciaceae; genus Pseudoscleropodium; species Pseudoscleropodium purum. The sequence goes on from OZ017802.1 coordinate 7,656,158, forward strand.
AGCTTTGGTACTTCAGCCTAAACCAAGACAAAAGAGAGATAAATAGACAAGAGTGTACAAACAAAGATATTTTTTGAGGGAATAGTGCATCCAATTGTTATCCACAATAGGTCATCTATAAAGCCATTATAGAGGGGTTGTCCAAAATAGGTTCTTCTACCATACCTACACATTAACTTCATCATCGACATTTCAATCTGACTACAAATTAGCACTTCCCTACATGTAGATAGTATACACAATCTTTTTTTTTATAGTAGCCAATCCATTTTTGATCACCCTCTATTTTAGGTGTATAGGTTGCTCTCTTTCCAAAATAGGTGGAGACAAATAGTGGTTAATTATTGCACAATCCATGGCACAGTTGAGATGCATTATGATTGGCTGCTACAAGACTCTTAGTATTGCAACTAGCCCTTAGTTGATTTTGCAACCAACCCGTGGTTGGAAATAGAAAGACCTACATCATGAGTATATGTTGACAAAATCTTCAATTAAAAATCTTCAAAGTAATTATGTTTGAGAAAAAAAATTCTAAAATCCTTCTAAACTATATTTTTGTACATGAAAAAAATTCCCCACTTCAATAAACTTAGCTCTAGATATGCATAATTGCTTAAGTGGTTGGAAATGGGTAGGCTATGTTATTGAAGGTATGCAGGCTTAGTGTCACTCCTCAATTCTTTCAAAATCCCAAGTACTAGGCTAGACCCTAGATGAATAAATTATTCTTAATTACTACCAACCTTCATGTAAGATTGGAGTTATTTCTTTCTCATTAAATAACTATCGTGACACGCATGTTATTATAACAAGACGTGTTATAATTGGTCAATTACATGTGTATACCTTGGAATATTTTCTCAGAATTAATTTTCTCATAATTGACTTATCAATCGAGCAAAAAGCCAATTCTAATTAGTCCATTCAATTCTAATATGTTGGTCTTTAATAATAGAAATAGAATTACAAGTGAATTTGTTTGCAATGAAAATCACTTTCATTTGAATGGAAATGACATGATGTATCCTTTCCGGGGATCCTTTCATGTTTATCACAACATCAAAGATTTAAGAACATTCATGTTTGAAATAATTTCTTGAAAAGAAAATGATTTAGTACTAACCAACTTCTTATTCACACTATGGTATCAATCAATAGACCAACAATCATAGAAATTTTATTTTGCACTTGGTGATGATGGATTAGTTGGTGCTTTGGTTTTATTCACATTGTGTGCATGTTTAGTCTTGGGGCTCCATCTAGAACATTGTACTTTATTCTTTGTAGCAATGGGCTTGCCAAGGTAGTCTTCTATAGATGCAAATGTGCCTAGGTGAATAGGAGTTGTCATTGACCATGACATTTCTAAGGCCACCATAGCACCCTTTATAGAATCACCTTTCACATTGCAAAGTGTACACTTGCATGCAACCTTGGCTTGCTTCTTCTATTTCAAAAATAAATAAATAGACCAACAATGCACCCCCGAAGCAAAAATACAATGAATTATATTAATACTTAACCCTGTACAAGCCCTTGCAAATTTAAAAGGTGCATTGAATAATTTCAATATTAACTCTAAAAACAAAGAATGCACCTATTGGTTTAGTCATTAGTATATTTTGGTGAGTACCATGGTCATGAGGTCTGCGTCCTTTCAAGGACAATTACCTTGCAAGTTGGAAGTAAGGTGGGTACAACCAAAATCACACCTTGCCTAAAAAACCCATCATCAACTCAGTGTACATCTCCAAAATCAATATGTTGAAGAAACAATTTTAAAACTCTGACCCTTTGTAACTTTTGCACATGGTATTCAAATTTCATGCTCATTGGTAGATTCCCACCTCCTTTCATTTCCCAAGAAGAAAATATGAAAATTTTACCAGTTTAATAATAATAATAGTACCTAGGCACAGGAAGCCCAAAGTGGCGGTTTTGGGGGGTCCCCACCTTACCACATTTTGATACAACGTACAAAAGCTCAAAGTACAGTACCTGCGGTTGTCTAACACATGGTCAATTATTGGCTGAGGCTGCCAGTTTACAAAATGCTGTTAACAACCTTGATTGCTTTCTCTACCTGAAACGAATGCAACACGTACTTCCCTATTGTAGACTAAAGTCTGCAGATATGATACGGCAGCGATACAATTAACTTCGAAATCTCACGCTGGAATGAATGCTATAATGTGTAATGAAATCTTAGCAAACTGAAACCTACAACAGAAGTATCGCCAGGCTTGTCCTCTACCTTGCAAAAGAATAATGCGGAAACCGAAGCAATTAGGATTAACGAGCGTCTCCGAGGTCTGGTGTCGAATTCGGATTCACGAGATGCTTCTCCGCGCTATGGCGTCGAATTCGGGTTCACGGGATGTCTCTCTGAGCTATGGCATCGGATTCGGGTTCACGGGATGTCTCTCTGAGCTATGGCGTCGAATTCGGGTTTCATTACGAGTGTCTGCTCGATGGCGGTGACCACGAGACGGGGTACGTGTTGACACAATCCATCCAAGGATTCTCGCAATTCTTCGCATCTGTGTGATTACTCCTCAGCGATTTCCAAATGGCGCTGTTGCACTTAATCCCGGACCCCAGCGCAATTTGCCACACGAGGTCACCCTTTCGCACTCTGTTCTTGGCTTCCATGTACGCGAGCACATACCAAATCGAGCTCGAACTCGTGTTGCCAAACCTGTGGAGCGACATCCTTGAAGGCTCCATGTGGTGCTTCGACAGACTCAGATTCTTCTCGATGCCGTCCAAGACCGCCTTGCCCCCCGGGTGGATGCAGAAGTGGTCGATGGCGGCCTGGAAGTCGGGAGTGTAGGGCTTCCGCTGCAGGTGGAGGAACTTGCGACTGATGAAATTGGTGGCGAATTTCAGCTTCTCCGAGAGAGGGAGGATCTTAGGGGCGAGAGTGGTGATGTTGGATTTGAGAGCTATCCCTGCGGCGGCCATGAGCTCCTTGGAGAGAGAGACGCCGATGATGCCTGCGGAGTCTTGGAGATTCTTCACGCAGCCGAAGCTCTTGGAGATAGCGCCGTGGTGAGTGCGCACCACGTGCTGCAAGCTGTACTTGGATCGGCGCTTGTCACCTGCATTGGTCAAGCACTAACTCATCAGCAAGGATGCAAAAAATTGTGCTTCGCCTGAATTTTCGAAAATTCAATTCAAACAATCAGTTGGAAATAAAATTTTCTAAATCATATAATGAAAGTCCCCGTTCACCATACAAGAAGAGAGGTTCCATTCACCATACAGGAAAACTTTGCCTACAACAATCTGGAAAACTTGCGCCATCTAAAATTTTGCACATTCCATTAGATGGAGTGTTTCCACAATCAAAGTTCAATGGTATGGTCAATGGAGCCTCTAATGTGCGGTGTGGTCAATGAAGTCTCTACCTTAATAAATTAAGTAACGACACGATGATTTGCTAGAAAAAAGGTTGCATTGCTTGGTGCTCGCTTTCCGATTATTTCCGATTTTTCGGCCTACTTTGTGTTACAGGTCTAGAAATCGAGCCTTCACGAAGATTGTTCACGTGTTACAAAGCTGGTGTACGTACAAATTTCTATAAAATAAGACATGTGCACCCAGAATTGCCACCTGAACTGTACAGAGTGGCAGAGTAGACTCCTTTTAAAAGTGACGATTCTGGGTGCACAATCCTTACCCGGGGGGGAATTTCCAATACCCCAAAACAGAAATCCAATGTGGCGTTCCCCTATTGTATGGATCAAACATGCATGTAGTTTCAACAGAGGCAAACAAATCCTGGCATACAGCTGCGCTCGATCAATTCAGTGTTTGAAAGCTCAAATCTTAGAAAAAAAACATTCATGATCAGATACTCACTTCGTTTGTTAGAGAGCAGAACCGCTGAAGCGCCCCACCGGAAGATGCAGTTGCCAACCATCATGGATCGGTCATTCCCCGAATAAACCTGCAACCCGCTGATCATCTCCGTGCTCAACACAATGGCATACGTGTTCTTGTGCACTTTCAACAAGTCCTGCGCAAGACTAATCGCAATCACCCCCGCGCTGCACCCCATGCCGCCCAAGTTGTACGTCTCCACATTCTCCCGCATACCGAAGTGGTTCACCACCATAGCTGACAACGACGGAATGGGGCAGAACGTGCAGTTCACCACGAGAATACCAATCTCATTCGCCTTGATGCCAGTCTTGCGCAGGAGCTCCGCCACGGGCGTGAACAGCGCGATCTCCGCTTCCTTCATGGTGGTCGCGTGGGTGAAGTCCACGGGCTCAGCGTGCATGGACAACGGAATGTACGTCTCGGGACCTAAGCCTGAGCTGGCGAGAATCTTCCTCTGAAACTCTAAACTCTGCTCCGTGAAGAAGCCCGAGTTTGCTGCAAGCTCCAGGAAGCGCTCACTCGTCATCTTGCACTTGTCTTCAGGTTTGAAGAGCGCGTAATCCACCAAATACGTCACGGGTTGGCCGAGGAACCAGAGCCAGGCTATGCATATTACTGATACCAGAAACGCAACCATCGCCAACAAGGATGCTTGTTGCGTTGCGAGGAGTCGGTAAAGCTCAAGGCTTTGGGAAGTGGCGAACGAAGCAAGGGACGGCCCATGTTGCCAGAGAAAAGTGGCGCTCTGCGCAACGGCAAAGAAGGCAAGAAGCACCAGTTTCCGGCCCTTGATCTCCTTCAAAGGAGAGATCAAGCCCTTGAAGCTTGCTAGCCGGGGACCAAGGCAGCTTGCCCCCATTGTCGACATGGACTGGCGAACTACCTCAATGGAGCCATCCACGGTGTCCAGCTTCACAGCTTTCACCACGGCGCCTGGTTTCGTTACGTCCATGTCGCCGCTGGAGCTCTGCACTCCCATGGCCAGGGCAAGTAAGTACTAGTGGTTGCAATGCAAGGCAAGTCCTTGGTCTCAGGCTTGCTTAAAACTCGGTGAAGTCAGAGTCTGCGGTTGTGGATTCATCAATTGCAATGCAAGAGACAGATCCAATGAACGACTCCAGCTGTACAGTACTCTACGACTCCTTGAGCTAGCTCTGAGTCTATATATCATTACACTTGCGCTGGCATGGGAATTCAAGTGGTGCCGCGTGAAAGTATGAAGCAGTTCACGCGGTGGGAGGCTAGGAATTTGTTAGTGCGTCCTGAAACTGGAGCGTGATTTATAGATGAGTGGCTAGCTTACGGGGCATCGTCATGCAAATCGCCGTACTGATCACCAACGTGATGCAAGTGTCGAGCTAGTACTGAAAGCTTACAACTGGAATTAACCACTCGATTGCTTGCTTGCTTGGCTCATTAATTAATTAGTTTGTTTGTGAAGTATATATCGACGAGTTCTTAACGTAAAGGTCATTAACAACTCAGATTCTGATCAGTTGGTTTCGCATCAGGTACCAGTGGAGCGAGTTGAAGCAGTGGCCGGAATTACAAAATCAATGGCCATCAAGTCTCCGCACGTCTGTGAACCTAATCCCTGACAAATGAAACCATCCTGCCTGCTAGCTGGCTACCCAGAAACCAATCCTCAGGCGAAATGTAATATATCTATTCATTCTGTGTCGTCACATGTACACTGTACAATGACTCGATCCCCCAGCAGTGCAGATTTTGGAGTATTTTTTTGTAACTTTGCGGCGTCACGCTTACAATTGCACATGACATGTGAAGCAATGAAGTTAGCCGTCATAATCTAATCGATTATCTTCACTGTTCTAATTCTAATGAATTTATAAATTTCCGCGTAAGAAATTCTTTTCAATTCCGCTAGCTAGCTCGTATGGATTTCAATTCATCTTGGCAACTGACACACACTTTTTGCAATCTATGATATGCATCTTTGACTGTAACCTAGTCAGGACAATGTTCGGATCGTGTTAATCAAATAATATCTAGCGGTGCCACCCCAGCGGGGCACTTGCTTTGATCACTTGCCTTTCAGTTCTGCTGCAATTGCAAGCTAGCCTTTCATGATTAGTACTGGTGGCCGGCACTGCAGAGTTCAGTGAAAAATCGATCGACCTCGGCAACTGGCCGATGCGGAGTCAGCTTCACCGTCTCTGACGAACTCTTTAAATGCGCTCCCACCTGCTCTTCCTCCAGCTCCACGGCAGGTGTTCCACGGCAGTAGGTCATTATTTGTCAGTACAATTTATGTCACTCTTCTCTGACCATCTGCTTCGTTCCCGTTTTACACTTTCGTGATCATGCATTGTCGCTAACAATTCACACCGGAAACTAGATCGAATGAATCTCTTCTGTCCAGTGACTCCAGTCCTCGTGTTAGCCAGCGCTTCGAAATAATTGCGCAGTTGAATAGCGCCAATTGCTATAATGAAACTTACATATATAATTCGCAAGGTTCCTGTAAAGTACTATATATACTTGCTTTTGGACAGACCATGCTTAATTTAAAGTTCATGTGCTCGTGACAGGAAAGAGATTTCTCACCTCACGGCGCAAGGATTGATCGATTCAAACTGGTTTCGATGAGCCTAGCCGGTGGAGTGGCGTTCTCGTTGAGCACATACTACAAATTTCGTGTCCCCAATCATCGTTCTAGCTAAGCACAGATGTAGCATTATTGATACGTACTGTATTTATTATTACTAGAAAGCTCTCACCAGTTCGCTTGCCGTGGGGTCGATGTTCACATCGAACTGACGACTCCATGCAGCAGATAAAACTAAGTCGAAGTGATTGAGACGTGCGTCAACTCTCCATATTCTCAGGAAAGTTCGACTCAAAATTGAAGGTGATGCAAGGTGAAATCGTCGCATTAACTTAACTTCACATTGATCTTGTTCAAACATCCCATGCTAGCTTGATGATCGAACTCAATTCAAAACCTGTAGTACGTGTTTGTCTTTAAATTTGAGTAAGGTAGGAGATATAAATTTCAAGTCATGTCGGAATTGGAAACCACGAATTTCTTTCCCACAGTGAACGCTGTACATAGCAGAGTACCGTACGCCTGAGTTCAGTTCATTCCACGTGAGTCCGTGACTGAACAATATTTCATTTTTATTTTTGTCGGCACAAATGACTTGAAATAACTTATCTTAAAAGTCCTCTTGGAAATGGAACTGTACTAGCTACAGACTGTTCAATTAAGTACTGAACAAGGTTAGGTGTTGATTAAATCTGCATGATTGAAGTCAGTGATTTTCTAATTTGGGGCTGTGGACACAAACGAAATCACTTTGATTAATTGCGAGAGTAAGTTAAAATACACCAACCCCAACCAGCCGAAGTAAATTGATCTTACAGCCTGGGGAGCAAAAGATAAAAGAAAAAAGAGAAAGATGAAGCCACGTGGCATCAATAAGAACAGTACTTCATTAGTACGTCCTTAATTAATTGATGCAGTAGGAGGTGAACCTTCCTAAACCGACCTTGACAAACAAAACATTCAGTGCCGTGAAAGTCAAAAGTTCCAACAGACGAACAAAACATTGAATTCAGTGCCAAAAAAGTCAAAAATTCCAATAGGGAATTACAGACAACCGACGTAACTCCTCATAATGATATCAGTCACATGGGTCTAAGCAGGGAGGTAATATTTTCTCCATGTGTACTTTCTAAGTGTGCCTTGGGATTGGTCGTTGGAAAAGAGGATCACATCAACAACAAAATTGAAGGCAAATTTTTGTAAATTAGTAGGCTTAGGGGCACATAGAAAGTACACAGGTTCAATGAATTTTTTCAGTTTTTTTAAAGCAATATTACTAGAAAGCAAGTAAAAAGAATTGAGGGAATAATTGACAATATTGTACATCCACTTTCTGCCCAAAATAAATGAAATAAAAGAAATTTTTGGTCCAATTACTTCTTAAAAATCATGAGGCATGATTTCAAACCCTTTTCTATTTTTGGGCAAATCCTTCTCAATGCAATACGTCTTGGAATTTCTACTAAAAATGTGCTTCACTTCTATCTTGAATTCTTGATGCCCCAAAATTTTAGGACCAATTCAAGTTGTGGTTAAAAAGTTATGCCTCAAAAGGACGTTCATTTAGTTATGGGCAATTTTGGGCAATTATGATAAATAGGTTCAATTGGGCTTAAATTTTTTATACATACTCTCAACAAGCTTGTTAACCCCTAAATAATTTTGACTATGTTTTCACCAAAACCACTTCCAAAATACCATTTATAATATATGTACCAATTCTTTTTCTTAAAACATTTTTGGACACATGTAACTATAGGATCTTATAGTAAACTTGTTTGAGAACATGAGAAAAAAATTTCAAAAATTTTCAATGTATAGATTGCAAGATATTAGCATTTGAAGTGACATATTTCTTTTCTTTGGCCCTATGAAAATCCGGGTAGTTGCACTTCAGAAGATCTTATTTGTATGAAAAATGTCAAAAATAGTGGTGACTCTTAGAATTCATTTTTCAAGTCAAGTTGGATACATACTTGAAAAATTTCATATCATTTGAAATTATACAACATGTAGAAAAAAAATAGTAAGTAGGAAGGAGTAAAGAATGTTTCAAAATACAAAATTATTAACAATTTATTTATGGAATTGAAAATTGTCAATCCCAATGGTTTTAATGTTTTAATAAAAAAAATCTACATCCAATGTTTTTATTTTTTCCAAAAATATTGAAAATTGACTTAAATAAAGGACTTCAAAGTTTGTCTTAGAATAGAGATTCAATAACAACATGCAAACTCCCACAAACTAAAATTCCTCATAACTTTTGACTCTTTGATCAAAATAGAATGATTCAAAGATTTCCAAGTATATATAAATCTAAAGAACCAATTTCAAATTTTAATTTCTTAAAAAAAATGATTTTTAAAGAAGTTTTTTGCTACTTGGGTTGTCTATTGAGCAATGAAAAGCACGTATTATACAATAACTTTTTAACCATGTAGTCAAATTGTTGGGCCTTAAAGATACTCCTCGGGCACATGTGTTAAAATTTCAAAGAAAATAAATAAATACTCCATTTGTAGTTAGCTGCCTAAAATTTCTATGTTGCCAAAAAAAGCAGTTTGGGCATTTCGGAATTAACATAATCCCCAAAATCAAAAGGCATTCAAGGACATGATTTCGACTTATAAGCCTTTAAGATTGGGCTTTCCTTCTTTGGATAATTTTCAAAATTTACAATGTCCAATTTTAAAGGCTCAAAAGTCAAAATGATGCACTTATATGCCTTTCAATTTTTAGAATTATGTTAAGAAGTTTTTTGGGAATATGTATAAAAAAATTCAGCCTAATTGGATCTAATAATAATACATGTAAATGAAAAAAGTCCTTTTAAGGCATATTAACTTTTTGGCTATAACTTGGATTCAAGTTTGAAATTTTCTAGGCATTAATATAGTAGAGTGAAACACACCTCTAGTAAAAATTTCAAGAAGAATTCAACAAATATTGCATTGGAAAGGACTTGCCTCAAAATGGAAAATGGCTTGAAATTATGCCTCGAGACTTTAAAGACTAAGCTAGAATTATAGGAAGTCTCCATTTTTCACCATTTCAACATAAAGGACCAAGGATGATACTACTACCATTTTGATTGTCGAATTGAATCTGGTGGTCACAATTGGCAAAAAAATATTTCTAGAAACATATGCCAAAATTGTTGGCATATTATTTTTTCAAAAAATTTGTAAACAAAAACATCAATCTTTTATTTTTAAGCATCTAATGAATCATATTCTCCCACTTTAATTAATTATTGGGCATGGAATGTTGATCCTAACGGCCTAACCACTGGGTATAGTATGCATTTTTACTATGGAATGTGTACAATTGGTATACAAGGGTAGAATTGAGATAAGGAAGTAGACATTGGTACCAAATTTATGTACTTCTTTACTTTAAATGTTGATATAACAACCCCCTAAAGTCCCAAAGTTCATGTAAAGGATCCTTGCGTAACTTCAATTTTTGACATGATTTTTTGAAACATTTTATGCAGATAGAAAATCACATTAGCTTTTAGAGAATATAAGATTTATTTCAATTGGAGCCTATGAGCAAAAATTATGCCATCCTAGTCCAAAAAGTAGTTCAAGTGGTAGTACAAAAACAATCACAAAATTTTGATTTAAAAAAATTCTCAAAAATTATATTTTTGTATACATTTGAAGCTTTGATTCATTCTAGGGCAATGACACAATATGGGTAACTATCACTTCCTCGATTCTTTGGACTTAAGAAAAATGTCCTTCTAGAAATGAAAACAATATTGGAAAATTACAAAATTACATGGAGTTATAGAAGGCATACTGGTATACCACAATTATGTACTATATAGGTCAAATTCAAAAATTGAATTTTCTCCTAATTTCACATATTCAGCACATGATTGCATTATAATAGTGAAAGGACTACTTGTTTAAGTTTTTATTATCAAAACAACTAGATATGCACCTTATTAAGTTTGTATTTAAGATTATCATGTAGTTTTAAGAAGAAAATGTTACGAAATTGTAGTCCTTTTAAATTGTGTAAAAACTTGTGATTTTTAAAAGTTCCCATAAATAAGGATATATAGTAATACATCAAATTAAGAATTAAAATTGAACATAGATGTGACTCAAACATTGTTTTAGCTAATTATCACGTTTATAAACTGTTTCTCTATAAATTGGTATTCCAGATTGTTCTTTTTACTTCAAATCCAGAATGGAGATAGTTTTGGATTTGACAACAAAAGAATGAAAAAGAACATCAAAATTGTTCAATTTTCTTGCTCAATAGTGTTGTGGATAGAGTATTATAACTTTCTCATGAATTTGTCATCAAATTCATGTAAATAAAAAATGTCTAATTTCTAGTAAACATTGAATGAGTCAAAGAATGATAGTGTTTTGTGGAGACGGTCCTTTTTGGAATTCATATTGTGCACTTGCCTTCTATTTGGAGTAGAGTTGAGAAAATTATAGACAATCTTGTTTTGGAGGCAATTTAAGCATGTTTTAAAAAAATAACTTACACAATTCATTTTTGAACACAATTTAAAAAAAATTTCAAAACAAAAAGTTTCACACCATTAATTTTGCTTGCTAGAACAATTTCACCATTTGGATTCTTGTGTTTCAATTCCATCTTAAAGCTATTAGCAATTTAGTTTTTCATTCAATCTCATATTTACTTCTATTGAACAATTTTTTTAAGAATGAATATGGTTTTTCTGTAAACATAGCATTTTTAAACAACTCACTACAAATGAAATTTTCATTTTTTTTCTTTGAAATTTTCATAGAACATGTGCCTAAGGAGTAGCTTTGAGGCACAACAATTTTCATAACTTTTGACTACATGGTTCAAAAGTTTTTGTATGATATGTCATTTTCAGCGAAGAATGGTCAACTCAAAAAAATTCTTAAAAATCATTTTCGTAAGGAATAAAAAATTAAAATTGATTTACAGATTTATATCTTTGTAAAATTTTTTCAATTATTCCATTTTTATTAATGAAATTAATATTATGAGGGCTTTTAGTTTGCAGGTAGTTATGGTATTTTATTGTAAAATAAACTTTGAAGTCCTTTATTTAACTCAATTTTCAATATTTTTGAAAAAATATATAAACATTAGGTGCACATTGTTTATTACAACATTACAACCATTGGATTGACATTTTTCAATTTCATAACAAAATTCTTAACAATTTAGTGTTTTGAATCATTTTCTATTTCTTTCTACTTACTATTTTTCTTGTATGTTGTGCAATTCTTAATGATTTGAAAAATTTCAAGCATGTATCCAACTTGCTTTAAAGAATGAATCCAAAGAGTAACCACTGATTTGGATATTTTTAAATACAAACATGACCTTATGAATGGTAGCTGCCCGATTTTTTGTAGGGCCCAAAAAATGAAATTTGTTCATTCAAACACTAATATCTGGAAATCTACATGGAGGAAAATTCTAAAATTTTTCCGCCTCTTCTCAAACCAATGTACCACAAGATCCTACAATTATATGTATCCAAATATGTTTTTCTTTTTTAAAATTTTGGTACATCTACTAGAAATGGTAGTTTTAGAGCATTTTTGGTGAAAACATAGTCAAAATCTCTAAGGGTTAAATTTCTTTGATTGTTCTAAGAAGAAATTATGTAGTTTTGAAGGTTATGCCCTATGGGATGAGCATGCGTTTTTTTGGCTACATAGCAATTTAAGGCAAGGATGTGTGACTAGAGATTTCTATATTTTTAGCCCAAATTTTAATAGAAAGTGGAGACAAAGAATATCTTTCATGTTCACTAAATTTTATGACATTTGGAAATATGAGTCAAAGTTATGACCTAACAGGTTATTTTTTTTATGTAAATGGGTAGTTTGGGCAAATAAATAAAAATGACTTTTTTCAAAAACAAAAATTTGAAACTAGTTTTCTAGAATTATATATATGTGGAAAGCATTGAATCTTTCCATTTTGATCAATGAATCAAAAGTTTTGACAATTTTCTATTTGTAGGTAGTTATCGATTCTTAACTCTAAAATAAAATTTGAAGTCCTTTATTTTACTCAATTTTTGATATTTTTGGATAAAAATAAAATCATTGCATGTAGAATATTTTTTTCAACATGATAGCAACCATTGAGATTGACATTTTTGAATTCCATAATTAAATTCTTAACAATTTAGTATTTTGAATCATTCTCTACTTCCTTCTATTTTTTTATTTCTTTTCTATATGTTGTACAATTACAAATGATCTGAATTTTGTCAAGCATGTGGCCAACTTGTTGAGGAAAAATAATCCAAAAAAGAACCAACATTTTGAACATTTTTTCATAGAAAAGTGAGCTTAAGAAGTGCAGCTACTTTGTTTTTTGCAGGGCCCAAAAAACAACTTTAGTGAATTTGAATGTTTATATCTTACAATCTACAATGGTGAAAATTTTTAAATTTTTTATCATATGTTCTTAAATTAGCATACTACAAGATCCTATGGTTACATGTGTCTAAAAATGTTGTATTTTCAAAAGTTTGATACTTGTATTAAAAATGGCAGTTTTTGACCATTTTCAATAAAAAATATAGTCATGGAACTTTAGGGGTTGATTACTAGTTTGGAAACTTTAATCTATTTATTTACTAAAAAAGGGAAATATTTGATTTGTGAGAGGTCCTCAAACACATACATGTATCAATAGTAGAAGAGTGAAGCTTGCCATTTTTACTCCATTTCTTGATTTTGAGCAAAGTTTGTCAATTTCACTTGATTTGAGATTTGAAAAATTGTACGTATCCATTTGCTTTAAAAATGATCCCATTGGAAAGAGTAAGTTTTTTTTATATGATTTTCACTATTGAAAATTCAAACATGAAAGTGTTGATTTGGAGATATTTGTGATTTCTACTTATAAAAAAATTGCATTTCAAGATTGCAAAGTGGATTGTGTAATGAATTTGATAGCTCTTCATTTGAACTCAAAGTTTTTGGAAGTGTATTTTAGTGTGCTAACACAATTTTTCGTTGTTTATGTCACCCCCAATCCCTAAAACCTCTTATGTGCAAATTTTTCAACCATTGGGGGGAGGTTCAATATACTAAAAATAGTATAATTACATTTTTCTTCTTCTAATCTTACAACTCCTATGCAATTTCACACTCAAAACTGATGTACACACTAGTGAGCGAGTTCTTTAAACATCTATATGGTTAGATTTAAAAAAAAATTTAATTTGCTTCATTGGAGATAACTATAAGGCCCAAGCTCTTTTTTCATAGGAAATACTCACTTCAAATGGCTTGGGCATTCCTTAGGGATTAATCCCTAAAAGACAATTGTTCCTTTGAGGAACAAATTGGATTTTGGGTAGGAACCTTTAGTCTCAATTTTTTTCATTATTTTTTGAAACCTTTTTTAGATAGAAAATCTGATTAGCATTATAGGAATATAATTATTCTTTTAAATGGTGACTGGGAACAAAAGCTATATCCAAATAAGTTCAAAACTGGGCATCAAAAAAATTAGAACAATCTTGTTTTTTGGACAATTTAGAGCATCTTTCTGAAAAAATAATGTAAAATTCATTTTCGAATGCAATTTTTACAATTTTTCAAAAACCGAAGTGACACATGGTTTAATTTTCTTTCTAAAACAATATATCTCACCATTGAGATTAGTGCATTTTAATTCCATCTTAGAGGTATTAATAATTTAGATTCTCCTTCTATCTTGTACCTACTTCTACTTAACAATTTGTTTAAGAATGAAAATTAATTAATTAATTAATTTTTTCTAGACTCCCTAATCAATTCCCCACCATAAAGATTTAAACCTCAAAAATCTATAGTGCAAAAAATTTAGTTAAGAAGGTTCACAATTAAATAATCTAGTTCCATAATGTGCAAAAAAATATTTTTTCTTTACTTTATATGTAGATATCTTGCAATTTGTGTGGTGAAAAATTTTGAAATTTATTCCACACATTCTCATACTAGTTAGGTTTAAGATCCTATGGTTAAATGTGCAAAAAAAATAATTTTCAATCTTTTTTTACTCTTTGCAATAGAAATGACAGTTTTCAGTGTTTTTTGGTTTGAAAAAAAAAGTCTTGAGACTTTAGGAAGTAAAGTATCCAAATTAATTGTCCTTCGTCATACATTTTCCAGCTTCGAAAAATCAATATTTTGATGATTTTCTTGGTGAATTACCATCTTCATGGAGTCGCTCAAATGGCTGAATTTCAACTCATACTTTAAATATTAAATTATTTTTTAACAAATTAAAACATGAATAAAAGAAGTACTGCATTCAGAAGAGCACAAATTAGTACAGTCATTGAGAACCCTTTTCACACTTGGTTGTACTCCGTCAAATCATAGTTGCACATGCAACTTTTGATCACACAACGGAATGGAATTAACCCCTAAATGCCCAAGGCTTGTTTTGAGCCTTTAGAAATTTGCTCTAAATTGAACAAAAGCCAACATTTTGATAAGTTGTATCAACTTTTTTTGAATTGTAACCGTATAAATTCAATCTAGACATATTAGAAATCACATAGGAAGAAAAAACACAACAATATCACTTATGAGTTGGAAGATTATAACGTTTGACCATGAAGGTGTTAAAACTATGAAAAATTTTCAATTCACTTTTTACAAGTCAAACCTAAAAAGTTGGTGATCAAAAAAATATGAGGTTTAAGGGCCTAAAATGAATAACCCCAATCAATTTATGGCTTTTTCAAAATCTACTCTACAATTTTTTTAAATGAGTTTTGAATGTGATTTTTTCTTCAAGTCCTAGTGTATTTGAGGCTCATTTACAAGAGCTCTCAACACTATGGGAAGTCAAGATTGCAATGGGTACCCTTACACAAAACCTTGAATAGAAAAATCACTATAGTTTATTTTCAAGATTAGATTTTTGATGCTAAAACTAGACTTCAAAAAGAACTTTAAAAAAAAATATAAACTACTAAAAATAGCAGCTTGGTTAGGTTTTATTTAACTCCAAAGTTTTACAAACACTAGATTCTGGTGCCTCGGGTAGTTAGGGGTTAAAATGTACCATACACTCTGTTCCATAACAATTGGATGAGAGAACAAAGGATGTGATATTAACCCCTAAAGGACCAAACTGTGTTTTTTGGCAATATAGAAACTTTGGGCAAGTGCGTGTGACTAAAGATTTCTATGTTTTTGACCCAAATTTTGATAGAAAGTGTGGACAAGGAATATCTTTCATGTGCACTAAGTTTCAGGACATTTGGAAATATGAAGCAAAAGTTATGGATTATATGTAGTTTGTTTCTCAACTCAAGCAATCTGAGCAAATTTTAAAAATTAATCTTTTTGAAAAAACAAATTTGAAATTGATTTTCTAGATTTATATGGACATTAAAAGCTTGGAATCATTCCATTCTGATCAATGAGTCAAAAGTTATGAGGTATTTTAGTTTGCGGGCAGTTATGGATTCTCTACCCCAAAATAAACTTTGAAGTCCTTTACGGAACTCAATTTTCAATATTTTTGGAAAAAAATAAAAACATTAGGTGAAGATTGTTTATTACAACATTACAACCATTGGGATTGGCATTTTTCAATTCTATAAATAAATTGTTAATAATTTAGTATTTTAAACCATTATCTACATCTTTCTATTGAGTATTTTTTTCCTATATGCTATACAATTTCACATGATCTAAAAATTTTCAAGCATGTAGTCAACATGCCTTGAAGAATGAATTCAAGGAGTTGCAATCATTTTGAACATTTTTTCATACAAATGTGACCTTGTGAAGTTTAGTTACCCAATTTTTCATAGGGACAAAAAAATGATTTTTGTCACTTCAAATGCTATTATCTTGCAATCTACCCAGTGGAAATTTTTGAAATTCTTACCACATCTTTTCAAACTAGTGCACTACGAGATCTTATGGTGACATGTGTCCAAAAATGTTTTTTTTATAAATTTTGAAACTTGTATAAGAAATGACAGTTTGGGAGCATTTTTGGCAAAAACATAGTCAAGGTACTTAGGGGGTTAAAGAAGATGATATATGCACGACCTTAAATCCTTCATTTGAAGTAGGCCCAATAGGCTAGGTTTATCTCACAGAGAAAACAAAGGAATTTTTTATTTTTCACAAAAATTTTCTTTCACCCCAAATTAGCTACAGTAGGAAAAGTTGAAAACATATGTTAGGCATGGCTCAAAATAGTTTTAATTTTTTAATTTTAAACTTTTATCCTAGAGAATCCAAAAATTACCTTGCTAGGTCTACTGAAATGGAGGGTTTAATCCTGGAGCGCTCTAATGTCCAATTTTTGGACAACGAACAGATTGAAATTTTGTTTTCTTTCTCAATTCTCTTTGGATGAAAGTCATCTAATTTGAGGAGGTTCCTTATCAAGTTCTTGTCCTATCCAATGGTTAAATTTGGTATTATTAGAGTGCATATTTTTCTAAAATTACAAATGTGGAAGTGTGTTAAGCCAAACATTGCATTGATTTTAGTTCAAAACTTGATTTGCAAAAATGAGGTCATAGATGTAAAGAATCCAAAAATTTCGAAAAATCATCATATCAAGAGAACCTCATTTCAAATCCATTCCAACAAGTTTTACTCAAAAAATGATAATATTTTGCTTGTAATTGAATTTAGAAGGAATTTAGAAATTTCCCTTTCAAAATTTATAAAAAAAAATATTGGTAATAGCACTCGTGAATCTAATTGTATGGATAGAATCTACAATTTAGTATCTACAACTTTTATTTGTATATCAAATCCAAAATATTCTTCCAAATAGCGTTTTATAACAATTTTCCCCAAATTGTCAGTTTTGGAAATGGATCCAGATGTTTAGGAGTTAATGTCTTGCATGATATACTCCCTTTTGTTTCTAAATAATACCAGTTTGTTTGTTTGTTTTTTAAAAGAAAACACTGGTATTTTTTAGAAACAGAGGGAGTAAAAATTCTATTGTCTTCATATCTTCCACCCTGGACAACTCATGGACAATTTATGTGAGCCTCAGCTGGCAAGGAATATTTGGTATTTTAAGGATGAATTATGTACTGTAGTAAAATCATGGGACCGACTTCCACAACATGTGCAGACTCTTTGGGATGCAAATTTGCGCAAGAAGGGAACGTAGCTGGTGCATGTAACTTACCTGAACTGCCTATCAGACATTCAAGTTCGAGAAACAAAAATGTGTTTGATTGAAATGTATTTCCTGCATTCACGTGAAAATTGCAAGACGGTGCGCAAGTGGAGTCAGGTGCCTTCTGTCGTTTCAATTGGTGCATTTTTCCATTCCTTGTACATCGAAGTCATAAGGTAGGTACTCCCCAAACTACCATTTTTTACTACTGAGCCTATTTTCTATCATTAGACTGGTCAGATTTTCATGTATTATTGTTGGCAAGTGAAAGGAGGTTCCAACACAGCAGAGAACGTGGCATTTGGATATTATATGCAAAAGTTATTAAGGAACAAAGTTTGGTTTTAAGAGCATTTCTTGTACATACATACAGAACTGAATTTGGAGATGTACACGTGATGTAGATGGCGGCTTAAGTTCAGTGGCACATCTGGGTGTACCTACCGTATACGTTAAATTACTCGTCGACAAACAAAGCTGGCAATGCGACATGGAATTTAATACTGTATAGGAATGTCTGTGCATGATGCATTATAGACCCATCAGAAAGGCTGACAATCCCATTGAGTTTCATCATATTTCAAATGTTGTCGAAAATCCAAAATGGCACAATGTATTTGAAGTTACTCATCAAAAGTCTGGCAGTGGCGTAGAATATTTAATATTGGGAATGTTGGAGGGAGGGAGGGAGGGACTTGCAAATGCACCTCCCAACCCCCAAGTGGCATTTTCAACGAGAATGATGTATTGTGTACAGTTGGGGTCCAATAATTTGTCTCATGAATTTTTGTTCGCAGATAAATGCAACAAAAAAGTTCACGGACTTCAGGAAGCTCTCGCTAGCATACTCAAGATGATTGGCAGATTTCCAAACCTCAAATTGCCGGTTAGTACTCTTCACAAGCATCATAACAAATACATACATGCAAAATTCAAAATCACTCTCTATCTAGTATACACTATCTCCCATCTAATGTTGAGCCCTCTTCCTCCTTCCTTGAGCTGAAATTGTAGCTTGCATTCTATTGGACATATTAGAAATGAGCATTTGCAATTGCTGTAAAGATATTTGAGTTCACACCACTTGAATTGTGTGTATCATTTCTTTCTTGTTGTTTGGTCAGCTTTGGGATTGCAAATTTTTTTGAGTATCTTCTAAAGGTTCTTTATAGTGAATTAGGAGGACAAACTAACTTCTTCATACCATGAGCTGACCTCCACTTCTTTAGAAGTTGTATGATATTTAGGTAACTACTACTCCAATGAAAGTTTGTTGTTTGAAAATCTATGCATTTTTTAATAGCATATAAGAACATCTTGAAGTTCGTGCTGGCTTTTTGCTAGTTGAATGTGCCTAGGAAGAAAAATTTGTAAGATTATTGGACTCAATTGTACATCCACTTAATCAGTATCTACCCCATTGAAGAAACAATTCTAGAACCTCTATCAAAAAAAACTTTGACCTTTCATAACTTTTGCATATAGTATCCAAATAAAACATTTGTTTTGTGTATTGAAATCCCCTTTTAGTTGTCAACAAAAACATATAAAAATTTGACAAATAAAAAAATAGTAATTATAATTCAACAAAAAAGTGACACGTTTGTGAATTCCTATCTTAATCCTTAAACAAGGATCCTAATTTGAGGGGCTAGGTTTTCAAAGAATCGTCAATAAAACTCTTCTAGTACTCAACTAAATGTTGGGAGTTCCTATCTTAATTCTCAAACAATAATCCCAAATCAAGGAGCTAGATTTTCAAAGAATCTTCAATAAAATTCCTCCAATATTCAACTAAATGTGAACTTCCTTGGTATCATTTTCTTTGTCTTTGTAAGATGCATTTATCAATCTAAGTCTTGGGTCTTGAATCACAATTAGAACTTGGTAGTGGTTTTTCATTTGAAAGTTTGATAAATTTTTGGATAGTAGCTTCAAGCCAGTTGCCCATGATTGATCATCAAGTAGTTTACTCTTAATGAGACCATTTTAGAGCTAACAAAACTGACATCTAACACAAGTTGTTCCATTTTTTTGAACCTTCATGGAATTAGTTACGAATTTTTTGAAGTTGAAATTGGTAGTGATCACTAAAAGCAACCACCTCCACTGAAGTGTACACTGCTGGATAATGCACCTCTGTGTCATGATCACTTTGAGAGCATGGGATGCTTTAAGAGCAGACTAGCTTACTGTAGGGGTTAATCAGAAGACCTAATTATGCTCATCAATCAAGAGGCTCTCAAGGCAGGCAATGACGTAGAATTTAATATCCAAGTGTCCATTTGAAAACCCAGCCATAGAATTCAATGACTGTGAGTGTCTATCCAAAATGTGCCTATATATTTATTTTATATTTTATATTTTATTTTGAGACAAATGAAACGGGATTGTGCCTACATATATACACTCCTCAGAAAGCTGGCACTGAGCCAATGACGTGAGAATTCATAAATCCAAAGCCGGTGCATTCAAAAATGCCTCTAAGGCCATACTCGTCAGAACTCAGAACAAGGTTGGCAAAGCCCTATCCAACCGACAGTAGATGGTCAAGACTCAAGACTTCTATGAAAGCTACGTGCATTCATTTGTGGAGCAGGAAGGATTGCAAGTTGATTAATTCTCAGGGAAAGTGATGAGAGTCCCGTCAAGACAGCTAAGTAGCTTAATTTCAGGAGACGACTGAGCTGGATGACTCTTGGATTGCTGCACACAAATCAGGTACTTGAATTCAACCCAATGCATCTCTTCAGTTCTGACTGTAAAATTTCAAGCTGGTGGTGAGTATGAGGTTAGCTGGCTTCCCAATCGTACAGTCACAAGACGTCTTGCCACAGTAATTTGACACGACACCGACCTGACGCACCCCTCGTACGTATGTCATACAAACATAATTTTCAAAAGAATCCTTGAAATATGCAGTGGATTTTGAAATGGGTTGTTGAACGTAATCAAATCACTGGTCTAATTAACTGAACATCCAACATCTGCAGCCTGAGGTTCGTGAGCAAAACCTTGACGTACACTCCAGCTCCCTAGTCTTTGCACGCAATTAAGACGTCTCCACAATTAAATACTTTGAAAACACTCCTAGATTTGAGAGTACGTGGACGTACCGGAGTCTACTCTGAAATTGGAATGACTACATGCAATTTAAACTTACTCGCCGTTAGTGGCATGTTGCCTTCATCAACTTTGCAACATCAAGCTCTCTTGTGTATGTCTGTGTTAGCAACAAGCAGGAGGCTAAATCACAAGGATTTTTGGCGGTAGACCAAAAGGGAGGAGTCGAGGAGGCGCGCTTGCGTTGACAAATGCAACGTAAGAGGAAGGTTGACCACAACTCGCTACGTGCTTTGTTAGACACAATGACAAGCCATTCTACTCAAGAACAGCTAGCCAGATCTGTACTCTTTTTCATTATCGAAGGGCTTCAAATGATAGATTAGGGCTTACAAACTTACAATCCTGTTTTGAATAGCCCCATGAAATATTGAACACCGGCAGTTGCTTTGATCGAGCACTGGAAGTGCCATTGCAGCATGAATCAAGGCCATTATTATAGCTTTCTCTCCCGACAATTCGACAATCTTAGTCGCAATTATTAATGCAACCTTGGTTTTCCAGTCCAATCTTACTAAGCTTAAACAGACTGAGATCGTCTGAGCTTCATCCTGTAGATTTCAGTTTTGTTGTTAAAATGGTGTAATTCTTGGAGTCAAAACTGTGTCATTCATCTGCATTATGGTCAAAAACAAGGATGGGTCAGTATTGAGATCTATGTTGCAGGCCCTGCGCTGTTAGTTATGCCAAAGTAGTGGATCGAATTCCACCAAATCAACCAAACTGACAAAATCGTGGCATTGTGGGTCTTAAAGGGAAGATTCTGGAAGTCCACAAGGATGTTGGTAACTAAGAATTTGGACCATAGATTCCACTGATTGCAACTGACCCTGATTAGGAGCAGGTATCAAAGTTGGAGCTCTCCATTAGCGCAATTCAATTGTACCGTATCCAGTGGTGGTGGATTATAATTCACAATCACAATTTCAGGTGAAAACTTTGAATTGGACAATCTCCATCAAATAAAAAGAGGTCGCTTGCCTTCAGTTCTGCAGTGACTCAATCAGCAGCCCTAATATCCGACATTCAAGCCCATGCCAGAGCCTCTAAGTCATAGAGGAATCTAGGATTCTCTATGTCTGAGAAAAAGGCAGTTGCATCGTCCACATCTATATCCAAGATGAAGCCGTCATGGATACTGAAAGATGAAATTGCGAAAGACTTATTCCCAATTATTTGATTTAATGAGCTCTCACAAGTGCATCACAACTGATTGAAATTATTCATAGGACCGTCCCAATCTAGAGTTATAGACAGCAACCTCTTGAGATTGAGATGTCTCATTCTCAGAGGGATTCAATTCAAGTCAATAATTATTGAATCCCGTGAACCTCTTACAACTTGTTCACTTATATACGCAGGGCAGCAGAATCCTTAACTTCAATTCACACTAGTGATTTGTCTCAACTTGTTTCAAATAGATGTGACTCCTGGTTTCACAAATGTGACCATCGGAGTTTCAAACTTGGTCGTAAATTTAGTTGAGATTTCATCGTTTGACTTTGTACCTGCATTAATCCCTAAATGCAAAAGGCCCCACATTCTGGCGTTGACAAAATTTTGAGTTAAAAGAAAAACCTGACAAAATCTATTTTATCATCCAAAAGCATTTCTAGAAACCAAAAAAAATTATACTGTTTCAAATGAGAGCAGTCTTTGTGCATCATAGGAGGAGTCTTCCCATTGCAAAACTTGATTTTGTAATCTTTAAGATTTAAGTGCTTTTCAAGGAGATGAACCTCAAGTCCACTAGATCTGGAAGAAAAATTGCATCACAAATTCCTGGAATCAGTTTTGAAATGAGGTAAATTGTTTATGGTTATAAGACATGTAATTCCCTTTTTAATTTGAGTTCATATCTTTTACCTAACTATAATCATACATTTGAAATGTAAATAAAGGACTGAAAGACTTTGAGCAACTCCCAATTGATCAAGCATTCTAGATTTTCAATCCGTATTTCCACATTCATTGATGTAAAATTGCCACTTGTATTCTTTTTTTCCATGTGATCCATAACATACCTAGTTTAACCCTTGACTGTTGAAGTGGACATTTAGTGTTTGATGGGTGATAGGGAATCAAATCATATAGGTGAGAAGTGCAACTATTCATCCTCAAATTTTATTTTGGAAAGGAAAGATCTTTTACAATAGTTTGACTTGCAATGACTTCTTTTGCCATTTTGGAGGCTAGTTATTCACATGATAATAGAAAAGGATAATTTTGAGGGTCACCCCTTTCATGTTTATAGGCTAACAACTGTTGGATACAATTTAAAAAAAAGTTGTTAAACTCTACGAATGTGACCACTTGTAACTTCACAAAAAGCTCAAACTAGTATACAATTAGGTTTCATGGTGCCTGCAGTTACATTAAAGCGCCAATATTAATGCTACAAGTATCCACTAGTGTAAAGAAATTGCCTATACTTTAAGGTAGGAACATCCAAATGTGCCACCGACCTTAAATCGCCATCTATACTATGTGTACATCTCCAAAGTCAGTTTTGAACCTATGTGGAAGAAAAGCTTTTAGAACCAAACTTTGTTCCTTAATAACTTTTGCATATAGTATCCAAATGCCACGTTCTCTGGTGTGTTAAAACCTCCTTTCACTTGCCAACAAGAACATATGAAAATTTGACCAGTCTAATAATAGAAATAGGCTTCAGTAGCAAAAAGTGGCAGTTTTGGGAGTACCTACCTTAGTGCTTGCTTGCACTCCAGTTGTTTGAAAAAATATGAAGAGCCTGCTCCATGTTTGAAAAGAATATGAAGAACGCAGATTCAATCACCCCTTTGGTTTCTTTCAACTTCCAATGACGACTCCCTACATAAAGAGAACGCAACAAACTGGTCCTTGATCGAAACTGAGTGTTTGAATTCAACGAACTCGTCAATGCCTGAAAATGAATTGAAATCAAATTACAGAAAATGAATCAAAGGAAACCCAATTGATGCAGTTCCCGTAAATCTGAAACACAAAATTAAGTATGAAAGTGTCACACACGATGTACCCAATCGAAACATGAAACTATGCTCAGTTGTAACTACTGAGCATAATAGGTTCAATCAGGATTTAGAGTAGCACAGAGCAACTGTGGAATTTCATAACAATGCACCGAAGAAAAGCCAACTGAAAGCACAAAATTGCAGATAGTTCAAACACAACAACACAACAACAACAATATATAAGCACTAGTACCCTCACTCAATATGAAGTGAGTCTGGATTCACGTTGAATATTTACAAGTGCAAAAATGAGCGAAAAAACCCCTGCAAAGTCACTCTCACAAGCACTCTATCACACCATGATTACTCCAGATGACTCTGCTGCAAAATAGATAAAATCTTGAAGCACTAGCATTAGCAGATGGCAGGCTTTTCGAAAATTCGTATTTCATCTCGGTCTTCCTTCATTAAGCAAGGCAGACGGCTAATGCATGCATGTCCAGCGTCAAGTAAGGTAGTAGGTCCATAAACCGACCATGAAAGGGCTGAAACTGATTTTGGGGGAGGTGAAACTTCTTGAAATATTTTTCAGCAAATTTTCCTTGAAAGACAAGTGGAATTGGCATCTAACCCAAGTCATTTCATATTTTTTGGAGCTTTGTGGAATTAGTTACAAATTTTTGAAGTTGGAAAAAAGTGGTCATTTGTGGTCATCAAAAGCGCCCACCTCTTGAAATGTGCATAATAAGTACATTGAAGAAAGAAAAATGTACCTCTAACTCATGTTTGCTTTTAATGCCTAGTCAGAGTTTGAGCCTTCTACCTTACATTTGAATGCTAGCAAGAGTAAAGCATCTTCTTGTTAGGAGCATCCTCAATCTGCACTTCATGGAGGCATAGCAATGGCAAGTACCAAAAAAAATACAGAAACTTGTCCCTACGCTAATGGCATCTTCCACGTTACCTTGGCGGGCATGGCACTTTCCAGCTCTTGCATGGCAAGAATTGGTCCTTTGTTGTGTCCTCCAAGCTCCTTTGCACTCCTTGATCAATAGAATCATGGAGTGGTACTTCCTCGCTCTCACATGGCAAGAATTGGTTCTTTGTTATGTCCTCCTAGCTCCTTTGCACTCCTTGGTCAATAAGTCATGGCAATGATTGAATCTCAAAGGGCATGAAAGAGGAAGAAATTTGTTAGCAAAGAAGAGCTTCAACTTTGTTGGAGTTACCTTCATGTTTCACTGGATCCCATCCAAGGGAATAGTAAAAACACTAGTAGAAAACGTAGGAATTCTAATAGAATTCTATTGATTTGGACATGTTGTCCTAGTCACTATTTTGTTGATTTCAATAGAAATTTGTTAAAATCAATAGATTTTTGTTGAAATCAACAGAACAGTGATCAGGACAATATGTCCAAATCAACATAATTCTATTAGAATTTGTGCGTTTTCTAGTAGTGAAAAAAAACAAGACATTTTGGAGGCAAATTGCAATTCCTCATGGCCACTTGGTCAAGAAGAGAGTGTCTTATATAGATTCAATAGTGGTACTTTTACCCCTGATCTACAATATTCAGTCATTGCATTTGTAGGCAACCATGTGCAAGCATCTTCAATGTGGATGTGCACTTCTACAATGTAGAGAAGCTTAATCCCTCCAGAACATCCCATTTTTGCTCAAATGAGGAGCAAAATTTAGAGACATCTTGAACAATTTTCAAGAATAGTTCTTTTCTCATTCTAAACTGTCTCTTGAATTTCATATGATTGTAAGTAGGGTTTTTGCAAAATAATCAACCACCAACCAATTATGCCATGACTCCTTGTCATTGAAAATACTTGCTCCCAAACCTAATACCACCAAAAGAATTCCGAATGGATTGCAAACTTTTTCCCTCTCAAAATTAATTATTGTTGTCATCAAATAGGGCTTTATAGAATTTTTCATCAAGGTTGAAATCTGAGGTGCTTGGGCCAAGGTGTGAAATTGCAAATTAAAAGAAAGCTTGTGAGAAAGCCACCATGAATTTGCATAGCATGTATTGTTGTAGTGCTAAGTTACCAACCTAAGACTAAGAATATTCTTGATCACCAACCTTATATGTAACTTATAGTTGAGGATTCTTTCATGAGCCAACCTCAATAAAGAATTGAAACTTTTTCTTTGAGCTAATTAAGAAAAGTAATCTATTCCTCATGCCTAAGAAATTAAAGGGAGTCCAACAAAATAAAATTCTTTAACAATTGAGAGGACACAATTAATGAATAGTATTGCATCATCAAGGTTAATCCCCTACTCAATCTCTATAACGCTATACCAAAATAGTTATTCAGTATGGTTTAAACTATTTATTACAAGGATATAATATTCAAAATCAATTGTAGTGGTAGCATTGTAGCATTTGTGCTATGCAATTGTAATGTTGGTTAGATTGGTCACACTAATTATATACTAGCCAATTATTCACCCATACTAAATAATAATTTTAGTATAGTAATTGCCAAAGAAGGATTGAGACTCAATGACTTCCTTTTTAGACCCATATTACCATGGTATGTACAATTTAGTAACTAAGTTGCACTTCTATCTATCTCTAGAAACTACTAGAAAATGACGTCCAAATCAACAGAAAATCAACATATTTCTGTTGATTTGGGTACTGCAGTGACTGTTTTCACATTTTTTTTATTAATGGTGACATTTTTTTTTGTTGATTTGGGTAGTTAGTGACAAAATCAACAGATTTTTGTTGAACATTTTTGAACCTCTTTGAATCTTTTGAAATCTTTTAAAATCTCTTAGAATCTCTTGAAATCTTCATTGTATAATATAGTTTTCTTTTAAATTAAGTATTCACAATTTGGTGTCCATTAAAGTTAGTAGATTTGGAGGTCATTTGCACATAATAAATGAACAATTTTTTAAAAACTTTCAACTAAAAAAAGTTGTGGAATTGAACCAAATTTCATTTCTAACAATCTTTTCGAGATTTCAAATCTCCAATCAAAAGTTATAGATGAAATTCAAAGAAGTGTTGAAGATTGTTTTTTTGGTAAATTCAAAAGACTTTGGAGGTTGTTTTGGTATAGTTTTTCAGAAAAACCTTTGAATTAAGAGAAGTTGTAAATTCAAAAAAGATTTCATCTCCAATAATCTATTTTAAGTTTTGATCCTCCAATCAAAATTTATGCACAAAATTCAAAGAGGATGTTAAAAATGTCAAAAATACTAATTTATCAACCTTTCTTCAAACTTTGTCTAAAACTTTTGAATAAAATCTCCAAACCTCAAATGGAATTTTGGAAATGAAAGCTTGTTTAAATTACCAACTTTTTTTAGTTCAAAATGTTTTCAAAAAAGTTATTCTACTATGCCAAAACAACCTCCAAAGTTTGTTGAATTTACAAAAAAATAATTTCCAAAACCTATCTCCATTTTGTTCATGATTTTTTATTGGAGGATTAACATCTTCATAGGATTGTTATAATTTAAAGTTTGAAGTTCTGTAAAATTTAGTTGTAGAATTTAGAAATGTCAATTCCAATTATAATTAATTTGTAATGTTGTAATAAATGATACAGATGCAATGTTATTATTTCTTTTTCAACAATGTTTAAAATTGAATTACAAAAACAATATCAAAGTTTATTTTAGAGTACAAATTTCACAACTATTAATAAATTAAAAACCTTTATAATTTCCATCTCATTAATGAAAATAGAATACTTCAAAGCTTTTTCATATAAAAATAAATTTAGAAAATCAAATCAAAATCTTTATTTCTATAAATAGTGATGTTTTAAGATTTTTTTAAAATTCCCAAGTTCCCTAAAGATTAATGAAAGTTACATATGATGCACTAATTTTTCAATTATGTGATCAAAAGTTATTAAAGTTGTTGTGCCTTAGAGCTACTCTTTTGGCACATGTCTTGTGAAAATTTTTAAGTATAAGAATTAAACTTTTGTCTAAAATGAGCTATCTAAAATCTCTATATTGCCAAAAAATTTCATTTAGTCATATAGAGGTTAATTTTTTAATTCCCAAGTGGTCAAGTTTTATCTTTCAAAGAATTTACCCAAAAAAATGTATGTCAATTCTTGAACTTACAAGTGTTCATTATATATTGAAGAAATATGTTGGGAATTCATATATAAAACTTCAAAAAAATATTTCATATTCATGCTTGAAGGAAATAGTTTATACATAAAAAATATTTAATAACTTTATCATTACTACTAGAAAATAACGTTTGAATCAATAGAAAATCAACATACTTTTGTTGATTTGTGTATTGCAATGTCCGTTTTCACATTTTTTTTATTCATTTGAATAGTACAATGACGAAATCAACAGATTTTTGTTGAACATTTTTGAAATCTTTTGGAATCTTTAAAAATCTTTTGAAATCTTCATTGTACAATGTAGTTTTCTTTTAAATTGAGTATTCATGTACAATTTGGTGTCCATTAAAATCAACAGACTTTGGAGGTAATTTGCGCATAATAAATGAATTTTTTCAAGAAGACTTTGATCTAAAAAAAGCTGTGGAATTGAACCAACTTTCATCTCCAACAATCCGTTTGAGATTTCAATAGTTAAATCAAAAGTTATAAACGAAATTTAGAGAAGTGTTGAAATTTAAAAAAAAAACATTCAGTAGACTTTGGAGGCCGTTTTGGCATAGTAGAACAACTTTTTTGAAAACATTTTGAACTAATAAAAGTTGTTAATTCAAACAAGCTTTCATCTTTAATAATCCATTTGAAGTTTTGATCCTCCAATAAAAAGTTATGAACAAATTTTCGAGAGGATGTTCAAAAATGTCAAAAGTAATGATTTCCCAACCTCTCTTTGAAATTTGTTCAAAACTTTTGAGTAAAATCTCCAAACCTCAAACAAAATTTTGGAGATGAAAGCTTGTTTGAATTACTAACTTTTATTAGTTCAAAATGTTTTCAAAAAAGTTGTTCTACTATGCCAAAACAACCTCCAAAATTTGCTAAATTTATAAAAAAATAGTTTCTAATACCTATCTCCATTTTTTTTATAACGTTTGATTAAAGGATTAACATCTTTAAGGGATTAATTGTTATAATTTAAAATTCAAAGGTCTTTATAAATTTAATTATAGAATTTAGAAATGTCAATTCGAATCATGATAAATTTGAAATGTTGTAATAAATGATGTAAATCCGATGTTTTTATTTCTTCTTCAACAATATTTGAAATTGAGTAACAAAAAAAAATTTTAAGTTTATTTTAGAGTACAAATTCCACAACTACCGATAAATTAAAAATCTTTATAATTTCCATCTCATTAATCAAAATATAATACTTACAAAATTTTTTATATAAAAATAAATTTAGGAAATCAAATTGAAATCTTTATTTTTATAAAAAGTGATATTTTGAGAGTTTTTTGAGATTTTCAATTCCTTCAAAGATTAATGAAAATTGCATATGATAGAGTAACTTTTCAATCACATGATTAAAAGTCAAAAAAGATTTTGTGCCTTAAAGCTACTCTTTGGGCACATATGGTGTGAAAACTTTAAAGCAAAAAAATTAAAATTTTGTCACAAATGGTTAGGTTTTATCTTTTAAATTATTTACTCAAAATGTGAGTATGTCAATTCTAAAACTTTCAACTTTTCTTTGCATGTTGAAAAAATATTTTGAAAATATATACTCAAAACTTTAAAAAAAATATTCATATTCATGCTTCAAGGAAATAACACATAGGTAAAAAAGAATTTATAGCTTAAGTATTCACAAATTGGTGCTTTTAAAAGTCAGTAGACTTTAGGGGTCGTTTTTACATAGTAGACTACCTTTTTCTTAAGACTTTCAATTAGAAAAAGTTGGGAAATGAAGGTGCCTTTCATTTTCAAAAATCCGTTTGCAATTTGGAGTCTTAAATAGAAAGTTATGGACAAAGTTTAGAGAGAGGTTGGAATGGCCATTTTTTTTTTGACACTTTTAAACACCTTCTTTGAATGTTGTCCATAACTTTTTATTAAAGGCTCTAAATTTCAAACGGATTTTTGGAGATGAAATATACCTTCATTTCCCAACTTTTCTTAGTTGAAAGTTTCAAAAAATAAGTTAGTTTATTATGTGAAAACGGTCCCTAAAGTCTTCTGACTTTACAAGGCAAATGCAAGAACAACGAAAAACTAATTAAATAAAAGAAATATTTACTTCCATAGACATGCAACTATATGGAAGGTTCATTGATTCATGACCTTAGAGTTTCACCTCCAAGGTCCTGGGTTCAAACACCAGGGGAGATCCACCCACATGTTGTGGCCACCTATGTGGCTTGTTCGGGTGGCGGGTGCCATATGGTAGTCCCCGTTAGTAATTTTGATTTTTGAAAATAAAATTTGTGAAATTGAACACTTTTTTGTTGCCAAATCAACATTTTCTTATTGCCAAATTAACATTTTTTTGCTTTGCTCGATAAAAAAGTGTTCAATTTCATGTCCAAATGAACACTTTTTTGCTATGCAACGTCTTGGTCAACATGTCCAAATCGACACAAACATGAACACGTCCAAATCAACACTTTTTTGTCATTGTGGATGCTGATTTTTCTACTAGTGCATTTACAAATAGGTGTTTTCAAAATTTAGTAGACTTTGGTGGCCGTTTGCATATGGTAAACTAACTTTTTTTTTAAATTTTGAACTAAGAAAAGTTGGAAAGTGAAGTTAGATTTTATCCCCAAAAATCCGTTTATGATTTAGAGTCTTCAATTAAAAGTTATGAACAAAATTTAGAGAAGTGTTGGAATGGCCATTTTTCTTTGGCACTTTTAAACATCCTCTTTGAATTTTGTTCATAACTTATGATTGGAAACTCGAAATTGTAATTGGATTTTTGGAAATGAAAGGTAGCTTCATTTACCAACTTTTTTAGTTGAAAGTTTCAAAAAATAAGTTAATTTACTATATGAAAACGGCCAATTGAAGTCTACTAACTTCATAAGGCAAATGAAAAAACAATGAAAAACATATATTTCATGAACATGTGAACATATTGGTAGTTCATTGGTTCAGGACTTAGGAGTTCTATCTCCAAAGTCTAGGGTTCAAACTCCGGTGGTGGCCCACCCGCGTGGTAGGGTTGCCTAGGTGGCTTGCCTCTGTGGTGGGACTACTTAGATGGCCTATCCACATGCCACGTGGCACATTGCCATTGGACAAAAAAATTCCCAAAAATTTGTTGAAAATCAATACTTTTTAGTTGCCAAATCAACACTTTTGTGTTGATTTTAATGTTCAAATCAACATTTTTTTGCTATGCAATGTCCATATCAATATGCCCTAATTAACAAAAAAAATTCAACAAAAAAAATCAACATTTTCTGGTTAGTTTGGACGCTGATTTTTCTACTAGTGAGAAATCAACAAACTAGGTAACAAGATTTATACAAAATTTAAGTTAATAAAATGGCAATTAAAACTATACAATACACTTAATGTTATTAGCACTTATTAACTTTATTCAACAAAGGATTTTTGATCAAGGCATAATTAAAGAAGGATAGCCCAATGTCATCAATTATCCAATTCCAAACATCTATTGGACATTCCCATTTGTATCAATCACCTACCCACTATAGAAGCCAATGCAGTTTTTATCACTCATTTTTTTTGCAATATAGGTTGTTTTCTTTCTCTGCAAGTAGAGATGAATAGTGATTAGTTATGGCACACTTTCTAGCATAATTGGTGCATTATAATTGGCTACAAGACTATCAATATTGCAACCAATCTTTGGTTGATTTTGCAACCATCCCTTGAAAGGTCTATATGACTAATATGGATTGAATGGAAACTTTACCTAAAAATTTAAAGGTAATTACATTTTGAAAACTAAAATTCTAAAAAGTTATGGATTCCTTCCTAATTCTATTTTTGTACACATAAAAATTTTCGCATTCAACAAACCTTGCTTAAGATATGCTCAATTACTAAAGTAGTTGGAAATGGATCAACTCTCCTTATTACAATTCTAGCAACCCTTTGTCATCATGACAATGCATTTGGGAATAAAACATGTTGGTATATGGTTTTAGCATGGTTCTATACATGCTTTACCAATTTAGTCCCTTCCAAACTTAAAAAAATCACAAAAAATTCATTTCTTCTTAGAATGTCTTGATTCTACTTACAAATGACTTTATACAAATTTTCAATTTCTATAAAAACATGATTTGACAAATAACTTCTCCAAAGTATCTACAAATCAAATTTTCTTGATAATAGGCATGTTTAGCTTACATTAATCATGCCAATTTTAGTATTCCTTAAGGAATTGAGGTCGGTTTTTTAGGTCCAAAATTGTTTCAAAATATTTAAATCCAAAGTAAGGCTAAAA
This sequence comes from Pseudoscleropodium purum, assembly GCA_963969395.1. NCBI lineage: Eukaryota > Viridiplantae > Streptophyta > Bryopsida > Hypnales > Brachytheciaceae > Pseudoscleropodium > Pseudoscleropodium purum. Next base: position 7,688,249 of record OZ017802.1, read on the forward strand.
TATTCATATGTATTTATTCATTAACAAATCCAACAATAGGATCTTTTAGTTAACTTGTTAAAGTATATCTTCCTAAAATTTTAGGATAAGAAACCTTACCAATTACAAAATTGAGTTGCTTGAATTTCAAAAGGAAGTATTTTCAACTTTTACATGCCAAATGGTTAGATTTCATCTTTCAAACTTTTTGCACAAAAATAAGTAGATCCTACAACTTGTTACCATCTACAAAGTATTCAAGAAATAAGTTGGAAATACCTATAACATTAGATGTTTTTTAGCCCATGTAGAGAGCTATGAATTCCCTTGGGTTCCCAAACTCTAGGAAGTGCGCCATAATAGTTGTCTAACATGGCAAAGAGATTGCCATGTCATTTTAACTATTTATTATTATTTTCTTCAATTTTTTTAATTTAAAAATTTAAAAATAATTTTTTTGACAACGGCCATTTTTTAATTGTTCAAGGAACAATTGTAGAAACAAGCTTAAAACAGTCCTTTAGCCTCCCCCCCTCCCCCCCTCCCCCCTCCAAAAAAAACAAAAAAAAATCTAATGAAGTTTTCAAATAAATATTTTTTTCATATTCTTGCTTGAAAAAATACTAAATAAAAGAATTAGAGTATAATTTAAAATATTGAATTATTAAGAATTTAGTTGTAGAATTGAAAAATTCCAATCCCAATGGTTGTAATGTTGTAATAAACAATCTACACACACACACAAAAAAAATTCAAAAATATGGAAAATTGAGTTAAATAATGGACTTCAAAGTTTATATTAGAATAGAGATTCTACAACTACCTACAAACTAAAACTCCTCATGTACCTTCATGTCATTAATAAAAAAAAGGAATGCTTCAAAGCTTCCTCCATATATAAAAATCTTGGAACCCAATTTCAAATTTTTATTTATGCAAAAAGTGATTTTTAAGTAAATTTTTAAGTTGCCTGATCTGCCTATCGGACAATGAAAATTATATGTCATACAACTAACTTTTTAATCATGCATTCAAAATTTATGAAAATTTCTGGGCCTCAAAGCTACTCCTCTAGTCCTCTCACATGTTGACTAAAGATTTTAGAGAAAAAATGAAAATTCCATTCCTAATGAGCTACCCAAAATTGCTATTTACCAAAAAATGCAATTTGGTCTTTTAGAGTTTAATATAAAAGTTTTTATGACACAAATATTACGCTTAAATATTGATCCCATCACATAGTTGTATCTTGACTACTTCAAATTAGAGGATATATTTGAGAGCACCTAAATAATAATGGCAACACTCATGGGCAAATATATTCTAAAATTAGAAATAATATCATTAAAACTCAAATTTTGGATACTCATTCAAATAAAAGTCTTTACCATTGTGCATGTTTATCTTTGTGTAAGTCTTTTTCTACAACTAATTTAAAAAAATTCTTGTACAATTTTGGAACTAAAATGATGCACAAATGCATGATGTAACTATAATATAAATCTTTATCCATCCTAGTTTTAAAGATTTGTATAGATTTTGCGATACATTTTTGGACCTTAAATTATGCTAATTTAACCAATATAACAAGATCAAAGAGTAGTTAATACTAAAATCCTAGCTAGCTTATAAGGTTGGTAAAGTTAATACAGCACAAACATTGGTATTTATAGTGATGGATTATGTGTTTAAAAAAGTCGCACTCAAAATATGCAAATGCAATGTAACATTCAACTTAAGTAACTTAAGATTGAAATGCCAAACTTTGAGTTTAGATCCCTAATCAATTGCCCTCTTTCTTAGTACTAAGTGTTATTTTATTTGTTCTAACCATTTGGTACTAATACTATGAAATTCCGGCCAAATCACAGCATTTCTAATAGTTAAAATTTCTTAAAACTTCCTTTATTTTGTTTTGTGGTAAGTTCACATGAGCTCCTCCGTGGAAATTCCATTTCTTTGAGAAGTCTAGAGCCTTAATATGTGGATTTTTTGGTGTTCAAAAAATTGTTTTATTACCATATGTTGTTATTTTTTGTAGATGTCAAGAGCCTAATCTTTGATTCTTATCGTTTTGTTGCCCCAAACCCTTTGTTATTTGTATTCTAACTTCTTAGACAACGCATCACACAATAAAGCTTTGAATTTTAATTCTCCACTTTAATGTAGGTATACAACTTGAAGATGGTCAAAAGCAACCATTAGTCTATAAGCCATACCCTTGTTTGATCAAAAACTAGTACCTTGTATTGTTTTAAAATCTTTGGATGATCTTTGCATTTTCTTTCCATTCAAAATCCAAAACCATTTCCCTCCTGTGTTTAAAAAAGAAATTAGCCTTTGTATTTAGAAATTAGAAACTAGTCCCAACTTCCAATCTTGAAAACCAATCTGGTGTGTGAATGAAAAACTAGACTCTAAATTCCAATTCTACTACCAACACATTCTAGTTCGATCTCATACTGAGCAAGTTGCAAGCTACCAAAAGAAAAATTGAGGTCATTGGCTATTGAAGGATGTGACTGAACTTGCTATTATTGAAGCTTGATTGTGATTAAGTGGGTTGTTTGTGAAGTTAATTGGATTGTGATTGAGTTGGGATATGACTAAAGCCTAAACACTACTTGACAAAACTATTGTTCAAAAAATATGTTTAATAAAACAAAAATTGTAAAACCAACATTGACAATATGAGTAGTGAAGGTTATTGAGAACTAAGGTAGACATACTCAATACCAACTGCTAACCTAATACCACCCAAATGCACATCGTTCATTGATTCTAGAGGGAGAATCTATTATAGTACTACATGCCTTAAATTCACTTATTGTGAAGTTAAGGCATGTAGTATTGTCATAGATTTTCACTCTAAAATCAACAAGTGTCCTACATTTGAGTGGTATTAGATTAGCGGTTGGTATTGGGTACGTCTACCTTAATAGTTGGATTTGCAAGAAAGGAAGTTGGAGTGAAGTGAGAGTTGAAGAAGAGATTCTAGAAGTTCATAGAACTTGAGGTCTACAAATCATGGTTTAGAATTGGCTTTAAGAGACCAGATAAATTATTTATCAAAGTTTGACTTTTGATTTAAAGAAGAAAAGAAGAAGGGAGTGTTGATTTTAGACTCTTAGTGTCCATTAGGATATAAAGTTATTGACAATTGGAGTCTTATATCCTTTTAGTCAATTAGTTGGGCAAATAGTGTTATTTTAATCAAGGCTTTGACATTGAAAAATATTGTAAAAGACAAATAGAAAGAAAAAGAAAAACAAAATAGAAAAGATTAGAAAAAAGAAAAGAAAAAAAAAGAAAAAGAGATAAATTAGAGTGTGAATTGGAAATACACTTTTCCTTGTAAGACTTCTTTATTTAAGAAGTGAGCAAAGAAAAAGACAATAAAAAATCAACAAGATAGAGTGTGATGGGCCACTTAAAGCAAATTGAATCGAAGCAATGGATGACGGGACCATGTTGGAGGTTGACTTTGAGGTATATGTCTAAACACACTATTCTATTTCACTTTGTTTTTCAAATTCCAAATGGATAGTAGGAGTTAGGTGCTCAAGTCAAACCTTTAAGAACATTCCGAATCCTAGGATTAGATTTAAATCTTTGCATACAACCTTCAAAGGTTTCCAAAAACATATTACACTTAAAAAATAGACAAAAATTGAGAAAGATAAGCTAGGATGAAATTTGATTGCTAAATAAGGCAATTTTTGTATGAAGAACACTAGAAATCATCCAATTCAAGCAAAGTTGGAATCTTAGAGTCTAGATAAAATTTAAAATCTAGTCCTTAAAGAATAATTAATTTGGAATTGTAGGTTAGTAGAAAATGTTGTATGAAGTTTTAGACTTTTAGAGTACTAATTAGAAATAAAATTTTGTCTATCTATAATTTTTGTTAGAAAAGTCCACATTTTAAGTGCTTTACCATTATGAAAAGGTAATTTAGTTTTCTACAATATAAAAATACTAAATCTAGAAACCATTTATTTGAATTTAGAAGTTCATAGAATGTCTTATTGGTAGAAAGCTCCAAGTCAAATAGTTAGAAGTATAGAAAACCCAACTTTGAATTTAGATAGTGGTAGAACATTCCTAGAGGTTTCCAATACTACTTCATATTTCTAATTTGGATAAACTCTAAAGAAATTAGAGTAGGATGCAATTTAGCTGTCAAATAATTTAACCCCTAAATGATTTTGACTATGTTTTCATCAAAGCCACTCCAAAATTGTCATTTCTAATACAAATATGAAATTTTAGATAAAAAAAATAAATTTAGACATATGTAACCATAGGATATTGTTGTATGATAATTTGAAAAGATCTGCAAAAAATTCCAAAAATTTCCTCGGTGTAGATTGTAAGATATTAGTATTTGAAGTAACAAATATCATTTTTCTAGCCGTATGAAAATTCTGGTAGTTGCACTTCATAAGGTCACATTTGTATGAAAAAATGTACAAAATGGTGTTTACTCTTTGAATTAATTCTTCAAGTCAAGTTGGCTACATGCTTGAAAAATTTTAGATCATTTGAAATTGTACAATATATAGGAAAAAAAAATAGTAAGTAGAAAGAAAGAGAGAATGATTCAAAATACTAAATTGTTCACAATTTATTTATGGAATTCAAAAATGCCAATCCAATGGTTATAATTTTGTAATAAACAATCTCCACCTAATTTTTTTTTTAAATATTGAAAATTGAGTTAAACAAAGGACTTCAAAGTTTGTCTTAGAGTAGAGATTCAATAACGACCTACAAACTCCAACAAACTAAAACTCCTTATAACTTTTGACTCATCAATCCAAATGGAATGATTCAAAGTTTTCCAAGTATATAGAAATCTAGAGAACCTATTTCAAATTTTCATTTCTTAAAAAATTGATTTTTAAAGAAGTTCTTTGTGCTCCCTAAATTGCATGTTGAATAATAAAAACACATATCATACAATAATTTTTTAACCATGCTGTCAAAAGTTATGAAAATTATTGGGCCTTAAAGCTACTCCTTGGTCACATTTTGTGCTAAAATTTCAAAGAATTAAAAAAAAAAATCTATTTGTAGTAAGCTACCCCAAACTGCTATGTTGCCAAAAAACAAAGTTTGGGCATTTAGAGGTTAACTTTGAATGAAAAGAACTTAGATTCATCCAAATGGGTTGAAACAAGAATCTCTAAATTTTTTTAAAATCTAGAACTAGAAACCAAAAAGAAAAATGAATTTGGACACATGAAATTGTAGTATTTGATGGATGAATTTCTTTAATTTGAGTAAGACCTCAGACTTCATCTACCCATTATTTTTGTTAAGAGTGTCCAATTTTTATTTTCTTTACTATTTTTGAATGGGCAATCGATGCTCTAGATCTTAGAATGAGCAAAACTTGATCTTAGGCAACTTCATTTCTAAGGATAAGAGTTTTTGGCCTAAACTAGCTAAAATGGCTAAAATCACTACAAATCTTTTGCATTTTATACTAGGTTCTTTTGAGATTTGAAACACCTAGAGCAAATAGAAAGAATACACTTGTCCATTGCTTAAAAATCTAATTGAACAACGCTTAGACACCCACATGAGGAGGGTCCTTGCAAGAAACACTAGCCATTTTAGATAGCATTCTGAAAAATCGGTTTGTGTTGAACACTATAACTTTTGAATTATGAACTCACTATCCAAACCAAAAAATATTTTTCTAGAATTTTTTATTTTAACTATATGCATTATTTTTCAGAAATTTTAAAAAATCGTTTTATATTTAAAAATCATTTTTATTAAGTAGTCATGCTTTGGGATTTAGGTTTTTAATATTATATACTGGTTCAAATAAATGATTTTTTGTTGAAATTTTTGTGATATATTCCTATATATTTTTGTCCAAATTATATTTACTGGGACAAATTTTTAGATATAGAATTTTAAAGAAAATATATAGTTAACATTTTTAATCTGTAGAAAATACGAAAATAAATTTTCAACAAAATTAAAAAATTGCATTAGAAAAGACTTCATGCTGATGAAATTGGATTAAAAAAATAAGATCAAAACCATTTTTAATATTTACAAGTGCGCATGCAAGGGAGGCCTCTTTGTACAAACAAGGAAGACATAAAATAATGTTTTTTAGATGCCCTTTGGATATATTTATCTACTATAGGAATATACTATAGAAATTTCAAACCAGAATCATTAATTTGAATTGGTATTTAGTATAAAAAAATCTAAATTTGAAAGTGTGACATATTAGTAAAATTGACATTTAAATATAAAATTATTTTAAAAAAATTAAAAATATAAAAAATATGATTACAATCAAGCTTATTATAAATTTGTTTTTTATTTTTTTAGTGCTTAAAATTCAAAAGTTATAACTAATGACAAGAAAATCACTCTAATTGTAACATGAAAACAAGTTGGTGTTTCTTGCAATGACCTAGGATCTAAAAGCCAAAACATGAAGAACCCAGTTTTGTCCACTTTGTCTCAAGAGTGGAGATAAAATACTAACAAGGAGTTATTTTTTAATTTCATGTTAAAGGCTTAAAGCTTGATGTGTTGTTGAATATGTAGGGATTTAATTTGGAATTCAGTGTACTAAAGTAACACATGTAGTTGTGCATTAATTTGTTGTAAGTTGCATAATGGACAAATTATTGAAGGTGAACATTCAAATTCAAATTACAAGAAGATAAAAAATAAATTATTTTTAAATTTCAAAGAAAAAATTATAATTTTGAAAAGCTAATAACATGTAAATATTATAATACATGCATAATTGCATACATCAATTTTTAATTCACTTCAAACCTTATTGAAGCCATATTGTATTAAATATATATATTTTTTATATTTAGATATACATAAAATTATGTAAATATAATTATTTTTTGATAATTCCTATCTTTCTACTAAGTTAGGCTATTTATTTTGTTTGTCACGTTGAGATTTCTCCGATTACATGTTTTTCGTTTGTGTGATTGGTATTGTAGAAAGTCTTTGGCGAGGAGGGGTGCATGGGCTTGGTTTCGTAGTGTTTTGACCAAGGGCGTGAAAGTTATTGAATTTCGAAGTTTCTATGAATTGCAAAAATTATAAAAATAATTTTTTCTTTTGTTTTGACCAGGCAACAACACAAGATACACCAGTACAATCCTAAAACAACATTTCTAGAAAAGAAAAATATGATTGAGAAAATTTGAAGTCTTGACTTTAAAAGTTGATACATTTGATTTTGGACTAAATTTTTGATCTTTCCAAAACACTATTGTATTTTTGTCACAGAGCCTAATTTAAAATAAAGAACTTACATTGAACTTTTAACTTCTAAAAGACCAAATATTCAAATTTTGAACAACGAATGAATAGAAATACAATAATTACAAACACACAAAAATGTGTTTTTATTCATTGATTATTTTGAAGAACTTTGTGTTAGTTCTCTAATATTTGTATGGTATAGATTTTGAAAACTTTGTTTTGCACATATTCTATTATTCAATAGGGGTTAGTAGGTTGTGAGTTCAAATTTTGTTATTAGAAACTTAGGATCTATTTTTTAAATTTCTTATATGTTTTGAATGTAGTTTTAGGTGTTAAAAGACCTAAAGAGTATATTAAACTAAATTCATTTTTGCACATACCAATATAGCCTTTAGTCACATTATGCCTAGTTTCCCCTAAATATCCCTTAAACTTGCTTGAAAATAGGGTAGAAACCCACATATTGTAAATAATAAGCATATTAGTACAAATTGCTTGATTGTCTACATCTATTTGTGCAGTTAGACACAAATTGGTTAAATTGGTTCGAGGAAATCTTGTGAAAACCCTACGGTAGATTTCTCAAGAGAGGTTTTAATTTCCCCATTTCATCAACAAAATAATAGAAACCCCAATTATTAGCCTACAAGTAGAAAAACTCAAAATGAAGCAACGAAGGGCATCTATGATATAAGTACGGTGATTTGAAGTGAGGTCATGTTGGGAGTCCAATGGTGCAATCACTTTGCCAAGATTTTTTTTAGAAGATTACTTGTTCACTAGAAGTTAAAGGAGATAGTAAGATTTATACTCCTTTTTCATATGTGCAAGGTAAGAATATAAACTTATACATCCTTTAAAGAATCCCATGAGAGGTTCCCTCAAAAGTCTCAATTTTTCTAATCATCCAAAGATTTTTTTTGAGTGGTCAACTACCAAAATTCAATATGATAAATCTGTGGAAATTATCTTAGGTGCAATAAAGTTTCACTAAAAATTAATATAGCTTCTTATATATTTATAAAGTGCCCCAACAAGTTTTGTGACATTTCGATAACAAGAGGTGCCAAAATTAGCAATATCCTCCAAAACTAACAAATTTGAAGATCAATTATAGAGTTGATTGGTGTATTGGAAGTACACAATGTTGGAATAAAACAAACTTAGGGTCTTTTCTTACTCTTTGAATTTTCTTGGAGGCCTAAGCTAATTACTTTTGGTTAGAAAGGTAAACTTTAGAACTTGAATTTTTACTCTGTTTTGAGTCTCTAGTCGCCGCTAGAATTCTTTGAATTTTGAAGTAGAGAAAAAGATTATAGGATTTGCTACACAAAAAATATCCTTCTGAAGCCATTGACACAATCCATTTGTGATTTGGAACAATTCTTCAAAAGTTAGAGTATAGAACCAATGTAGGAGGTCAAAAGAGTAAATTAGAATAAGATAAAGCTTGACTTAAGGTGCACTCCAAGGCTTAATTTTGGAGGCACTCCTTGCCTTGTTAGAAGGGAATTTGAAGCCCTAAAAGAATACATCATGAAGGCTTTCTGTTTTCCTTCAAACATCCCTCTTTTGTGTCATTTGGCCGCTTAGGCCTACATTACTTAGTGAATATCAGGGTTGACGAATCTCTACGTCCGCCCCAAAATAGCGTCCGTTTTCCGGACGTCCGGACGCACGGACGCAGCCTCCCTCCCGCCGTCGGAAGGCGGCCGGGCGGGGCGGCCGGACGGGGCGGCTTAGAAAACCCGTTTTGGGTTTTTTGTTTTGATTGTTTTTACCAATGAGAGATTGAGAGTGAAGTCATTTGGATTTTGATTTTTTTTATATTGCAATTGCGATTCAATAGAGTTGTATATCACTATTTATGTAAAAGCTAAAATATGAAATATATTTTTAATTTTTTTTGTTGAATTTCATTTTGATTTAGAAACAAAATCACTTTAAAATCCAGTGAGATGTATATCATCAATAAACAAACAATTTTATAATAAAATGATTAAAGAAATCATTGTCATTTGTCAACATAAGCTCCATATATCATGAGTAACTAAACAATCAAACATCTAAATTCACATCTCCACAATTTCTATGGACGCCAATCCACATCTCCTCTAACCTCAGCCCCACTACTCTCTCCTGCAGCTCTCTGTTCAAAATCTTCATTATCGGAGTCATCTTCGTTGTCGGAGTCATCTTCATTGTTGGAATCAAGTATCATTGTCTCCTTCAAGTCTTCTCTCGAAGTAGGTTTACTCCCTTCTTTCGAATTTAATTTTTCTTTTTTTACTTTAACAGAACGATTAAAGGCTTTTTGAATAGGAACCTTTCTTTTCTTTCTATTTAACAAAGTAGCAACATTTTCATCAAGAGGGGTCCTATTCTTCACTGGAGAGATAGCAAAAGGTTGCATTTCTCTTTTCGCTTTCACGTTACTCGATTCTTGAACCATCAATCTCGATGTAGGGTCGACATGTCCATGAACGGTTATCTCCACTTTGACTTTCTTTTGAAGTAATAGAGTGCCGTTTGTTGATTTGATCGGTTCTTGCGCCATTCCTTTTGCTAAAATGCGAGTATGCAAAGATGCCAATGGCATCTGATCACTATCCGTATCACTTAGGCTTGTAGGTGATGACGCTACTTTCCGTAGATTACCGCCTGTAGAAATTTCTTTGGAAATGTTCATTAGGCGTTTTCCATATCCAAAGCTTTGAGAATCATTCAATCGTGTGTTAACAGACTTCAACGGTATTGGTGGAAGAGCACTAGATCTCGGTACTTCAAAAATTGACTTCATTGGCTCCTTTCCTTTATTACTCTTCACAATTGCCGAATTTGTGACTGCCATCCCAAGTGAATCATTATTTTTTTGTACTGCAATATTTGGTTCCCCCTCATCACCACTATTGTTGCCCACATCTTTTGGAACGTCCACCTCCATGACCGCATCTTCTCTTTTGTCGTTTCCTTGCACTACATTTAATGCCACAGATGGAGATTGAGAAATTAAAACTTCTTCATTTCTCCCATCATCACCAATAGCATTCTCATTGATTTTCACCTCTTTGGCAATAGCGTTTGCCTTTTCCGATAGAATGTTTTCGCTATTCAAGTATCCCGTTCTATTGCAATATGCAGCTAAAGAAGGTAGATTCTCCTCTCCCCCTACATTGTCCTCGTCTTCACAAAAGGTATATGCATCGTTTGCATTGTCGGGAACGACATCCTTGCGGTTTAGATGATAATCATGCGTATCATTCACCAAATCGGGAAAGTCTTGCATAACGTCTTCATCTCCCCATGCTGTCGCACGATTGAAGTCATCTCCGCCATCTACAGCTGAAAGGGCCCTTTCCAAATCCTCGTCATCATCGTCTTCTAACGTCGGCCTATCTGAATCCTCTGGATCCACATTATCATTATACCATTTTTTTTCATCTTTTTCCTTCGATGCGTTTAATACTTTGGAATTGGTATACACGTACACCAAATCCGCTGCTCTCTCCGGCTTCAATTTATTTCGAGATTTGTTGTGAACAAAAGAATAGTTGCTCCAATTTCGTTCACATGAAGATGATGACACCGGTTGAGCCAATATCCTCTTTGCTAATGGAGCTATAAACTTGCCACATGCACCTTCAAAATCCCACCAAGCATGTGCGGACAACATTTGATCTCCCGGATTCAACATATTGTGGAATGGAGGTTCCTTGTGTCGAAAAGCTACAAATTCCTTCACCACTGCTGCATATTCATCCGGTTTACATATTCTCTCCAAAACTTTCTTACATCCTAACATTGCATCTGCGTCATCTGCTAGCTCTTTGTCATGAAGAAGGTATGGATTCAAAAGAGCTGCGGCTGATTGGAGATCGTTGTCCACCATTCTTCTTCGGGCATAAAAAGACTGTACCAATGGAATTGCAAGTTCTTCTAGCAAACAAAATGGTGGACTTTGTAATCCGTTCACGTGCTTCTCTAACTTCCTCATGATATGCAACACCTTCCCCATGCATGGTGATTTTGAATTCAAATTGCGGAGTGCACATATGATTGGTTCAACCATCTCCACATAATTGATGGACCGATTCCAAAAATGGTCATCAAGAACAATTTTCTTCACCGCTAAGGCCAAGTCTTTTGGTTGGACTTTCGCTCCATGTTTCTTCTTGAGAGTATGTACATACTCAACCCATTGCGGATCTACCACCGTTTGTTCCAATGCTCCTCTCAATTTTGTCAAACGCTCCATCATGATAAATTTAGAGGCGAACCTTGTATCCCCAGGCATCCAGAGACCAAGATTTGGCGAATACTTTCGCAATAGAGCTAGCGGCATATGTCTCTTCCTGATAAATTTAGCTACAAGAACTCCTTTATCCAATTTGGAAGCAATTCATTTCTGTGCAACCCAATCCTTCAACAACAAATTCAATGCATGTACCACGCACCCTTGGTAAAAAATATGAGGATATTTTGCAGATATTACATCCCATGCGGACGGATTCACGGGAGCATTATCCGTAGTTATTAACACGATGTTCTTGGACCCCACTTGTTCAATGAACTTTTCCAACACAGCTGCCAAGTACTCCGCATTTTTTTCACAACCACTTATATCCATCGATCCAAGAAATTCTTCACCTGCGGATGATACAAGCATGGCATTGATGAGAGGTCGATTAGTCACTGAGCTCCATCCATCAATGGACAATGTTGCTCCAAATTTTTGAATGCTATCTTCAGTCCGTGCATTCAACTGTGTCTGAATGTTGGTCTTCGCCTCATTCAACAATTTGTACCGAAGGTCGTGGTATGAGGGAAGAATGTATGGCCTACCAAACGCAGCTGTTTTCTTCACTGCTTCTTTAAAAGCTGGATTTCGAGCCATGAAAAATGGTATGTTCGCCGAATAAAAAAAATTTGCCCACACTGAATGTAATTTGCGTCTATGACCTTCTTCAAACCCATTCACTAAGCTCCCTTGCCTCTGAGGCCTAGAACTTGATGCCCTCGGGGTTTCACGTTCACTAGAAGCTTCCGTACTCAAAGTCATTTCAGTTGTGGCACATACCATTGATACCAATTCTTTGGACGCTGGACAAGAATCTTCGTAGTCAGAATGCGACACAGCTTTTCCGACCGAAAACTCTTGAACATCTGAAGGGCCAGGGTTGCCATCCACATTGTCCATTACAACGCGTTTTGGAAAAACTCCTTCGCAATGCCGAAATAAATCTCGAACTGCCATTGGTAATCGTGGACAAAGGCTCACCCCTTTATCACGTACACCTTCAGGCCCAGAATAGCCTAAGTGGCTGAACATACGGCTGAGCTTCCTTGACATGCTCGCTTTGCAAAGCCTACATTTTACTTTACCACCCTCTTGCACACTAAACCAAGGAGAAAAATCCCCCATCGGTTTGGCCACCATATTGACAAGTGTATGTTTTCCTTCAATTTCAAAAGAAACCAATAGAATGTTTTCAATTTGAAACTCACAACGTGACAATGTATACAATATCAATTAAATTAGTCACACAAAGCTTTGAAAATCAAAGCCCCCCCGTCCATCGAACTATGCATTACCAAGCAAGAGACTCAATAAATTGAAGCTCATAGCCCTTGGAAATCTTAGCGTTCGGTTTTTCGAGAGTGAATACCAAAGCTTCTCTTCTAACATTTATAGTCCCCTCCAGAAAATTAAAGGTTCATTTTTAGGGTTTCCATTCAAAAACAAGAAACGGCCCGGACGGGCGGACGGGGGCGGGCGGACGGACCAGTCGGACGGGTCGGACAGGGCGGTCGGACGGGGCGGTCGGCGAACAGGCCAAACGGGTCGGACGGGCGGTCGAACGCGGCGGACGAGACTGTCCGCACTGTCCGCCTTCCGACGCCGTCTGCGCTTTGGACACGCCGACCGCCCCACTTAGACACTGATCACCGACGGCGTCTGCCCAGCTGTCCATTGGAGCATCCTAAGAGGTCAATATTACTCAAAAAGAGCGGTAACATTTCAAAAATAAAACAGCCTAATAATCACTGCTAAATGAGGATCAATGTAATTGATTTATCATTTTATTTAAAAAAAAAATGTAAACCCTAAACCCTATACCCTAATTACCCTAAACCTTTTCTTTTCTCCCCTAAATTGTTTTACGAATGAGGGGAATGTGGTTAAGTTAAATATGTTTGGATTATTTACTTATATTATCCTTCTAAATAGGTTTTGAGAAGATCTGAAGATGGTGGGGATTTTTTTAAAGTTCATTAGGAAATCAAATGTTTTGTAGAAATAATCAATTCCTTTTTCATCATAAGCAAATGAAAATTTAAAAAAACGCCCCAATACATAATTAGAATAACAGTTTAATGGATTTCAACCTCATGATATTTAATGAAAGGTTGTGTTTTCTAAGTAGAAGTGCATCATGATCTTCAAATGAACATCGAGTCTTTCATATTTTTTAATGAAATTTTGATTAGATTTGAAAACAAAGAAAAAGAATCAATGTTTTAACTTTCAAATCATATATGGCTATATTTTTCCTTAAAAACATAGAAAAATTCGTTACTTGAGTTGGTCGAGTAGAATACATTATACACTTATACATGCGCTATATTTATTTTGAAAGGTAATTCCAATATTCTTATTTCAGATGTTTTTAAATATTAATTTTAAAAAAGAGGGTTCATTGTTTAAAGATCTAAAAAATTGACAAACATAATTTCTATTATAAATAGGAATTGAATTCGGAATTCGAATTTTGAAATGATTCAAATGAACAAGATATTGATTATAAAATATTTCTTTGTTTGAGTTTTCAAAATGAATTCACGAAACAATTGCAAACTTTTGAACTTAGGTATATGATATTGTTTTCGGTTTGTACTTTGTAGAGTATAATACTTCAATTTTAATCCTAAATAAATGAAAGAACTCCACATGAATGAAATGTATCTATGTATTGCACAAAGATTTCTACCAATTACTATGATAATTAAATACATTGTTACATTTCATAAAATATTCTACATAGAAAGAAAAAATCATTTCAGTTTTCAATCATGATAAACGATGTCTTCTACTCTTTCTGTTATATGTTCGTTTTGTATAACGTGTACATTGTACAATCTTTCAGAACAGAAGAGTTCATTTTTGACTCTCATTGAAATAGAAAATATATTTGTGTTTGGATTTTGAAATCATTATCTCATTATGTATTCTACGGTCTTGCAAGAATGCATCTTGCTCCTTCCTTTGAATCCTTTGAATATTTTTTTTTTCCTTTGCTTTCTCGTAGGGCTCTTGTTCTCTTGTTCTCTTCATTTGACCAGCCTATTTGGCTTGGCTCTTAGTTTTTGTTTTTTTTAATGCAATGGTTTATGCATATGTTATAAAAAATATATATTATTTATTTAAAATTAATATATTGATGAACAAACGCATAAAGGCATTCAATGCTTTCACATTTAAAGTTATAAATCTATCATAAATCACTCTTGCAAATTTGAATGATTGAATCGAAAATTTGAAAATGTAATTACAAGAGCTTTCAATTCAATCAATTGCGTAAATCATAAATGTTGAAATGCAACTCGTATGAGTTTAGCATCTATGAAGATTAATTCATGCCATCCACATGCAATTTTCCAATTTAATAAAATGCAATTGAGTACTTCAATTTCTTTCCCTTCAATTCTCCAAGTAACATTCACTTCATATCTTTCTCTATTTGTTTATTTAATTTTTGGGAACAAATGGAGAAACCATCTTTGTCTATATTTGCACATGCACTCTTATTTGATTGATGAAGAATAGATCTATGAAATATATAATCATTGATTTGTTCATGTTGATTTATCTAATATATTTTATATATGTATATATATTTACATATATATATATATATTTATATATATATATATCATTAAAGGAGTATGGAAGACAAGATTGACAGATTGTGTTCAAATGTTGTTCATTTTGAAATGATTTAGTACTATATCATTTATAAGAATATTATAATAGTATTATGTTATAATAATCCTAAAACAATTGCAACAAATATTAAAATACATGCTAAGTTAGGTTTGTTAGCCTACCAATTGTTCATTAATAGACATAATTGAGTAGCCCCCTTAAATGAAACACTCAATATCTAATATCTTACAATCCAAATGGTGGATTTGTCTAAAATTTGTTCCACACCTTTTCCAACTAATTTACTACAAGATCCTACGGTTACATATGCCCAAAAGTATTTTTCTTCCAAGACTTGGTATTTGCACTACTACTGGCAGTTTTGAAGTGTTTTTAGTGAAAAGAACTTTAGAGGTTAAACATCTATACCATGAGATTTTGAAAAAAGAACAATTTGCTTCATTGGGGATAACTATAAGTCCATGCTCTTTTTCGATAGCCAAAACACACTTGCAAGGACTTGGACATTTAGCGGTTTACTAAGTGATTAGACATCAACTAATCCAATTTCATAGTAGAATTTTTATTCAACTACCTTCTTACAATTGCTTTATACACAATGCAACGTGAATATTTGGATACATATATTAAACGTCGCAATCCTTTCGTGAATTTTTGCACATTTTAGCTCATATCTTTGTACAAAAATATCATTTACCAAGAATTCATAAATTTGGTCATAAAGGAAGGCTACCTTTTTTAATTTCAAATTTTACATTGAATGAATGAAAAGTTAGTTGAACTATACAGTGCCATGAAGACCTCTGTTTATCGTGCAAAATATGGGTTTAGGGTCGCTTTAGGGTCAAACCGCCCCGTCCGCCCTCGTACCCGTCCGCCCCATCCGCCCAGACCCCCGTTCGCCGTCCGCCCTGTCCGCCCTGTCCGCCCCGATACCCGTCTGCCCTATCCTCCGTCCACCCTGTCCAATGGATTCGGCGTCCGCCTTGACCGCCCCGTTACGGCGATGCGTCCGCCTCCCCGGACCGTTCGATCGGGCGGACGCCAGATTTGTCCGCCTGTGGCCATCCAATAGGGCGGACGGGGCTCTAGGATTTCGGGGAGGCGGACGGCCGATCCGTCCGCCACCCCCGGCCCGTCCGATGGGGCGGACGGGCCGTCCGCATTGTTACTTTTGCTTTGCCCCTTGTGAATGCAGGGTAGAGCGGAGAGCTTGGTGGTTTATCCTCCATTGGCTCCTTTCCGAGGCAAGGCAAGAGTGGTTTATTGGGGCCTCCTTGTTGCCAATTTTTTGGACACTTGCGCGTGAATTCAATTTCAAATTAAAAAATCTGATCTATATCAATTTCATTTGTCACGATGACGAAGGGGAAGAAGAAGGTTGCGAAGCTAAAACATGAAGAGGGACCATCAAACTTGGAGGTAGCTCACCAAAGTCCTTCGGAGGAATGCAAAAAATTCATGATTGAGCGCATCGTTCAATTTTATGAATCGGAAACAACATTGTCTTTAGACAATAAGTACATCAGATATCAAGAGGAGTGCGTGTCTAAATTCAAGGTAGACATGACACAGATGTTGTTGGATGCATTGAATGTGGCAAAGTGGCATGACGAAATGCATAAAACGTACTTCACCAAATGTTTGGAGAACAAGGTTCATGACGCTTTGTGGAATTCCAAAGTCATTTTGGTTAAATATGGCAAGGAATATCGACCCAATGACGCTCAGTTTGAAGAAGTGATTCTGAAAGCGGACTTATTTAGGGGGCGATGTGCTCCATTCGTCAAAACACACAATCGAGTTGGTTCAATTGGTTGGTGGAAAAGCAATGATGGAGTTGCTAAAGTGGAAAGGACCAGACGGCACCTCATAGCACTTCCAGATACAGCACGCGTGATTACTGTTGATGACAGAACGATGAGAGGTGGATATGCAACGATTCGAAAGATTCGTATTGAAGGATGTCCAGGAATACTTCCTCATTGGGAGTTTGCGGCGAAGAAATCCATTCACCACCAAACTCGACCCAATCTTGCAAAGCTAGAACATCAAAACGAATCAATGGCTGTTCGAATTCCACACGCGGGTGTGATACGGTTTGCTGCGGTGCACGGAACGACGTGTGAAGGTTATGCGTATTGGTGGAATGGTGGAACTCTTCGACAAATGTTGAATATGGATAAGGACTTTCCAGACAACATTCAAATCCGTTTGATGTATACGAATCCAACCGAAGAGGAGGTTGTAAAAACTCATCATTTAGGACGGTATCGGAAGAAGCACACGGAGTTGACATGGGCGTTTATGCATATAATGTATGCAGTGCATGTTGCTGGACATTTGCACAATGATCTTTCTCCGGACAACATCTTGTTGCATTTTCCAGAGGATGAGTCACGTGTGTACATTGGAGTTTGCGATTGGGGCATGACCACCTTAGCTTCTCAGCCAATGAAGTCTTTGTACACATTTACATCAGCAAATGAGATGAAACAGACTTTGCAGAGGAGATGGTGGGTGGATCCACGTATTGCATATTTGCATAAAGCAGGTGCAGATGTGGAAGTCATTCCGATGTATTCATGTAAGTCGGAAGAATATGCCATTCGAAAAATTGCTCGGCAGATGAATGGAAACAACATGTGAGAGACGTATTTCAACGTGCTACGAAAAACACCTAGTGCGACACAAGTTGCCTTTCATGACTTTGCAAAAGTGTTTTATGCTTACTTGAAGCACATTTCTTCGAAGACTGACGATGAAAATACTAGTTTGGCCCATGTGATTACGCGATTTTCTAATACATATCGTTGGCCGATGCCAGATGAACATTTCCGCCATTTATATTAGATTGGTAGTACACAAGTAGTAGTTGAATAGGTTATATAGGCATTAAAAATTAGTTTAGAAATATAGAGTTGGAATGAAAAGAATTATATGTGCAATTAGCCAAATGTGCACAATGTATAGTATTCTACATTAAATTGAATACATTTTGCCCATATTGATTATGTTTGTATTTGTGTTGATCTCGATTTTTTAAATAGTATATATATATATATTTGAAGTCACAAACTTTTTTAGTTTGCCTTCTGAAAATGAATTGGAATTTTTTCATAGTTTCAAGACTATCATGGACTCATGGTCAAACTTTATAATCTTTTAAATTGTTTAAAGATTAAGGGAGTGACCGCGGGGCAGTTTGGGTAGGGCGGTCGGGGGAAAAGGCCGTCAAAGCGGACGGGGCGGACGGATGGGGCGGACGGGGTGACAGGCGGACGGGGCAGTCCCGGCGGACGCTGCGTCCGCGGGGACCGCGAATGTCAGCGGACGCTGCGGACACAGCGTCTGCGTCCGGACGTCATGTCAACCCTGGTGAATATTGGTCATTTGGTTAAATTTGATCTATTTTGTATTTTTAGAGCCATTGAGCTCAATTATTGTTGTTTTTGAGCTTGCTTTGAAGAATATTGGGGTCCCTTCAAAGCTTGTTCTTTTTTTGCATTTAGAAAGATTTTGGATTGAAACCAAAACTTTGAAGGTTTATATGCTAAGTGTTGTGTCATTTAGATAGATCTTAGGTTGGAACTAAAACTTTTAAATTTCATGTACTAAGTGTTGATTAATTAAGAGGAGTTGGATTGGAACCAACTCTCTAAAGTTTAAGGGTACCAATTTTCAGTTTTTTCCATACTATGGCAAAGCCTTGACTTTGTTTGGTGTTAAATTTAAGATTTTTTCACACTACAACGAAGTTTTGACTTTGCTAGGTGCTATTTCCTAGTCTTCTCATACTATGGCGAAGCTTTGACTTTACTAGCTGTTAAATCTTAAATTTTTTCATACTGTGGTAAAGCTTTGATTTTGCTAGGTGTTAAATTTTAGATTTTCTTACACTATGGCAATGCTTTGAATCTAAGAAAATAACATTTATAGTAATTTTGTTGGTCCGCTTATCTTATCCACTAGGAAAGTCGGATAAAGGTGAGTTTACATTTTTAGAAATGGTGTAAGTTGTTATTTTCAACTCAAGAGTTCAAATTCACATTGTCTTTACTTTTATGTTAAAACCACCGTGGCTTAGTTAAGTGCAGAGGTTAGGGATAATTAGTGTAGATTGTGATTAAGTTCTTGGTTAATTTGCAAAGTAGATGTGTTTAGAAGTTAGGGAAAGATCTATTGCTTGGAAGGCACCCTGGATTGACGTTAAACATCCCTAAGCCAAATTTAACCAAAACTTATATAACTTGATTGTATTTGTTATTTATCAGAGGTAGGTAAATAAGCGCTCTACACTCATATAGGTCTAGCCTTACAAAGTAACCTTTTAATTCAAAAAATGACCTTCAAAGACAACTTGAATATGAAAATAAAATAAAAGTCTTAAAAAATTACTATGATTAGAACTTAACATATTGAATTTAATGGGAAAAAAATTCTTATAAAAATCACAAATATTCAATCTATAATCAATTTTAGAAGGAATTTTCAACTTTTGACTTCAAATTTTATTGAAAAATATTATTTTGTGTATGTATTAGTTGATCTAAGTGGATAATTGGATATCATCTATGAATCGTATTTTACAACTATTGTTTAAGATTCATAATTAAATAATTGTTCTAATTTTCATTTTATAATACATTTTCACAATTTTAGAAATCTTGACTATTTCTTGGTCTTTCATGGTTTAACCTCTAAGGCCCTAAATTCCATTTTTTGGCAACATAGCGATTTTGGGCAGCTCACTACGGATGAAGTTTTTATTTTTTTTCTTTGAAATCTTTACATGACAAGTGTCCAAGGAGTATCTTTAAGGCCCAACAATTTTTATAACTTTTGACTACATGGCTAAAAAGTTATTGTATGAAATGTAATTTTCAGCACTCAACGGGCAGCCCGGGCAGCAAAAAAAAAATTCGAAAATCACTTTTTTCAAAAATTAAAATTTGAAATTGATTCTTTAAATTTATATCTACATGGAAAGATTTGAATGATTCCATTTGGATGGATGAATCAAAAGTTATGAGGAATTTTAGTTTGGGGTAGTTTGTAGATAGTTATGGAATCTCTATTTTGAAATAAACTTTGAAGCCCTTTATTTTACTCAATTTTAAATATTTTTGAAAAAAACTAAAAATTTTAGGTGTACATTGTTTATTCCAACATTGCAACCATTGGTATTGGAATTTTTCAATTCCATAAAGATATTATTAACAACATAGTACTTTGAATCATTTTCTACTTCATTCTATTTACTATTTTTTTCCTACATGTTGCACAATTCCAAATGATTTAAAAATTTTCAAGCATGTAGCCAACTTGCTTTGAAGAATGAACTGAAAGAGTAACTACCATTTTGGACATTTTTTCATACAAATGTAACCTTGTGAAGTGTAGCTGCTCGGATTTTTGCAAGGAAAAAAAAAGGATTTTTGTGAATTCAAATGCTAATATCTTGCAATTGATACAGTGAAAATTTTTGAAATTTTTACCACATCTTCTCAAAATAGTTTACTACAAGATCCTATAGTTACTTGTGTTTAAATTTTTCTTTTCAAAAATTGAATACTTGCACTAGAAATAGCAATTTTAGAGCATTTTTGGTGAAAACCTAGTTAGAAGCCTTAAGGGGTTAAAATCAACATTTTTGAATGTAGTGGGGAGTTCAAAGGAGAAAAAAAAATCTCTTTGAAGTGGGACTTGGATCTTGCTCCTTACTTAAGGATTCTGTAGTTAAAGGTGGATTTACATTAGGGTCCAAAACCAAGAATTCATAGGTCCAAGAACCCCCTATTTTAGACTCAAGAAACTCCTTATTGGACCCAAATAGCTCATTTACAAAATTTGTTGGAAATTAGACTTGGACCCAAATGTAAATAACTTGGGTCCAATTTGATATTTGTAAAAAATCTGTAAAATAATTTTTTTTAATTTAAAAAATAATAATATTAGAATTTTTCAAAAAATTTCAAATAATATTGAAATAAAATTATTTGATTAAAAAATTAATTAAAAATTAATTTCTAATCTAAATTCCAATTTGGTGTTTAAAAAAAATGAAATATATGTTTTAAAATTATTAAATAATAAATTTTAAAAATAAAATAATATTATTTCTTAAAGTCAATATTAAAACTATTAAAATATTTTCATTTAATAAAACATTATTTAAATAAAAATTTAATTAAAAATTCAATTTGCAATTTGGTGTAACTAGGGGACTTCTACATCAGGCCACGTCAGATCTAATATTAGTTACTATTAATAATAAAAATTTAAATTATTTTATTTTATTTATATTTATATTTGTTAAATTTATTAATTTTCAGCAATAGTAACCCATAGCCTTGTTTAGGCCAGAAATTGCATCTAATGCGAATTGGACCCACAGTACGAAATTGGTTTCACAAAATTGATGTTCTCCTTTGAGATCCTTGAGACCAAACCTAGGTCCAAAAGTTTCCTTTCAAATTTGTGCCACACGGGCGCCATGTCATTTCAGCGAATTTTGGACCAGACCTTAATATAAACACTTTGGGTCCAATTTCCAACTCTTAACCAATAGGATTGCTTGATTTCAGAGTTTCTTGGACTTTGACCCTAGTGTACATTTGCCCCAAGGCATATTGAATTGATCAACGAACAATCCTTGACTTTGCACCCTACTTGTGTGCTCGATAAGTCTTATTTATTATAGAAGTAAATCCAATATATTATAACATCCAAAAAAATCCTAAACTTAGTTAACCCTTGAAGTTCCTTCACTATGTTTTCACCAAAACCCATCTAAAACTGCCATTTTTAGGACAAGTACGAAAAAAAATTTAAAAACATTTTTGGACACATTCAACCGTAGGGTCTTGTATTATGATAATTTTAAAAGATGTCAAAAAAATTTCAGAAATTTCCACCGCGTAGATTGCAAGATATTAGTGTTTCAATCGATAGAAAGCCTTTTTTTGGCCTTGCGAAAAAACAGGCAGCTGCACTCTACAAGGTCATATTGTATTGAAAAAATGTCTAAAATGGTTGCAACTCTTTGGATTCATTCTTCAAGTCAAATTGGATACATGCTTGAAAAATTTTAGATCATTTAAAATTGTACAACATATAGGAAAAAAATAGTAAGTAGAAAGAAGTAGGGAATGAATCAAAATACTAAATTGTTAATAATTTAGTTATAGAATTGAAAAATGCAAATTCTAATGGTCATAATGTTGTAATAAACAATCTTCACCTAATATTTTAGTTTTTTTCCAAGAATATTGAAAATTGAGTTCAATAAAGAACTTCAAAGTTTATTTTGGAGTAGAGAATCCATAACTGCTCGCAAACTAAAATGCCTCATAACTTTTGACTTATTGAGCAAAATGGAATGATTCAAAGCTTTTTATGTATGTATAATTTAGAAAATTAATTTCAAATTTTTATTTTTGAAAAAAATGATTTTTTCAAATCTACCTAGACTGCCTAAGTTGAGAAACAAACTACATATTAGGCCATAACTTCTAACGGATATTTCCAAATGTCCTGAAATTTAGTGCACATGAAAGATATTCCTTGTCCACACCTTCTATTAAAATTTGGGCCAAAAACATAGAAATCTCTGTTCACATGCACCTGCCCAAAAATGCTATGTTGCCAAAAAATGCACCTTGGTCTTTTAGAGGTTAAACCCATTTTTTTTGTCAAACATTCATTTAAAAATTGAAACCAAGCCTAAGGGTTTTAGCTTGTCATTAAATTATTTAGTTAAGGTGATTTTTTTTGTGTAGCTATAGACAAGGTTTATGAGACTCGTTTGTTTCACTACAAAATAGCTTACAACTAATGATATATTAAATTTCAAAGTCTCAAAACCTAAATATATGACATTTTCTTACTACATTGTTTCATAGCCCAAACTTTAAGAACATCCATTAGAGTGCATATATTATTGTACCCAGTGACCAATGTTGATAAAAAAAAAATATGTCTGAATATAAATGCCAAATTTTTTGACATTTTTTTTCCAAATGTTTAGGAAAAAGATCTTGCAAAATCTTTCTAATTTTAGCATCACGTGAACCTCATTTTCTGGAAAAAAAAGTGAATATTTTGTTAGTAGAAGCTTAGGCCGCATAGACTAGAAAAATGATTGAGAGAAAACCTATCCACTTGTAGTCCTGTTCATCATAAATTTTGGATATTTTGTGGATCATCACCCTAGTCTACACAGCCCAAGTTTGTCCTGGTGTTTGCAGCCAGTGACAACCCAAAGTTTGTACTCGTGTTTGTTTGCAGCAAGTGGCAAGTGCATCGGGCACGTTAGCGTGTGGGCTTAAGACCTTTTTTCTCTTTTTTTTTCTCCTGTCCCATGCAAGCTCCACAAAGAGCATCATGTACGATTGTGCGTGTCTGTGTGTCTCTTTAAAAACTTATTTTTTTTTGCTGTGCAGGGCTCTCCTTTATTGGTGTCAAAAACCCAAACCAAAAAAATCTTATTTTTCTGGCCTATGCAGGCTCCAAAAACATGTGAAAAAGTGAAAAAGGACTGAGTCTTCTTTATTTAGTTAAAAGCTTAGTCCCTCACGACCTCACACTCGTTCAGGGTTAGGAACCGCCCTTGGATACGGACCTCAGGCAGGGCACTGAAAGGCCCTGGCCTGGCTGCCTTCAGATTCACACAATCCTCTTTTGCTGCCTTTTGTGCAGCAAAAGGAATCAAAACACGCCGTGTATACCAGATTACAGCAGGTATCAGTTGCACGGAATCTCTTACACAAGCATCACTGATGCCTTGTTGACATCCCTGAGTTCAGTAAGTAATTTCGGTTGCCAGTAAGTGAAGTGAAGTGAAGACTGATGCCGTGGGATCGGAACGACACACATTCATCTCGTGGGCCTTTCTTTTTGTGGACGTCCTGCCGTTTGGGTTTCGAAAGATTCCTCGATCCAAAAGTCTGCCAATCCATTGGAGCTCGTGACACGGGCCGCACTTGAATTGTCCGAATGAAGCACTCATCATGCTTTGGCTTGAATGTAGTGGTGACATCTGGATTCTACAAATGAATGTGAGATGCCTAGTTCTTCGTTTCTTAGATTTCTCGAGCAGTGGGGCGCCCGGGCATGGAATCGAACTTCTGTTACTATTACTCTGAGCTCTGCGCTGTGTGGAATTATTTTATCAATACGCTTACCTAGCTCCGTCCTGCTTCGATAGTCCTGTCAACATGGGCCTGAAAGTTAACCTGATATTTATATAATATTTGGGTTGGCAGGAAAGCAATTAGTGAGTGAGTAGTGAAAGGCCTTGCTAGCTTGTTCCTCTGCATGTGCATCATAAGTGAGTCTAGATCTGTGCAGTAGTGTCTTTTTTAGTCGCCATAGCAAGCAAGCCTGCCTGCCTCTGCAGGCATTGCTTTGGAGTCCATTGTTAGACCGGAATGTAGTCTGAAGGATTTATGCGCCGGTTGTGGTCCGGGCATTGTGGGTTTGTTTCGAAACTTGTTTTGCAGATCGAATTCGGGACAGACTGCTGTAGTTTCAGAGGGTTTTGCAAGGACGGCGTTACCGAACTGAAGAATGCGCCGCAGGGGTTTGTAGGGCGGCGTGAATGAAGAGCCTGTTCCTCCCATTCCTCTGCTCTGTAAGGTATGCACGGCGTACACTTGAAAGTGTCGAATTAAAGACTTGAGAGAGCATGGTTCGTATTATGAAGTTGCCTTGGTTTCTGTTTGGTGAATGAATGACAATTCTAACACATTTTACCATGGATTTGTTGGACACTGTATGACTAAAGTATGAATTTTCAAAGAGCAAATTATAGGTGTGGCAATAGCTGATTGTAAGTAGTCTTTCATGTTGAGCAAGAACTATATGGGGAGTTGCTTTTGGATTAGAGTTGCAAATAGTTGTAGAAATCTCATCCTAGACTCTCTCTCTCTAATTCCGCATTCCTAGTAGAACTTGAGAATTAGTCATGTTGTGTTCACATTTGGTTGGATAGGTACTACACTTCAAGTTATAAATACATGTGAGAGTGCACTTGAAGGTCCATTTGTTCTAGAAGGCAATGTGATTAGAAAAGGGTTGAGTGTGCTCATGACATAGGTAGGAAGCTTAGGTGTGTTGCTTTCCTTTGAATGGTGATTGAAGAGTTTGTTTTCACATTTCATTATCTTGTCTTTCTTTTGAATTTTCTTTTTGAAAGCCTTGATTGAGCATGATTGAACAAGATCCAACCATTGAGGCTCCGTTTGGTAACAAGAAAGGATGGCCTTAAAATGAGAATAACACTCCACGCCATTCTTGTGCTATTGTTCTCATATAGAGGTTCTACTTTCATGGTACCTAATCCATAACCTCAATGGAATCACATTTCAAGACAAATGATATTCTCTCACTGGATAGGGAGAGGCATGTTCTTTTTCATGAATTGAGTTTGTTGTAGTGTTGTGATGTAGACCCTTGATTGAGCATGGTTGACCAAGATCAAACCATTCAACGTTGAGGTTATTTTCAGTAGTGTGAAAACAAAGGCTCATCATGAGAAATAACATCCCTTGCCTATTATTTGTAGCTTGACATGTTATTTCTTGTAATAAGGCTCTGCTTTCACTGTACTTACTGCAATAGTGATGCCCTTTTTTGAGGAGTAAATTAAAATGAAGAATCTGTTCCTCCCATTCATGAGAGGAACAGCAGATTGAATGGGAGTAACACCCTGAGGAATGATTCTGTCAGGGGTCTGCATTGAAGAAACTGATCCAGAATGGAATTATAGCTCAATTGAGCTCTCTTCTGCAGTGATTTTTGCAGCAGGACTTCCTTTGTTTGTCCGCGAGAGAGCTGCCAGCAGCAGCAAGCATGGCAGCTCTCGGGGCGAAGTACTGGAAGGCAGCGACGCGGAGACATGAGGAAGACGAGATGAAGACAATCAGGGACAGGCTCAACAGAAGAATTCGGGAACCGGATCATGTGACATCCAAAAGTTCCAAGGTGCAACAAGAATCGAAGCAGATGGTGGATGTTCTTACGCTGCGAAAGAAGCTGTCAGCCAAACTGAAGAAAAGGAGCATTCAGTACAACTGAATTGAAGAAATGGACTCTAATTAAGTAGCAGCGGCAGCAAGTTTTGGGACTCACGTACATAATGTCAGATTGTCTTCATTCTGATATTATTTAGTTTTTGTTAAATCGAAGAGTTTGCTAAGAGGAGAGTACTTAAAGGTTGTTTTATCCTGCATGTGAAACTTGAACTTGGCATTATGATCATTGTAATAAGTGTCATCCAAACATAATGCAAATGTCACTCAAGTTGTAGCTGAAATTCCCTACAAATACAAAGTGTGTGGATAGATGAATAGTTGGTAATAGGGTCAAAACAAGAGACAAGATCCCCTACTAGTTTCTGACTATTCTGTACTTGAGTATGCAACAAGCTTGACTATACAACTCAATTCAATGGACAATGTCGTGATTGCTAGAAATCAACTTCCAAGGCTAACCTCAAGTTCAAGGCTATATTGTACACTAGATTGCATTGAACAATGGTGAAGAACATCTATATAATACTGTACTCCTTGATGTAATTTTCCCATGTACTCTGAATGTGATGAAGACCAAGTTCTTGATATGAGATTCTTGTATGCTCCGTAAGCTTTCTGCAATCATTCTATACTCAACTACTATAGTGAGTCTCATGTACTATTTTGAAGATATATACAAATTTAGGTCATTCATGGAAATGGCAATTGACTAATGCTCAACAATCTTGCCACTACATTGGCACAAACATGATAATTCTCAGAAAGGTCTCTTGTGGAATGTGCAACTAGTGAATGCATATATGTTGTTCCCTATACTCCTACTTGGAAAATCCCACCATATTGAATTGAACATCATCTTTGATGTTGTTTGTTGTCTCCACAATATACCCTAGCTTTGAAACATAGGAATGCAAACAATGTTGCTATCAAACCATTAGATTATAAATAGGTGGATGGAAGCTGAGAGGTACAATGCAACCAGAAATTTGTTCAAAACAAAGAAGCTTACACTAGATAGAGTTAGGACATCCTTTCATGTGGAATAGACTAAGAACACACAATGCAACCAGAAATTTGTTCAAAACAAAGAAGCTTACACTAGATAGAGTTAGGACATCCTTCATGTGGAATAGACTAAGAACACACATAGACACAAGACATAGAAATGGAAGGGGCCAAGACAAAAAAAACATCAACAACCTTCATGACCAAAACATTTCCCTCTCTACTCATCCTTAGTGGAAACACTCAGTGACCACCCGTACAACACAAATAGAATCACATTGAAACGATGTGCACACCTTACAAGTGGTAGTGAATTAGGATAAATGAAGCTCCCAGCGACCAGACTAAGCAAGATCACTGTTTAACATGCTAACTGTAGCTGATGGATATTATGATTTATCCGTGATAGTTCCCAAAAATTCTCAATCAACTCCAATTCCTCAAGGTCTGAGACCCGCTATCGCCGAATTGAAGACTCCATTATCAATGACACAAAACACATATAATAAACAAAGCAGAAAAGCAGAAGAGAAAGGCCAAAATCCTAGTAAAAAATTCAGCATCAAACACAAAGGAAGAATTGTGTCAGCATGATCCCCAAATCTCTCAAAGCTGTGGCAACGCCAGCAACGGCATCGCCATATTTCTATTCCTCAGGAAACGATATATACATAAACAAATTACTGCCGGATCGACAGCCTACAGATACTTCGCAAACCAGTCGATCATAAGCTTATGCGCCTCATTCGCATTCTCCACTTCAGCTTCATTAGTCTCATCATACCGCAGCGTCCACCCATGCGTGACACCCGGAAAGATCTTCACAAAGCTCTTCACATCCGTCCTCGACTCCAGAAGCTCCACATACTTGTCCACTCCATCACTCGGCGCTGCCAGAATACAAATGGGCACAGCAACCTCCTCGTAATCCTCAGCTTGAATCATCGAAGGATGCAACTGCACAATCGCCTTCACCACTTTCTCCTTCGCAAGCACGGCCACCGACTTCGCCCCCCAGCAGAACCCTGCGACGCCGATGGAACCCACGCCCTTGTCCTTCAACGCCTCCACCAAACCCTTGGTCACCTCCAATGTGTACCCAGTCGGAGGGTGCTTTTGCAGCCAGGTCCGGAACTCCCCGGTGGAGAAGCTACCGGTGAAGGGGTCGTCCTTGAGAACATCGGGGACGAGGACGAGGAAACCGGTGGATGCGGCAACTTTGTCTGCGAGCTTGCGGAGCAGAGGCTTCTTGAAGCCGAAGATGTCACTGATGAGAATGATGACGGAGGTGGAGGATGAGGGGCCGGTGGAGTAAACGGGGTAGCGCGCGAGAGTCTCATCTTTGCCCACGAACTCGGGAGTTGCGGGAGGGGGGGGAGTGCAGCAAGCTTCCGAAGACATACCTGCCAATTCGGATTTGAAACCTGCGAATGCAAATTGGACGAAGGCTTGGGACACAGATCTTAGCGAGACGAAGCGATCGAAAATAGAGTTTCACCTGCAAATGCAAAAGCAAAATACAATGCAAATACAATGGTGTTTGGGGGGAGACAGAGATGGATCCCTGCGATTAGGGTCTCAAGAAGGAAATAGTTTGGGGCCGTTCCGGAGGCGAGACCTGCAGCAGCACGAAATGAAGCAAGCTGCGAGAACGGTTGTACTGTACTGTACGCAGCGAAAGAATTGGCGAAATGCATTAATCCGCCATAGCCGGTTGTCTGACAAGTGGAGTGGCAAGGACTCCGATGTCACTCCCGTCCCGCCAGCAAGGGAACTAGGGAAACCTCCTCGGCTGCTTCAGAAGGCTGTTGTGGAGTTCGATTTTGGTTTCGGCGGTTCCTGACTTCCTGTGCAGCGTTGTGACCCTTTCGTCAGGTTTCACGTAAACACAACGGAAAAGGAGCCACTGCATAACATCCTTCAACAGGGGAACCAGGAGGAATCTTTTTGGCACAAAAAGTCACTTTTCCAATCACTTTTTCAAACTTCACGGTCTAACTCCCCACACCTTAGCCACGGTCACAGACACAGAATCATGCCAAGGTATCATGGCCGCGGTCTCACGCCCTGTGTCATCGTTGCGGTCACCAACGCACCACATGAGAATTCTTTTTCGCACATGAAGCTACTTTTCCAATCGCTTGATCAAACTTCACGGTCTCACGCACCCCACCATCGCCACGGTCACAGCCGCAGTACCATTGTCACAGTATCATTGGTACAGGTCACCGGCTTTTCTGACGACGAGAACGACCGTCTCTTCCGTCCTGCCATGATGCGTCCGTAGTCGCAGTGTCCTTGGCGATGGAGTCGAACCCAATCAGCGTCATCCCCTACGCTCCGCTTACGTTTCCAGCTCTGGCATAGCTCCTGCCACTACACTCGCGTCAAATGATTTAGCCCATCTCTCTCCCCCCGAACTCCTCCCAAATCACCTTCTCTGACCTCGGTCGCTTGGATTCCCTTGGAATGTGGTGAGATTGGAACAAGCTTGTGCTGATCGTTTCTGAGGTTGGGAAGTTTGATCGAGGAGATTGTTGGCGGCGATGGGGACTCTCCGGAAGCTGGAACCCTTGAGCCCCGTGCCGGCGGACATCGACGTTGCCAATTCCGTGAAGCCGCTGCACATCTCCGCCATCGCGGAGGAGCTCGGCTTGAAACCCGAGGAGTACGATTGCTATGGCAAATCCAAAGCCAAGGTGCGCGATGGATGGGTTGATCGTTACTGACACCGAAGTCTTTTTGTGGGTCTCTCTTCCTCTTGGTGTGGCTTGTAATTTTGGATGGATTTAATTGCATTCGTGGTTTGCTTTTGCGGTGTTTGCTGGCGCTTCGTAATTTCAAAGTAGGTTTAGATCCTGCAGTCCAATGTTAGCGCTTCATGTCGTGCATTCAAATGCATTCAAACATGTTGGATATTTGTTTCTATGGTCTGTTGAATGCTAGGCACTAAATTCCCCTGCTTACAACTAATGTTTTGAAGTATGGTAAATGCAATGAGCTACATAACATTCTTGGCTAGAATGTAGGACCGGGATCCTCCTCTGCAGTGCACAAGGCACCCCTAGATGTCTCCTGTTCAAGATGTCTCCATTAATGACATCTTGAAGCGGTGGTGCCCGATTCTGCATTTGCCCCAACATTCTTGAGGGGCTGCCGGAAGGGCCTCCTAATCAATAATTTAGCCAAGAGAAGTAATCCAGGTTTATTTGTGCACAATCTTGATCTCATGTTATCTTTGGGAAGGCGGGTGTGGCTCACATTAGAATTATTACTTTCCTTTCATCCACAGTCCTTAGTCGGCGTGTTTGCTTGTAAGTTCGTCTTGGTATTAGTTGCGTTACAAGTGGAATAGTTCTATAATATTCTAATGCTCTCGTTTTGGGGGCTGCAAGCTGTGTTCTACTGTAGAATGTTATGTACGCAGTCTGGACTAACTAGGTTTTGGAATTCCTTGCGAATTTGGATGCCAAGCTCGTTAGGTTTGAGCGTTTCTCTCTCCATTAGAGCAATGTAAAGAATCCCAAAGTGTTGGAATGTTTTGGCTACAGTAGCATTGGAAGTGTTGAATTGGGTTCCTCGCTATTTGAGGGAAGTACTCGCACTGGCTACTGTAGTAGGAATCTGGGACCATAAAAATGAAGCCCTCGTGGTCAGTCAGCGAGCATCCATCTGAAAATAGTGGCCGTCTCCTTGCTCTTATTAGCCTGCCAGCTCCTGCACTGTTCAGTTCATGTGTTGTGAGACGAATCTAAGATTAGGTTGTTTTAAAAAATATACATAGAATTATGAATTTCTTAAATGCTCATAGCTCAATTTCATTTGTTTTTGTAATTGAACAACTCCAGTGGATGAGTTACAAAATTTTGATAGGGGTCCTAGATCTATGAGACGACTGAATTTGTCATTATGTGGCAGCATAAATCTCTATGAATGTCATTTGAGGGTCGTGATTTATGGACCGGGGCATTGAGGGATTAATGATCCCTAACTGGTCTATTTCATGCGCTGCTCTGCTCGTCTCTACTTATATAGCAGGCTGCTGGAGATATTGATTTTGTTTCACCGCACTGTTTCACGTAGTGGGATTGATGGTTACTTATGATTCTTGAGTATAATTCATTTTTTCACGCATTTCTTGTGCAAATCAACATATGCTTTAACTCGTAAATGCCCAATCAACCATTTTGTGTGCGCTGCCCAAATTCAGGGGCTGCCTGGATCCCTCATTTTATTTCTTTTGAAATTTCAGATTGTCCCTATGCAGTTCATCAAGTTATCTTTCCATAGTAATTTTTTTTTTGATTTGGCCAGAAACTCCAACTTGGGTGAATCTTCAAAAAATGCTCTTTGTGGATTGTCTTGGGAGAGAATGTAGTGAATGGGCATGGTCAAATTAAAATTTTGTTTTTCCAAAGTACTTTATTGCAAGGCTCTAAAAACAATCTTCCATTGCTCCAATCCTTGTGAAAATTGGCATGCTTGATCTTAACTATTCATAATTGCATTTTGTCAAGAAAGGCAAACTCTTCTCTTGTGAGAATTTGAGATATGGGCTCTTGATGTCATTCTGCCTATGAAAAAAAATTGTTAGTCATTCAAAAACTGAACTTTGATTGAAGATATCTCAAAATTTGTATGGTCAAAGTCTTTGAAAATTCTAGGGTAGACTAATTTGATAATGGGGAACAAGATCATACGGTTAAATTTTTCAAAAAATGATTCTAAAGAAAATTATTCTTCCATTTCAGAAACAACAGTTTGAAGGTGATTTTGGAGGGAGGAGACCCGTTGGCATTTGGGGGGTTAAGAGTATGATTTGGGAAACTTAATGGCTGTGAATAGTGTATCAATGGATGATACTTTTTGGGCTTATCACTGTATCCATTCAACACTGCTTTGGTTTCGTTTTTCGCACCATATCTAATTGCCCTCTGGTATTACAGGTCCTTCTTACCACTTTGGACAGGCTCGGAAGCGCACCCAATGGTTACTATGTGGTTGTTGGGGGAATTACTCCTACACCTTTAGGAGAAGGAAAGTCCACCACAACCGTTGGACTATGTCAAGCACTTGGAGCTTACCTTGGGAAGAAGGTGTGTTTGAGAGCTCCTTTGTAGCGTGATGGTTATCTTAGTTCAAGCTACTCACCTAGATGTTTCTATTTCTCATCAGCTGTTGATATGAATATGTGAAGTGGGCATTTGATCTTCCCATTTAACTTATGGACGTATGTTTATGTTGTGGATGTGCTAGGTGGTGACCTGCATAAGGCAACCAAGCCAAGGCCCCACATTCGGGATCAAAGGAGGTGCAGCAGGCGGGGGCTACAGCCAGGTCATCCCTATGGATGAGTTCAATCTTCATATGACAGGTGAATAGCCCGTGCTAATAAAAAGAATATCTGATTCTGCCTTTTTAATACAAGCTTAGTGACTGCATTGTGAGGAGAGTAACTTCGGAGTAGGCATTAGTCAATGAGACAAATTGATATACAAACAAGTTCTTTCGAAATGCGCTTGATAAATCCTAATATGTCGGCTAAATATTACTCCATTTTGCGTGATGGTTCATCTCTCACTGGCATTGTGACTTCCACGTGACAGGTGATATTCATGCCATCACCGCTGCCAACAACTTGCTAGCCGCAGCTATTGATGCCCGCATGTTCCACGAGTCCACCCAATCAGACAAAGCTCTTTTGAACAGACTCTGTCCTGCTGACAAGGACAAGAAGCGCACATTCGCGAAGGTGATGGAGAAGCGCTTGAAGAAGCTTGGAATCGACAAAACGAACCCGAATGAACTAACCCCTGAGGAAGTGAAGAAGTTCGTGCGCTTGGATCTCGACCCAGCTCTGATCACGTGGAAACGGGTTCTCGACGTCAATGACCGTTTCCTGAGGAAAATCACGGTTGGACAAGGTCCAGACGAAAAGGGAATGACAAGGGAAACCGGCTTTGATATCGCTGTTGGGAGTGAGATCATGGCTGTCTTGGCTCTCACGACCTCCATGACTGACATGAGAGAACGATTGGGGAACATGGTGGTGGGAACCAGCAAGGGAGGAGACCCCGTCACTGCGGATGACTTGGGCATAGGAGGAGCGCTCACTGTTCTCATGAAAGATGCAATCCATCCCACATTGATGCAAACGTTGGAAGGAACTCCAGTGTTAGTGCATGCGGGACCCTTTGCCAACATTGCTCACGGAAACTCCTCTGTTGTGGCTGATCAAATTGCCCTCAAGCTCGTTGGACCTGAAGGCTTTGTGGTCACAGAGGCTGGTTTCGGATCAGACATTGGCGTGGAGAAGTTCTTTAATATCAAGTGCCGGTACAGCGGGCTGACACCTCAGTGTGCGGTTATTGTGGCCACAGTGAGAGCGTTGAAAATGCACGGTGGCGGTCCTGCCGTCGTTGCAGGGAAGCCTCTGGACCATACCTACAAGACTGAGAACGTTGAGCTCGTGAGGAGAGGTTGCGCAAACCTTGTGAAGCATATCGAGAATACCAAAACGTATGGTGTGAATGTGGTTGTTGCTGTGAACGCTTTTGCTACTGACACGGAGGATGAACTTCAAGCCGTGAGGCAGGCGGCTCTTGCTGCTGGGGCTTCGGACGCTGTGATCTGCACTCATTTTGCTCATGGAGGAGCTGGAGCGGTATTCCACTAGTCTCAATCCTCTTGCATCCGCAAAGTTATCTAACTCATTGTACTTCGTGCATTATGTTTACGATTGGGAGCCTTCATCTTGGGGTTCCAATATTTATCTCTCTCTTTGTGTAGTCGACTCTGGAATAGGTCAATAATTGAGTTCATTTGATTGTGATGTGTTCAGGTTGAGCTCGGTAAGGCTGTCCAGAAGGCTTGTGAGCAGCACAATGGAGAATTCAAGTTTCTGTATCCACTTGACATCAGTATCAAGGAGAAAATTGAAGCGATTGCAAAGTCTTATGGTGCAGCCGGAGTTGAATACTCTCCTGAGGTAAGCTTTTTTAATGTTCGGGTCATTGATGTATATGTTCGGCTCAACTGGCATTCTGAAGGTAGGGCCGGGCAAGGCTGGAGACCTGACTAGCAGAACTTTTTTGTAAATGTGGGTTTATGTAAGTAGTCTAGATTTGATCTTTTTGCACCGAAAATATCGTGAATTCTGAAATTTATCTTCAGACCTCCCAATTGGCGTTCAGTTTCTCAGTGCAAGTTGTGCCAATCTTTGGAATGCCAATCAGCCCATCTGTTCTTCACTGGAGATTCATGCTTAAAACAATCTAGAACCTTGCAAATACTGTTGAAACAATATGTTTGTCTTTCCAATTAGAAAAATGAGATTTCACCTTATATTGTCCTGCAGTCCATCTCCAAAGTCTGGCCGTAGCATGAACATCTGAACCGTCCCACATTTTCATGCTTCCGTATTTACAAAAGTACTCTATGCTTGACCCTTGTTTCTTTTGGAGGTTATATCATGTGGATATCTAAAGCTATCTTGGCTATGGGCTATGAGCTCTGTTTATGTCACGAGTATACTCTTGCTTAATATACTGTGTTGATGGCAGGCCGAGAAGCAGATTGAAACTTACACAAAGCAAGGGTTCACAAACTTGCCCATCTGTGTTGCCAAGACTCAATACTCGTTCTCAGACAATGCAGCTGCGAAAGGTGTACCGACCGGCTTCATGCTGCCCATTAGAGATGTCAGGGCCAGCGTAGGAGCAGGTTTCATTTACCCATTAATCGGTGCAATGAGCACCATGCCAGGGCTCCCAACCCGGCCATGCTTCTTTGATATCGATATTGACCTCGAGACTGGAATGGTTTTGGGGCTCTCATAGACGTTTCTGTGAGATGTAGATTCAGAAGATAGTTGTCCAAAGTCATCATCCGCTTTTATGTGCATGCTCAGCATAAGATTTTATCTTGTTTCACTTGTTGATTTGTACAAGAAAGATCATGAACATATTCGCACGTAACAGTCTTTATTACCTTCATTTGCAAGAAAGGGTTTTGAGTCGGTATCGTAACTGGAAACAAAGAAGCGCTCAGCGCATGAGTGACGATCACACGCATTGAAGGTGAATTGTAGATGTAGGATAGAGGATACTTTTTGCGCCACTTTAAGCATCTTTACACATGTAGAAGTATGATTATTGGGAAACGTGTATAGCTGTGGAGAAGTCTTTGGGTGCAAGAGCCAAACCTGTTGTCAAATTGTTATCACTATAAATCAAATTTCTCATGCAATTTCGAAGTGGGAGATTGTAGTTGCTGAGATAGAGTAGCCAACTCTATTTTCGTTCAAAATTAGTAGCCGTAGACATTTATCTGAGTCATGCATACACCATCTTCTAAGAAGTCCCGAGTGTGAACGTATAAAGTACTGTAGGTAACAGCGGACAGCATGCAAGACTGTACGAAGCCACTAATGGTTTTAGTACCCTCTATGCTGAGTGTTGTGAATATGTTGGTATTGCAACTTCTCTTTTAACCTGTAAATGCCCAAGTCTTGTTTTGAGCTTCTTGGAATTTGCTCTAAATTGAATAAAATGCCAACATTTTGATAAGTTGTATCAATTTTTTTTGAATTGTGACCATACAAATTCAAACTAGACATGTTAGAGATCTCATAGAAAAAGAAAACACAATAATATCATTTATTGAGTGAAAGATTATAATGTTTGACTATGAGGGTGTTAAAACTACAAAAGTGATGTGAAATCTTTCAATCCTCTTTTCACAAGTCAAAATTAAAAAGTTGGTGACCAAAAAAATATGAGGTTTAAGGGCCTAACATGTATAATCCCAATCAAATTATGGGTTCTTAAAATCTATTCTACAATTTTTTTAAATGAATTTTGAATGTGATTTTTTCTCCAAGATCTAATGTACTTGAGGCTCATTTCCAATAGCTCTTAACACTACATGAAGTCAAGATTGCAATGAGTACCCTTGCACAAAATCTTGAATAGAAAAATCACTGTCATTTATTTTCAAGATCAGCTTTTTGATACTAAAACAGACTTCAAGAAGAACTTTCCAAAAATATAAACTACTAAAAAAAAGCATCTTGATTAGGTTTTATTTAACTTCAAAGTTTTGCAAACACCAGCTTTTGGTGCCTCGGGCAGTTAGGGGTTAAAAAAACTGACACTATATTGTACATAAATTGTCTTTCAGAACCTGGAGCAACCATTTTTGGATTGCATATGACTTTAGTAGTCTCACCTCTCGAATAGCTAAAACGTTGTGTATCTCTAAAATGTCAGCAGTAATGAGCTCATTTCAAACATGCCAGCACAATAGAGCACACGCCAGAAACTGCAATTTGCAATCCCCACTTGTGCAAATGCTTCGACCTCAACGTTCACATTCGTCATTCAATTGCACAAAGTGTTCAACAAAGTTGCGACTCGCGAGAAGACTATGTTCAAATTTCGCAACACTGGGGCTGCTGCACTTATGATCAGAAAGCACTACTATAGACTAGCAAGTGAGAATTTCAAACGAAGCAGCAAACACTTCACAATACTATACAAGAGAGAAATGTATTCTGTGACAACGCAGTTCTACGATCATAACTGTTAGTCCTGACGTGGGGCTGTAGCGGCAGTCAAATGGGATCTGCTTGAGGGGAATCAATCACGACTAAGCCACCACGACCTTGTTGCCGTGTACTTTGAGCTCCTGCTTCTTTCCGTTGATAACAACGTATGATGTTACTGCACAAAAATTCACAAAGTTTTAGTTGATCGGGATCAGATCACAGACTTCCACATTCTTGCATTGCCATTATATCAACTCCTTCTCTTATTGGAATCTAGAACCATCTCTTAGTTAGGGACCTATTACTAACTGCTACTCATCTTTTCTTAGACTTGGTTGGCAAGTTGAGTATAAGAATGACTTTGCTAATTAAAAGTCCATGCTACAAATCTTTGAATGGAAAATGAGGTGGTAGTGATCTACAGTAATCTCATTGTCAAATTCTATCAGAAACTCAAACATAATGAAAAAAAAATTTGATTTCAACAGAGTTTGCTCTTGTATCCAAAGACCTGTCCTCAGCTCTATAGATCACCCAAAGTCACACTCCTGCATATGTTGAAATGCTTAGGGCTCAGGGCATTCTATCTTCTTCTGTAATTCTTCTCAATATGAGATCATTTCAGCAAAGAGGTATAAGTAGCAACCTGGGGCAAAGTAGTCAATGAATGAGTCCGGAGTCCACAGGCCTGCCTTAGCTCCCGCGTGAATTTGAACGCCAACAATAACCGCGTAGTCTGCCTTGGCAGGGTCGACGGTCTTACTGATGTGATCTTCCAGAGTGTTGGTTATAGCCTTACCAACCGCAACCACATCCAGTTGTTAGCTGGCGAAACCGTAAATAAAAATTTGCAACAATATCATGAGCCCTTTCTAGTGTTGCCGTCCGTAGCCCCCAAATGGTGAAAACATTACTAACAAGTGTATGCTTATAATTTAAAGAATATGATAATGTACAACAGTTGAGGAGTCGGATGTTTATTCACAGTTTTACTCACCTTACGAGCACAATTTTGAATATTCATAGCTTTTTCTTACAATATCCATATAATTCATGTTTTAGTGCGCTGCAATCCTCTCAAAAATCAAGGACAAGACCTTCATAAATCAAGCCACGGAAATTTTGTGCCCTGAAAGGAAAAGGGGTTACGATAGGAGAATTAGGTCATTGTGAGAGGATAGGTACCTGAGCTGTGATTTTCGTCAACTGGAAGTTCGTTGGGTGAGCGGGAGGATTCTATGTTCACGGACACATTCAATGCAAGCATTGGGATTAGATCACTATTAACTTCAAAACTCCAAGAGAAATCAATCTACGTAAGTTTCAACCATACAAGAGTTCTACTAGAAAGGGCAGAGTTCACAGCAGGTAGGACAGAGGGCAAGTGAGTCTAAGGAAGGAAACCTCTAGATTCATACTCAAATTGTTAAATTAAAAGATAACTCCATGAATCTGCAAAATTGTAAAAGAACTACCGCGGCGAAGATCTTCTTCTTCAGAGTATCATACTCCACATTATCGTCACGAATGGTGCCATCCTGCGGAGCGCCGGAATGAATCTCCCCCAAAAGGGCCTCAATGGCACCACAAGCATTGCCCACATTCTTCTGCCCCTCTCGTACTATGGGGCCTTCTGTGCCTGCCAAAACCAAAACCCCAGTCTCAGTCTAACTCTCATACTCTCACACTTGTTAAATCTTAAACCCTAAACCCTGACTTTTCACTACGACATAGTTTGAATGTGTGATAAGTGTACAGGGTATTCTAGGATGTGGTTTAAGAGAAGGTCATAATAAAGAGGCTCCAGTGTCGACTCTGTTTCATTATGAATATGTACTAGATCGATAACCGGTCATGGCCGAGAGAGCCAAATTTGTTAGTACACAAAACCCTCTTCTCCAAACTAAAACATGATCATAAGATCTACGGTTCTGAGAGAGAGAGAGAAGCGCCGTGAAAGCCACAAGAGAGGGCTATGGTGTCCTCTAAAGACTTGAAACAAGAGGTGGAAGTAGCTTACCATTGTGGTCCACAGCAGCATGCGGAGCTCCAATGAAAACATCTGCACCCCCATCAACACCAACAGCGTCAATCATGATCCAGAAGAGATGAACCAGAGAACAGCGTGAAGAAAATTTCCATCAAATTTGAAATTTCCAGTTTGATTTAATTGAAATTGCCTGCGTGATTTACCCAAGTTCACTAAACCTCATTGATTTCAAAACCCTAAACCCTGCCCCAACAAACTTCAACACTCTAAAGCCCATTTATTAGGCAAAGCATGGCATCTGCATGTATTTGTATACCCATGGATAGATCGATGCTTGCTTACACTTGTCGCGTCCATCAGGATTGGAAGGAGCGTGGGAAGTGGCAGCAAGGAATCCCAGAGTGCCTGCCGTGATTACGCCGGAGATTCCCGAGAGGTTGAACGTGTGCCCGTAGCGCTGCGGACAACATACAGCAACTGTAAGAAAAAAATGAACATGAACATAACATAAGCACAAACACGCTGAAAACGAAAACTCCATGAATCAAATTGTATGAAAGTGCATGAGAATGGAGCAGGACAGTAGCCGGCACCTGATCGAAGAAATGAGAGATGGGTCGTGCAAGTTCATCACGGCATGAGTTCACCAACACGAATGTGTTGTCTCTGTTGCAGCAAAATTAATTAGGTGTTGTTAGTTAGTACTTGCTCTTAAGGACAGGATTCTAAAATCTGATACGGTCTCCTACAGCAACTTATCTCTTGGTCGGTTGGACTTAATAATGTAACCATGACATTGCTGAATGTATGTGAATGAATGTGTATGGTCACTGAACTTTTGAATGAAATGGAAATGGGGTTATCTACTTTCCCTTCTTGGTCTACAACCTCTAATTTGAATGACTGCATAAGGAATCATTTGCTCTTTGAATGGAAATGGGGTTGTTAACTGGCCCTTCTTGGACTACAAGCTGCCGGTTGGGATGATTGCATAGGATTTCATCATGCAGGGAGAGCGAAAACTAGTTGTTGTCAACAGAGTATGGCTCTTGTTTGGGCTTGACTCTCTCCACAGCTCAGTCTTTGATGAGCTACCAAAATCTCACTCCTAACTTTCAAAGGATGTTGAAGATAGTAAGCTCTACTGTACTGTACGTTCAATAAGAGAGATTGCTTATATAATGAAGTTACCATTTTTCTAGGAAAACGACTGGCAAAGATGCCATTCTTTCATGCGTAAACGTGGATTAACATTGGGAGAATCGATGCTAAACTACTCAATAAAGGAATGCAGATCAACACTCAGACCTCGGCTTCATATGAGATCTATTCTTTCCGACCCAGCCACCTATCCTAGTAAATGGAATTTCACACTTCAAAACTCAGTGTAATCGCTATCACACTCTATTCCATTACAAATAACAAATAGTGGCATTTGATAAGGAGTTCAACAAGTGTGAAAAGGGTTTGGACCACCTTCTTGACACCGTACCGACAATCCCAATTTTGTCTATAATGTAATATAATGACACTTTTACATA
The DNA here is from genome assembly GCA_963969395.1 of Pseudoscleropodium purum. NCBI lineage: Eukaryota > Viridiplantae > Streptophyta > Bryopsida > Hypnales > Brachytheciaceae > Pseudoscleropodium > Pseudoscleropodium purum. The sequence continues at coordinate 7,728,564 of OZ017802.1, forward strand.
CAAAATGTGCTATTGACCGACACAAAATTAAAGTTACTGACAGAAATTCGTTGATAATCACGTGCATTCTGAACACCTAGAATGAACACAGGCTTGAAAGAGGTTTGATGTCTAGCAAGACCTTCTGGCAAAAGCTTCAACTCCAGAGCTCTCATGAACACAGGCTTTGAACAGATCGCACTGATTGCGTAATCGTATAAACTGCTCGAACGAAAACCTGAAATTAATTTTCAGCACTAACTTAACAATTCAGTGCTTGTAATTAAGTAACCAGTCTCACCTCTTGAATCCCAGTTGCTGGAGAGTGTCATATGCAGCCCCAAGGAAAGCGTCCTGCACTAAGGTCCCATCAAAGTACTTGGAGATGGTTTCCAAGGCCTGTGGGGAAGCTTGACGAGCATGCGCAATCTCTGCCATCTCCTCCTCTAGAGAAAAAGGACAAAACCAAATGACATGAACATCCTGAGAAGCGTTCGATTACGGTTTTCACCGCATTGCAAATCCATCAAAAGCAAGCAAGAGAAGCGATGCAAACTCCGGAATCGACATCCATAACAACCCATTCTAGCAACTACTGCGTCTGAAAAAAAAAAATTCATCAAAACTTACTCCTCTGCATTTAGAATTTGAAAATTTTTAGAGGAGATTAATTGTTCTCAATCTAGTTAGATTGCCATTTTGCATCTCATTGTAATCTCATCAAAAACAAGCAACAGAGGGTGTAATATCAAAATTTCCATGCTTAACCCATTCTCAGTCGCGGTAGCCAAGCAATCAAGGAAACTATTTCAAAACCACAATTGAAACTACCAGGGACCTACTGATCACTCAAAATTAACACCTGGAAGCAAATTAGATTTAGCAACTCACAACTCACAACGATTGATTAGAAATTCTCTGGATTATGTGAACATCTTGAAAGCAGGCAGATGTATTGCTCATAATCTAGTTCGACTGTCATTTTCATCGCTTTGCAAACTCCACAAAAGCAAGCAACAGAAGCTTTACAAACTCTGGAATTCCCATGCTTACGTTAACCCATTCTCAGTCGCGGTAGCCAAAAAATCAAGGAAACTATTTCAAACCACAAATGACAATTTGAAACTACCAGCAGGGACCTACGTTACTGATCGCTCAAAATCAACAATTGGAAGCAAACTAAGGTAGATGAATTGAAACAACTTACGACAAAGTTAAGCACTTGAATTGCTTGTAATTGGCTTGTAATTCTACGACAGTACACTTGGCTAATTGCTAGACTGCAGCAAAGCTATGATAGTCAAGGACTGGATAGTTACAGCATTGGTAATGGTGTCTGAGGTCACAAGGCCTGAGCAGGCTTTTATGGCAACCGACTGGGGAGAGTTTTGTTTTTTTAGTTTTATGGGTCCCATTCAGGAGTTTGATCCAATCAGTGAGCTACGGTACTCTTCGGAGAGAATATTGGCAGGCATTTGGGGGTGTTTTTCATAAAAAGGATCCTTTTGTGCTTGCAGTGAATTGATTTTCTTTGAAAGTTGCAATTTTGTGCTTCGATGCCATGAGTGAACAGCGTGGAGGGGAAGGAATTGTGTCTAGATACATTGTATGTGGGGTTTTTTTAATTGCTTATTTCTTCTTCTTCTTCTTTTTATCGTTTTTGTTGTTTTTATTGGGGTGTATCATATTCAAGTCACATACGGTGCACCTCGTTTCTCATGAGGTTCAGGATATTTCTCAGGACAGTTTTGGATTTTCTCTTTTATTAGAGGGGGTTGAAAAAGTGGAATGATGGAGGCTTTCACAAGGTTGGGTTTGGATAACATTAGGCGGGGAAGTCACGCCTTCTTCCACCCCCATTCTCAATCTTTCAATCTTTACAGAATGGGGACGTGGCTCTCTTTCTCATTGGCTCTTCTTGTCTTACGGAGGGTTCATTATGTGAAGATTGAAAATGGCAATTAGGAGTAGTCAGATTTTCTCTGAAAACAAAATTTCTATGAAGAATGAGAGAAGTTGTGGAGAAAAAAGAGGAGCCAATTAGGAGCAAGGAATTGCGAAGAAGGTGTGACATCCATTTTTTGGTGTGTGGAGCATGGAGAATGGAAACTCAAGAGAAGTATCTACTTGCAAACTAAGGCTTTGTGGATCAAATTTCAAAATGAGGTAGATCAAGGCAACAATTGTTTTCTTGATGTGTTGATGTAACATTGATTTTAACAGTAAGAAAATGAGGTTGTAATAAAGATCTAGTACGAATGAGAAGGATTTGTGGAACAAATCTTGAGCAAATGTTGATGTTGGCAACGCAATTGGGATGAAAGTGGCATGTGGATAGTGAACACCAAGTGAAAAATTCTTTAGCAAAATCTTCTTCACATCCATTCTTCACTTCCAAAGGAGAATGATAGGCATTCTCAATCTTCAAAGAATGGGACCTTCACAAGCCACAAAAAGCCAATAAGAGAGCGCCATGTCCTTATTTTCTAAAGATTGAGAATAGAGTGAAGAAGGTGTGACTACCATGTTCTTCACCTCTAGAGGTGAATAATGGACTTGAAGAAAATTTTGCGAGCAAATAATTATCTTTCTTTCCCCCCCTTCAAGTGTCCCCTTCATCCTTGGTGCCACCACATTCATTAATTGACAATCATTGCATTTACCAAGAATCACTAAGTGATCACTACATTTATTGAGCATTGACACACCTAATTATAAATTATATACACTAGAAAATTACTGTTGAAAATTTTTCTCCGGAGACCATTTTCATTCTCGCAACAATAGAAAAAGGGATCACACCTTCTTCACAGAGAATGGCTCTCTATTGGCTCCTCTTTTCACTCCACAACTTCTCATTCTTCTTAGAAGTTTCATTCTTTGAGAAAGCATGCCTACTCATATTATTAACATGCTATTCCCCTTTGGAGATTGATGTGATTCCTCCCTAGATCCCTGGAAGTGAATTTAATTTAATGCGCAAAAAGTCATTGGTTGGTTGGGAACTTGCAACACTAGGGACTCCTACTTTTTAAAGGAGCAAAAGAAGCCGTTAACATTGGTTAAATTCTAAAGGACCATTGTTCTTTTGGGGGACAAATTAGATTTCAAGGAGGTATCTATAGGCTGAATTTTTCTTATGATTTTCTAAAACTTTTTTGTAGATAGAAAAATTGATTAGCTTTGTGGAAATACAATTTTTTTAATTGGTGCTTGGGAACAAAAGTTATGCCCTAATAAGCTTAAAATAGGAAAGATCGAGCAATAAAAAATTAATTAATTTTGTTTTGTTTTGTTTTAATTGTTTTTTTAATAGATTATATTTCTATTTACCTGAAAAGCTTCAATTCATTTCATGTGGATAAGTTGTGTGAAGTTATAGACAATTTAATTTTTCATGCAATTAGAGCATCTTCATTCTTGAAAAAAAAAATTGTAGAATTCATTTCTAAATGCAATTTTTATAATTTTTCAGAAAAAAATTCTAAATGTTTTGGGTTGTTTGTTAGATCAATCTCACCATTGATATTGGTGCATTTTAATTTCATCTTAAAGATGTTAATAATTTAAATTTTCCTTCTACTTTATATGTATTTCTATTTAACAATTCTTTTAAGAATGAAAAATTTAAATTTTTGGGAATTTTCTTTTTTTCCTAGACTTTAAATACAATTCTTTACCATAAAGATTCTAAAAACATTACTATTATATAAAATATGTATACATCTTTGATATTATTTATAAGTGCAAAATAATTATATAATTTCAATGAGTTTGAAAATACAAGTCATGTAATTATACATTTATACATGAAAATAGGAATTAAAACATGTTCAAATTATTTTATTTTATTTCAAAATTTGAAGTGTAAAAGTAGGCAATTTCAAAATTAAAATGAGAGGCTTAGCCTTCTCTAAGCAAGTCATTCCTATCATGTAGTGATATTCCAATATTGTAAGTGTCATAATGTGCTCAAAATTTTTTTAACTCAATTTATGTCCCACCCCACCCTTCAAAAAAATTAATTTTAATTGAATTAAACTCATTTCATTACCCCCCATCCCAACCCTATTTGTAATTTTGGTGTGGCATTTTGTATGGCATTCAACATGGAATATATAACAAATGTCATATTCATATCCTTATTTCAATTTTGTATTTGTTTCATAAGTTCATATTCATAGTCTATATCCATACAAATACAATATTCATATTATGTATCTATATCCATATCTATACTACTATAGTATCCTTACATTGTATTCATACCAATACATTATCTGTAGTATGTGCCATATCCCATAACCTGTCTCCCATATCCCAAGTTCTTTTTTGAAGATTAATGGCATTGGAAGGAGGGTAAACAAAGATTGACAGACCAAGATTTTACAAAATTGAGAGGATATGGTTAATTAGAAAATCAAGATGGTTCACCTCTTTTCAATACATTGTTGTGAAATTCTAGCTACTTAACCCTTAAAGATCCAAGACCTTATTTTCTTTTATAAAACAATCCCACAAAATTATCATTTTTGTTACAAAGAACAAAAAGTCTTACAAAAAGTTTTTTGCATATTTAACCATGAGATCTTGTACAAGACTATCAATAGTATAAGAATGTGTAAAGAAATTTTAAAAACTTCTACCAAATAAATTGAAAGTGAATGCATTTTTCTATCTTTAGAAAAAATACCAAAAAAACACCTCAAAATTTGAAGTTACGAAAGCCTACTAGGAATCCATTTTGTCTCCCAAGAGGACAACGTGACTTTATGGGTTAAGCATGTAATTGATAATCATGAACCTTATGAGAGACAAGGTTCCATTACATCAAATAATTAGGAATGTTTTTTTTTATAAATAAATAAAATGATATTATTATTAGTTGAACTTAGTAGAAATATTTTGAATCTCAATCATAGCTAAAACTATTATAATTGCCATTAAAAATCTCCTCAACCTTTAAACTCAAAATTAAACTAGTAGAGTCTATCCAAATCTCAATTGGAAGCTAGTAGTAGTATACAAAAAACATGAAAAAAGAATCAGTGAAGAAGAGTATATCATTTCAATCAACTTAAAAATATAAAACATTAGAGGATTTTTTAAGTTTTGGAAAGGTTGCAAGTCCCTAGTCATTTTTGAACCCTGTGAACTACTTGAAACTTATTGCCTGATGTAGCAGTGTGATTGCCACGTCATTAAAAAAAATAAAAAAATTCAACTTTGTTTTTCATTTTAAGAAATTTAATGTAACTTCGTTTTTTTTTCAAATTTTTTTTTTGACAACATGGCATTTGTTGCACTATAGGGGGGACTAGGGAGGGCAATTGCTTGAAATGGCCCTCCTAGACTCCATAAAATCCTCTAATACATTACAACATTATATATCCACAAATTTAAAACATTACAAGTTATCAAAGATTAAACCTCCTAGTTTAGAAATCAGAATACTAAAATTTTACTAATTGAAAGTTGAAAAGAATTTTAATTTAAATGTTCATAGATTTCAAAATATTTAAATTTCAACATTTAAAAAATATTTACACATTCTTATTCAACCCTCTAGATGTCAAAGGAGCCAAAATTATTATCTCTGAATATGTAACTTTCAACTCCAAAAAATTGACTAAATTTATAAATTTGAGCAAAATAGATAGATGGTACTAATGAATCTTGTATTACATTAAATGGTACAATAATTATTGTTTTCTAAAATATAGAACAATATTACAAAATACACTATTAATATATTTGTGGTATGTTGACATATCTAAATACATACTAATCTACAATGTTATTCTATTGTATATTTATACTATATACAATAGTTTAATGGAACTTATATGTTTCAACTTAAGAGATAATGGCTCTTGAATAACAAAAACTCTTGTTGCTTCTAAGGTACAACCTTAGACCAAAGCCATTCTAGTTAAATCTCAATTTCTTTTAGTCACAATTATTATTATATAAAAAGCATGCTTATATTCAATCAATTAATTAATACATAAATATATCCTTTGGGGTCCCATTCAAATGAAATGTAATTGCAATTAATTGTGACTTGTTTCTAAATTGATCTCTATATACACTTGCCTAAAATATACGTCTTCTATTCATGAGAAAGATAAGGGTTAATTTTGAACACCCTTTTTTTTAATACTTGGAAGTTGGGATATTTATAATTTATTTATGTAATGTTTAAAATTGCATGTTAGAAGAATCTAGAATGTAGTCTTATAACAAGACTTTTATTTGGATGATTCCAAAGATAATTTATCTTACACCCTTTTCAACCCATAGCTCCCCAAAGTAATCTTGATTTGATTTTGATTAGCAAATGGAGTTAATTTTTGTAAATACAATTTCAGAGAGAAGTCAAGTCCTGAAAATTAGATTGCATATAGAAATAACTAGGTTTGTCAATGACCATATTTAGAAGTCCTAGTATAGGGTGATTGCAAGAAACACTTGTCCTTTGGGGGTCTCTTTGGTCTCCATGGAGGTGTTTTTTCCTCATAACTTTTGCGGTTTAAGTTCGTTTTAGCTGAAATTTGGAGGAGAGGTGTGTGTTGTAGATCTAGACATTCAATAATTTTTTTAATTTAAAAAAAATAATTTACTATTTTTAAGGTGGCCCTAATTGGGTGTCTACCTTGGTTGTTTTGGGGGTTCTCAATCCTATTTGGGGACCAAAAATGCAATTTTGAAGCCAAGGTTTCAACTTGTTGTAAGTGGGCTAACACTCCAAAGATTTCTAATGAGATTTTTGGCAAAGGACCTAGTATAAGGGTTGCACATGGGTTGAAAGTGGACATTGTTTGTGCAAGCACTATAAAGAGGGAAAAAAAATTTATGATGAATTTTTTGTTCACATGGGACCAGAGAAAAGATTTTTAAAATAGATTTTTTTCTTTGAATTTTTTGAATTTTTTGGTAATTACTAAAAATGATCAAATGAAACTGCCTGTTTTCACCTATTTTCTGGTCCAAGCACCTAATGGAGTCCTCCGAAGTAGTAACTACTACTTCTTAGTACTTAGTAATTTGCAATAAATATTAAATTTATCAGAAAGATTGTCAGAAATGATATTCACTCCCATTCGCCTAGTCATCCAATCAATCAATTAGAATGTCAGTCAATTAGTCGATTTAGACTTGCCTAGTCAAGAAACTCCGTAATACTTGTAGGACTAGGAATATTGGTAGTGCAATGTTGAAAAACAATGATTTTGAGCCAAAATTGTTAAGCGTTACTTGCAATCACCCTATAACTATAATTTTTTTTGTAAAATATTGGTGAAAGATGATTCCTTGTATAATATGACTATTTAATATTTGATAAGGCCAATTATGGAAGACCCAACATATTATTTGGTACTTGAATTGTATAATGTGGATGAAAAAAACACTTATTTTGCATCACATTGTACCAAAATAAAAAGGGATAAAAAAATACAAGGCATATATTTACATACATACACATACATACATACATACTATTATTATTATTATTATTATTATTAATTGTTTTTTAATTGTTTTTTTTGGTATAAAATTTTGATTTGCAATGGGATTTTTTTTCAGATTTATTTCTTTAAAAAAATGAATTCTAAATATTTTTGATCAATTGTATTGAAACTCATTCTCAATCTCATTCCAATGGTAGATCAAGAATTGTTTCTAGAAAGTGAACACATAAACCACAAATCGTGAAGATTGCATATCTATTTCTTAAAGAATGGAATCTAAATGGCAAATTTACTATTGATATAAGATTGGTAGATTATTTGTGTAATGATCCTAATGTGGATCATTGTAGTCGTTACAATTTTATGAATACAAATTTCAATTCATATATTATAAGGTAAGTATATTCATAATCTTCACAATCCAAATGCATCAATTAAAATGGGATTCCAAAAGCAACAATAAGATTTAAACTTTGATGACACAAAATTTTCACAAATAGTACAATGTCCAAAAAATACATGCCAAATAAAAGTGCATTGGAATCCTCTTCCACTTGCTAATAAAAACCAATAAAACCAATTTATATTTTATATTAGCCAAAATACTCACTTGCTATTAATATTAATTATGGTTGCACTTATTTTAGTATATTGTAGGTATAAATTCTAAGATGAAATCCTAAAATATGTAATTTGCTCCTAAAAGTCTAAGGGGTTTGGCAAAACACAAATATATTATGAAATATAAATTTTATAACTTTTTGAAGTTTGTAACAACAAAGATAATAAGAAATATGAATGTTGAAAGTATCTGTATGGTCAAAATCATAAAACTATTTCTCTCTTTAGCATTTGAATTTCTTTTTTGATTGGTCAAAATAGTAGTTTCTATTGATATGTGAACAAGTGCATAAGATCTAGTAATGAAAACACCAAAACTTTCTCCAAATAATAAGTTTTTTAATACTAGGTAATTTCTAAATACTTTGTGCTATTTCTCATACAATTTTTGTTTAACCTTAGTGATCTTAGTTCCAAATATAAATATAAAAAAAAATCCAATATTGAAAAAAGTAAAATATAAAAAAATTGAAAAATGAAAATTTGCCAAAAAAATGCTGCCAATAATAGGGGAGCCATCCTAAAATGGTTGTTTGGGTGCTTAGGGGTTAGAATGGGATTATGTAAGTTAACCCTTAAATGCATAGACATCCAAAAAGTGGATGTGCCTTCGTCAACCTTGATTACAATAGTTAAAATAACTATTTTAGGAATTTGATTTCAACTAAGAAAACGAAGCTTAACAAGTTTTGTTTCTATTCCATTTTAAAGTTTTGAGAAATGTCAAAAATTGAAAGAGTTATTGCAATTGAAAGCTCGTTGTGTTAAAATTTGAATAACACAATATGGTATGCTTTTCATTCATATTTTCTTTTTTTTAAATGTATTTTTCATTTAAATTATAAAATTATATTTCTCATTCTACTCTTCATTTACAGTAAAAATATAAATTATTCTAATATATATTGTAATTGATATAATTTTATTTCAACCTTTAGCTTTGAAAAATTACAATAATTTTGTTTTTCCTTCAAAATTATTGAAAAAATAAAAAATAAATAGAATATTTATTTTTCTACTAGCAAAAAATATAAATTTTATGTACATCAATTACATAAAAGGATAAATTTGGTTTAATAGTTGAATTTGACTTTAAGGTGTTTGATGCAGCTATTTTGGGTAAATAAAATAAAATAACCAATTGAAAATTCTTCATACTAATCTCTATTGCTACTTTTACCTCTCAATAAAATTTCAAATAATTTGGATTAATTTTTCTGTTTTTACTCATTTATGTTCAATTTTTGCAACAAAAATCATAACAATTAGAAATTTCCATGAAACAAATTGCAATATCTCAAAGTGATACAAAATTTAGAGTTTCAAGTAGTAAAATATTATATTGTTGTTTGAACACAATTGAAAGGGCTAAAATTAGCTTAGATAAAAATTTTGATTGTTTCACAATGGATCAAGTCTTTAAGGAGTTAATTGCATCTAATTGTAATCTCTCTCTAAAATTGACCTTCTAAACTCTTGCCCGAAAGGTTTCAATTCTATTTTTGATTACCTAGGATCACTTTTGGATACATGTATTTTTCACCGGTTTGCAAAATTCATAGATTATTTGTACGATGTCCAATAAATGAAGAAGAAGAGAGTCTAGCACTATTTTTTTTTTTTAAATTTTAACATACAACTTGCAAGGACCATAGCTAGGATTGATATGACACAACATCCATGTCAACCCAACTTTAAAAATTCTGTGACATTACATACTATCACAAATACAAGTAGAAGAATAAACTACCATTGAGTGAACTAAGTCATCATGAGGGGTTGAACCAACAACCTCATAAATTCAAACAAAAGTTCCTATGATAATTTAAGGTAATTTCATACCAAAAGCACAATAGTGGAAGGGATAGGAAAGTGGAAGGGAACGAAACAAATCATTGAATGACACGGACTCAGCATCCTAATACGCTTGCTGCCCCTTCACATTTTGTCACTCTCCCACTTCCCCGACTTCCCTTGCTCTCCGTCATGACCATTTTGCTCATTTCTTCACGACTGCTGCTGCACACGAATCCTTCCTTCTGCCTCTCCAGGTACCAATTACCTTCACTCTCGCACAGTTTACTCAATTGGGAACTCGTGGATCCATTCATTTTGTAATGAGAATTCAGTTAAGGACCTGCTTGGAATATTGCTCTTTAATTGCCATGAATGCAACACATGTGAGAACAAGGCTCTGATGGGAACTGGGGTTTTAAATTTAGGGTTTGGGAAGGTTTCAGTTTTCGATTTGAATTTTTTGCATTTAATATAACGTTGGGAATCATGTGCGTTGGAGGGACTGAATTGTAGCGATCATTTGGTGCAGGCTTGTTGGGAGAAGAGCAGGAGGCCTTGGTACAGAGAGACGCTTCTTCAACTCCCTTGGGATAGTAAACAATCAGCAGCATTTCAAGGTATTATTATTCTTCTGCAATCGTTGGAGAAATCGCTGCCTGATCGGAGCAATTGATGCGCTGGATGGACTTCATCCATGGGCGTAATTGTATTGTGCTACATGTCTATGCTTAGTGAGCAATTTGCTGCGTTTTGAGAATGTATGGCAGGGACACCCGAAGTGAGGTTTGCATTTCACCGAAGATTTTTGTTATTATGATACTGTGTGCAAAAGTTATGATGATTCAAAGTTTTATCATAAGATGACCTAAAATTGATGTTTGGACGAATGTTTCAGTGGTTTACATCCTCCTAATCCATATGTAACCATTGTCTAAGATTTTAGGGTGGCAATTGTTGGTGTCCCTATCTTAGTTTTTTCCATTTATGCTCTGGAATTTGCCTTGGCCAACACATCAATGCATTTTCGCTTTCTTTAGTAATTTCTGTGATTTGTATTGCGAAGGAAGGGCTGGCCCTCCAAACTTTCTTGGCTCTCGTGCGAGAGGGGAAGCGGAAACGGGACGTTCGGAATTTCAGAGTCACCTCTATGGGCGAATCGATATTTCCGGAGGAGGTTGAACATCTCCTTGTGACTGAAAGTGAACCATCTCAAGGTACTTGCTCTTTTATGTAATAATAATTTTTCTGTGTGGAGTTTTAGTTTATTTTTATTGTACGCTTTGCAATAATAAAATGCACTAGTAACAAATTGGATCTTAAAGCAGTTTCGAGTAGGTCATATGGGTACTTTCTTTAGTTCAATTTTGTTTATTTTTGGATCAATTCATGTCTTGTTTTCCACTGATTCTGGTGATGTAAAATTTGGCCCTATCTGAATTATATTATTCTCAATATGATCAATTGAATTGGTCATTTTAAAAGCATGAATCCTTGGTTCTTTTGGGGTTTAGCGGAAATGCTCAGGTCTTGACTGAATTCACTTTTCAATTGTGCAGATTTGGAAAAGAGGGGTTCCAAAAAGCCTGCTGGAGCTCCTTGGAGGCGGAAGGGCCATCCAGACAATGCTAACAAATTATCAGCCTCAGTTTTTGTAAATTTTTCATTGCAGTGTCATCTGTTTTTAGGCTTTGGATTTTAGTGCTCTTGATTGCGCTTCTTATTCTACCTAGCTAACAATTATGGATACCGAATGTTTTTGGAACCTACGCTGCATAGAATTAAGAGGGTTGTTTGTAACTTTGTAAGCATCACTGGTATTTAAAATGTCGAACTTTGTAGTTGTTTCATTGAGCTTTGTACTGCAACGCTCCCTGCCCACGTACAACTATTTTCATGTGACATCCAACGACACTACATTGGAATTATCAATTTCTGCTTGCACAGAGAAGTCTGAGCGGATGCTCTGAAACACACTTCTTGATTTTCATGTGTAGGTGGATCCCCCTTTTCTCGGATTCCTCATTGGGAAAGGGTACAATGTCACTACTTTCTGTGCGTATCTTTGTTCGCTTTATTTCTATCTTTTTATAATAAATTTAGTCTGTATTTCTCTCCAGGATTGATGAAGCCTTCATTTGACATCTCTTATCAGTTACCTTATCACTTCACTAACTGATAAGGGTGTTTTTTCTTATGAAACGATGTATCTGGTTGCAGAGAAACTACAAGACAGAAGATAGAGAAAGACACAGGTGTGACCTTGTTCATTCCGCTCTCCAAAGAGGCCGAAGCCGGCAAACATGTTGGTATGGTTCCACTTGGAAAATAGTGTGTTCCTTGTCATGGAAAATAGTGTGTTTCTTACCGCAGATGAAATAAGAAATTTACATGTGGGATACAATCTTAATGAGTTGCATTGTGTGCAGTACTTCAAGGGGAATCTCAAGAGGCTTTGGAGAAAGCAACGCAGCAGGTGTATGAGGTTATCGACCAGGTTAGCTGCTACTCGCTATTTGCCAAGCAGACGTATACTCTGTCGTACTCACCTTGATGCGGTAATGTGGTGAATCAGTACCTCTAGGATCACTGCATATTATAACTCCATACTGCAACTGCTTACTTTTCTTGCAATATCAAAGTAGTTACCATGAAAAATTTGGTGTGTTTCAGGCCATCAAAAGCCCGCAGCTTCCGTATTCGCACTTCGTGTCCATTCCATTGGCTCTGCACTCAAAGCTGCTGGAGTCGGTTATAGATTTCCAGAAGTCTGTGTTAAAGTCTGATGATTCATCGAGTGATGGTACGGTCAACTACTCTTTTGTGACTTCGACTTTGCTTTGCTTCAGATGTGAATTTCACCTATAATCCCATATATCACAGGGACCCTAGAAGTTTTAAATGTAAATCGTGCTCTCTGCATTTTCATTGCCTGAATTTCCACTCATTGTCTTTCTGGCGCAATGTGTTTGTGAAAGTTGGTAAGCTCAAATCTGGAGCCTGGTTGTGGAAAACAGCATATGTTGAAGTGGTGAAGGATGAAATTTCTCCATAACCAGAATCCAGATTTGACTTACGTACCATAATCTTAATGCTACGATCTTGGGTGATCCGATGTTGAAGAAAGCAGATATTCGAAACCAAGTCTTAGAATAGAATCTGGAAAGAGGCTATGGCTCCTTTTTTCAAATGGCTGCCATAATTGATTGTAAGGCCTCACTGAGATTATGTTGCAGTTGAAGGTCTTTTAGTTATTGACACTTGGTGATTGTTCTTTACTGGGGGCTAATAATGTTGGGGGGAACTACTTGTGCCACAGACCCTGGCTTGAAGGGCAAAGGTATCGACGAGTCCATATTCATAAAGCCTGCCACATTTCATTTGACACTCCTGATGTTAAAGCTGTGGAACAATGATCGAGTGCAAGCTGCTGCAGATTGCTTGCAGGTACGCTATTTCTCAAGTTGCTTTTAATTTTAAGTACACTGTGATTACTTGGCAGCTCAGTGGAGTTGGCCATGAAAATAATTCGAGTTCTATGTTTCCATTAGTGGTAATGGCGTCATCTGCCTTGTTACATGATTTTTTCTCTTAAAGTAATTGTTGGAGCTCAAAATTTATGTTGATATATTGAGTCAACTGCTGCCTTGCTTGTTCTGAAGTTTGTGTGGATTGTGAAGTTTTATTTATAATCTTCTCGTTCCTCTGTTTTTCACTTTGCCGACCTTTGATATCTCATGCAGAGAGTAATGCCCCGAGTTCATGAGGCTCTGGAAGGTTCTCCGTTGACAATCAAACTTACTGGCGTGGTATCATGCTGACTTCATGCCTTTCGTTTTTCATGCTTTATGCAATAATAATTTATGAGACTGATTAAGTCACAACACAATGTATATATCAAAAACTTAACTTTATCTAATTCTATACTATATTTTTAAATCTAAACCATCAGTAGGCCGTCAATCCTTGCTCAAGCTTATTTATTTGTCAAAAATTAATTAACCCTTAAAAACAACATTTAATGCCCTAGCGGGCAGCCCAAGGAGAATCAAAAATCTCCTTGAAGCAGGGCATGGGTCTTGCTCCTTGCCCAAGGTTTGTGCGGTCAGGGCATATAAAATTTGATCAATGAACAGAGCCTAATGCGGTACTTGGCAAGCCTTACTATTGCAGTGGGTCCAGTAGGTTAAAACATTCGTAAGAAATTCTAAGGCCACTTTCTGTCAAAGATTCACTTTGAAGCCAAGCCTCTCTTTAAGGGTTAAGTGGTCATTTTATTTCTGGTATATATTTCTGGTATGTTCTGAAGAAGATTTCATGTCCTTAATAGTCATTTTCATTGCTTCCAAACATTTTCCATCAATAATATAGGGTTAAGCAGGACTATTGATGCCCCCGAGATTGCCTAACATCATCTATACACAATGATCTGGTCGAGAATTACTTAAAATTCTTGTAAATTCTAGTACATTTTATTGTTCTTACTTTATCGGAAGCATCACGTTTGTAACGTCTAGTTGAATGTATGGAATGACAGGATTGTATGAACGGAAACCCTGCCAAAGCTCATGTGCTTTATGCAGATGTGGAAGCTGATGACCGGGCGTTACGCCTTATTAAAGCAAGCCGTATCCACAAGTGAACTGTTTGGTGTTTTTCTAATGATTTTGATTACTAGTGCACGCTTTTTGCTACTAATCACTGAGGGATGGAAAGCCTCTTAACGTGTGCCAGAGGTCATTACTGAGGCTTTTACCGAAGCAGGTCTTGTGATGGATAAAGATCAGACGCAAGCCTTGAAGGTAAGTATATTTTTCAACTGCTAATGGACCAAGAAACCCAAATATTTTTCAGCTGTTTTGAGTAGGCCACAGGAACTTTCTTTTGTCTAATATTTATTTAATTGTTGACGAATACATGCAATGTTCTTCACTGATTCTGGGAATATAATATTTGGTTCCATCTGAAGTCTGTTTTTTTTTATAATTGGTCATTTTAAAACCATGAATCTTTGGTCTTTAAGGGGTTTAATATTTGTCCCACAAATTCTAATCTTCTAGCGGATTTCGTGTTTGCATGGGCATAGCGTGGTCTTGACTCTTGATGGTTATTCATGCAGTTGCACGCAACCTTGATGAACACTAGCCAGCGATCAAAGAGGTATGTGTACTTTCTTTCCTGCTAGACGTGTAATGTCATGACATTAATACAAATTCATCATTAAATATTGCTAGCATTCGGTTGATTTTCTAGCTCTTCATTTGAGAGAAACTGTGGATCTATCACGTGTTTCATGTTATTAGATTTAGGTTGGATACTCTTTCTTGTAATTCTCCGATAATCGCCTAAAAAATGCTTGAAATTGAACTGTTGATCTCTACATGATTTATGCAGAGGAAATGGGAAAAGCTACTTTAAGAGAATTCCGTTTGATGCATCGGAGATCATAACCAAGTTTGAGCAACATGAATGGGGGGAGTATCACGTTTCAGAAGCGCACTTATCGCAGCGCTTTCTTTATGATGAAAACGGGTACTATCACTGCTGTAGTGCCATTCCATTCCCTCAAATTTCAAGCCATGTGCCGACTCCGGAGTAACTTGGCTTTCTTGAGGAGCTACCTCAACACCACTGGAAGCAGAATCTAGATTCTGTTTTGTACAATATTGAGCTAATTTCAGGCAACAGGTACCAAAAGCTACCAGGAGAGAGACACTGGTCACGCACTTAGAACCATGCGTTCTTTTTTCTAGTGAAGTGCCAGAGTTGTGAGTTGTTTTTTGGTGGTCACCGAAATAGAGGAGCGTGAGTATTGCAACTCCTAAAGAATGTAATTAACGTTTTTGGAAGATTGTCCAAGGTTATATAGGATTTGCTTTTGTTCTATCTTTGAATAGCATGCTGCATCTGTTTTCAAACATCTCTGCATTCGCCTACTCGCGTCTTTCCACACCTTCCCAATTTTAAAAGCTGCCTTCAGTTTTCTGTTCGTCAGTTTGTAACCGTTCAGTTGGCCTTAACTTCCTACAATATATCGCAGGTATGTTCTGCATGAGGATTCTGTACTTTCGGTGCATAATATGCACGTTTCCTATTGGAGTTAAGACCTACGATACATAATAGGAAACGTGATGCAACCCAAGCGGCCTAGCTTTCATGCTGAACAAAACCGATGTGATCCACCTAAAGATTTGATTCCCCTCGCATGATGACTATCAACGCTGTGAATGGTTATGAAGTACTTGATACCAGAAAATATTCTGCAGAGCAAAAGAATTGTTTGGAGCCGTGGGACTTAACGGCGACTCAGCCTGATTCTACTGATGATATCTGGGCCAGGTTTCTGATACTCTGCCGACATCAGAAGTGTGTCACGCAATAGTTATGACCAGAACCAGCCAATCGGTGGGTCACCACAAGCTTCCAAGTAAATTTGCGCAAATGAGTAATTTATTCTAAAGCTTTATTTCTGAGTAACGAAAGTCTAAGTTCCAATTGCATTCCGGATAAGGTTGCAACAACATAAGAGTTTTCGTAGCTTTTGTGTAGCCACAAAGTGCATTTTTTGTTCAAGTGAATTAGCAAATACTGCTGTAGTGAAAGATGTTCCAGTAGAATCTGAATGTTCAACATGCTTTAGGCCCCTACAATGGGTCTTAGACTCGGTTGAAATTAAAAAAGAACATATAATTCAGATTCAACCAATAAACCTGAGTGGCATGCAACATGCTTCTTCTACTTGCTCACAAGGGTCATTCACTGAACCCTATAGTTTAGGAGCTCTTCAAGTGATTGATGACAGATTGACGTCAGGGATTTCCATCTCCAAAATTCTTGAAATTTAGGGGGGGTATACGCCCCTAAAATCGCCACTTGAAATGAACTTGAAATGAACTCATGCTGTTCATTTCAGGTTGCGATTCTGAAGATGTGAGAGAATGTGCCAAGATGTTTCAATGCAAGACATCTTTCTTCAACCCACAATCTTTCATATCTTGAATGCCCTGATTCTTCCTTGAATCCCCAGATGGACCAAAGGCATTTCGAGGAAATAATAATAAACAGACAACCAGTAGAATAAAAAAATAAAAAAACTTTTCATTTCAAACTACACGAGGCAATCCTTGGCCAAGAGAAATTGCTTAAAATGAATGGGAAAAAATTGATCCGTCAGTCTGTAAGCCCTGGTTAGCTAAGGCGTAAACTGAATTACCCGTACACCAAAAAATTACACACTTGATTACACAAAAAAAATTACACACATCATCACAAGTTTGGAATTTGCACAACTTAGATATTAGATATAAATCTCTTAGAAGTGAGAAACGTCTCTCCGAGAGTAATATTACAAAGCTCAATCAAAACTTCACCAATTCCTGTCCCATAGAAGCAAGATAATATAACATACCATACACATAAAGAAGTAAAATATCGAAGACCCTAAACCACAGTTCTGCAAAAGTAGTGCTCACATTTATAGCTGAATATTCTCCATACCGCAGGCAGGGTAAGACACATGCTGGGTGGTAAAGTCTTGGAAAAGAAGAGCAATGCTGACTACAGCAAATTGCTTACTTTTTGCCTTTGCTGCCCTTGCCACCTCCTTTCTTAGAGTCCATCTTGGCCTGCATTCGCGCAGCCGCAGCCGCCTTGGCTTCCTCTCGCTTCTTCTTGTCTTCCTCCTTCTTCACAGCAGCCAAGTCTCTCTCCTTGCGAACCTCCTCCAGCTTGGCCTTCTCGGCGGCCACACTGTCCAGGGTGGATCCCCTTGGGGGACGCGCTCCCAGCAGCTCAATCTCAAACACCAGGGTGGCTCCCCCGGGAATTTCAGGCGCAGCCCCGGCCTGGCCATACGCGTAATCGGGCTTACAGGTGATGGTTGCAATTTCACCGACTTGCATGGTCTTGATTGCAATGTCCCAGGCGCGGATCACACTGCCTTTCCCGATCTCGAAGGTGAACACCGTATTGTCCTCTTTCGTCGAGTCAAACACTGCCCCTGTGGTTGCAACACATGCCAAGGAACGCAATTTGAATATATATATATACATGTATAAGAGGGGTCACATCTGAACAATCCATACATGCCATGAATTTTGATATCCTTTCTATATCATAATTTGTCATGGATTTCGACATCAGGGTTCAGAAACCTAATTTATGATCCATATAGTCTCAATGGAGACTACTTCTGTAGAAGTGGCAACTAAGCATTGGATAAGGAGAGTAATAGAGCATGATTGCGTTTCGTAAAATGGGACACATAATACCTGTGTCTGCGAGTTTGCCCTCGTATTGAACATCGACGTTGGGCAGATTCTCGGACGGGTGAAGCGCTCCGGGCTTGGCCTTCCGGATGATCTTCTTCGTGACGCCTCCATCACCAGTGAGATCCAACACATCCGACATGTTTGTGTGGTTGAAATTCAACGTCGAATTATGCGCCTCTCGTCGAATCACACACGTTCCGAATGTTCTTGACGATTTCGAGGTTTGAAGAACGAGATCGGAAGATTAAACGAGGCCCAATCAAAGCAAACCGAATGCGCAGAGGTCTGGTTTCTGAAGTCACTAGTGATCTCAATGGCCATGCCCAGAGTTAGGTCAAGGGACCCTTTCGAAAAAGATAGCCAACAACGGCGAGAACAACTGACAACACAACCAAATTTGAACTCACACCCACCACAACAGAAACAGAAACCAAAACCAAAACACACTCTCCAATTCCGAAACCACACCAAAATTTCCTAAAAATCACACAACCACTTCCTCACACACAGTCAATCACGCAGACGACGAAAGGAACAAAAAATTACACGAAAAAATTCAACCCACTTGCAACGTCAGTTGTTTCTGCGCATCAACATAAAAATCCCGTGAACCGCCCTAGAAACTCCGTCCCGCCTCGGAAGCCACGCCGAAACCCCACAAAAAAAAGAGCAAAACTCACTTTTATAACACCCCGCCCTTTCTTTCTCTCTATCTCACACACACATACACGGCACCACGGATCTCTCGAGCGCTGCGAATTTGGCACCTGGCTGGGACGCAGGATACAACGAGTGTGGGATACGTGACACTTAAGTTTCTAAGAGACTCTCAAGGGGAACGACGGACTCCGCCTGGTTCATCTACAACCACTACTGAGGCGCTTGCTTGTGGAAGGTCGGTGGTAATGGAATGGAGGGAGGGGATGGGAAAAGAGGGAGAGATGGCGGAGATGGCGATGGAGGAGGTGGGCGAGGGCGAGGGCGAGGGCGATGGTTAACTTCAGCCTGGTAGGACGGATGGTGAAAGGCAAACGAAACTTGCGAAGGAGATGCACCTGTTTGGTGAACGGGAGATGGGAACGTGGGGTTCTGTGGTTCCAGATAGCGCTCCCGTCGACGTATGCGTACAAGTGACTCACGAAGCTGAGTCATTTGTATTCTCTAAGCCGAAAGTTATGTTTTGTTTTTGTTTTTAAATTTTGGAAAGAACGGTGTGAATTAAAAGGAAAAAAGAAACAAACAATCTGGTTCACGCGGACAGTTCAGTCTAGGAAGAAGGCTAGTCACGTAGGTTGGTGGAAACTATCAAAGCAAAAACACATCATTTTTACACTAGGTGTCAACAAACTCCTAGCAAATAGTGTTTTGTCTACACTCACTGCAACAGTAATAATAGGAGATAAGGTGGTTAATGTGCGCCATGACAACAAGCATTGTGTCCTTCCAAGCAAGAGAACAAATCTCGAAGGTGCAAATTTTTTTTAATCTTCAAATAGCTAACGATTCCTCGCATACCATAGTTACCAAAGAATAGCAGATTGCAAAATGTTACTAGCCAAATTGATATTGGGGTTGGCCAAGTTATAGTTTCCTTTTGAGTCATAGAAACTAGGGGTAATTTCAATGCATGCTTCCCTCTACGAAGGGAGTCTTTCCTAGTCAAGCACCTAGCAGATGTGTCCAAAACCATTCCACACTTGTTTTGCGTATTTGCAAGAGTAGATTATATGCTCCATTGTCTCGCGCCACAAGTTAAATTAGTACAAGCATGACTGAAGAAAAAGTAAAGTGTGGAAAAGGTAACCTTAATCTAAAAGGCAATGGCTCAACTATCTAAGCATCATGAATTTAGATGGTGGATTCCATCTTTGATGTCTCAATTAGCTCATAGACCCTATAATTAAAAATTGATATACTCTTTGCTTTAAGAAATTATCAAGTTCCCATATGACGACGAGTTAGGTATCGTATGCCCTACCATAGTTGGGTAGACTATAGAAGTAAGTACCACACCAACACTTGGATTTGAATTTTTGACCACCTCACCAATGTGCCAAGGCCAAAGCCATTGAGCCAAAGCCGCAAGTTCTTTTGTAACAATGTGAATACAAAAGTTGTAGTATGTGAGGTGCTCCATACTTCTATAAAAATTTGAAGCAAAATGTAATCATACTTTAGAAGTTAATGAATCTCATAGTTTGCAACCCTCCAAATTCAATTTTGGCCTTCTTTTCTAAAAGCACTATAATAAATTTTAGGTAGTTAGTTAGTTAGTTTGTTTTGTTTTTTGGTTACATTGAGACCTCCCAAACTGTGTGTCCTGCTGTGGTGTTTTTGTAAAGTTGAAAAGCTCTCGGCAAGGAAGGGGGCACAAGCTTTGTTTCATGGTGATTTGACCTACGACGTGAAAGTTAATGAATTTTAAAGTTTTTATGAATTAGAATATTAAAAAAATTACTTTTACTTTCATTCTAACCATAGCATCAACATGGGGTACACCAATAAATTTTTAAATTATTTTATCAATACCAAAAAATTAGTCACATACCTTGGCATGTCTTTATACATCCTATAACATCCACCTTTGGCGAAATTATCAAAAATTAACCTTTATAAAATTTTTAATGCATTTGGTATTTGTATAAATGGCATTTGAAGACTTTTGATTGAATCAATGGTATAGGATATCATCTTGGCAATCCTCTACAATCTACAAGTTGCCTATAGGTTGTTGTTAGATTGCAATTGCAATGTTTTTGATATAAATGTCATATTAAAAAACTTTTAATAATCAATATAATCTATGTTTTTCAATCACACTTCTACTTTTAATTCCTAAAGGTCGAAACTGTGTTTTTTGGCAACATAGTGATTTTGGGCAGCTCAATATGAATGGAGTTTTCATTCTTTTTTGCTTAAATTTTTGAACAACATGTGCCCAAGGAGTGTCTTTAAGGCCCAACAATTTTCATAACTTTTGACTATGTGGTTCAAAAGTTATTGCATGATATGTAATTTTCAGTGCTCGGCAAGTAGCCAAAAAAATTCTTAAGAAATCACTTTTTTCAAAAATAAAAAATTTGAAATTGAATTTCTAGATTTATATATATGTGAAAAGCTATAAAATCATTCCATGTTGATTTATGAGATGAAAGTTATGAGATGTTCTAGTTTGCAGGTAGTTATGGATTTCCTACTCCAAAATAAACTTTGGAGTCCTTTATTTAACGCAATTTTTAATATTATTTAAAAAAATTTAAATTTAAAAAATAATAATTTTTAATATATATATATATATATAATGTAGATTTTTTATTACTACATTACCACCCTTGGAATTGGAATTTTTCAATTTTATAATTAAATTCTTAACAATTTAGTGTTTTGAATCACTTTGTACTTCTTCCTACCTACTATTTTTTTCCTATATGTTGTGAGATTCCAAATGACCTAAATTTTTTCAAGAATGTAGCCAACTTGCCATGAAGAATGAATCCAAAGAAGCTTTACCATTTTGGACATTTTTTCATACAAATATGACCTTGTGAAGTGTAGTTGTTTGTATTTTCTCAGAGCCCCCCAAAATGATTTTTGTCACTTCAAATGTTAATACTTACAATCTACATGGTGGTAAATTCTGAAATTTTTTCTACACCTTTTCAATCTAGTTCACTACAAGACCCTATGGTTAAATGTGTCCAGAAAAAATTTTCAACTAAAATTTAGTGCTTATATTAGAAATGGTAGCTTAGGAGCGTTTTTTGGTGGAAACGCAGTCTCCGACCTTTAGAGGTTAACTATCGACACTCAACAATGATGCTAAAATCCCAAATGTCAATTCCTTTGACACACTGGATCGTATCTAACAATCTTCAACCTTCTTGTACTTGTATCAAAAATAATCTCAAGTAATAAATTGACATAATATGTATTTTTAAACACCTTTACAAATTCTACAAATAGAAAACACAATTTCTTACACTTTTGGAGTTGGATTTGTATTAGTGAATGATATTATTTGTATGCTAAATGTAATTTTAGAAGTGCAAGATTCAAGTTGGATTTTGAGAAACTAGTTGAAGCAACATAGGTGCAAATATTGACTTTATGTGTTTATAAATTTGAATTAGCTTCTTGGTACAATACTTGGTTGATTGACTTCCTCATGAATTATCTTGTGCATCATGGAGGTAGTTGAATTTCATTAGATAGATTGTATTGATGTATGTCTTTCTTTTGTCTTCATCTTCCTTTGTTGCTACTAGATCTTCCCCTCAATATTTTTGTAGAGCTATTTTACTCTAAGATTATTTGACTATGTTTTCTATAGAAGAATGTCACAACCAAATTGAAGTAGTATCAAAATCTCTAATCATTCCAAAATCTATTGATGGCATCAAAGGTATCTCAACATTTGTTGTTTGGAACCCAATGGATGTGGCCTTGGAGGTTGCAAAAATTAATTTGAAGAACATCGGGTTTATGTAGCTAAATCAATTGTGACCCACACAACTTTATTGTTTAATTGATTTCAACAAAACTATGAGTTGTTGAATAAAAGCCCCAAATAGGGTAAACATTTGCTAGAGGAGTTATTCAAGGAATATCTCCATTGTTTTTCTTAAAAGATTTCTACATTGGATCTTCATCTTTACAAATTTTTAAATTGAAACTTTTGAAAAAGAATTATAAATCATTGTTTTATGCTTAAAGGTTTACCATATTAATCAAGATTGTCACATGGTTCATGTGATTGGGTGTACTCATCAGATAAAGATAAAGAGATGTACCATATGGTTAGAACAAGTGGATTCATGCTCTTAGAGTTTGGATTTAGTATCTAAGATTTAGGGAATTTTTTTACTAGATGTTAGTCATAGTGATACTATTAATGAATAAGTGCTACAACAAAGGATTTTTTTATATGGATTTTCACAATAGAGATTGGGAGACAACAAAAAGATCAAGGCATGAACAACAAGGACCAAAGCACAAACATGAAGATGGAGGAGTAAACAAAAAAGACATGGGTGAAAACATGTGGAAGTTGGGAGGCAAGTGTTGTCACTCATATCCTTTCCATTCATACCCAATACTTATTATTTATGCCTAAATTATATACTTATGCACACATAGGCATAATACACAAACAAGACAAGACCACAATTCATTCATATAAATTATATTATCCTACGGTCAACATGCCATTAACCACATCTAACATACCAAGGGCTTCAATCGAAAGAATAGATTGTATGGGAAAAAACATACTATCAAGAATTGTATCAATCATGTTGATAATATATCAATGTATTTTAGATATAAATTAAATATCAAATGAACGGATACAAGAATTGAACTAATTCTTTGTATTCTCTAGATTGGTGTTTAAATTGTTGAATTAAATATTTTATTGTCAATATTAATAATATTTTGAATAGAATATGGCATACAAATTGCATTGGCTAAATTTTTTATTTATTTAGATGAAATTAATGACATTATTATGTAGTCTATTCCATCTAAATCTCCACTAAAGATTCAAATAAACTCTAAAGGATCAAGCTACATTTTAGAGCTACATAGAAATTTTAGGCAAGTAGGTGTGACTAGACATTTCCATATTTTTGGCCCAAATTTTAATAGACGGTGGGAACAAAGAATATATTCCATATGCTCTAAATTTCATGACATTTGGAAATATGAATCAAAAGTTATAGCCTAATATGTTGCTTTTTTTAATAACTAAGTAGTTTGGGCAAACTAGAAAAAATCACATTTTTCAAAAACAAAAATTGAAATTGGTTTTCTAAAGTTACATATACATAAAAAGATTTGAATCATTCCATTTTGATCAATGGATCAAAAGTTACGAGGGAATTTTTTGTTTGCAAGCAATTATGGATTCCCTACTCTAAAATAAACTTTGAAATCCTTCATCTTATCCAATTTTCAACATTTTTGGAAAAAAAATAAAAGCATAGGATGTAGATATTTTATTAAAACATTTCAACCATTGGAATTGGCATTTTTCAATTCCATTATTAAATTCTTAAAATTTTTGTATTTTGTATCATTTACTACTACTACCTACTTCCTATTTTTTTCCTATATGTTGTACAATTTCAAACAATCTAAAATTTTTCAAGCATGTGGCCAACTTGTCTAGGAAAGATAATCCAAAGAAGCACCATCATTTTGGTTATTTTTTTTTTATAGAAAAGTGAGCTTGTGAAGTGCAGTTGCCCTACTTTTTGTAGGGCAAAAAAAATGATTTTAGTGAATTTGAATGCTTATATCTTGCAATCCATGCAGTGGAGATGTTTGAAATTCTTACCACATAATTTTGACCACATGAAATTTTACCACATGCTACAAGATCCTATAGTTTCATATGTCAAAATAAGTTGTTTATAAAAAATTTAGTACTTGTACTAAAAATGAAAATTTTCAAGTGTTTTTGATGAAAACATAGTTATAGAACTTTAGAAATTAAAGACCTTAGAATTTAGCCAATGTTTTCTACTAGCTTATATTTACATAATTGATGGTTAAAATTTTCTTTTGAAGAATGAAAACAAATATTATATTAGTGGTAAAATATTTATGTCTTATTATTAGTCTTATCATTACTTAATACGATATAAATCTCCACAACCATAAAGAATAAATTCAACAATTACTCAAATTATGCAACCATTGGATTCTTTATAGTAATCAATAGGATTCTATTGAAATCCTCCAAATTTATTTCAAACCAACATCTTTGAAGTTATATTATATTTCATAACAACTTTAGAATATATATATATATCATTGTTTTACAAAGCTTAATTAGGGTGGGTCTTATTAGGTATTTATCAATACATCAAATGGTTTCAAAGATACATGGGTTGAAAACACATGTATAAATAAAATCTAAGATTTCTAGTAAGATTTCAAAAAACAAGTCCATAATTGTGTGTGTATGTGTGTGTGTGTGTGTGTGTGTGTGTGTATATACACATATACATATACATAGCCAACTATAAAAATACAATTTTTGAATTTTACATGTGAATGCTTTTCAAAATTTATTATATTTAAAGCTCTTAATTTTGAGCATATTTGCTCAATGAAACGTTATTGAAAGTTTTTCATTTCCATGTTAGATGCAATTTTTGAATTCATAGTTCCATTTTTTCAAAACCGCAAAGCCAAAATTTTATATTACTACATTACTTTGCTACCAACACATTGTCCCAATCATGTTCCATGTCAATATTGCATATCTCATTACAATCACATGTACAATCTTTAGTTTTCTAGGGTTGTAATTATAGAAAATTCTATGTGAAATTGGAATGGTTTTAAATTTAAGAGACTTTCATATTTTTATTTTTAGATTCTTAGGTGTATTAAATTTTAATTTTAAAATTTTGGAGATTAAAGAATAATTTTAAATGTGGACTTAGCCCTATGTATTTATTTTTGTTTCAAATTTTTAGAACTGAAATGTTAGTGTGTAAAGTGTTATAGTTCTTTGAAATTCTTTGTATTTACTTTACACTTTTCTTCTTCACCAATGTATAAAATTTTCATAGAAACAAAGTTTAATCCCTAAGTAATGGCCACACTATATTTCACACTTTTTGATGTATGAGGTGTAGTTTTCAATACAAATTTTTTTTTTGAATTAGAAAGCTCCAAACAAGTTGAGATTTTTACTAGAGTATGAATGTGTTAGTACAAAGAGAAAATAATTTTATAGAATTTTTAAACATTGTAACATGGACCAAAAAATTGTTATGTACATAAAATGATTTAAAGTGCATAAATGTGGTGTATATAGTGACTTTGTGTAGATGCAACATCTATAGACAGTATTCAAATGCAATTTCAATTTTTTTCTTTTTGTACTTTGAAATCAAGGTGCATACAAATTTGCACTTTTTTCTTCTACAAAATCAGCCTACTACAACTTTTTAAGAAGTTTGTACCCTAATGCTTGTCCAAATGTAAAGCAATCTATAATATGAGATCTAAGCTTAATAGAGGTCAGAGTTGTGTATGTTTGAAACATTCTATAAAATTGACCTTTCATTCCATGCATGACATGTGAAATGATACAATCTTGGGTACTAGTGATTGGTGCCCTTGGTGAAGTAAGACCTAGATACAATGGTGACATTACTTGGTATAATGTTTTTATGTAAATTATAATGCTTGGATAACATTACTTGTATAATTTGAAAATCTTTCCAATACTATCATGAAAGTGGTGCAATTAGCATTTCAATGTTTTTTGAGACCACAATGTCTCCCCTAGACCATTTAGGATTTAAAAGATATAGGAGGCATGTCCAACAATGCTAGTGTTTAAATGAAAAATGTGAGTCTATGAGCCTTGAACCTAATTATAGGTATGTACCTATAACTATTTGATGATGTTTATAATATATGAACCTATAACATAAGTACACTATAACATGAAAAGAATCTACAATATAGGTACCCATAATATAAACACCTATAACCATAGAAAGTGTCTATAATATAGATTTTTAGGCTTATGGGCTTATAGATTCTATGCTCATATGCTAGCACTCCATAAGGCATGTCTATGATACTTTTATTTATTCCATAAATATGAAAACTTTATAAATTGATAATTAAGAACAAACTTGAAGTAATATTTAAATGGAAGTAATTTTCATAAAGTTGATAAATTCAACACTTTATACATCATCTCTATTCTTAAAAATTGGATCTAAATACTACAAGAGAAAGGGGTGTTTTAAGTGAGTTTTTAAATATAGTCTAAGACATAAGATTATAAGTAATGACCTTTAACTCCTAAAGGCCCAAGTACCATTTCTTGGCATTATAGATATTTTGGACAACTCACTACAAATGGAATTTTCAGTTTTCTTTTCTTTGAAATTTTCACAGAATATGTGGGCGAAGAGTAGCTTTAAGGCCCAACAATTTTCATAACTTTTGACTATATGGCTGAAAGTTATTGCATAATATGTAGTTTTGATGCCACAGCGAGTGGCTCAAAAAATTTCTTAAAAATTACTTTTTTGAGAAATAAAATTTGAAATTGGTTTTCTAGATTTACATATACATAGAAAGCTTTGAATCATTCCATTTGGAATAATGAAGTGGAAGTTATGAGAAGTTTTAGTTTGTGGGCAATTATAGATTTTTCACTTTAAAATAAACTTTGAAGTCCTTTATTTAACCCAATTTTCAGTATTTTTATAAAATAAAAATTTTATATGAAGAAGATTGTTTATTACAACATTACAACCGTTGGAATTGGCATTTTTCAATTCCATAATAAAATTCTTGACAATTTAGTATTTTGAATCATTCTCTACTTCTTTCTACTTACTATACTTTTTCCATATATTGTACAATTCGAAATGATGTGAACTTTTTCAAGCATGTAAGCAATTTGATTTAATGAATTTCAAGAGACACAACCATTTTGGAGATTTTTTCATACAAATGTGACTTTGTAAAGTGCAACGACCCATATTTTCACAAGCCCCAGAAAAGGGTTTTTGTCAATTTAAATGTTAATGTCTTGCACTCTACACAATGGAAATTTCTGAAATTTTTTCCTCATCTTTTCAAGCTAGTTTAATACAAAATCCTATAGTTACATGTGTCCAAAATGTTTTTTTTTCTAAAATTTGGTATTTGAACTAAACATCACAATTTTGGAGCATTTTTAGTGAAAATATAGTCTTGGACCTTTAGGGGTTAAGGAGATTTTCCGTAAAAATTTACTGAAAATACATGTGTTTCTAATGAAATTTTGCTAAAAATTCCCTTAAAAGTCATTACACATAATCTTATGTCTTAAGAGTCCTACATTTAAAAACTCATTTAAAACATTTGTTTATCTTGTAGTGAAATGAAACGATATTATTTTAAATATAGATTTAAAAAAATTATTATTATTATTTTTTGATTTAAAAAAAATTCTAAATATATAATAAAATTACATATTATTCTGATTTAACGAAATATAAATCTTAAAAAAAATTTATTGATACATCATGTACTCAATTTCATCCTATATTGTTCATTCCATCAATTTCTTCCAAATATATTCTAAATTTTACTGTATGTTATAAATATTTTTTGAACATATTTATAACTTTTACAAATTTTGATTCAAGTGAACCTTGAATGTGTATCAAAGATGCTATGGCTTAAAAAGTCAAGTGCCCTCAAAATGAAAATCAACTTAGATAGCCCTTCATAAAAACCATATCTTTCAAACATTTGCTTGTAATTTTTTCTTCATTTCACTTCACAATGATGAACTTTAAGCTTTACACCTACTGCATTTAGAGTTTTTTCATTTTATTAATGTTGCAACATAACTTTACAAAATTTCTTATTAATGATTAATCCCTAAATGGTTTTACTATGTTTTCACGAAAATCACTCCAAAATTGCCATTTGTAGTACAAATATCAAATTTTAGAAGTAATTTTTCTTAGACACATGTAACTATAGGATCTTGTAGTAAGCTTGTTTGAAAACATGTGGAAAAAATTTCAGAAATTTCACTATATAGATTGTAAGATATTAGCATTTGAAGTGACAAATTTCCTTTTTTTGGCCCTTCGAAAATCTAGGCAAGTGCACTTCATAAGGTCACATTTGTATGAAAAAATGTTCAAAATGATGGTTACTCTTTGAATTAATTTTTCAAGTCAAATTGGCTACATGCTTAAAAATTTCAAATCATTTGGAATCATACAACATATAGGAAAAAAATAGTAAGTAGAGAGACATACGGAATTATTCAAAATACTAAATTGTTAACAATTTATTTATGGAATTGAAAATTGCCAATCCCAATGGTTGTAATGTTGTGATAAACAATCTACATCCAATGATTTTATTCTTTTTCCAAAAGATTGAAAATTGAGTTAAACAAAGGACTTCAAAGTTTGTCTTAGAGTAGAGATTCAATAACGACTTGCAAACTCCCACAAACTAAAACTCCTCATAACTTTTGACTCATTGCTCAAAATGGAATGATTCAAAGCTTTAAAATATACATAAATCTAGACAACAAATTTCAATTTTTAATTTCTTAAGAAAATGATTTTTTAGAGAAATATTTTTTTGTTGTCAAGCAATGAAAAGTATATATCATACAATAACTTTTTAACCATGTAATCAAAAATTATGAAAATTTTTGGGCCTTAAAGCCATTCCTTGGGCACATTTTGTGTTAAAATTTCAACAAAAATAAATAAAAACTCCATTCGTAGTAAGCTACCCAAATTTTTTATGTTGCCAAAAAACGCAATTTGGGCCTTTAGGGGTTAATGTAGGTTTTATAAATAATTGGAAAAGGTTATATTTTTGTTACACCTAAATTCTATATCATCACTTTTCTTTACTATCATCATATTATGATTTATTTCATGTTAACATTCTATGAATTCACTCATTATATTCACATGCATTTGAAGGCATCTAGATGATTTTAAGTGTAGAAACAAAAAATATTTGACCCACAAAAATTCATACCCAAAATGCACGAAGGTAGAACAATCCATTATGGTCAAAAGACCCATTTTAGACACCTAGGAAATGACCCCATTACAAGGTTTTTTCAATAAATGAGATTTAGGCCACAATCAATGTCTTAAGTGATGATAATGGAGTAATTAGTGATTACAATAGGAACTTCCATCTTTTGAGTGTAAATTCATTGAAAGAAGTGTTTTTTTAGGCCTTCATATTGTGGTCATGTTAAAAAACATCTATACCTGAAATGAGGTTATTTGTTTTGTTTTGTTTGTTTAAAAGCTCCAAAATTGTTCATTGCCCTAGTTGCATTCTTAGTATTGTTACAAAGCCCTTTGCGAAGGGCCAAAGAAGATTGCCCCCTTTATTGCCCTAGCTAAGGATAAATGGTAAAATTGCCTTCTATTTTTTACCATATAAATTTTATACTTTTTCACTTCTACAATCTAATTTTGGGCCTCTAATTGCAAATATGTTTTCCTAATTTGCATATTTTATAATGGATGGCAAATAAAAAATTCCAATATTTTTTCCAAGGATAAAACACAAGGCAATAAGGATATCAACTCTCTTTAGCCTTTGTGAAGAATGGTGCATGAACTTTGTTTCACAGCATTCTAACTCATGGCAAAAAAGATATTGAATTTTGAAGTTCATATGAATTGAAAAATTAAAAAAGATTATTTTATCTTTATTTTATTTATTATATTGTAGCATCAATGCAAGGCACACTAAACATGATTGCTTTAGGTGAGTAAAATTACCATTATCAATACACTTATGGTTGGTTTAGGAATAAAGGAGCAAACCCATTTCTAATCAGCATCCCATTTCCAATCAACTGTACCATAGGTGATAGCTTATGTACAAAAGGAGCAATAGAATGTTCAGGAATTTTACATTGAAACTATAAAATAATCACATTATGTACATTGAAAGCCACAATGATTACCTATATTGCTTTTGTAACCATAAAATAATCACATTATGTACATTGAAAGCTACAATGATCACCTATATCACTTTTGTAACCATAAAATAATCACATTATGTACATTGAAAGCCACAATGATCACCTATATCACTTTTGTAACTAGTCTATGGTTGGAAATTGGTTTGTCTACTAATTGGAAATGGGACAAAGAGAATCTTCACGAAAAAAATTTATAATAATTTTGTTCTTGAGAAAAAAATGTCAAAAATTATGAAATCCTTCTTAAGTCTATTTCTCTACATGGAGAAATTTTCTCCTCAACCTCAAATATAGGCTAAATTGCTTAAGTGATTGAACATCACATTTCAAAAATTGATAACAATTTCATATTTTGATGAAAAAATATAATTTCAATTGCTCTTGCCATTTCTAAGAATCATCTTTTTAATGTAAGTGGGATTTAAAAAAAAAATTCAGCAATGGCATGAGGGCAAACTTCTAATTTTGCCCATGGTGGGCTGCTCTACCTCAGTTTTAAACATGGCAGTCAAGTAACAGACTGCAATGCTACAAATTTTGGTCACATGTCCTCCAAATTATTCCATTTCAAAATGAAACTTTACAAATCTTCAATCAAAAAATAACTTTAAGGCACCGCAATGAGAAGTTCATAAACTCATGCAAATAGCAGTTGTCCAATTCCAGCACAGCACTCAGACATTTGATGCATTTAAAACAACATAAAAAGCGACAACAATCAGATGAAAACTGCTGATTCCTAAATTTTTCAGACAAATTAGAAATCCACGACAGTCCCCAAACTCCCATTTCAAGAGCAAAAGGGTTGGCTCAACATCATGCTCCCACTGTTTTTTATTTCTTTGAAAAAAAGATCCTGTCAATTTATACAAAGAGAAAGAAACAATTCAATCAGGCTTCCGAGGGGGCGGGGACTGAGTGACGGTGAGCGTGATTTGCCACTTTTAAGGGAGAGGAATGTCATGCTCCCTTTCACAAGTGCTCACCCTTCCTGAAGAAAGCAATCTCTAGCTACCTGTACATGCACTGAAATCCATTGAATACTATATCGTGTCCTATCTTGCCAAACCCCTTCCATTTCCACTCCCAGATGGAGTGTGGGAATGACGTGCACCCAACATCTTTGTTGCAACACTAGTAGTGGATGGACATGTGCACTAAATTACAGCACTACCAGCACCCCAAGTGAGTTTATTAGCAGAACAGGAACATGCCCACCTAACCAACAATGACGTATATCGCATAGATGATCCCAGGGATGTATCCTAAGATCGTGAGCACGAGGCAAATCCAGAACTCGCTCTGCAATTCAACAAATCAAGGGTTAGAATATGAATCAGCCAATTTGGTAACATAGATTTGAAATGTGATCCTGTGGCTTCCCAAATTTGCGGCCTTAGCAGAATCTGAAAAGCGTCATGTCGTTCGTCTCCCAAGGAAAATGTCTGCAAACTCTGAGGCGTATTCTTTACTCGCCTAAAAATTTACACTAAGCGAAGGCAAAAATCACTATGTAGTCTTGATAAAAGCAAATATTAGACAGTGTAGCCTCGACAGTTTTGCTATGGCTAAATGTTCTTGAAAGCATTGAACCCACAAAAGCTAGAGATCTCTACAAAATGTGGGTTCGTCGTAGCCAGTTATGAAGCAGAGAATGACAAGCACAGGAATTTTCTTGAGCATGAAAACCAAGTAGTTCAATACTGCGGTACTACAATCGTTCATCACAACACTCACGGTCATCACCATGGCAACCTACAGCTTATGTTTGCAATGAAATGAACCTCCGATCGAACAGAGTTGTGTGAAAAGATCGATTGTACTCACCTGGAGACCATACTTGAGGAAAACGCCCAAAGGCGGCAAGAGGATGGCCAGGAGCACATCCACGAACGTGTAAGCGCCCCTTGAACCGATCGGCATCTCGTCAAATGCTCAAAAAAAGATATTAGGTCTTTGAGGTTCAGCACTAGGATACAGCAAGAACAGATCAATGCAGCAATTGTATAGAGAAAACCTTACTAATGTCAGCAAAGAAAGTTAGAGCAGTCTCATGAAGAGGACGCTAGGAAGCCTTCCGCCCTTATACCCGCCCCCCGAAGTCCGGCTTCTAATTAATGGCTATTCGACAAGTGGCCTTCTGCGCTGGCGATGTTCATGCACTGGGCACACAGCTGGGGCTCCCTCCGAATGCCATGTAGCACAGGAATGCTGCAAAGAATTGTATGAAAGCACCGCTTTCAAAGGGCTTCTGGTACCTAGAATTTGACGACTGGTTCAAAATACGGAGGGCCCTGCAAAACTGGGTTCCAAACTTCCAACCATGGCCATCGATTCATGCATAAAAAAATCCAGGAACAGAACCCAAGGCACCATGCACGGACCTATATTTAGCTGTATTCTCACCCACCATAATGGTGGCAGCGAGAAAGGTTCAATGGCCGAAGCAAATATCTAAAAGTAAGACTTTATATATACCGGATCCCCTAGAAGTTCTAATAACCTCTGACACAAAGAAGGGGCTCCTGTAGACAAGAATGCTTGATCATCATCAGTTAACCCAATTCCCTAATATGAGTATGGCCGTCGGCAAACGTTGATTTGGAGTCCGAACCATTCTTGGCTTCTGGCGCAGGCTGCTTGGAAGGTCAAATCTTTCAGATGGTAAATTCCCAGGCCTCTGAGGATTATTCTCCCTTGGCACTCAATGAAAAAATTCATTTCAGAGGCAAAAAAGGAGCCAGGCTTCTGAGGTGCAAAAGTTCATTGTGCAATGGGAATAATCGTACAACTTTGTTCATTCCCCGGTGCAATGGTTCACTGTGAAGTCAAAAAGCTATCAGTCTTGTTACAAGGACGAAGATGATTACTTAAATAATCTTGCCAGTTTGAAGGTGTCGTAGTTTGAGATAATCCGTGTTTATCTAAATGAAATGAAACTCTGCGTTGCAACAGTCTCGAAGCCAAGTTCCTCTTCTCATTGAATTACACGTTTTTTGAAAATTCAGTGTGGGATCTGCAGTTCTGCACCAGTATTCCTAGTACACGAATAACAGAACAATAACTTCTCAATAACCGAATCCAATGCATTGATCTCATCTCACATCATTGAACATGGCGGAGGCGTTAGGATAGGGATTGTCCGTGGACTTTTAATCCTACTAGTGCATAAGTTTTACAGCACAAATAACAGTCAAATTGACATAATCAATACACCATGATGCGGACCATTAAACAACTAAGCGTCCCTTCGGGAGCGCAAAACCTAAATTCGGTGACTTCCCTTCACTGACAGCTGAAAATGGAAAAAAAAAAATTGATCAGAAAACAACGTGATCTCTGATTCTAGAAGAACAGCATGAGCTCTGGAAGACGTCAAGTTGAAACTCAGCATATGCCATAAATATATGATACAAGCGGTCTGCCGTCGACTACAGGGAGAAACCAGTCAAGCCAATATTACACGGACCGTATGCAACCCAGGAAAAACAGGCAGACAAACATGGACAGGATGTTTGGTCACGAGAAACTTATCCTAGGAAACTGGGGAGGGCTGTAGCTGGTACCATACGTGTCTCTCAACGGCGCTGGGGGCCACCGAACAGGTGATCTTCGTGACACTATGGAGTATGGCATGCCCTTGTCCACTTTTGGAACATAATTTATGTCATTAGGGTCAGGTGGTTGCTCACGCAATGTCTCCACACCACGACTAATGTTGAGTGAGATTTTGCTAACTCGCACTGGACTCGGTTCTTCAATGGGACTGATGTCAGGTGAGAGAACCGCTGGCTTCAGAATCGGCGACGTGCTTATGTCGTTGTAGGGGTTATTATTCACATTGCCTCTACCCTTAATTTCCTCCATTGCTAGCAACCATTCGACACTCTTCGCCTTCAGAATCTCGGACCTGCTTAACCACGTGCTGAACGACACACTTCCCCTCCTTTTCGGATCTTGCTGCTTCGGTTTCTTGGGAATTCGAATGGGGAAACATGAGCTTGGAGCTCTCGGTAGTGACAAGCTCTTTTGAGAGTCAACACTCTTTTGGGAGTCACTTGCTAAGCTCCCGCTCCTTGAATCTTGAGACGCTACCTGTGACGACTTTCTTCGACTCGGCCTCTTGGCATCCACGTGTAAGAGACATCGTTTAAGACCCTTCTGAGGTAGAGCATTGCATACGAGTCCGTTTTCTAATATCACACCGCACCGATCTACAGGAATACTGATTTTAGTGAATTCACGGTGCTTTGCAGACTTCCCACCAATGATCATCATATGCGGACTCTTTTTCAATAACATGAATAAACCACGCCTTTCACTTTGACCTGGCAGCCTCCGTACCTTCCCCTCTGCCGGTCTGTGCGCAGCAATCTTGATACCGACGACCTTTCTCATGAACGGAATTCCAACCCATTTCGAGCTTCCTCTAGAACAACAGGATGTGTAGGATCCTCGTTTGCCAGACATAATCTTCGCCAGGATGTCTTGAGACCGCGTATGGGAATTCGCTCCCCTATTCCAAGCATAGTCGAAGGCCTCCGTCAAATCTGATACTACATACTCGGCTACCTCTTTGTTCCGGGTCTGTACAACACACGGCATTGGCACCTTCTCAGTGCCTCTCATACAACGAAGCAGATTATCCATTTATGCAAACGAATTGATTGCAGCTTCTGGAGAAGCTCAGCAGATGCAAAGCGGCCAAACTCACTAATCTGATGTTGCAATCTGCAGTTGTTGCACATTATCCATATCATGATTTGCAATATGGTAGAATATGCACTCACCGACGCCCACCGATACGCTATAGAGCATCCTATTGCGAAAACCTCAGAAAACAGCCGAGGGCCACGCGGGGTCTCTCTGGGAGGACCCAACTCCGGCACGGAAATGCGATCTTCGGGAATGCTCAAGTGCTTCTCCAATCTGCTGCTCCTCTTGCCACCGAATCGAATGTACCTATCCTCCGATGCTGACTGACTATATTTGTTCAAATGCTCTTCACCACTGCTAGAATGAACGTCCTCAAACTGCGCGAAGTTCGACTCTGGGAACTTAAGTGTATAATCTTTCCTGGACATCGGAGACTTCGGGGATCTGCAAAGACCACAAAACCGAAAGTAAATGAAGAAATTCATGCACCTTTTCAACAAATTACTATCTCACGGAACCAGAGCATTGTGACGGAGAACGGTTGAATATTACAGATTCCAGTTTTGTATTTGTGTCTATTGTCTATTCAGTGTAAACTCTCATTTTTCCAACATCCTGTGTAACGTCTCAGACGTAATTGACAAACGTTGGAAAAACGTTCAAATTGACGCTGAGGTAGAAAGTCGCAACGTTCTCGGATGCCGTTCTTCATAACTATATTCCAGAGTAATATGAAAAGTGAGACTCAGGAGATTAGGTTTCGAGGATTAACCTTGGGCCTTCAAGATGAGCGCCCGCTTGGCCATACCGCTGCAACCTCTTGCGGATGTGATCAGCATGGCCGACGTAAACGACGATCACGTCTTCGGATTTCAACTTCCGTCCGTCCGTGTGATCCAATGCCTTCCAGACCGGCAGTGTCAGGCCGAGCTCATACACCCCAGACCCCACATGCGGGTTGGGGAGATTGCGAGACCGGAAACGCTCGCCTCCTTCTCTCCCCGAAGCGCACTCCTTCCAGTCGGAAGGACTCACCAGAATCTGAAAATCCCTCAACCCTGCCACTTCAATCGACACTCCCGCGCCGCCCCTCTCACAACTAATTCAAAATACAAAATTCAAGAAAATTCAAGCTCCAAAAAGGGGATGCAGGGATGGTGCTCACCTTCCAGTCAGAGAAGCACTTGTCGTGCTTCACGGCGTCGTAATCTTCTCGCCTCCACCGAGACGCCATGCCGCAAGCATGACCCACCGCCCTCTGCAACCCTCGACACCCTATCAATCCTCACTCACGCCATCATTTCCTCGTTGCTTCTTCGACACCGCCAAAATATCCCTCGGCCACCCATTTTCAAGCCGAAAGAATCTGATGCTTCCCTACCACTATTAGCAATTCCACCGACGAAAAATCTCCTCCACCTTATGAAATCACAACACCCTCACCCTCACATCCTTCCTCACACTGCAAGAAGAATCCCCGAGAATCTTTCTTTCCATGCATACAAACCAAGATCTTCTTCGCGCCGCCAATTTCGCTACCATCCTTCTCCTGATTCAGTCACATCCCTCTGCTCCCCAGAATTTGAACCTTGTCACATGCTCGAACTTACACACATCATCATCCTCATACAAATTCTCCAAGCCCGAGGATCCCATCGTGACCATGTGCTTGGAAGAGCCCGCCCTTGCACTCATTCACTCACTGCTTTGCCATTCCAATGCTGCCTACGTCGACAGTAAACTTTCTCAGCGAGGAGACACGCAGACGCTCTAGCACTGTACATCCATATCCACGCCACAAGCTTTTCAGCAAGTCTCCGTCAGCTGAGCTTATGCGAGGCTAGTTTTCGAGCTAGCAGAATCACTCCCTCGCATTGGGTTCCTCGGCCCGCCAATGACGCAGCAAAAGCATCACTCCAGATAAAGCAAATCTATGGAGAGCACATCATTCGTCAGTCAGGTGGGGCCTGGTCAGCAATTTGCACGGCTGGCTGGCTCCTCCGCAGAATCTGCATCACGGCGGAACTGGACTGGATGCACGCACGAACCCTCGGCCAGTTTGGCCACTCTCGCCACCATCGCTCCACCGGAAAAAACCCAAAAAACATCTAAAGAAAGCCGCAAACCAACCAAACAACAATAACAGAGAGTTAAACCAAATCGATTATAAAACCCGCACAATTTGTAGGATTTCAGGTAAAACTTCGCTCCGATACGTACGGAGAGGAAAATTCCCTCTTTCTCGCGCTGGTTTGGTAGTCACTGACATACCTTAGACCACCGAAAACCTAGAAAAAAAACACCCAGTTACAAACCGATAAAACAAGCAAGATCTAAGTCAAGAAATTGAAAAAAAAATCGGGAAAAATCGGGAAAAAGTTGGGGATGGGTCTATGCGAGTGGTTGACATTTCATTCATGACATACTTTTCCTGGAATCGGATGGAATCGGATGGAATGATTGGACGACGGCGCGGCGCAATCGGAAACTCGGAGGAGAAGGCCAGACGGACACTGGGATTTGTATCGTACTTACTTGAGCCGGGTATTCGAAGGATTTTTAGGATGAATGTGTGATGATTGCGTCTCTGTTCGTTGGGTTGCTTTGGGTGAAAAAGGCGACGGGCTACAGTGTTGTAGCGCCTGGAATCCTGGATGAAATCCCAGGAACGAACTGCGTGGACCAACTGTGAGTGACGGAGGGGTACCAGTGGTTCTGAATAGAAGTCTCTAGAATCTCCGAAAAGTGCGAAAAATAGAAGTGTCTATAGCAAGAGGCTTTAGCGGCCCATTCAAATGGGAGACCTAGATTTACTACCGTAGCAAAAGAAATATATTCAGATAGCAGCAGTCAAGATAAACAGGAAATCGGCTACTTTTGATTGGTGCAGAAATCATTTTTATTTGTTTGATGGCTTGTTTTGGGTAGTTGGCTGTATGCTTTTCGGTGTAATAATTATTGTGGACCAGAGCAATGTCAATAGTTTGGGACCATTTCCTATTATGGTAGAAGTATCTATTTGCAGTAACTGAAGCATTTCAGCATTTCAGCCTGTAGGATTTGGGGAATTTGTAGGATTCGGGGAACTTGTTTGTTGGAAATTGAGCTCTATGTGTGCAAACACAATGTTGAGGAAGAATGCAAGAAAAAAGATTGAATTTTTTTTCTCAAGAATGAATATTTTATTCAATGTAAAAGTAGATTTTTCATTCGGACCCATTCCAATCTCATAGACTCACCTATTATCATTAGCTTTGGCACTTTTCCTTGAGCAAGGAGGGAAGAGAGATAAGTGGATGAGAAGGTAGAAATGAAGAATTTGTTTCAATGAACTATGGTTCCAATTATTGTTCACAATAGGTCAACCCATATAGTCATCATTATGAAAGGGGGATGTTTGAAAAAGATACTTCTACCTTGACCACTCACTACCCAGCTATGGCCATAGTGTACAATGGATGCTTCTCCACCAATGTAGAGAGTGAATTTCTTGTGGCCTCAATTTTCACAATAAGAGTTGAATTCACCATTTTGAATGATTCTTACCTTCAAGGTGTGTGGAACGTGATTTCTCAATTGGATTTTTGTGGACTACATTTTCAAACTATAACATTTGATTTTGGATGTTTTTATACTTTCCTAGCTTTTTCAATGGATGAAGAACATCTCCCAGGACAATGATAGGTTAAGGATTGGACTATTGTAATGAATAAAGAAAGGTGGCATTATTTGGGAGTTGTATACTAGTGTCGAGTGTAGATGTCATTGAAATTTGGATATTATTGGTTTGAAATATTGTTATTCCAACACTTTACAAGGTTGGTTTCTAATTTATCATACTACCTTTGATACAAGTATTGGAGTACTAACATTCAATCAACCCCTAAAGTTCTTTCATATTTAAAGGCTCAAAACTACTTCAAAGTACTAGTCTCCAAAGCAAGGCTAAAATCTTCATCTGTATTATTTTTTAACAAATCAAAGTATAAGATCTTTCAGTGAACTTGTTAGAGTACACCCTTCTAAAATTTCAGAATAAAAAACCTTACCAATTGCAAAATCATGATGCTTGAGTTTCAAAAAGAAGTATTAATTTTCAACTCTTCCCCAAATGGTTAGATATCATCTTTAAAAGATTTTTCCCCAAAATGTGTGGATCCTCAAACTTGCAACTCTCCATAATATATTGAAGAAACAAGTTGGAAAGATATATAAAAAGTTTTCAATTTTTTTCATATTCATACTTGAAAAAAATCACAAGCAAAACGAAGTAAAGAATGATTTGAAATACTAATTTGTTAAGAATTTAGTTAAATAATTTTAGGACTTAAAAGTTCGTTTTTAATTAGAGTAGAGATTCCATAACTACCTATAGGAATAGTATTTTTACCTAATTGGAAAAACAACAAAGAGGTAGGGTTCAAACACTGGGGAGGTAATTTGCTAGGTTTGTTATACTAGGTTGTCACTTACTGACTTATCATAACGTATTGGTTTCCTTTCACTCATGTACATCAATTGTTCTCCGATTTGGACCTTAACTTGTCTTTAGTTAACTTTTAAATACATAATTAGCTCCATATCCATTTGACTCCACAATTTCCAATTGTTTACTACAATGACACTCCTCTCTTACCTTTTAATTATCTTTCATTTTGTATTTTCTAATTTATCTCTTTTGATATTTTATTATTAATTTATTTTTATATTTTATTTTATACAAACTCAAGCATAATAATTTAATTTTTCTCTTCCAATTGTATCTCTTTCACAATGGGTTTCTTTTGCTTCATCCAATTGATACCAAATTCCACTCAATAAAGCTCCCACTTGGTATTTTCACACAATACTCAACATACACATATACCAACTTCAATATTTTTTTAAATCTCTTCTTAAATTAAACTCCAATTGTCTCACATCACATCACATCAACTATCTAATCTCTAATTCTAACTTTAAAGTTTTACTTCCTTTTTTCCAAGAAAGGAGCTTCAGTTTCTCTCCCACATGAACATTAAATTATAATTTGATCTTTTTCTAAACTTATGCATCTTGCAATTGCTTACAAAACTAACAAGCGGTTCCCCCATTGGAAGTTTGGTTAACTATCCAAATCAATTGGCTTAACTCCCAATTGGGCTATTTTTACACTATTTCTATCTTATTGGCTTCTATAAGCCTATTTGGCTAGCTAAATCCAACCTAATTGGTAATTCAAAATGTTCTTAGCAAAAATTTTACCAATTTGGTTTCTACTATATAAATCTTTTGTTCACATTGCCCACAAACAAAAATTCCTTATAATTTTCATGTCATTAATGAAAATGGAATGATTCAAAGCTTTCAAAGTATATATAAATTTCAAAAACCAGTTTCAATTTTTTATTTATTTTAAAAGTGATTTTTTTGAATTGCCTAGGTTGTAAAAAAATCAAATATCATACAAAAACTTTTTAACTATGTAGTCAAAAAGTTACAAAAATTGTTGTGCTTTAAAAACACTCCTCAACTACATGTGTGAAATTATTTTTTAAATAATAATAATTCCATTCATAGAAAGGTGCCCAAAATTAATATTTTGCCAAAATAAAAACACAATTTGGTCCTTTAGGGATTAAAATACTACAGTTGTTAATCAACCTTGGAGGTTTCAATTTTTTTTTTTAAACCTAACCTCATGTTATTACTATGAGTTTAATTCAAAATGCTGTAAGAGTATCATTAATATAGTTCAAAACTTAGAATCAACTAGTAGCTACTATAGTGGTTTTGAGTACAACTATTGCGATTTCATGAATTACAATTACAATGGAAAAATTATTGTTATTCAAAATTTAATCCAAGTTAGTTTCAAATTTATCATATTATCTTTGATGCAAGCATTGCATTAGTAACATTCAATTAAAATACCATGATTGTTAACCATCCTTGGAGATTTTAATTTTTTTTAAACCTAACTTTATATCATAATTATGAATGCAATTCAAAATGCCATAAGAGTATTAGTAATGTAATTCAAGAAATTGGAATCCATTAGTAGCTACAATAGTGGTTTTAAGTACAACTATTACAATTTTATGAATTTCAATCAAAGTAGGAAATTACAATAAATACAATAAATTTTTGTAGTACTTGAGGTTCTACTAAAATACAAGATCATAAAGTTCATTCCTCTTTGTAGTGTTGTATTAGATTCTTGAGCTATATATACATCAAACACAATTTCTACAAATTATTCATATACTAGCTTGAGTGCTAGTACAAATGAATTACAAATACACATCACCCATTCAATAATTGAGCAGTCTTGGCTAATATCTTTGAGCATATTCATGTAACTTGCATTTCCAAAAGTTGAAACTTATAATAATACATTGATGTTTACAAGGCATTCGTAATTTTATTGATCCCTTTGTTTTTTTGTTCACATACATTTTGGAACTAGTAACCTCAAGTTAATGACACACTTTGAAAATTCATATCATTACCCGTCAATTTCTCCAAAACCCAACCTACATTGCACACATGTGTATATCGGTATGTGCTTGTTGGTTGTGTTTTATATTATAGTTGTAATATTGATCACTTAGTGAAAAATAAATTGAAATAGATGTCAAATTGGTTGGAATTTTTTTAATTTGAAAACAATTTCTTTTGCATTGAGGAATAAATATACTCTTGCAAAAAATTTAAGCATATGCCAAATCTTACTTTTTAGGTATTAACAAAGAGATATTGAACAAGTATGTGCTGACTTTAGCCTTTAGATTTGGCCAATCATATGTAGATTTTGAAGGGTGGTTTTGTTTATTACACTAAAAGTTAACTATCCGGTAACTAAAAGGCCATAGTAAGTTTTTTTTTAACTTGAGTTGTATTTTAATCCAAAGATAAACAACATGTTTGAAGCAAGAAGCAAAAATGACAGACTTCAAATAACTAAAGACAATACATCTAATGATAATTTACTCCTTTAATTGTGTTGGCCATGCAACTATT
Organism: Pseudoscleropodium purum; assembly: GCA_963969395.1. Lineage (NCBI taxonomy): Eukaryota > Viridiplantae > Streptophyta > Bryopsida > Hypnales > Brachytheciaceae > Pseudoscleropodium > Pseudoscleropodium purum. Next base: position 7,770,878 of record OZ017802.1, read on the forward strand.
TTGTAGACATTGTTTGTATTTGATAATCAATTTTAAATAGAAATAGACTTTTCTTTCAAATTTTCTTGAAATCTTATGTTTCATTGATTTTTATAATCTTTACATAGTTGAAATTGCTATTGACTTACTTTTCTTGATGAAAAAATGTATACAAAGTGTAGAGTTTTTATAAGTATAAAATCTACTTTTGAAGAAGGTATTTTTATTCATTCTATCAAATCTTTGATCATTTTTTTTCTAATTCAAATATAGTGACACTTTAGCAATTCATAAAATAATTAATGACCTATATTATAGTCACAGATTGTGTTTTTGATGAATTGTTGAATTAAAATTATTTGAAATGAAATTTGAAAAACTTGTTTAAATGTTCTTCTATACTTTGATCCTTCAGATCATTTCCAAACATAGAGCAAAATGTAATTTTTTTTAATCAGAACTCCAAAAAGGTTGAATGCACATGCATTAGAATACATCTAAATTTTATTGAAGATTACTTTGGTCATTAGGGATTAAGGACCCAATGTACACCCAAATTTGCAAAGATGTATTATCAAATACAATTAAAAATATTCAAATGTTAAACAATGACTTTAATCAATTGTCCCAAATCACCTTTTTTTAAAAATAATATTAATTATAGCTCTATATTATTTAATATTTTGGTGGATCCAAATGTAGGATTTATTAGTTAATTTATAGAAGTGCATCCTCCTAAAATTTTATAGTAAAAAATCTTACCAATTGCAAGATTATGATGCTCAAATTTCAAAAAAATGTATTTTCAACTCTTTCCAAATGGTTAAATTTCATCTTTCAAACTTTTTATTAAAAAATGAGTATATCCTACAACTTGTAATCCTCAATTAAATGTTGAAGAAATAAGTTGAAAAAACATATACAAAAATATAAAAGAAAAAATTCATATATTCATTATTTCATTTTAAAAAATAGTATGGCAAAAGAGGTCAAATTAAATTAAAAAGATAAATTATTAAGAATTTAGCTATAGAATCAAAATACTCCATTTGCTTCTATAATTGTGGAAAAAATAAACATCACTAACACAATGCCACTTTGCAAATCCTTACAATTCAAAATTCTACAACTACTCTCATGAAAGATTTATATGCAACAGATACTTTTTGATTACCCATTTGATTTGTAGAGATGCATTTTTTTGTGGATGTTGTGAGATCCTAATGTTTGGTGATCTATATTAGGGAAGCTTATTTTGTAATTTTAAAGGTGTTCACTTCTTGGATGGCCTAGTTGTCCACTTTCTTCTACCATTTCTTAACCAATATACAAATACACTCATATCAAAGACCTAGGCCATAAACCCTTGACTACAATTTCTTTGCAATCAAAGTTTTGCACTTGATTTTCAATTGAATTACAACTACTAGTTGTAGGCAATATGATAATCAAACCATATATATATATATATATATATATATATATATATATATACATACATACAATCATATGTAAAACACAATTTCAATATACAAGTTAAATTTACAAATGTATTGCTATTGATATGTTGATAATGTGTTGGATTGAAAATAGTTGTATTCAAATTTACTAATCATGATTAATGAATAAATTTACACCTAAAATACTTCTTCAACTTCCAAAGGTCAAATTTACTCTCCATTAATTTTTTTATCAAAATAATTTTTTAATAAAATTGTAGATGAAAGGACATACAAATTATTTGAATATACAAAGCCAACTATAAATAAATTTGTATCTTAAGAAATCTCTCCAATTCTCAAAGGACTATTTTTTAAAATAATGCAATTGTGGTGGGGGAACACTCAAATTATTTGAAGCAATAATTGTGGTTCCACCATGTACTTTCATTTCATGACTTCATTCACGTGACATCATGATTCTATTGATTTTATGCCCATTTCATGGCTTCAATTCATGACTTTAGTTGTTTGGCCTCAACCTTCCATGTCCAAATTGTGACACCTTCTATTTTGCATCGTACATTCATCAAGTGATACAAGAATAAATATTACCCAATGTCAACAAAATGAATTAATTTGAATCCATTCTATGAAATGAGTTAATTTGAATTCATTCTCTGAAATGAATTAATTTGAATTTGTTCTCTAAAATTATTAATTTGAATCCATTCTATAAAATGAATTAAATTGAATTCATTTTAATATGAAATAATTTGTACAAAATTTAATTAAATCCTTCAATAAATTATTTCAGTTTTAGTTATTTTTCTACAACCAATGATATTTTTCAAAGTCAATCATAATACATAATTCATAAATCAACAAAATTCATTAATTTGAGTATTTGATTTATATATTACATGTTTATATGAAGAAGCATAAATAAAGTCCTATCGTCACTACCACATACATATATTAGACGACCAAATCGCACCATTGTTTACTTTCCAAAAATAATTTTTGTTTTTTTGTCAAATCTTACGGCTAGTACGATTTCAATGACATTCTTTTTTCTTAATTCACATCACATAGTAGTGGAGGGTGGTTTTAGGTTTTTCTAATCTCATCCGATGGTTGCAAATTTTTCACTTTGGAGGGGAATAAAAATAGGTTGCCTGACAATTTTCAAGAGATAGTCAATATTGCAATGGACACCCTTGCACAAAATCTTGAATAGAAAAATCATAATCAATCATTTTCAAAATCAAATTTTAGATGCTAAAACTAAACTTCAAAAATAAATTTTCAAAGATATTTTCTATTAAAAATAGCAATTTGGTTAAGTTTTATTTATCTTCAAAATATTGTCAACATTAGAATTTGGTGCCTTAGGCATTTAGGGGTTGAATATGAAAGTAAAATATAAAAAAATATGATTATGAAAATGCAATCATTGTAATTGAAAAGATCTATGTAAAAGTATTTTGAAGCTTATCTTAAATGTTATTAATAAGATTTTTAAATATTGTGTACAAAATGCAATATAATGACACACTTTTTTATTATAAGGTTTCTCATCTAGTCATCTAGACTATATAAAGGAGTATCCCAAAAATACAATGACATAGTTATGTATCATAAGATGCAATTATGTTTAGCAAAAGAGAGCCAAAATTAGTGAAATTTCACATTAGATTCATAGAGGTCCACATTACTATAACCAATCAGAAGATGATCCATGGTACTTTGTAACAAGAATGACTTAATTTATTCTAAATTTCACCCTCTTGTAGGGTATTTTGGATTAAAAAAGATTTCATTCCAAATTCAATTTGTATTTGACACATGAATTTTTGAAGTGCTTAAAGAGTGCAAAATAGTACATCAACAACCAAAATGACCTCTAGAAAGTCATTGATTGCACAAAATCACTATGGTGAACTACTAAAGTCGTAATTATTTATTAATTTGACACAAGTAAAAATTCAAAACATAGCAAATTTCATAATATAGTAGATCATGTAAATCCACAATTTACCTCTAATGAAATAGTGTAGTACATTCAACAACCTATTTTTTTAAGTATGTCAACCAATCATAATGTTAAGCACATGCAAATAAAATGGCTTATCATCAATTTCTTGTTAGTATTAAAGGAAATTGTTGCAATTTTTCTATGAGGGAGAAAATTCACTCCTAGCTTGTGTTCTTTTTGGAAGGTTTAGGGGGAGTGCTCTAATGTAAAGTTTAAAGCCTTAGATTGAGTGCAATGTGCCTTGCTTTTCAAAATTACTAGTGTACTGCATGTTGTTGCCATGGTAAAAAAAAAAAGAAAATGGAACTGTAGTATATTTTTCGGAATTCAAAATTCAGATACTTATTTGTTCTTAATCCCACTAAAACCCAAGGTATTACTCAAGCTGTCCATTAGTAGATGCTATTGAGTGATGTATGACGTCTCAATCTTGTCTAGTGTACTATTGGCTCGTAACAATAGTTCTGGGACAATATGTCAAGTTGGACTGACTTGTGTATGGATGCAATGCAGGACTTAGACTTTAGTATAGCCCACTATAGTACTTTGAAAATAGTATAAATATACGGGTTTTTTTAATATTTAAAAAAATTTAGAGTTTAAAAGTTTAGGATATGCTTACAAAGATTTGCAGTCACACGCAGCAAACAAGGACAATAGAGCCAGAACACTTCAATTAGTATGCTCTACCTACAGTACATACAAAATTTTCACTTTAAACATGCATATGCAATTTTGAAATTGGCTTCTTAAGCCTATTTTAAAATCTCTACCCAAACTAGTGGTATGGCCCTTTGGGCCGTTTGAAAAATTTGGACCTTATTTTAAATTTGTTTTAATTGAACGATTAGATTAAAACACCCAAGACCGCGGTACCCGATCAATACCCTGGTTGATACCCTCACTGGTTTCCTCACGGGTATCAATCGGTAAACCCGGGCCGGTTATCAATCAGAGAGGGGGTATCGGCAAGTCGAGGCGGGCTGGTGAATCCGCCGTAGGCGCCTGTCTGCGAGCTACGTCGCGTCGGAACCTGCTTCGGCCGTGTCCGTCGTGATCTCAACCAATCCTTCTGATCGCTACTGGAGTGCCGTCGTCTCCAAATCTGACCACCGCAACTCACCCACAACCAAATTAACACGGACAAGCGATCGATCCGAACTTCACAATCAGTCACTTCAAACTCCAAACAAATCTACTAGTGCACCGATTGATCCCGGCCTCCCTTTTGACTTCTCCAATTTGAAAGAGAAAAGAAAACACAAATCCAGAAACAAATTTCTCAAACCGAATTCAGAAGAAACTCAAACCTCAAAACCAGATTCAACATTGAGACACAAATTTTACACGATTGCACAGTGACACAAATCTAATATATATATTGCGAGTACTAAAATTACACGCGCAAGGAAAACGCACAGGTAGCGCACTATTGAGACGGAAAAAAAATATGAACAGTATGGAGAGAGAGAATAAGAGAAGGAAAGGAATTTAATTGTGAATTCCCGAGGGTGATCAGAACGGGTGTAACACTCGCAATCGGCGTGACTTCTCTGTGCACCTCCTGAAACCCTAGGTTCCTTGTCTTTTCCTTTTCCCTGTATTTTTCCTTATCTTTCTCCTTTTTCTTTAATTTTTATCTTTTTCTTTCTATAACTTTTTCTTTTACTTTTTCTTTGCCTTTTTGCCCTTTTCTATTAGTTTATAGCTACTCACTAAAGTATCTTTTTACTTTTTGGACACTTTAATGCATTTAGAAGCTACTTTTACACTAAAATTCTAATATATATATAAATAATGTATATAATGTCACTAAAATCTAAAAAGTTCTACAAAAAGCAAAAGAGCTAGACTACAGGAACTTTTTAATTTTTTGATTCATAAAAACTTTGAAATTCAATACCTTTCGTGCCATAGATTCCAACGCCATGAAACAATGCAAAGCATGTGCACCCCTCCTTTCCAAGAGCTTTCTGACATTACCAAAAAATTGACTGAGGGATGCATAGGCCCGAAGATCTCAATATAACAAACAAATAAACTAAATAAATTAACAAACAATCTATTTTCAAGTAGGAATATACAATCTTGTTGGCAACACATCCAATGTCCAAAGTAGTTGAATGCAAATCTTTTTGTGTCATCATTAATTTTGTTTGTTATCACAACTATCTAGAGGAAAGGTCGGTCACGTTCAATTCTTTTGATCACTTGTAGGTGTATGTAATGATTCTCCAATAATAATTTACAACTACTTTGCAATTATGGTTCCCAATTAACTACTCATATTCTCTTTACTTTGGAATGATTTTTGTAATTTTATTCTTAATTACTTGTGTAAACCACTGCCAACAAATTTGCTGTATAGTTGTTAGGTGTTGTATTTCCTATAACTAGGATTTTGACAAACATAATATAGGAATCTCTATACAATTATGGATTATGCTTTTTCCATCCATCACGAATTTTGTACATTTAAAAGGTTCTTTACCATTTTTTTTGTTCAACATTTCCTTACTCATTGGACCCACTACATTCAATTAACACATAGCATCAATGTTTGGGAAATTTTTGGAAGTCTTCTTGTAGATTTCTTCCTTCTATAAGAAATAAATTGTTTTTTTTTCTATAGGCACCAGTTGCATCTTTTGAATCACAAAAAGTTCTAGTTTATTTATTCCAATTTAATATTTTTACTGGCTAATTTTCTCCAAATTAAAATTGGCACTAGCTGAATTGCAAAATTTTTATAACATATATAAAAAATATTTGAAAATAAAAGTACTAATTATTATTGCATCTTTAGTAGAAATTGAACCTAGTAAATCCCTTTACCATTTGAAGGTCAAGAATCTTTTTAATTCATGCAATATAGAGATGAGGATAGTCATGAAAAGGTTGCATGAAATCAAAAGAGTTTAGGAAGTACCAATTTCTCTTTCTTCAAATGTTTCTTTTGCTACCCTTTCAAAACCCACTCTAGATTTGTATACAAATGGTGAAATTTAGAAGAATTCTTCTACAAAACAATAGCTTCTTCTATTATGTCATCATAGTCTTTATCAAGTTCTTCCAGAACCAATCACATGGCACTATCCAAATTGGATGTTGTCATACAGTTTCAAAATTTCTATTTGGTGATCATCTACACATTAGAAGAAAAAAAATGTTCGACACAATTGACTACTATTTAACTAGTGTCCTATACAACTATCATGCAATTCTAAAATGACCATAGTTGGTTCTTAGTTACTTTCAAAGTTCATTCCCATTTGTCTTATATCAATTGTTCTATATCAATTGTAAAGAGTACCATTAGATTAGACATATAAGGCTCGCAAGTTATTATAGACCTTCCAAATGAATTTTTTGGATAGAATTCTAAGATTTCTACAATCTGTAAAAATAAAAAATAATTAAAATTTAAGAAATTTTAAAATCTATGAAATTGATTTTTTGAAATCTAGGAAGAAAATACATCTGAAATTATGAAATCTAAAAAAAGATAGATTTGAAATTCAAAAATTTAGAAAATAGGTAGTTCTAAAATTCTAAAATTTTGAAAGAAGGTAGATATGAAATTTTGAAATCTACAAGTCATTGAGATTAATATTTTAGATCTACAAATCTACAAGTTGCAAACAAGTTATAAACATTGATGAAGTTCTTTACATGCTATCGGATGACAAAAAGCCCGCAACTAAATTGCAACTAATGCAACTTCTTCATTGCAACTATGGGCTCTAAATTGTAACCTAGTTGTAAACATCCTATGCAACTATAAAACGAGTTGTACACTATAGTTGCAAAAAGCCTCATTTCCTTCTAGTAAGAAAATGCTCTTTCATGTATTGTAGTGTTCACACATTGACAATTAGCAATTTTGGCAAAAGTTAATAGGTTAAAGTACTTTAATTTCAAAGATAAACTTCAACCAATTGAAGCCCATATTTCTCCAATAGTTCTATCCATCCACACCATACTCCTTTGCAACTTAAAAAGACAAAACTCTTGCTTGCAAAAATCCATTGTATCTAACTAGTAACTACTAAGAAAAAAAGAATTCTTGCTCCTTCGCTTTTCTATTGCCTATATTAATGCAAAAGCAAATCAAATTCTACAACTCCCTATGATGCCAAACCAATTTGTCTATGAGGCATATGGATAAGGTTAAGAACTTTGAAAGCATCAATCACATAATTGTTTTCAAACTAAACCTCTAAAGCCAAAAAATTGCTTCCATGTAACACTTTTGAGATATTAAGGCAACCTCTAGATCAATGCTTGTAGGATCTTGTCATTTTGATACCATAGAAATCAATTAGACCCACTAATTTCACTAGGTAAGCAACGGAGATATCCATTTGATAGTCCAAATTTCAAGAGGATATGAAAACCTATACTAGGATTAAATGTATCTTGGTTTAAATCATAAGAATAAAAAAGAAAATACATTCTAACATTTGCTATCATGGTTTTTATGATAAAATCAATGATACAAATATCAATAAGTTAAAATTAAAAAATTTCGACAATTTCGAGAGCATGTATAGAATATCACCTAAAAAATATAGAATATAAATAAATTTGAAGTCATGAAACTTAGTAAACAATGTTAGTATCATTGTTAAACGAATTATCACAGAAATAAATATGAACTAATATCAAGAAGTCACACAACATCATCACTATTTGCGGTGAGCATTAAATTTTAAAACTAGTGCTCAAAGTTTTATTTTTTTTATTATTTTGGGACATTTTCAAGGAATATTTGAAGTTAATTAGGGATCTTTTAGTATTTTAGTAATAAAAAGTTTGTAGTTCCAAAAGTCAATAATAATTTTTGTATCAATTTTATATTAATTTTATGGAAAATATAGCTTAGAGGTAGATTTGAGAGATAGAAGTACTTGTTTAAAAAATTTTAAATAGATAAGATGTTCAAGTCCAAACTTTTTTTAGATATAAGGGGTGTAAGGGATGTAAAGTGTATAAAAAATGTGTGAAGGTATAAGGGATAGTTGAATTTTATGTAAGATGTAAGATGTAAAAAATAAATAGTGGATAGAAGCAAATGAGTGAAAAAATAGAGGAATCAATGTCAAAAGCTTCTTATATGTAAAATTTAAGAGGTAGGTGAGCATTGTGTAAGATGTAAAAAATGTGCAAAGGGTGTGGGATGTAAGAAAAAACGAAGGTGAAGTTTGACATCAAGGTCAAAAAGTAAAGGTTGAATCAAAGTTGAAGAAAACGTAATAAAAAAAAAGAACAAGCTTGTAAAAGAAAAATGGAGATTACAAGTTATAGAAAGGAGTTATAAGGAGTAACAATACACCCATTCCTTTACAATTTATTCCTCATCTACATGAAAAACTTAGTTGCTCGTTGACTTCTTATTCTCCCTTACATCTTTAACCTACTTGTCAAGAGTTATATGAGAATGTGAAACAATAATAAATGAACATTTTTATTATCTACTATTAATTTTTTTTCCTTTGTAGTGTTTGAAGTAGTTTCTTTATTTTTAAAGTTGAGACTTTAAAAGTGACATTTTTTTGTTGCTAATTTACTAAAAAAATTTAGATTCTTTCGATTTAGAACTTATATGTTGTATGTAAGAGTTGCCTGTAGTTAAAGGAAAGAGAAGCAACTACCTTCATATACCAAAAGTACAAATTTTAAGCTTACACAACTTCTTGTATACAACTATTCTGCAATTGAAATTTATTTGGAGCATTTATATCATTTTGTTGTGATTTCAACAAGTTAAAATATATTCAATTTAGAGTTGATTTGTAGAAGTTGTAGCTATCTGGACAAATAGAGGTTTAAATTGCTACCATAAGAGTATTTTGTAGGATCTTTGTTTTTGAGCCTCAAATTTTGGGACATATCTTTTTGATAGTAGTATTTATTAGTATAAAACTTTTTAGGGTTTGTAGTACTTGTTCTTGAAGTTCTAATTTGCTAAAAAACTTTGCATTTGAATCTTGTATGAGGTCATGGAAGTCATTCAAATGGCAGAAAGTCTGCTATTCATGTATGCAATTTTGATATATTGTCTTGTCCTCCTTTATTTCTTATTCTTGTTGTTGAAAATGTCTTCTTAGCTTACTTCATTTAAGAAAAAAGCATTGAATAAATATATCTAAATCTTTTGTTCATTTAGTGGTTAGATATGTAGCTTGGTTTGACTTAAAAGTCAATACAAATGTTTTAAAACAAAAAACAAAGAACAAACAAAAAACCAAACTAAACATTAATTTTTTGCACAAATCAATGTGACACATAGGGATATTCAACTAGAACTTGTATGTTGCTTAAGATTACTTTTTAAAGTAAAAAAAAATTTGGATTGACATTTACTACCTAAATCGCCAACATATTTTATAGTACTTTTCAAAGGTTTTTTGAGCATCATTTAGTTCATTTTGAAGGGTTTGCAAGATAAATTTTTTTTGGATGATTTTTTAAAGCGAGTAGTTAAAATATTTAACATAGAGTCTATTGCAATAGACATTTCTTTATAAGATTCATTTTTGGAGCCTTTAAGGCTATTAGATTGGTTTTAAGAGCTATACAATGAATTTAAACGAGGAATAGTTTCACCTTTTTTTAATCTTGTTGCCATATTTATATTTTTCTATATCAAAGTGGAAGCTCCATCTGATCCAAATCCAACGCAATTGTTGAGATTTAGCCCCTGTATCTTTGTAACAACCACAAGAGTGTCAAATTTATCTTAAAATCTTTTTTTCCATCTTCAATCCACAATAAACTCAAAAGAATGGTGTTAAGAAGACTAGCCTCTAAAAAGATAGCAAAAATTACAAGGTGTTTTTTTACAAAAATATCTATAGATTCATCAATCATGAGGCCAAAAAAATTTGAATTCCTTACTCTTTTTAAAACTTTCTTTTAAATAATAGAAAAAAGTTCAAATACCATCTCAACACATGATTTCTTATCATGGTAAATTTTGTCAATGATGGAAGCTTTACAAAAAAGAAGAAAATGACATAAACTTGAAAATTTGTGGGAAACCTAAATATGCAATCCTAAATAGAAACACCATTGCTTTATTATAACCACAATTTGCAATTGCAACGGCTTTATACAAAGCTTTTTTTCTCCATGTTTTGTCTAAGCTAGTTTTTGGTGTTCTATAGTTTTGCTATAGTCTTATATTGCCAAAATCTTAATGTTTATATAACATTATGAGCGTTTACTTACCTACCCTTGGTAAATTCATAGCCACAACCAAATCCTTATTTCTATAGTTAATTTTGTCCTAAAAGATATGTAACATTGGTCCATTGTGCCTTCCAAACAATGAATCTTTTTTCAACTCTTACTTATACTTAATCTTGAAATTAACCAATAAATCCTAGCTTCAAAAAGGAAAAATTGTTTCTACTAATTTTAATGGTAAACCACTATGATTTTGAATGGAAGAGAAGATAATCTAAATTTAAACACTTAAGGTAAAAAATCAACTTTTGTCATCTCTAAAAATGTAAAATACACCTTTATCCAATCTTTTTAGCTAAAGTTATAGATGGATGAAGTTTAGCTTTAAAGAGATTATTTAAACATTATCTTCTAAATTGAGCTTGTTGCTTAATTCAATTTTTTTTTAAATTTGACCTCTAGATTTACTTATATGACTTCTATCTACTTCCCAAGTTTGGCCTTGGATGGATGTTTTTTACTCTATTTCATTCAATTTCCATTTGAAACTTCATCCAGTTCTAATTTATTTGTTTTATGGTTTATTCTTAAATATAAGTTACTTGTGAAATCTCCTTGATTAACTTTAAATGTTTATAGCTTTAAGCTCATTATCTAAACTATCCTTTAAATCTTTAATAGAAGTTTTTTCAATACTTAAGTCTTGAACCAACTAAGTCAATTTATTTTTCTTAAAATACTAATAATTTTCCTTATAGACACTAATTTTAGTTTTCTAGATTGCTAAAAAAATTGCGAATTGGACCTTTCTACTAGAAGTTGTTGATGGATGAAGTTTGATTGTTAATCGGTTTCTCAAACTTCATCCTCTAATTTCTCCTAATAAGTTTGAATTGATTTTCAATTTCGGGTATGAATTCTAAATAGTGAGGTCTTTCTAATATTATAATTTTGTTTCAAATTTTTTGTTTAACTAATTTTGAAAACCCTAAACTTCATCTATCACCTATCGTACTTGTTTTGACTTCAATTTCTAAATATCTTATGTTTTTAAAAACCTCTAAACAAGGCCTATAAGTTTTTTATATTGTATCTTGAAAAAATCTAATCCGAAGGGCTTGAATGGTAAATCTAATTTGGCTAGATTGTTAAAGTAAGTAGGAAAGAAAAAAAATATAAATTACACTAATTAGACACTTATCTCGTGGTTTGCTTCATTCAAAAGATGATCAAAGACTCCTTCAAATTCCTCATCATTGGCTATTTTTGCTATTGTCTTGAATTTTGTTCATAGCTTAAAAAATAATGTTTAATATAAATTTTTATTTCCCTTTTTAGATTTCTTTACTATTCTATCTCAATTATTATCCTATACGAAATTCTAATGGTTCGTCTAAGATTTCCTTTTCATCTTTATCTATTTTTAGATTTCCTTCATTGCTTATACAATAACTTCAATTTCTTCCTTTACTCCATTCTACACTTCTAATTTTGAATTTTTAAATTATCTTCTTTCCATTGTAATCGTCCTAGGTTAAGAGACAAAGAGTGGTGAGTTAAGAAGATACTATTATCTACATTCTTTGATGCTAATTGATGTTTCTATCTTCTAGTTTTTTCTTTTAATTGCTAAATTTTTTTTCTCTAATTCTACTTCTATATATTGTAGCTCTCGGTTAGACTTTTGACAGATTATTATTTTTAGAAGTTTACAATTTTTAATGAATAGAGCCTTTTGTTAACTTTTTGGAATTATAAGACACTTGTAATTTGGACTTTTTTACTTAAAGTTATACATGGATGAATTTTAGTCCCTAATTAGTGTTTAAAACTTCATTCACTTGTAACATACTCATTTCAAATCAAATTTTTGTGTATCTTATCTTTTTGAAAAAATTTGTTGTGATTTTTTATAACATCCCAAATTCTAAATACCAATGTCTATAGCTTCACTGCATTTTTTTTAACACCCCAAAATTCTATGTACTAAAGACTATAACTTGACTATATTTTTACACCGCTTGCTAAATTCCTTTATAAATAACAACTTGTTAAGACAAAGAACACTTCAAATTACAAATTAAGCTCTAGAGTCCTACTAAAGTTGCATCACTAAGGTATAGTGAGGGGTAAGCTTTAAGATTAGTAGCAAGGACTTAAAACTCAATAAAATCACAAAAAACTTCAAAAATCACATGAAATCAAAGCAAACCTTGAAAGGACCCCGATGTCCTTTAAGACTTACAAAATAGCAACAAAAAAAACTTGAAATGCTCTAAAAACAACAAGTTTACAACTTTGACCTCAAAATGGCCAAATAGTTTAAATTAATGAATCAACGTATATAAAGCTAAAATAATAGCTAAAAGAGGTAAAAAAAATTAGGAAAATGAGTGTCCTTTTATATTCTTCCAAGGGCACCTACTTCCTCTCATTTCTTTGTGATAATCTTATCAACTAAGATTTTCATTTTAATTCGCTTGTTTTCATTTTTTATGTTGATCCTACATTCTAACTTTTAGTAAAAAGTTTTAAATTACAAATGGATTGTACCATTGGCTTCAACAAACCATTTTAAACTTCAAGCCCTTTACCCCTTTTCTTACTCCAAAATCTCAAAAAATGCAAGTGACAACTAGAGACTTAAAATAGTGTAAAAATCAAAGTTTTTGAGTTTACCTTTTCAGCCAAAAGTAACTAGCCTAAACTTTAAGTAGGTCTAATGGAATAAAAAAGGACTCTAAATTTTTTTTATTTCAAAGTCATATGCTTCTAATATGCCGGTCAACTCCACAATTAAACTTCAAATTTGCTGATTTTAGAGGATGTTGCTAATTTGGGCACTTCATGCTATCAAAACATCATGAAATTTATTGGTGTGGTTTATGAACATAAAAGAAGCTATACCAATTCTTAGTAAAATTTTATCGCATCCAAAATAATTTTCATGAATTTACCATACTAGATTTGTGCGATTGATTGCTCAAAAAAAGATCTTTGGGTGATCAGAAAAAACCAAGACTTCTTACGAAATCTCTCATGAAATTTTTCAAAGAATGTGCAAGTTTATAGTTTTATCTTGCACATGTAGAAAAGGTATACAAATACCACTATTTCCTTTAACTTCTACTGAACAAAGAATCTTCCATAAAAAAGAGAATCTTGATAAAGCAATTGCATCATTGGACTTGTTGCACGCCTCCCATTCTACATCACTATACTTATGTTGTAGATGCCCTTTTTTGCTCCATTTTGAGTTTCTTCACTTGTAAGTAAATTATTGGGGTTTCTACTATTTCGTTAATGAAATGAAAAAACTGAAATTTTTCTTTAGAAATTCACCTTAGAGTTTTTACCACATGTCCTTAAATCAATTTAGACAATTTGTGTCTTATTGCACAAATAAATGTAGTTAATCAAGCAATTTCTACTAACTTGCTTGTTATTTACAATATGTGGATTTCTACTCTATTTACATGTGGAATTCAAGTGTATTTAGGAAAAACTAAATGTAATGTAACCAAAGGTTGTATTGGTATGTGCAACACTGAGTTTGGTCTAACACACTTTTTAGATTTTTTAATACCTAAAACTATACTCAAAACATATAAGAAATCCAAAAAATAAATCATAAGTCTTGGATGACAAAACTAGGACTTGTAAACCCTTTGTTGCATATGTAAATTTACCTCTACCCTCCTTATAAGTTGTAGATTATGTTGGTACCTACTTGGATTTATCCAACACTATAGTTATGTTCATTCCAAGGAAGGTTTTTTAAAAAGGAATGTTCCTAATTAATCAAAGCTAAGCCTACTAGGACATTGCAACATTAAATGAAAGAAATAAAATTCTTTAACCTTCTATTTTTATTTTATTTTCACATGATAAGTCTAATTGCACAATTTGGACTCTCCACTCTTAAAGCCACAAAGGTTAAGTAACTCCCAAGTAATTCTTAAAATCTTTTAACTTCATTCATCTTTAGCTCTTGAACTCCAATTTGGTCTTGATTTTTTCTAATCTTTACCCACTGGGATGCACTTTACTGCAACCACCAACTAGACTAAAATTTGTCTCCAATTCGGTCTTTACGGCATCTACTTTATTTCGTTTTTACAACTTCCGACTTGGTCATTACTTTGTCTTCAAATCCTTGTTTACAACTTTTATAGTAACTAAATCTACCTTAATTGATTCTCCTTGTCTCCTCTTCATCTTACAACTCAGTCTCTCAAAGTTTTGATTAAGACAGAATTTACATTTCTTGAGTCCCAACTTAGAACTACTCATTTTGCTCTCAAAATTCTCCATAACTAAATACTATCCTTAATTTCCCATTTTCAAATTAAACAAGCATCACACATTAATGTATAATCACAATTCCAAAAATTAAACAAACAACATTCAACTGACTTGAATTAACATCAAACTTCCATTTGACTCATTCACCACAACATAACACATGCATACATTACAACTTCACTCTCAAATAGTTTCTCAATCATTCTCCATTCTTAACTTGACAATTCAGGCATCCACACTTTGAACCCGATTTGGTTCTGACACCCCTCATATAGGCCATACATTCTCAATCACCAACAAATCAACCTAATACTTTCACTGTTCCTTCAGTTATAACATTCTCTTTATAACTCCGATTTGGTGAACAAATTCACTGTAAATACAAATGCATTAAGCTCACAGCTATCTCCGCTGCAATTCTAATAGTTTCTAAGTCCTTTCTTTGGATTTTCAACAAGGACTCTAATTCTGTAATCACTGTCCAACATCACTTAAACTCTTTACTTAATTTCTGATTTCATCAACTTGCACACCTCTACTTTGGCTCTCACATCTGCTAACTATAACTTCATATCAGCACTTGAATTCACACTCGCTCACAGCTTGTCACATTCTCACCCACTTGGGTAATTTCTTCAACTTCCTACACAATTTGCCACCTATAGCACCACCACACTTCTCCGATTTGAACTCAAATACTTATTACGACAAATTTCCAATTAGTTCACTCACAACAACCAACTGAATACGTAAGCTTATTAACTTAATACAAATTCACACTTATTCATCAACCAAACACATACACAAGAAATAAGAAATACACAACACTATAGTTTAGGACTCACATTGGCACTTTATAAGCAGGTGAAACAAAATGACTCCAACTTCCCTCCAAATAGGACTTAGCCAAACAATTAGGCTTCTCCCTAGTCAAGGTTGACAAATCAGTACGTCCGCCCCAAAATAGCGTCCGTAACCCGGACGTCCGTCCTCACGAACGCCAGCGGACGTAGCGTCCCTCCCACCGTCGGAAGGCGGACGGGCAGGGCGGACAGGGCGGACGGGGCAGACAGCGTCCGCGAATGTCAGTGGACGCTGCGGACACAGTGTTCGCGTTCGGACGTCCCGGATGTCCGACCGTCCTGTCAACCCTGTCCCCAGTTGGACCCGCACTAACTACCTGAACTGCATAACTTGTTAAATTGCAACTCTGATTTGGTAAGTCATCACATCCAACTGGTTTGTTAATATTGCCAACTCATTCCTTTTAATTCAACTCCAGTTCATATCTCTCACCCAATTTGGACTTATGCACATACATTCATTTCAATTCAGTTCTTTCCTTCTAATAGTAAACAATACTATCCATTATCCCCTTTTCATCCATCAAATTATACACCCAATTTGGCAAACATACCACAAAACACCTTGAAAACACATCCAAATACACAAAACACATCCAAAATTGATTCAAAAACCACCTCAAAAAATCAAAATTTACTACCGAATAGGCTATCTACACAAGTATTACAATAAACCCTCCCTAAATCATAATTGAACTCCATCCAACTGTATAATTCATACTAAGAGTTTTTTTACTCTAAATTAGCTTTCTCAATGTCGTTAGATTCCTTGTTAAAAGGTGGCATAAGTGAAAAAGAATTAAATCCATACAAATCAACTAGGTCTCTAGTAGATTCAGCTTGAAAAACATATTTCTCATGGGTTTTTTTCTCTGAGTAGCTATAAAAACAACTTAGAAATAACAAAAAAAGAGGATGAGATATTTTTCTTTAGAGCTTGTAGGAGACACTTATAATTTACCAGCAATCTAGCATAGCTAATAGAATTATTAATCACTAACATCAACAACTTAGTAGTATACCAATATGTCAAGAAACTACAAATCCACAATGTAGTGAGGTTACAAGAATGATAGTAAAACTCCAATAGTAAGCAATAGATAGATAAATGTACTAGCACAACACATGAATCAAAGAATAGACCAAAGTCTAGAAGTGATGAATCAAGTGGAGTCAAGCCAATGCGGTGTGCATCAAGATTCAAGAGGAATCAAGCCTTAGGAAGTCAGAACTCATGAGCATGTAGCAGGAATGCAAGATGGTTCAAGAGTGTACGACAAGAGGAGCAATGAAACAAAGTAACATGTAAGACTACAAGAGGAGTGAGCAAAAAAATTCCATACACTACAAGTGAAGACAATGCTGAAGTATAAAGATGATGGATCAACAAAAAGGATGAAGGGTGGAGTGTCTCATACAAGTCTATTGGTTGCGAGAGGATTGGATATGATAAGTAGATGCATAAGATGGGGTAGAGGCTAGACATGTAGGACGAAAGAATTTTCAAAAGTTGTTAATTTCTTTAGGTAGAGGCAGGCCAAGCAAGCCAACTATTGCAACCTTCAATTGTTATAACATGTGACACTTTCATTTTTTTTAAGCCTTATAGTTGGAGTTGATAATTGACACTACTCACAGTTTATAATTCTGCATATTAGCCATTAAATATGAGCCTATGCCAACTAAAATCCATCAAGTGGAAAAAAAAGCTGGTAAAATATCCTCTACTTTTCAAAGCCCACCAATTGATTTCCATCCCTTCAAAATTCTTCCTAATTTTATATCCATTTTTTCCTAAAATCCAACCACATTTTTTTTCAAATCCATTGGCTAACTTTGAACAAATTGCTATTTTTTTCCAATCATTGCATAGCATAATTTATATATTGTTAGATACAACCTATGTTTTAAAATCATATCAAATAATATACAGTTAATTAATGCATGAAGCAAGGTTACCTTATTTATATGAACTTTGGCAATTACATCCATTTGATTTAAAATTAATTTACCATTCTCTAAATTCATCCATCATTTTGCAAATTAATCCACCTAAATTCAAAATTAATTTGTAGAATCATAATTTCTCCCAACATTTTGTAGAATTGTCCAACAAGTCTAAATTGCATACTTTTTACCAACTCATTCAACAATTCTAAATTTCATCCAATCATTTTTTACTTCATCTATCCATGTAGATAACCAAATTGGATTTTTATTTGTTGATTTTTGCTCCAAGTTGGAAATTTAATGTGTGTTAATTGGTTGAGTCAGTAGTCAGTTCCAAATAGGTGAATAGTAATTGTGAATGGAAGTGGGTTCAACCGAATGGGATGAAGGTCAGTAGGTGAGTGCTGTCTGATGAATGTTGCCAAATGGGATCCTAATCGGTGGCTGATTTTAGTTGGCTTTCTCTTCCAATTTGGTAACCGTTTGGATTGTGTCCTATTAGTTCCAATTTGGGATTCATTTTTCTTTGTCCACTGTTGAGAGAATGCCAGTGAGTCCCAGTCAGTGAAGGCTGCATGTGTTTGTGTTTGAGTGTGTGATTCCCAATTGGGAATTGTGTCTGTATTAGTTGGTGTTGATCCAAGGTTGGATCAGTTTGTGTGTGTATCCTAGTTGGAAGTGTGTTTCGGCCAATGTATGGCGTTGTTGTGTGTGTGCAGAATGCGAAGATTAGATGAAGAATTTTCCAAATCGGGAGTTGATTTGGGAGAGTGAAGCGCTGATGGTTAAATTTGTGAAAGTCTGAGCGTGAAGAAATGATATTTAAAATTGTGTGATAGAAATCCAAGTTGGAGTGAGTAATTGATAGATCAATTGTAGTTTACTTGGATGTATTACTATGAGAAATACAAGAGGCTGATTTAGAGCGGAGAATAAGAAATCCATTGTAGAATCCTAATCGGTGATTGTTGTATTTGTCTTAAGGGCTATAGTGAGAAATTTAGAATTAAAATGATAGTACTATGTTGGGCAATATGTAAACCTTGGAATTTGGAACAATCAATTTGATGTATGTGAATTTATTTTGTGATGTCATTGTAGTCTCAATGATTGCTAAATTTCTAAATTGGATCTTGGTTTTCTATTTGAGAATTGAATATTCTATTTTAGGAATTAGTCCTATTAGCAAATTAATCCTACTTAACCATCTCCCTTGGAACGAACTTATTATACTAAATTGGGTAATCTCCAATTGGGAATTATCCTCCTTCAACAATCCATTTCAAGTTTCATCCGAAATTGATTTGAAATTTTATTTCTCATCCATTCCATGAAACTCATTGAACAATTTTCATAATAGGCTGTCTTTGTCATTGTTTGCATCACATCACATTGTAATGTAAATACGTCCACCATAACATTAGCCTTCAATTCCAATGTCCGTCATGATAGACTTTAAATGAAAATAGGTGCAATCTTGATGGAGAAGATTGATTGACCCAATGACTTGACAATTTTGAGGCAAATCCAATTCGATAGACAAGCCATCCAACTCGACATTGACATGATGAATCTAATGAACCATTGATGCTTGGATTAAATTTTTTTTGGTTGATGTATCCCAACCAATGTTGACGGACATCTTGAGACAAAAACCCAAATCATATTAGGATTGAAAACCTAAGTAGAAAAAATTTCATCCTAAATTTGGTTCTTTAGTTTTAGCTTGTCTTCCAACCTAAAATTTTTTACTTGCTAATAAATCCATATTCTTTGCAAATCATGGTTGGTTGTTGTATATATGGTAATATAATTAAAAACAATTCAACAAGGATCTCAATGACAATTGATAGAAGTGCATAAAAGTGCAACTACTAGGAATTCTTTATAACTTGCAATCCGAAATATTTCTTTAAATAGATTCCTTGACATTTCTTTAATAAATCCGAGGGGGTGGGAATGCAATGTTTTTTTAGCACCGTTTGTATTTGATTCATGACTCAAGCAATGTTTGTAACAACATTAGGGTTGCAAAGCAAGAGAGGTAGTAATTGAATAGTGTTTGCTCATAGACCATTGCTCTACAACATTTTCATAGTTGAAAGCTCCTTCTTCTCCTTATTTTGGGTATAGTCATGTCTTTTTGGATGTGATGGCATGTTCTAGGAATTTTCAAACTAAAAAGAATGTGCACATATCCACCAACTTCAACATTTTCATAATAAAGAGAAGTTATTTTTAGTGTATAAGGTAGTTGATTTGTTGGAATCAAGTTTGATGCAGAAATTGTTCAAATTGGCAAATTTAGGATCAAGTTGTAAGCCCTTTTGTTGTAGAATTATATGCAAAGCTCTTACTTCAGTTTCGAGTTGTGACCAAAATTCAATTTCAGACTTAAACTTATGTTATGATTTCTAAATAGGTAGAAAATTGAGCTCACACTATGCAAATCATTAGGAAAAACATTAAACAAAATCTCTTCTACTTTTGCATAACTCTACTTGATTGGACTTTTTTTATGAATTGCACAATTTTGTTGAAATGTGAAAAAAGAAAAAAATATAATACAATAGTAAGAGTGTAAGACGTCAACTTTTAGAAACATATTTAGATGTAGTAGTAAACTTCTCTCGGCTAAATATGGCACTTCTCTCCTATCCTTTTCCCTCTCATTCTTTTCTACTATTCCCAGATTTAGGACCCCTTTTAAATACTTACATTTCATTCTCTCAATACACTTGGTTCCATTTTTTAGCCAAAAAAACAAAAACAAAAAAACATGTTTTTAGATGCATTCTAGTAATTCATTTATTTCAAAACAATATATTAACATTAAATGTTTTTCAGCTTCACTAGAAGACTATGAATTTCCTTAAGCTCCCAAATTGTGGGAACTCAGCCACAACACTATCTGACATGGCACAACGACTATCATGTTAGATAGTGATAAAAAAAAATTATTTTCAATTTATTTTTAATATTTTTAAATTATTTAAAAATCTGAAAGCACATTATTAGTTCACAACAAGGGGAAATGGCTTAAAATGACCCTCCCCTTGCTTGAAATCCTTCCTAATAAATAATTGTTCTAGTGCATGTTAGTGATGTTTCAAAAATTAACACTTGAATTTTGAGCTTTCTGGAATTTGCCTTTTTAGAGCTTCTTAAAATTTGTTCTAAATTGAACAAAATTTTATGAGAAATATTTTGATAAATTTTATCAACTGTTTTTGAATTGTAACTAAGTAAATTCATATTAGACATAATAGAGATCTCATGTGAAAAGAAAACACAACAATATCACTTATGGATTGAAAGATTATAATATTTGATCATGAGGGTATTAAAATTGTGAAAGTGATTTGAAATCTTTCAATCTTCTTCTCACATGTCAAGTCTAAAAAATTGTTCATGAAAAACATATGAAGTTACCTCCTAAAGGACTAAGAGAACACAATGTGTCATCTTTAACCCCAAAGTGACAAAGAGGACAGAAAGTGTCTTTGTGATTTTTGAAGGGCCAAAAACTTACACTTCAAGGCATCAATTCGAAAACCTTTTTGAGAACAAGATGCATATCTGTAGCGGACATCTACAATGACATGCTCTTCTCACTCAGAGCATTATTTCTTGATTTTATGTGTTCATTTTACTTCTGAGGCATTGAAAACTTCATCGCGATGAGCCCATCTACGTCAGTTGGAAGCTAACGTCATCAGGAACAAGTCTGGGTTTAGAAGCAAGGACACCCGGAGAGCAACCGCCGCCGTGGACATTGAAGTGGCTTTAGACCAAGGGTTTGAGGCACCAAAATTTTCAAGGAACAAGGACGTCAGTATTTTGTGAATTGGTGCAGTTAATACTATGAAGTGCTTCCTTATGTGTCCGTTGCTGTAAACATGAAGTGCAAAATGTAATTGTCATAATTGTTTTGGCATTCACTGCAATTGGACAAGGAAGCGATCTGTGAGTGGCACCTCCAATTGCTAGTTTTCCCGTGAAGAAATGTGCCTCCTACATTCTTGTAAGTGCCTAGAATTTTCTATGCAGCACTTTCAACGTAGGGCAACCCGATCATACGTCGGGTTCTAGAGTTAGAGTGGTGGAGGCTCTCCTTCTTAGTTGTTAAATTGTACATTGTGCCGGTCAATTTGCTTCATATTTTTTTACTTGTTAGCACTTGGAGGAGTCTTTCAAATCACCAAAACGATCTCTTTAAGTGTATGTTCACATTTTTTGTGTTATTTTCTTCACTGAAATACCAAGGTTGCACCACTTTGACATGCCTTGCGAACCTCCTTCAAGTAAGACCCGGGTTTGCATATTTTACAGGTATTTCAACTGGAGTGTAAAGTTTATATTACGACCTCCACTTTTGTAGTTTACAATAAGTGCAAATTCACAATATTCGAAGGATAAAGTGCCTCCCGAAGCCATATTTCCTCGTATATGAGCTGCTCTTGTTCAGTATTATATGAAGTCTTACATGAAGTAAAAGTACCTCTAAACATTGAATTCATGGCTGAATTTTTTTTAGCACATATCTATGCAAAGTCCCTCTAAATCTATATAGTTGGATCTGACTACAAGTCCTCACATGTTCACCACAAAATTTTCAACCTCGACCACGTCTTCTAAGTTCTCTATTAGCTTGGAAATTGGTTTTTACTTTGGAGTTAAATTTTCAATGGCAAATTTTGGGTATTTGAAATACAAATCTCAATATTTTGCAAAGTAGGATCTTATAGAATATCAAGTTGACATACTTGTTGCTTTTTTTGGTTTTCAAAATGTTGATGTGAAAATTATTTAAAAATTTATTTTAGAAATGTAGTTTGGTGCACTTTATAACTTCCAATTTGAATGATTTCTTTACAACTCTAAATGAGGTCTATGTTGGGTTGACAAGGAGGACAAAATGGTCAATGATGAGTGCATTTTGCAATTATAATTGATTCAACAATGCTAATTAGTATAAACCATTGTACAAACATCATTGTCACTCTAAAATGACTTGCTATGTCACTATCTACATTAGATGCGGCTTAGTACATCAATTGTTGATAGGACGGACTTTGTGGGAGTCCTCACCATATCATTGTTCACGTCAAATGTAGCTTGATACATCAGTTGTTGACTAGGTGGATGCAGTAGAAGCTCTTGCCATATGTGCAAAAGAATAGATCTACCCTGTCACCCTTTTTATGTCAATAATTTCTTTCATTTGATGAATATCCAAGTTTGAAATGGATGGTGAAAATACAACCATAGTTATTTACATAAATGACTTGTTCATCACAATGACTCCAAAGTCTAAGTCATTTCATAGTTATATGTGTTTGGAGTGATTGATGTGTAGTCATTCTTGCAAGTCATTTATGTCCTCATTTTCTTTTAGTGTTAGTGTCTTTGTAAGGCGCAATGCTAGTCCTACACTAGGACATTGAAGTAGCATTAAACACCTTTTTCATTATTTGAAAATAACTAAAGATTTGGGATTATATTATACTCAATCAATAAATCCCAAATTGGTTAAATATATTGATGCTAGCTATAAATTTGATTTGCAACAATCAAGTCTCAAATAGTTTATGTTTTCTTACAACAGAAACCTGCAATAACTTGAATATCAATAATGTAAACAATAAATGCAACATCTATATATCATCTAATCATATTGAAATTATTACTTTGCATGAAGCATCTTGAAAATGCATTTAGTTGAAATCAATTGATAAATTTATTTGAGCAAATTGTAAATTACCACATGGTCATTTTCTAGTTGTCTTATATGAAGACAACAATGCTTGTATTGCACAAATTCAAGTGGATTTTATTAAAGGAGATCGAATTAAACTTATTGATCCAAAATATTTTAATTATACCCATAATTTGATTATAAAACAAGCACTTGAAATCAAGAAAATTATATCAATAGATAATCTCGTTGATTTCTTTATCAAGGCTCTTTCATTATGTATCCATTGTTGACTTATGTATGAAATTTTAAAGTGGCGACTCAATATTTTTGAAGCAAGTGATTGAATAGAATTTTATCAATTATAAAAGATATTGTTATTGAAAATTGAAGAAACCTTTGCTATCCTTCCATGAATTTTTTGCATTGGGTTTTACCATGAGATTGGATTGATAAAGGTGCTATGCTTTTTTTTCTTCATCTATGATTTTGTACTTAACTATAATCAAGATTTTCCCAAATAAGGTTTTAATGAAGCAACAACTATATATTTTGTAAGCTAAAAAAATTACAATTTATAACTTTGTATGAAATATTGTATAAATATTATATTGAGTGAAGAAGAGTGTTTAGAAATATTATTATATATATGCTCTCCTAACACTGCAGATGTATAGTCAATTGTAAGTGATCATATGAGAATCTTTTAGGTGAAATAGTGGAGGAAGTTTATTCTAGCTTCTCTCTTCTTTGTATATGTCTTGAAATTCCTTATGTAAAATCACTACATATTTGTGTACTTTGTCTTACTACCTCCATTCTACCCAAAATAATGTTTTGTTTTGTTTTTTAGTCACAATGATGACAAATTTAGAGCTTGGACACAAATTACAACATTGAATCTTTAATTATAAAAAACAAGTGATCCATCACTTAAAGATTCACCCATGTTTTAAATGGTGGAGTGGTCCCTATATCCTACATAATGATGGGCCTCCTGGAAGGTAGATGCTGTTGAAAGGACCAACAACATGTTTTTTGAATTGAATGTTGAATTTGATTTAAACATTGTTACATGAGCATGTACATGGTTTGGACAATGAATTGAATCACTTAAAAAAGGTTTTGGAGACGATGTAAAAGATATGACTAAATGAATATAATGAGCATCCAATCATTCTCTACGTAGAATTTTATTCCTAAGTTGATTTGGAGAACATAAAATCTTTAATTTTATTCCACATTTTAATTACCTCTTAATTTGATTGATTAGTAAGACACCGTTTTGTTCAATTGTGTTTTCTAGAGTTTGTTTAGTGCACTTATAGATATTGAAAAACATCAAAAGAACAACACTCAATTATTACAAAACTAACAAGCACCTATAGTGTTGTACTTTTTTAGCCATACATCGTCTCCTACAGTTTTCTATTACAACAAAGGTTATAATCATCTACTATTAAAGTTGGGTTCCTTCCAATTGAGGGGACAAACACTAATAGATTAGGTGGTTTGGGGGCACCATGGAATCTTGCTAGAGCATGGTGCCCATGTAATACTATTCCTTAGTGTCCCAAGACCATCATTCTACTAGTGAAATGAAAAGATTTTCTTCAATCTTCTTTTCAATAAACAATAAACAATAAAAATGATGATATATAATTTCAGTATGAAACATTATGTGCTATTTACATTAATTGAAATAGATGGAATATTTTGATTAAACAGTGGTTGGAAAATGACAATTTTAATAGTATGTATAATAAATATGTTAGTGTTTAGCAAATCATACAATTATGCTAAACTAATCATATTCAACTTTTGATGACTTACAAGCAACACATTTGAGCATGTTTTTTTTTTTATATTGTAGTGAAGGATTTATATCTTAAAGCAAGTCCAATGCATTGGGGATTGGACATGCCAACAATTTGATGATGGGGCTACTAAAAAACATACCCCAATGCAACTGGCATTGGTCTCTCTTTATTTTTGAACCCCCCATATTCCATCCCCATTTTGTAATCTGGCAAAATATGAAGAGCTTACAGGTTGACTCATAATAGAAAAAGTCATAATTGTCGTACCTTTTCAAGTTTTGTTATGTGTGCCAATAATTTGAAACTCTCATTTTGTACATGAAAGATCTTTTTTAATGTAGAATCTTTTCCTCTCCTTCTTATATTGAGAAAAAGTCCATTTGAAGTTTGGATTGCCGGCTTTGCATTGGATCAATTTTTTTTAAAAGTCGCTGAACTGAATGAGGTCCGCGTCCCTCCACTTCAAAATCTCCCCGGCGATACTGTCCATGTTGCGGCCTTCGCATTGGAGATGCTCTTGGTGCGGAACAACTGAATAGCACTGAAGTACTCAGCACTGCAGCTTCACTCAATCGCGAATTTCACAGAATGTTCCCAACCGAAAACGCAATGCCGACGGAAGATATTCAAGAGAGGAGCGGATTCTGAGTGACATTTTGCGGTGAGTTTTCGACTTTTGTTCGCAATTTTTTATTATGTAATTTTTGTGGAAGTAAGCTAGAGTAATGGATTCTTTTTTTATAGTTGCATTTGCTGAGCTCTATGTTCGCTGGAAGCATCAGCGATGAGCTGTTCTGTAGATGATGTGAGGAAGAGTTCATTACGCCATGTCTTTTGCATCTGGAATCGGCAAGCGTGGTGGACTGGTTTACACGGCATACATCTTGTGCTGATCATTTATTTCGCACAAACCGAATTTGAATATATTTCTAATGGAGTTTCATAATGAAGAGTGCCATACAATGCGTCTCTTACAGAGTCGCGGAAATGAATGCTCGAATTCACATTTGCCGTAGCCAGGACCTTTGAATAAATATGCTATTCGTTCTTTTACGCGGCGCCTCTATCAGTGTTTGCTGTTTTCCTGGTACCGGTAGTTAGTGAGAACTAGAAGCGGACGGCATTGTCGCACCTTGAGACATGTGCTATCCAGGTCGAGGTCGAATGAATCATTGAATGAAAGGCAGCGTGAATTGCAGAATTGCATTTATGCAGGAAATGAGTTATTTATTTATTTTATGGTTGCATGTGGGGAGCTCTATGTTTGCTGGAAGCATTAGCAGCAAGCTGTTCTTTAGATGATGTGAAGAAAGAATTAATTACGCTGGAATTCTTTTTGCACCTGGAATTGGCAAGCGCGATGAATTCGTTCCTTGAGCATGATTCTGGCGTAGTTCACTCACGTAGCCTAAACCTAATGTTAACCTAATTTGGCTGTTCGTTTGAATTTCTGTTAAAGTTTCTCAGTTACAATGGAGATACCGTTTGATGTGTTTCTTTTTGGTCTTACTGAGCCGGGAATGGAGGGAATGGAGGGCTCGAATACACATTTGCCATAGCCAGGACCTTGAATAGATATGGCATCGATTTACAGAGCTCCTCTGTCAATATTTGGTGTATTTCCTGCTAGTGAGTTCATAACTAGAAACAGGATGACATTGTCGCACCTATCCAGGTCGAGGTTGAATTGAATCAGCAAGTCATTGACAGAGTGAAGTGCAGAAATATTTGATTTGGTTTGACATTCGTTTACTGGTGGACATTTACGACATTGGAACTTTTCAAGACGGGCGTCCTCAAACCTAAATGTGTAAGTCTTACTTTTTGGAGTTTTATGCAGTTGAGTGTCTTAATTTTGGCGCTATGAACCTAGACAATAAATGAAATTGATATTTTCTTATCATTTAATAAGTTTGATGTACTTATCAGTGACCTAATAAAAGTTTAGCAACTTAGATTGTTTATATGTGATGTGAGGCAGCTCAACATAATCCATCCTACAAAAACATGATGGGGGAATCATTATTTACTAAAGCCAAAGAAACACTTTTTAAGTAAAAATGTACGAATCTGACAGTTCCAATTTTGAAGATTGGGAAACGAAATTTTACTATGAGCGGGACCTCGACAAGTTGAACGCTCCCCATCTTGAGCTGCTACTTCAGATGCTCTTGATGGGGAGTGCTCCATGTGCAGGTCCTTGAGATGGGGGAGGCCCCAGTCTTAAGCACCTGTTAGTAACAACTTAGAGTTAGTAATTTGAACGAAAAGACTCTCTACGGGGTCTGCTTGGAAGGACATTTTCTTCTTACTGGTGATCGTCTGAGGGACGTACATTCAAAGATGCACGTTCTCATTCGTGGACAATTTCTCCTTTCACCTCTTAACACTGGCATGAAAAAGTACAGTTGAAACAGCCTATGTTGTTATATCTAACTGGAACATCTCTGCTGGATGAGGGGAGAGGATTGCAAGCTTATCTCAAGGTGATGGAAATTTATATCAAAAAGGTGCAGCTAGCATTAGTGCAGCTCTCATGCAGATCGATCGCCGTGGGCGTTAAATGATTTCGAGAGGGTAAACAGAATGCCTGTATCTATCTACAATTAATTCACCCTTTTAAGAATCTATAATTTGTCGCCGAACCCGTCTATCTACACGCTCCAATTCAAGAATATACTAGATTTCTTCTAAGAGCGTGGAGGTTCTAGCTCACCTATCACAGAGATGATCGATCGATAGATTGAAATGAAGGTACTAATTTGCCCTTCAACAAAGAATGCAGTATAAGATCTAATTAGGATTTGAGGAACATATGAGCAGGAACTGCAGAACAGTGTCCGAGTGATGGGCGACAAGGGGAAAGCTACAATGGACAGAGTTATCTACAAGTGCAGTTGTTGTAGTTATGTCGACAGGTTTGACGAATTCGAGGGATGTCCAGTTTGCCATGTTGACAAGAGAAGTAGCAGATGCACCAGCCATGGCCAAGTGGTCCATGGCGGTCTGTGCAGCTTGCTCCAGGAGCTTGGTGATGTCCTCTGCCTCCTCGACAGCTTGCACTATGTCGGAGCCCACGGCTGTGATGGCAGACTCTAGTATTCCAATGGCGATGTCCAGCCAATGGATAGCCAATGCGGCAGGAACCTCCGCGCCAGGGACATTGCTGGCGCCATTGCTGACCACATTCGCTGCTTGCTGGAGTGTTACGGAAGTAGCGATGGCGCCTGGTGCTGCCGAATGTATTGATTCCGGCGGCACTTGTGGAGGGGTCATGAGCAGAGTCGACGTTGCTGACATGACCAAACTCTTCATGGACAGAAGCTTCAACTTCGCTTCCACTAGGAGGCGCTTGGCTTGCGCAGCATAGTAGGGAAATTTGAGCTGCGAGGTGAGGATTGCACCCTGCACGTGGTCGGCCACGGGCTTTGCTGTTGGGTGGCCTGGTTGAAGTTTTTGAGGTTGAGGATTTGGTGGTATAACAGGACTATTTCCTGGCGGTCGAATTGGGGTTTCCACTGGTGGTTGAGACTGACGAACTTGCTCTTCCGAGGCAGCGTTTTGTTGTGGTCGAGATGGTGCGCCACTTTCATCTTGCTTGCTGACCAACTGTGCAAATAAGCTGGCCACGAGGATCACCAATCCACCAACAATCACCGAGTCATCGAGAGTGTCGCCTCGCAAAAAGAAGGACATGAACGCTCCCCAGATGGGAATCGTTGTGTTGACCATCGTCGCGGTCGAAGCCTGGACTGACCGGAGGCCATGAATTTCAAGCCAGCTGCACAATCCTGAGCATACAAGACCAGTGTAGACGAGAGGGCCCCAAGGCAAAGACTGCAACTGGCTCACGTACTCCATGGCCGTCGTGTTTCCGTGAAGGACTCGAGAAAGCTCCCACACGAAACTGAAGGAGGCAACGGTACCGCACTGGATGGCTGTCAACTCGAAGGGCCTAAAACTCTTGCTATGCACTTCAGATCGGAAGATGTGGAGGGCATAGATAGCAGACGCGGCCAAGCCCCAGACGTCTCCCACTTGAGGTATGGATATGCCCTTCCACCCCAGACCTTCCTCCTCCAAAACTCCCATCCCTGCATATTTTATAAACCATGCATGAGTCTCTAAACCATTGTAACCGAAAAAAAAGAAAAAGGATTTGAAAAACATACACGAAAAATGAACATGAAACAAAAAGAAATGAAACGGAATAAAAAGAAGCGTTTCATTAGAAAAACTACGAATTAAAACAGTGCACAAAAACAATATTGCTCAGATACTTAACGCTAGTTGAATGAGAACAGTGTATGAAACGTCCTCCAATACATTCTAACAACTGTCCGCTGTTTTTGTTAAGGCTACCTCAAACCTTTCACTATTGAAACCCGTGATTTTGACAGAGCTTTAACATGAAGCATAAGTTACAGATCGGCAATCGACAGCAACTTAGTATTACCTGATAGTGCCACGAGAGAGGCAATCCGTGTGATATTGCGGATAGACTGTCGGCCTGCACAGAGCTCCATGATGGGGACAAATATCACCTGCAATTCATTTCAGTGAACCACAAAGATCAGATCGTATATTTCGTTACAACTTTAAATGCATCCGCAAATAACGAGTGCTCGTGAACGATACTCATAAATCAATCGCTGGCAGTTGGGCGCGGGGTACTTACTGTGAAAGCAAATAGAAGCGGCGCATCACTGGAAGCCCCGCCATGACCACAAGTCTCAAGAACCGCCGCAGCGAACAGCAGTCCTCCCAGCTCAGTTCCGGCTTTCAAAAGAGCTGGATTTTTGTCTCGACCCAAGACTTGACGTAACGCTGGAAGGAAGACGAGCAGTGCGGAGGAAAATCGGACGAGGGTGCTGAGACTGGCTGGCAGCCCAGGAGCCACGTCGGTCGCAAACTTACCGGCGACATTGCTCGATCCATAAAGGGCCGCCAGCACGTTGAGCAACATCAGGCCTCTGGTCCTCCTCCTTCCCAGTTTCTTTTCCCGCAGCTTTGATAAGAAACTAGGTTGCTTCTCTTGTGCATCCTCCGAAGTTTCATCACTGATTGCTGCAACTTTCTCGTCCGCTCTCTCCTTTAAAGAATCGAAGTGTTTCTGAGAAAACGGTCAAGCAGCTCAATGATATGTTTTCGGACAAATGTCTTCGTTAGTCGACACAAAACAACGTTTCATCTTGATGATTGTCCACTGATCATCTCAGTGTTCACTTAATTACTATCTTGACAATTACTATCATGAGAATGCAGTGATAGGCAGTGCGTCAACGGAATCATATATGTATATAGCTTATCAAATCAATTCGTTGAGCCCAGGCAGCGTGCTTACCGGAAGAGGCGCTCCGCCTGGCAGGCAGTCAGCGACGGTGCCGTCAATCTGGGGATTGCATTCTTGCATACGAGCAGCGAGCTCTTTCAAGGTACCCGTCTGACTCTGTACGTACAACTTCCACGCGTCTTCCCAGCAGTACTCACTCTCTGATCCAGTCTCGCTTGCTTCGATCAACGAGAGTCCACCGACCAATTTGCGCCTCAGTAACAGATCCGAGTAGGGAATCACGTGCAGTCTTTCAACAGTCGTTTCATCGGTCACCGATCTACTCACTGAAATATCACGATTGGTCGGATCTGCAGTCTTCAGTTCTTTCCTGCTCAAGCTCCTCATGTAAGCTAACGGAGCGCGGCCTTTCCTGCTTCCAGAGCTGGCACACGATGCCTGGACTGAACCTGGGAGGTTGATCCTCCGACCACTGCCATCGCCATTGTTGTAATGGCGATGAATGCTGCGCGATCCAAAGGACTCAAAACTGCTCAGTCGATCGGTGACTCCACTATGTAACGACGACCTCCTTGTGAGCATTCTCCACTGACACAAACAGCTGCTTACAAACCTTGGTTTTGAGTTCTCTCAAAGTTGGTATGAGTAGCAAACTGGATTCTTGGTTTTCAACTTAACAACAACGGAGCGTACGTTGCAGCAGATTCAAACTCCGGATTTCGAAAATTTAAAGTACTCCTGGTGCGCGCAACGACACATACAACTACGACGGCGAAATAAACCGAACTATTACAGGATCCTGGTGATGCAGCCGTAGCAGCTCAAAATCCACTCAATACCGTCCATATGTTTCCTAGTCGCAAGTGAGTACATTCAGCTTGGGTTGATCTCAAGCCCACAAGCCCAAGCAGATCGATGATCAATGTCTCTAAGGGGAGAGTTGTCTATCATCTCAACATGCACGCTGTAAGGCAAAGCTTGCAGCAGTCTCTTTGATCACAAACCTGAATATGTTGGTTGAGCGAGGCTTTCAATTACTGCCGATGGCGCAGCTGGTGGGCGTTGTGAACCGCGTTTGTAAGCGTTGGTGAGCAATCGGAGAGTGCCTTACTTATAGAAGGGGTTCTGACTTTCTGAGGCTTGCATACGAAGCAAAAAGTGTAATGGAGGGCGGAGCTTGAAGGGCGTAATTGGGTGCAATGAGCAGTCGAAGCTAGTTCCAAGTGGCGGCTGCGGCGGGAAGCGACTGCGAAGAAGCAGCGTGGCGAAATGTTTTCTTTTCCTAGATTTTTACCTTTTCGAAAACAAGCCACTCCGGGCATCTTCTTACACTGGGCTAGATAGTGGAGATCGAGAAACTTCTCTCGGACGGGGACTCGAGACGTCTCCGCCTGCCGCTTCCGTTCTTACACGTGAGCCTTGCTGACCAAACTTCAATTTTTCATCAAAAAGCAGGGGCGAATAATATTTCTGCTTAACATATACGAAGTAGTATATACTAGCAATTTTACTGGTCGACGAAGCTCCCATGTTCAGTTTCAGTTTGACCACGAGGTTATTAATTCAGGAAGCCCCGTCACGGGGTACCTATGTTAGCTTAGATGCGTGCCAACCATTACGGACCGCAGTCACATGCGTAATTGGTGCTTGCAGACGTACGCTGTCTGATTCTCGGACGAAGAAATTTTGCTGGTTCTCCGAGTACAAGTGCTTTTCACTTTTGGGTCGATTTCATTCGGGGACCCACGTCGGCTAAATGGACGGAGCTGGGAACTTCGGCCTGTGAAGCTGACTTTTCACGCGATGTCAACGTCGGCCACTGGAGTCACTGTGATGCATCACCGCAAACCGACGGGACCGCAAACTACAACGAAGGTACTGTAGAAGGAGAAGAACTCTGTTTTCTTGCGCAATTCTGAGGCTGACGAGCATGAATTTGGGTCAGTCTGTTCGTTGATGGGGACTGAATCCTTCCGAGAACTCTACCGGACTGTGCGTCAGTTAAGTACTTTATTCCTTATACTCACTTTCATTACTCTCTTTCATGATGCACTCGTGTACACTCATGAGAGAATCGTTCTGTGAAATACAATTTGATAAAAGATATAGGCTAAATTGCCAAATATTGTGCTTCCACGTTCAGTTCATTCCAGAGGGCAGAACCCCACATTCAGGTCCACCAGGGAATGCCGCATAAGTTCTTTTAATCCTTTTAAGTACTGTTTCTCTCATCAAGCACTTATGTACAATCATGAGTGGATTATTTTATGGAATATAGCTTGCTATAAGCTTTTAGACCAAGTTGCCAAATACCGTGTTGCCACCACAAGATCATCCTGTTGTTGTTGCAAAAAAACATGTTGTAGTGACGGGTAAAGTATTGTAGAAACACGCGTTATGCCTTGAATATAAAATCATTTGATAAATAGGATCACGCGATAAATAGGATCATAAAAAATGCCAAAGATCTATTTGGTTGTTTTCATTGTCCACGTAAATCCTAATTCCTGTAGATATAATGTTAGCATTCAAACATTAGTTACGAAATATGATTTACTACTTCACTTGAGCCATGTTGCTAAAGCAAAAAAACTCTTGTCCTCACTAAAAATTGTTCTCTAAATCTTTGTAGATATAGATGTAGACTATATTCCTATTGACAAAGATTAAACTGTTGTAAATGAGGTTCAATTGCTCTATACAAAGCCCATTTTTCATTGGGGTTGTCGACATAACTTTGTCATAAATAAAGAGTAGAATAGTATATTGCATCATATATTATTCTAGTATTGACTTGGGGGTGAATTATTTCTCTAGCATTTGTTTCATCTTTTAGATACTTTAATTTAAAGTACATATAATGTTTTTTAATGCAATGCCTAATAATTTAATTTATTTTTCTTTAGTAGAAATTTATAGGTTTTGCATAGAAGATTCTACAATTGTATTTTTGTAAGAAAATTTAGAACTTCCTTACAATTTTTTCTTTTTTATACAAACCAAGATTTTTGAAGGGAAGGTTTGCTTACAGAAAATATACAACAAATTTGGCATTTTAACTTTGGGATTGGGCATATGAGTATTTTTATATATTTATTTTGTAAATATTAATTCAAATTTTTCTTACATTTATTTTATATATATAACTTTTTTGTTTTTACTTTGTATACAATAACATGAAAAGGTATAAGGTTACTTTTAAGAGTAATTTGATTTCAAGGCCTAAAAGCCCTATCAATAATATGAGTGTAATTCAATTTTTTACAAACTGTCCATAAATCCAAGACTATGAAGCCATATAAGTATATAACATGAATTGTGGATAACTATTGGATAAAATAAAATGAGTGCAATAATTTTTTTAAATTATTTTGACTCAATTAAGAACTTCACTCAAATTGCAAATAACTATTCCAAAAAAAATTACACAAAATAACCAAAATCTATCAACAAAAATAAGTTAATTTGAGAGATTTTCAAATATTATTGATTTAGTTCAAATTTCTTTCTAAACATGGATATTATAGATATATGTGGCTAGTAAGTTGGTATTTCCATGCACTCCATTTCTTTCTTTTTCAAACACTACAATTTCCCCTAGCTAATAAAAATTGGGCACAGTCCTAGTATGCAACTTTACCATAGGTTTCGGTTTCAATTGCACAATCGCATAATTGATTTGAATCAGTGAAGTGAACCATGTCCATTCTCTTTCAAACTTTCAACATGTTCTCAGATGAAACTTACTGTGAAGATACTCCACTTTTCAGACAAAAAAAACACCCAAAATCCAGTGAAGACACCATGTGGATGAAAACTGTGAAGACACAAAATCCATCTAAGGTGGGTACTCCCCAAATCTCCACTTTTTGCTACTGAGCCTATTTGCTATTATTAGACTGGTCAGATTTTCATATGTTCTTGTTGGCAAGTGAAAGGAGGTTCCAACACACCAAAGAACGTGGCATTTGGATACTGTATGCAAAAGTTATTAAAGAACAAAGTTTGGTTCTAAAAGCATTTCTTCTATATAGGTACAGAACTGACTTTGGAGATGTACACACAGTATAGATGGGTGGTTTAAAGTAAGTGGCACATTTGGGTGTACCTACCTTAGCTACTTGTACTAGGGTCTTTTTTTATCAGTGTCCCCCTGATGCCTTCACTCCAGAGACCAATTTATGGAGGGATGAAGCCATAGAGGTCAGATTTTTGACAGTTTGGCGAAATTTCACCAAAAAGAAAAGCCCCAGGATGTACACTCACAATCATCTCCCTATGCTTACTGCCCAGAAAAGCAACACTTGCCTTGGGATCAAAAAGCAACACTAAAACTAAAACTAGTTTTTTTTTTATAGAAAGGATGCACGTAATCAAAACATGAGAATCTACGACAATCTCGTGTTGGTTTTCAGCAGAACTTAGCATGACAAGTGCACCCAAACTTTCAGCTACCGAGCAGGACCACCAATTGCATGTCATGATCAATGTACGGTAGTCTAGTCAAGAACAGCGAATTTCAAATTCTCACCAATACTTTGTCAAAATGTTCGGATCATTCCTGAGACGACGGACATTCTAAGAGTATAAGTTACTTTGGCGGATTTTTCTACTTTGAGTTTATTCCTCTGAGATTTTCTACCTTACTTTTTGTTTGTACTTCAGTGATTTGGTACTTTAGGCATTCTGTGACACCTCTCCAAGTGGACACTGACACTTCATTCTGGTGACAAGGTAGGACCACATTTCAGTGGACCACAAAGAAATTCCCATAAGGTACAAGGTCCATAAACCAACCATGTAAGAGTTGGAACTGATTTTGGGGGAGGTGAAACTTCTTCAAATATTTTTCAGTAAAATTTTCGTGAAAGACAAGTTGAATTGGCATTTTACCCAAGTCATTTCATATTTTTTGGAGTTTTGTGGAATTAATTATGAAATTTTGAAGTTGAAGTGATGTAGGATTCTAAGAGCATTCACTTCCTAAAATGTACACTCTTTGTACATGGCTAAAAGCTACAAAAAAGCAACATGTACATGCAATGTACATTTTAGGAGGTGGACGCTTTTAGAACCTCCTACCTTAGATCTACATGATGCATACCGCCTTAAGTTAACCCTTAAATGACAAAATAGTCACTATGAAAATCATCTTTGTTTTGGTACCTTGTGAATTTTTGGATTAAAAAAAAAATGCAAAAGCACTCATTGGAAGCCGAACTATTATAGAAGACCTTCCCTTTTCACACAAAAGTTAGAAGATAAATAGTTGCACTCTTGCCTTGCATGGAGAGATTCTTTGCCATTCATTAGCCAAAAAACATCTACCAACACGTTGTTTATAGATTAAGTTTAGTTGGTTGTTTTCTTTTGTTTGTTTGTATAATACAATGAGATCTCTAGATTGTGCATCACCCAGTCATGTCTTTGATATAGTTGGAAAGCTCTTTGTAAAGAAGAATGCACAAGCTTTGTTTTGTGGTGTTTGGACTAATAGTATGAAAGTTATTGAAATTTGAAGTTTTTTTTAATTAAAAAAATAAGAAAATTACTTTTACTTTTATTTTGATTGTGGTAACGGCACAAGGCACACTAGTAGTAATGAAATTTAGAGTTACAACACTCATTGATTTGAAAATGCTATAGTTTTTACTTCTCATGAAATTTTTTACCAAGAGCAATGTAGTGGATATCAATAATATTTAAAGAAGGGATCTCTATAAACATAATTGGTCAAAATGTTCATCGAGAACAAAAACTTATAGCATTTTCAAATCAATTAGTGGAGTTAACATTGGAAAAAATTATTATAGTAGTTGTATCATTTATTTCATGAGTGTTTGTAGAGGTCTATACTTTGTTGCCAAAACATAGCCTAGGCACACCTACAAATGTACCCAAAACTCTTGTCTTATTAGGAAATTCAATAACATAACTTTAGGATCTTAGAAGGAAATTCAATTGTAGACCATTCAATAAAGTTTCACTAACCCTTAATTAAATGCCAATTTCTTTGAATATATACTAAAAAATCCAGTTTGAGGGGCTCGCTATGACGTTTAAAAGTTAAAACCTAACATTGCAATTTCAAACTTCTAGCCATCAAAAGTTGACCAAAATTGTTGAAATGAGATTCCCAAAACATAAATAATTCTCAACTATTAAGTGTCCCCCCAAATTGAATTCCATTCAATACAAAGGCATCTGAACCGATAGAATAAACTTTTATAAATTCAATGAAATTCTAGTACAATGTTAACCCCTAAAGGACCAAATTACATTTTTTTGACAATATAGCAATTTTAGGCAGCTCACTACAAATGGAATCTTTATTTATTTTTCTTTAAAATTTTCACAAAACATGTTCCAAAGGAGTAGCTTTAAGGTTCAACAATTTTCATAACTTTTGACTACATGGTTCAAAAATTATTGCATGATATGTGATTTTCAATGCTCGTTGGGCAACCCAAAAATTTCTTAAAAAATCACTTTTTTCAAAAGTAAAAATTTGATAATGTTTTTCTAGATTTAAATATATGTAGAAATCTTTGAATCATTCCATTATAATTTATGAGATGAAAGTAATGAGGTGTTCTAGTTTGCAAGCAGTTATGGATTCCCTGCTCTAAAATAAACTTTGGAGTCCTTTGTTTAACTCAATTTTTTATTGTATTTGAAAAAATAAAAGCATATGATATAGATTATTTATTACTACATTACCATCGTTGGGATTGGAAATTTTCAATTTTATGATTAAATTCTTAATATTTTAGTATTTTGAATCATTCTCTATTTTTTTCTACTTACTATTTTTTTTTCTATATGTTGTGCAATTTCAAACAATCTAAATATTTCCACCATGTAGCCAACTTGCCTTGAAGAAAGAATCCAAAGAGTAACCACCATTTTGTACATTTTCTCATACAAATGTGACTTTGGGAAGTATAGCTGTCCGTTTTTTTGCAAGGCCAAAAAAAAAGATTTTTGTCAATTTGAATGCTAATATCTTACAATCTACAAGGTGGAAATTTCTGAAATTTTTTAAACATCTTTTCAAACTAGTGTAATACAAGATCCTACGATTACATAAAGGCAAAAATGTTTTTCTTCTAAAATTTGGTTCCAATATTGGAAATGGCAATTTTTGAGCATTTTTGATGAAAACATAGTCTCCGACCTTTAGGGGTTAATAAGAGTATACTTTGGAGTAGTATACTAATTGGAAAGGGGACTGGACCAAAGTTCTTTAGGATAAAGGAAAAAGAGCTTCTTAGCTCACAAATTATGTCAATTCATGCTTTGTTTTTAAAGTTTAGTTAGCCTATGATGCGAGATCACAATATTTGATTGAAATTGGAACAATACCAAACACAATAAATTCTATCCATTTTTCTTTGGAATTTTTTTAACTCCTAAATGTCCTAGGCCTTTTTTGTTCTTGAAATTTTCTTTAAATTGAAAAAAAAGTCAACATTTTGAGAAGTTTTATCAATTTAAAAAAATTGTCACCTTACAAATTCAAACTAGACTTCTTAGAGATCACATGGGAAAAGAAAATGCAATAATATCACTTATAGATTGAAAGATTGTAATCTTTGATCATGAGGGTGTTAAAATTGTGAAAGTGATTTGAAATCTTTCAATCCTCTTTTCACATGTCAAATTTAAAATTGAGGTCACCAAAAAAAATGAGGATAAAGGAAATAACATGCATAACCCCAATCAACATATGACTTCTCAAAATCTATTCTACATTTTTTTTAGATGAATTTCTAATGTGATTTTTTCTCTAAGGTTTAGTATATTTGAGGCTCATTTCCAAGAGCCCTCAACACTAGAAAATCAAGATTTGCAATGAACACTCTTGCACAAAATCTTGAATAGAAAAATGATAATCATTCATTTTCATAATTGCATTTTTTATGCTAAAACTAGACTTCAAAAAGAATTTGTCTAAAAAAAATCTACTATGTAGTGATTCTCCAAAGTAGAGTGAACCATTGTATAAATCACTCTCATAAATTGAGAAATTGGAATTATGATGTGAAATTTGGATATATTGTACAAAGTTAATTCTACCCTCATATGTAATTTTATTTAAAACAAACTATATTTAGGCCTATTATTATTTGAATGAAATTTTTTTGTATAAATAAATTTTTAGTGAAAAGTCAAAATGTATCTTTTTTTTTAATAAGAAGAATGTACATCTTCACTAGAATCACATATTATAAGTTTCATGAATTTTGGATTTTTATTGATTGTAATCTTATTGATTGAAATTTGACCTCAGATTTTGACTTTTTAATTTTTCACTCTATAAATTGAAAAAATATATGTCTTTGATATATATTGTTATTTGATGTTATTTTGAATTTTTTTTTCAATTTATAGAGTGAAAAATAAAATAGCCAAAATTTTGAGGTCAAATTTCTATCAATAAAAAACCAAAGTTCACAAAACTTGTATCATATGATTCTAGTAAAGATGTACATTCTTCCTATGAAAAGAAATGTGACATTTTGACTTTTTGACAAAAAAATTTCATTCAAATAATAATAGATCTAAATATGGTCTATTCTAAGTGAAATTACACGTGAGGATAGAGTTTTGTACATGTCCAAATTTCACTTCATAATTCTAATTTCTCAATTTATGAGGGTGGTTTATATGATGGTCCACTACTTCTGAGAGTCATTGTAAATAGTAACTTGGTAAGGTTTATTTAACTTCAAAGTTTTGTCAATATCATAATTGGGGCGTTGGGCGATTACGGGTGAAGAATTTAGCAAGTTGTTGTAGCAAAATAAACAGGTCCTACCATGATATAAAGTTAGTTCTTGACTTTCTTGAAACATTCATATCATCTTTAAAATACCTTCAAGCTTATTTCTATTTGAATGACTATTACATTATGGACATGGACAATTTGAACCATAGAGGCATTATTCGTGGATTAATAACGTCATGCCATTATATGCAATTCATTTCATTCAATTCACTGAAGTACATGAATAGTAAATGGATGAGCAAACCAATGTAGAGAATAAAAAAATCAAATAAAGTAACCTAATGGCAAAAAACACTAACCATTGGTGGAGGGAAGAATCTAAATTTTGTAACCATAGTCTATAGGTGATAAGGAATATTGACTCTAGTAAAAAATGTTTATCATTTTATCTAATTATTATACTTGACTTGAGTCATTTTGATTGAGAAATATCGAAACCAAATAAAATAATTGGAGAGACTTACTAATTGTCAAATGAAAGATTTTTCTTATTTGATCCCTAAAGACAAAGATGTTCAATTTTGGCCTCATATTTTTTTGAGAAGATTGATTAGGTCATTTGTAGTTTTTTTTGGGTTCAATTTGGTTTATTATTTGACCAACAAGTACAACAATCTTCATTGATTCCAATGATATATTCCCTCTATCATAAAATGATTGTCCACAATTTTTTTGGTATTTTTTTGAGCCGATTTTGATGATCATTTAGTAAAAATATAACTAAGAAAGGCTTCAAATTTATATCACTATAATCAATTAAGAACATTGCAGGTGTTCATTGCAACCTAAATAAACTTAGACACAAAGAGGTACTTTTGACTTACTCAAAACAACCTTAAAAAAACATGACATTCAAAGTGAACAATCATTTTGGGATAAAGGGAGTATATTATTTGAATTAAATTTTTCATAGTATGAACTTTTTCAAATATAGAATCCTTTGTCTTCTAGGGATTAAGTAATGGTTCATTCTTTTATTGCAATCAATCACCTTTGTTTCTAAGTTTTGTTTTTTACCAATCCCATCTAATAAAAATGCTACTTCGACTTGATCTCACATAGATAAAGACAATGGTGTCTCAATACTTATGTCATAATCCAATTTGAGAGAAGGGTGTAGTATTGCAAGGCCTTTTGCTTAACCCGTAAAGGACCAAACGGCATTTTTTGGCAACATAGCGATTTTGGGCAACTCACTACCAACAAAATTTTTATTTGTTTTCTTTAAATTTTTCACACAATATGTGCATGAAGAGTATCCTTAAGGCCCAATAGATTTTATATCTTTTGACTACATGGTTAAAACGTTATTGTATGAAGTGTAATTTCAATGAATCGTAAACAACTTGGGCAACTCATAAAATTTCTTTAAAAATCACTTTCTTTTTAAGAAACAAAAATTTGAAACTATTTTCTACATTTACATATACATGGAAAGCTTTGAACCATTCCATTTTGATTAATGTAGTTATAGATTTTCTATTTTTAAGTAAACTTTGAAATCCTTTATTTCACTCAATTTCAATATTTAAAAAATAAATTAAAAAAATGAATGTAGATTGTTTATTACAACATTACAAGCATTGGAATAGGAATTTTTTCAATTCCATAAATAAATTCTTAACAATTTAGTATTTTGAATCATTCTCTGTTTTTTTTCTACTTACTATTTTTTTCTTATATGTTGTACAATTCCAAATGAATTGAAAATTTTCAAGTATATAGCCAACTTGCCTTGAAGAATGAATTCAAAGAAGCACTACCATTTTGGACATTTTTTCATGCAAACGTAACCTTCTGAAGTGCAACTATCCAATTTTTTGCAAGGCCAAAAAGAAGGCTTTTCATTAGAAGAGTTTTGGGGGGTCTAGAAGCTTTTTTTGGACATGTTCTCCCACAACTGTTCCTTGCAACGAGGAGAACGGCCCGCTATCAAAATTTCCTTTATCATAAAAAAAAAGAAAAAGAAATTGGGTCAATGATGTGGTAGGACTCGGCCACGTCAAACCGCTACGCCGAACCTATTTCCTATGTTCGTAGGCTGTGATAACTTGTAGGCATCCAAAGGCCCCAAAATCTTCTAATAGATCAATTCAAACATTAGTATCTTGCAATCTACAAAGGGAAAATTTTTGAATTTTTTTTCACATCTTTCCAAACTAGCATACTACAATATCCTATGGTTACATGAGTTAAAAATATTTTTTTCTCTAAAATTTGAAATTTATACTAGAAATGGCAATTTTGGAGTGTTTTTGGTGAAAACTTAGTCAAAAACCTTTAGAGATTAACAGTGACTAAGTCTATTTCTTATCAACCATTTCTAATCATAAAATGAAATCACTTCTTATAAATCTTGAATTATTCACTTAGTCATAGACTCTTTGAGCTAAAAATATTGTTCAAATCTTAGAACTTTGTCTGCACTTGAAATTTTAATTTTAATTAAAAAAAATTGACCTTCCTCTATGATTTTTGTGCCTCTAGATGGGCCTTTACTTAGTTTTTAAAAATGATTACTATTGTTTTGGTTCAAGGGAGGGGTGACATCACCAATAGGCTCCAAGGCATCCTTCATTTAGGGTTTGGCACTCAATACACATCCAATTCAAGGGCTTTACATAGATGTACATTCAAGGGCATTTATTACCTCTGTTTTTTTGCCATTGAGCATTCAATGGTAGCCGAAGCCTTTCTTCTTTAATCTAATGTTTATTGTTGGATCTCAATTGTGTGTTAAAGCTTTAAGGTAGAAGTACATATTTGTTATATCTTAACCTCTAAAGGCCAGAGACTATGTTTTCATCAAAAGTGCTTCAAAACTACCATTTCTAATACAAGTATCAAATTTATAAGAGAATTTTTTTTGGAAACATGTAACCACAAGAACTTGTAGCTCACTAGTTTGAGAAGATGTGAAAAATTTCAGAAATTTCCACCTTGTAGATTGCAAGATATTAGCATTTGAATTGACAAAAATCTTTTTTTTGGTCTTATAAAAAATTGGACACATGCACTTCACAAGGTCAGATTTGTATGAGAAAATGGTGGTAATTCTTTGGATTTTGTTAAAAAATAAAATTATTATCTTATACACTCACCAACTCATTATAGGAGGTTAGGCAAATAGGGAATATTTTAGATTGATAGGAGAGGAGAACTATTCATCTTCTCTCTCCTTGATTATATTTAAACACTTCTTTGAATCATTAGAAGATTTTGGGGGACTCCGGAAGCCTATTTCGGGCATGTTTCCCACAACGAAGGGAACAACCTCCTATCAAAAAAAAATTAAAAAAAAATTAAATTAAATTCTTCAAATGCCATAAAAAGTTTAAAAAAAATTTGGGCAATGACATACATGGCAGGGGCTCGGCCACGTCATTCCACTACACCAAACCTATTCCCTGCGTTCATAGGTTGCAATAATTTGCAAGCTTCCAAAGGCCCCTAAAATCTTCTAATGACACACTTAGTTATTCTTGCATATTTTGCTTGTGTTTTCTATGTGTAGTTTTTTGTGTTCACAACAAATTCATCCTTCAAGGCAAATTGGCTACATGCTAGAATAATTTCAAATTGTTTGAAATTGCACAACATACAAGAAAAAAATAGTAAGTAGAAAAAAATAGATAATGATTCAAAGTATTAAATTGTTAATAATTTAATTATACAATTGAAAAATGACAATCCCCATGGTTGTAAAGTAGTAATAAATAATCTACATCATATGCTTTTATTTTTTTCAAATAATATTAAAAATTGAGTTAAACAAAGGACTCCAAAGTTTATTTTAGAGTAAGAAATCCTTAAGTGCCTACAATCTAGAATACCTCATAACTTTCATCTTGTAAATTAAAATGGAATGATTCAAAGCTTTCTACATATATATAAATCTTAGAAAACCAATTTCAATTTTTTATCTTGAAAAAAATGATTTTTTAAGAAATTTTTGGGTTGCCCCCTATGCATTGAAAATTACATATCATGCAATAACTTTTGAACTAGGTAGTCAAAAGTTATGAAAATTGTTGGGCCTTAAAGCTACTCCTTGGGCACATGTTTTGTGAAAATTAAAAAAGAAAAATCCATTTGTAGTGAACTACCCAAAATTGCTACGTTATCAAAAAATGTAGTTTTGTCCTTCAAGGGTTGAGCATTTTAGCCTATAAGATATGGGAAATTTGTTGAGATTTTGAGCTCAATGAGTACAAACATAAGGATGAAGAAGAATGAAAAAATAAAATAAATTATAAAAAAATTCCTAAGAATGAATATTTTATTCAATTTTGACCTCATAGACTCACCTATTACAATTAATTTTGGTTCTTCTCTCTAAGCAAAGAAAGAAGAGAGATGAATGAATGAGAAGGTACAAAGAGCGAATCTTTTTAACCCTTGAAGGACCAAGGTGCATTTCTTGGCAACATAACTTTTGGGGGTAGGTGCATGTCATTGGAGATTTCCATATTTTTGGCCCAGATTTTAATAGAAGGTGTGGACAAGTAATATTTTTTACGTGCACTAAATTTTAGGACATTTTAAAATATAAGTCAAAAGTTACGGCCTAATATGTAGTTTATTTCTCAACTTAGGCTGTTTGGGTAGTTTGGGCAGATTTGAAAAAAATCACTTTTTTCAAAAACAAAAATTTGAAATTAATTTTTTAGATTTATATATATAGGAAGCTTTGAATCTTTCCATTTTGATCAAGGAGTCAAAAGTTATGAGGTGTTTTAGTTTGCGGACGGTCATGGATTCTCTACTCCAAAATATACTTTGCAATTCTTTATTGAACTCAATTTTCAATATTTTGAAAAAAATAAAAATATTCCGTGAAGATTTTTTATTATAACATTACAACCATTGGGATTGGAATTTTTTGATTCTATCACAATTTACTATTTTGATTCATTTTCTACTTCTTTCTACTCCTTTTTTTCCTATATGTTATGTAATTCCAAA
Source organism: Pseudoscleropodium purum (assembly GCA_963969395.1). Taxonomy (NCBI): domain Eukaryota; kingdom Viridiplantae; phylum Streptophyta; class Bryopsida; order Hypnales; family Brachytheciaceae; genus Pseudoscleropodium; species Pseudoscleropodium purum. The sequence continues at coordinate 7,815,210 of OZ017802.1, forward strand.
TGATTTGAAATTTTCCAAGCATGTAGCCAACTTGCCTTGAAGAATGAATCTAAAGAGTTTCAACCATTTTGGACATTTTTTCATACAAATGTAACTTAGTAAAGTGCAACTGCCCAATTTTTTGCAGGGCCCAAAAAAGGCTTTTTATCACTTCAAGTGCTAATATCTTGCAATCTACATAGTGGAAATTTTTGAAATTTTTTCTACATTTTTCAAAATTATCATACTACAAAATCCTGTAATTTGATGTGTTTAAAAATGTCTTAAATTTTTTTTTATACTTGTCCTAAAAATGACAATTTTTGAGCATTTTTGGTGAAAACGTAGTTAAGGAACTTTAGAAGTTAATAAACAATGCATCCAGTTGTTGCCCACAATAGGTTAGCCTATGGAAGCAATTACAGAGGGGTTGTCCAAAATAGGTACTTCTAACATTTGTTATTATAAGAATTGTTGTTGGAGCCCAAATTTACATTGTAAAGATGTTTGCTTCCTACTATATTCTATTGTATATTAGGATATAGGATCGTTGTAAAAGCATTTCTTTTTAGCTAGTCTATGAGATATCTAAGCATGTAGTAAGCTGAGTTTGTGATGGGAAGACAACAAACTTGATAAGAGTGTCTAGGGCTACCAGTTTGGAAAGGACATGGCATGGAGTTTGATATCACTACAAGAGAAAGGGATCTTTTAAGTGAGTTTTTAAATAGTCATAGATATAAGATTATAAGTGATGATCTTTAATTCCTAAAAGACCAAATTGTGTTTTTTGCCTACATAAATTTTTTGGATAGGTGTGTTTGACTAAAGATTTTCATATTTTTGACCCAAATTTTAGTAGAAGGTGAGGATGAGGAATATCTTTCATATGCACTGAATTTTATGACATTTGAAAATAGGAGCCAAAAGTTATAGCCTAATATGTTACTTTCTTTTGTAAATGGGCGGTTTGGGTAGATAAGAAAAAAACACTTTTTGCATTAAAAAAAAATTTGAAATTGATTTTCTAGAGTTTTATATTCATGAAAAGCTTTGAATCATTTCATTTTAATCAATGAGTGAAAAATTTTAAAGATTTTTTTGTTTGTGGGCAATTATAGATTTTTTACTCTAAAATAAACTTTGAAGTACTTTATCTTACTCAATTTTCCATATTTTTGAAAAAAAATAAAACCATAGGATGTAGATTGTTTATTTCGACATTCCAACCATTAGAATCAACATTTTTCAATTCCATTATTTAATTCTTAACAATTTAGTATTTTGAATCATTCTCTACTATTGTCTACTTATTATTTTTTTCCTATATGTTGTACAATTTCAAATGATTTCAAATTTTTTAAGTATGTGGACAATTTGTTTAAGAAAAAGAATTCAAAGAAACACCTCCTTTTTGAACAGTTTTTTTGTAGAAAAGTGAGCTTATAAAGTGCTGTTGCCCTATTCTTTATAGGGCAAAAAAATTGATTTCAATGAATTTGAATGCTTATATCTTGCAATCCACAAAGTAGAAATTCTTACCACATGTTTTCAAATGATCATACTACAAGATCCTACATTTATAGATTTGAAAAGAAAGTTTTTTTTCAAAAATTTGTTACTTGTATTAAAACTGGTAGTTTTAGAGTGTTTTTGGTGAAAACATAGTTATAGAACTTTAGGGGTTAAAGAGATTTTCAGCAAAATGTTACTAAAAATACATGTATTTTTAGTAAATATTTACTGAAAATATCCTTAAAGATCTTTACTTATAATCATATGTTTAAGATTACACTTAAAAACCCACTCAAAACACCCTTTTCACCTTTTCTCTTGTAATGGATGAAGAAGTTGACTTGGCTACATGGTGTGCAAGGGCTATTGAGAGGCTACCGGCTAAATGAAGTTGGTTACAAGACATGCCATCTTGATTGTTGTAGTGAGCTCTAAACCCAACCAAGCAATAACTACTTCTTTTGAGTGCACAAGCATAGTCACCAACCATGTACTTAAATCCAATTTCATTTAACCCCTTCCCCTCCCCTATTTCATTTAAACAATTTTTTTTAGAATTTCACCTTTCCCCCCCCCTCTCCCCCTTTTGTAATTTCTAGGTGAAGGTGGGATTGGCAATTAATATGGGATATATCCCATATCCTTTACGCATATCCATATCTCATATCCTATATTTGTATTTGTACCCATATGCATATTGTATCCATATTCAAGATCAATGGTATTGAGGCAGGGAGGATTTAAAAAAAATTAACAACTGTCAAATTTTCAGGATGAGGGGAGAGAAGAAATGGAGGAACAGGAGTGTGCAACCTATTTTCACTTTTCAGTGCATACTAGAGTAGTTTGCCAAGGCTGAAATCACACTTATTTTACTTCAAACTCACCGATGAAACTTTTTATGACCTCAGTCCGATTGGAAAATGGCAATGGACTCTGCCGCAGTTTTGATGGAGGCACAACATCCAGTCAAACTGGCTGCATTTTTGAAGCATCGAAGGCCATCACCATAGCTGACAATGGATTGCAGAGATCAAAATGACTGTCCAAATCACAAGGATGTTGTAAAAAATGGATTTCGACAAAGGTGTACATCTGGTTTCAAATAAGGTGGAGGCTCCAATAACCAACCATGCCCAGTACCCAACCAGAAGAGTGTGCTATTTCCAACCTTAGCCAGTTCTCAAGCTTGAAATTTGATGCTTTTGTCCTTTCCAAGGGTGGAACTAATAAGGTCATGCAGCATTACTTGCAGTGATCACGAAAGCACTGTCTTGTATAATCAGAATTGGAAGACTCTAAACATTGCTTATGGGTCAAGAGTTCTTTTGCCTCCTGAAATGCACTGTAATTTCAAATTTCAAAATAGGAATCTGAAAATTTAACGATCCCCATATTTCTTATCTTCCTACATGGGAAAAATATCCACCAATTCATACTATGCAGAATCTACTCCCAAATTGCTTAAATGATCAGTTATTGGTGCCTCCACCTTACATGAGGTCGAGGCAATTTCTGGAATTGCATTGAATTTCAATAGTGCCAGATTTAGGTTTATGATGTTTGTTACTGTACCTTCTTTGTAGATGCTATAAGTCTGTAATATGTATACTGAATTTCCACTAGGCTTTCATTCTTTCAAGACTACTTTAAATTCATGATCGACTGTCTTTGAGTTTTGCACTAATATAAGTCTTTTTAGACTACAGTGAGGTTTTCATGGTTTATGACTCAGATTACACAATATTGAATCCATAGAATGTTTTTTTTACCACTCTAGATGCTTTTCAAGATGTATGATGAGGCAATTTTTTGGTTTAGGGGTTATAATGAGGCAATACAAAGTTTTGATTTACATCTATGATGCTCAATTGAGTTCACCATGTACTGGCATTGAAGACTGTGAGGTTATTGTTTAACTCCTCAGCGCTCCTACATCCCAAATCTGGACAATCATGAACAGAGAGGTTTCAAGGTCTTTTTTAATCACAAAAATTATTCATCCAAACCAATGTTTGACTTTAAAAAAATAATCTTTCTGTATGACAAATTTGAGGAAATTGAGACTCTCTCTCTCTCTATGAGAACATTTAAGAAAGCATTCAAGTGCTAAGGGGTTAACATTTTTGAGTGAATACATTGTACAATTGAGTGCCTTAAAGTTTTAGGAATAATATAATTGAGACAATACTATGGTCTAGGCTATACATTTATATGCGTGTTGGATGATATTTAGTCAATGCAAATATGTAGATCTCTCAAATTACATGATTGTACATAGGTAGGTTTTTTGTATGTACTTTGACATGAAAAAGAAATTGATGAACAATGTAATCAAATGTAGTCATGAGAAAAAAATTGGTTTGGATTTTAATGAAAAGAAAGATAGAGAGAAGACACATCATTGGATTTCATCATAATATGTGATCACAAAAGGAAGACACTATAATATCTATATCTATACAACTTTGAGTACAAAGGAAGACACATTGTAAACATTTACTTACACTTCTTCCCAAACAATGTCGTACTTTGAAGCAAATTAATTTTGTTTTTAAAAAAAGATGGCATTGGTGCAAATTTCCATGTCTTCATTTTCTCGTAGCTAGAACCTTTAATACTAAATTACTTATAAGTGGATGTTCTTTCTATAATTCTATATAGAGCATGCATATAGTGCATCAATATCAAGCTATCAATTCGATACAATGTTGATCAATTTACAATCACTTTTGAAGAATTTTGCTCACACCTATTCTACAATATGGCCCTCAAAATCTCATTTTCCATGATTGATATATGCTTTGTACAAAAAAAATGATCTTCAAGATGCACTATCCAAAACTCTTGAAAATTTCTTACATCTCTAGAATATATGTGCAATTCTATACAATTAAATAACTAAAATATTTCATAAACAATCACAAGGAATGTATTTCAAACAATACCTTAAGAATATGGTCAGTTCCTACTACGATACCATGAACTCTAAATGGTTTGTGTTTCATTTCAATCAAGCCATATTGTTGTATTCCTATCTCAAAATAAATCAGAGGTACTCCCATGATTTCCCACTAAAAACCATGGATTTATTTTGAGACAGAGGGAGTATAACCAACGCAAAGAAATTGCAGAACCCAGTATCTGAAGCAACTAAGGTACATCAAGCAGATACGACTCATAATTTTTCTGGTCCTTGATAAATTTTTTGCCCTGAATGAAACATCGAGCACAAATTCAACCTACGGCATTCAACTTGTAACTCCTTTCAGTGGCTGAAAACCTAAACCTAAACGAATAAAAAATCTTCAGCGCAGAGATCCAGACATTGTAGAACACTTGAAATAAACATATTAACAAGAAAGTACCTTTGCTCTCTCCCAAACAGCAGCACTTGACCACACATAACCATTTCAGTCTAAGCTTAACCAACAATACAATCAATGAATCTGTCCAAAACCAAGGTTAATACCATGATGAAATAAAAACGCCTACTATCTCCATATAAGATATGTACATCCATAATCAACAGTGTCCACAATGTGACATTTTCAAAACAGGAGACTCTACAAAAGTTTAGTGTTGGTTTTTATATACCTGAAGACAATACTTCAAAAATTTCATAACTTTTTCATCTAGTGTCCAAATAATACTAAAGTGCATGGGAATCTACTTCTAGTTGCCAATAAGTTAAATTCAATAAAATCATTTATGTTTAAGAAGAGTAACTATGCTCACCTTAAACTCACAGCAAGTGATGTATCCAGGGTCTGTTCCGTAATATGCAAAGACCATTTATTGAATTACAAAAGGAACCTGAAATCTGAGCACGCACCAAAGCAAGCTCTTATTGCTGATCAAAGTTCTGAAAACATTGTCCTCACGGGTCAGTGAGATATTCAATGATAGCCTTTGCATCCGGGTACTTGGCCACCAAGTCCTTGCGCCTGGCCAGCTCGAAATCCACAGCCTCAAACGCTGGAGCCACCGTGGTTCCCACCAAAGAGTAGTGCTTTTCAGGGTCTCTCGGCGCCGCTTTCACCACAGGATCCCCACTTCCAGCTTGAGGAATACGCACAACATCCTTGGTAGGGTAAGCACCAAACCACGTCCAGGGTTTCTGCACGTACTGCAGCTTCTGCCCAGCCAATATATCATGACCTAATACGGTGTGGTTCATGTTACCATCATCGTCGATCTCAAACACCTGAAATGCACCCCATGCCAACAGAAGGTGTCGTCAAAACGACTTCACGGGAGTCAAGCCGTTCATTACGTCCAAAGCGATTATGTACAGAACTCTACGTACAGAACAAGGTATGGTGAAAGTAGAGACTTGTTATGAGAAATAACAAGTCCAGGATGATGTTTCCATACAAAGCTCCACGATCACAATATGAAGCACAGCTCTACTCCCACATTATCAGACACACCATATCAACAAAGAAGCACAAGATTATGAGATACAAACGTGCTCTCCATATGCCACCTCCAAAGGAAGAACTAAGGTAAGCATCCGTGATTGCAACCCCTACCTAATTGCATCACTATAATTGCATCACTATGTAGACCCAATCTTTATTTTAGAACGTAAATTTAGGATGATCATACTTGTCTTATGAGATTTGCACCACATGACTCAAAGAAGAATAACAACAACAAGTACTCAAATGAAGTTGGGATATGCATTGTGATGCAATTAGGTATTCTTATCTTACGAAACAGTCACAGAAAGTGCTACCTAAATATAGAAATGAGTTCAAAGTCTCAAAAATTTATGTAAGAGTTCAAACCACTTCTATATCTCACCTGTCTTTATCTACCAATCCTGTTCACTCTCACAAAATCCAAGCTACTCTATTGTACTCACAATTATGAAAAGGGTTCCAAGGTCTTCTGTCAAAGACCCCGCGTGAATGTCCCATTACACGGAGAATAAGAATCCCAACAACCATTAAAGGAGCGAGGAGAGTGAGCTTCACTATACCGTTATAGGTTCACCACTGTAAAAGTGCCAGACTTCAGAAGAAGGAAACCGGTGCAAATGAGACACATTCCCCGACGGCAACAAGTAGTAAATCGCGGTGCTCACAAACCGCCCCACCTTATCTGCCAACCAACCCAAAACCCCATCACAAAGCTCATCCCAAAACTCAACCTCGGCAACCCCCTCCCTCTCTCTCTTCCATCCCCACATGCCAAAAGAAAACCAAAATCAAACAATCCACACTCCCTCTGCTGCAATTAGGGTTCAAGAAAACACAAAACAAAGTAGAAACTGGAGTGAGTGTTGCATCCCTACAATGAGAAGGGAGCAGGCTCTTGGGCAGAAAGATGTCTTGGTCTCGGAAAGTCTCGGCGAAGAAGCCGCCCTCTGCGCTGGGTTGGAGATTCAGCAGCTGAAGAAGCTCATGTGTGGTAGCCATGTGGTCGCCATGAGAAGTGAAAATCTGCAAATGGAGAAGGAAGATGATGCAAAGGAAAACATGGCGATGGCGGTGGCGATGGCGATGGGTAGTTGTGGTACTCATTCTTTTCTTTTGCCTCAGATTCTTGTAGAAACAGACCCTACTTGCAACTTGTCACTAGGATTGTAGTCTAGAAACACGAAGCGTAGCTGGTTTACAAGTGGATTCGTACGTGACCCTGCCTCGGAGAGCACAAGTAGTGTTATCTATAAAATGTTGAGCTTCTGTCACTTGTAAGGGTCTTTGGAAGTGCTTTCAATCCTCTGTAATGTCTCCAAGTTTACTATGGTTGTAAAGTACGAGTCAAAGCCTTAAGTGAATGGTTTGATTTTTTCATTAAGATGGCTGAAAGATGCACCTTTATAGAATTTGCAATGGTTTCTTCATGTTTTGACTTTGGAAAATTACAAGAAATTTTAAAATTCTTCAAAAGATTTGGATTTTTATAATGATTTTCTTTTGTCTACAATGAAAAAATCCCAAGTCTAATACTCTGGAGTAGTAAATTTCACTCTATCTATGTACATCATCAAATAATCTAGAGTTTTGAGATTGTTCTAAGTACCTTACATTCTTTGTGTATGTAGGACAATGAGAATTGTATTTGAGATTAGTATTTATAAATAAGAATTTAGAAAGAGAACCCTTCAATGAGTCGATGTATGTGTCATCAAAGATAGGGAGAATATAATACCAAGTCTAGTTTTTGAGGTAGATTTATCACCATTCCATTTGGAGAATTAGAAAGTTGTTATAACTCATAGTAATGCCTTCCCACTTTCTACACTTGTAGATTTGCAAAAAGTGCAAATATAGACGTTTGTAATGAACTACATATTAGACTTAATATTATGTTCTATAATGTTCTTGGGACTTCTAGTTCTTGAGGATTATCTAGTCCATTGCAAGTGAACAATCTATAAGAGACAAATGGTAATGTAATCTTTAGGCAAAATAAACAATATAAGTAAATCCTTCCGGTAGGGATTAAAACCATCCTATTCAAGAACGAAAACATGTTTGGAAGATGCTGAAACAAATAATATTATATATTTTCGGATGTGCAACTTTATAAACCTTGTGACATGGGGCGGAACTTCCATTTTAATGAGCTAGGACCCATGGTGGCATTACTTACCACGTTGCTCATTGCCCTTGAATGTCACTGCATCCAAGTTAGTCCATCATGTATTTGTTATTTTTTTTTGGCATTGCTAATTGGGACTCTTAACTCATAACACATCAAATGTAGGCTAGTAAAGAGTGGGATTCCATCCCAATCGGTGCTACAGGACACCTCACACAAGTGTCCCATGGTGCCTTGAAGTCAGTAGTAAAGTCTCACTACCAACCTTGAGTCATCGAAATTCATCAGGGCTCACAAAGGCTCCAAGGAGTGAGGAAGGAAACCAACCCCTCTTATATTACTCTTCATGGGATTTGGTAGACCCCTCTTTTATATCAAAGGGGGTACCCAAACCACCTTGGGTTTTGGAAGACCACCCAATTCCAACTGAAATCATCACATTACATCACCGTTTGAATCTCCGAACTTCCAAACTACGTTAATTTGCAATTAGAGCTCTAAATTGTACAAAAAATAGATGTTGATGGACTTCTCACTTGTCTAATTTAAATAAGTTCTCACAAAGTTATGTCTCTCTAAAGATTCAAGTTCACCAAGTGATCGAGGCCATTTCGCCTTTACCACGGCCCCTCTCTTTGACCATAACTTTTGACTCATAGCTTAAAACCTCGTAATGTTTGTCATTCTAGCTTTCTTGTGTTCATAGTTTTTTAATGGTATGTCACATGCCTTATTCCAAGAGGTATTCCCTAGAAGCAAGCCCCTTGAAACTCTTAAGTATCTCGACATTATTTGGACACCTCCAATTTTGAATGGCCATAATTTTCACTAGTCTAAATCACACGTTTTTTAGACAGTGAAGAGTGTCTTCTCAAGAGCTTTACAAATATGTATGACACATTACCATCTTCTACAAATTTAGGGCGATAATGCGCCTTGCTCGCTTAGGAATGTCTCATTTCTCCCCTCTTAGACTATTACAAGGCTTGAAGAGTCACCTCCAAGGTCTTCTTCAGTTACTAAAGTACTTTAGGCACCCCAAGGAAATAGGGCGTGACATTTTGCATTAGCAAACAAGTTCTTTACATGAATAATGGTAGCATTTTTTTTCCCAAATGGCTTATGTCAATCGAAGCTTGAAAAAATTCAATATGATACATGCCTATTTGCTCTTTGCACCTATAGTTGGTCGTTGTAATAAAGATGATGATCCATATCATTGTTGCAAGGAAGAGGAAGAAACATTGACTAAACAATATCCATACCTTGCTATGGTTGATGCACTTTTATATTTGGCTACATCTACAAGGCTTGATATTGCATTTGCAATAAGTGTCTTTGCAAAGCACAGTGCCCATCCTACACTACTACATTGGAATGACATTAAACACCTTTTTTGTTATTTGAAAGGAATTGAAGATTTTGGATTACATTATTCTCGATTGATAGATTCCAAGTTGATTAAATATGCCAATGTTGGTTATAAATTTGGCCCTGCATTAGCCAAATTTCAAACAAGTTATGTTTTCTTACGACATGGAGCTACAATATCTTCAAAGCCAATAAAGCAAATGATAATTGCAACATCATCCAATTATGTAGAAATGATTTTTTTGCATGAAGCATCTTGGGAATGCATATGGTTGAGATCAATTGATAAATTTATTTGAACAAACTGTAGATTACCATATGTTTCTCCAACTACATTATATGAAGACAACAATGCATGTATTGCACAAATGTAAGTAGATTTTGTTAAAGGTGATTGAACTAAGTATATTGATTCAAAATATTTTAGTTATACCCACGACTTGATTACAAAGCGAGCACTTCTAATCAAAAAATTATATTAGCAGATGATCTTGCAGATCTCTTCACCAAGACTCTTCTATTATGTATCCTTGTTGACTTCTTCATAGCATTAGAATGCGGCAACTCAATATTTAGGAGCAAGAACTTTAATAGATTTTTACTACAAAAATTGTAGAAACCTTTTGATATCCTTCCACAGATTTTTACCATTGGGTTTTACCATAAGAATGAATAGATAAAGGTGCTGTACTCTTTTTCCTTCATTTGTAGTTTTGTCCTTGAATAATTAAGGTTTTCTCAATTAAGGTTTTAATGAAGTAGCAACTATACATCTTCCAAGAGTACAAAGATTATCATATATATCATTGTAGAAAATTTTATATCAATATTATGTCTAACAAGGAGGAATGTTAAGAAATAAATATATTACTTTATACGCTCACTAACTCATTATAGGAGGTTAGTCAACTAGGGAATATTTTAGACCAATAAAAGAGGAGGACTACTCACCTTTTTTCTCTTTGCTTATGTTTAAACACTTTTTGGAATACACGCTTAGTTATTCTTGTGTATTTTGCATGTGGTTTCTGTGTATAGTTTGTTTTAATTTTGTGTTCACAACAAATTCATTCTTTAAGGCAAGTTGGCTACATGCTAGAAGAATTTTCAATCGTTTGGAATTGAACAACATATAGGAAGAAAATAATAAGTAGGAAGAAATAGAGAATGATTCAAAATACTAAATTGTTAAGAATTTAATTATAAAATTAAAAATTGTCAATCCTAGAAGTTGTAATGTAGTAATAAACAATCTACATCATATGCTTTTATTTTTTCAAATAATATTAAAAGTTGACTTAAACAAAGGATTCTTAAGTTTATTTTAGAGTAGGGAATCTATAAATGCCTACAAACTAGAACACTTCATAACTTTTATCTCATAAATTAAAATGGAATGATTTAAAGCTTTCCACATGTATATAAATCTAGAAAACCAATTTCAAGTTTTTATTTTGGAAAAAATGATTTTTTAAGAAATATTTGGGCTACCCACCAAGCATTGAAAATTACATATCATGCAATTTAACCTTTTGAACTATGTAGTTAAAAGTTATGAAAATTGTTCAGCCGTAATCCTTTGAGGACTATAGGGACAGAATATGTCCTCATCAAAACTTAATATGCTATATGGAGAAAATTGAAAACAAATTTGGTAGAGTGTTATATTATGAAGCTACAATGAATCAAACAAGGAATATGAAAGCATAAAATGATTTTGCCAAAAAATAATCTTTGATTTAACACCTAATTTTTTCCTTACTGACCAACAATTTGTTGGGTGCAACTGGTTGGGTTTGAGGGTCAAAAAATCATTTCATCAAGATGGGCTAGGTTGGATACCTATGCATCCTAGACGTGCAAATGTCCTTATAGCCTTATCTGTGTCGACTTCAGCTAAACACCCTTCTACCATAAGTTGAACTTCCCGCCTACCTTCGCTCTTAGATTCCTTCCTCCACTCTCCTCTGAAATTGTCCAAATTGGTAGGTGTCCTTCTAAGCAATAGTTTAGGTGATAAGTGCAATGAATGCTTCCCATTTTGGATTGTTTTCTTGAGTGTACACAACATACAAAGGCATGTTGGAGCCCTGTGAGAGGTGTGAAGTTGCAACTGCTATGATTATAGAAAAATCAAAGAGATACCAATTCCACCAATGCATTTGGCACAAGAGGCAACTATAATTGAGGCTTATACGAGGACCCAAACTCAGAGCAAATTGATCATTGTAAGAATATTAGGGTGTATGAGTGAGGATTTTCTCAGAATTCTTTCAACTAAGAGGGATAGCTATAAGCTTCTAATTAAGGAATCCATCAACCAAAGAGTGGAGACACAAATTCTATCATTCAATTATAGGATTTCTAGGGTGGTGCCAACAAAAAGCATTTCCAAAGGAAGTTCTTCAAGTTGTGACAGATATTCTTTGGCTTAACATTAGGGTTTCTTCAAATGGTGAAAAATGTTGAGAAAGGACTATACCAATTACCCATCACAACAAGGAAAGTGACTTGGATGGTGATATTTGAAGACGAAGTTGTAATTTTGGAATGTGAAACATCACCGGAGTGAGTCAATCTCACTTCCCTACACTGAAATTGGAAGGCAGGGTTGTCAGAGCATTTTCTAGAAAAGATGAAAAGTCAACCACGTCACATGAAGGAAGGGGCTTGTAAAAGAAGATCCGCAAATGTTCTCAATAAATTCAATGGGGCTTCCACCAAGTAGCTTCAACTTATGAAGGACCAATCTGGAAAAATCAATTGATGGAGGCGATCTGTTGGTGAATTGCAAAGACGTGGAAGAGGGACAAAGTTGATTTAGAATCCACAATCTCCACTACGTACACTACCAAGTATGCTAGAGGGATGGATAAATCTTGAGGCCTCAATTTTGGCATCTACACCACAAACCTTACAGAATCAGGCGCGATGACAAGTACTAAATTTTGTAGAAGGCAAACCTAATTTGGGAGGTGAAGTAGGGAACTGTAGCACAGAGGAGGTTTTACCACTGGTCTCATGGATAAAGATCCCCAACCACTGAGATTTGTATGCCCTATGCAAATTCCCGAGGGAAGTACTTGTGCTTGCTACCAAAGAAATGGACTCACATTAAATGCTTTTTAGGATTCATTCACTCAATGTAGACAAATATTGCAATTAGAAAAGACATTTATTGGCTAAATTTTGCAGGCATGACGGGGATTGTTGACATTAGAGCTAATAATTATATCGGCGTCAACATTAGAATGGCTTTAGCAAAGTACAATGGGATTCCAGCACTACTAAGAGGAGGTTATTTTAGTGTCCTCCAAAATATTGGCAACACATCCAATAGCGACAACAATCATGCACTAGGAAGAGAAAGTGGTTGTGTTGTGTTCTCAGAGGAGTTCTTGTCCAAGTGCGTCATTTACTCTAGAGATAGAATCTACAAGCCGAAGAAGAATACCACATTGACGGAGAGAAAGTGCTCCAATGTAGTTGCGGATGTCCAAATTGCAAATATGTCACCATCTGTTACGTGTTCTAAGCACTTAAAGGCACTTCAACATAGTTTAGGTATGGGTTTCTCGAGCCTTATCCAACTCTATAAGAAATCCACGCTTTTGGTTGTGTTTGACTACTAACATGTGATGTCCAATAAAACATGAAGATATCAAAGGGCATCTGGCTTGACAAGGTAGATTTCTATGGACATTGCGGAGAAAATTATCGTGTTACCATAAAATCCAAGTTGATGTTATCATTAATGTTGACGTTTTATTTGACATGACTGAAGTTATTCTGATGTTTTTTGGGACATCCAAAACAACATAGCTTACCACATCAACAAATAGACCCACTTTGACTATGGATAAGTTAATAAAATTATTATAGTCTATGGTAAAATGTTGACCATATGTAAAAAAACTTGAAGAAGGGCAGCCACATAGCATGCTTTGCAAAAAAAAGAAATGAATGGATGAGCATCATGAATGAAAAAAATGACCTTTATACAAGTAGGGTGGTAGGAAGTGAAACAATCCATATAAGATATATACAACAAGAATTGTGTTCAATATAAAATATTTGAGACACTATGATCTAGATGTTAGAAACAATATTGAAATGTTTGAAACAACATCAAAATGTCTAAATCAATGTCTAAACGTTTGAAACAATATCATGATGTACAATGGCCAAGATTCCATATTCTTGTTATTCCATATCTTTTGTGTCACCATAAACAAAGAATAGATACAAATACGACCTTTGTAATCTTCATTCTCACTAATTTTCAATGAAGTAATTCCTTTGATTTTGCCATCAAAAATTCTCTTGATGGTAGATGGTAAGTTTTCTTTACTTTATTGGTGAATTCTACAGTTTTTCTTGTTGTTTTTATTTTATTTAAAAAATTATTTTAACTAATTATTTTTTGTTGGCCTTGCCCTACAAATATGGTATGCACTAATTGATGTCTCAAAAAATAGCATCAAAAATTTCAAACAACATAAAAGTATGTTGATTAGGCATGTCACGACATCATTTTCTTGCCACTACATCAAGTGCCATGTCATAAACAAGCTAGATTAAGAAAATCCTACATGGCTCTCCTCATTCACGTGGAGCTTACATAGCATCCAGATGTTGCATTTTGAAGAGCTTAGAAGACCATGTTTTTTGTGATGTTAGAAAAAAACAAGTTCAAATTGGGCATGTTTTTTGTGATTTTACTATGTTTTTGACTTGTAAGTTATAACGCATTTTAGGTAATGTCAACATTGATCCTTTTTGGATCTAATTTGACATCTGAGGATGTTTTTTACAATGTTAAAAAAACATTGGTTTCTTATAGTGCAAGCTATCTATCAACTAGAAGGGGGGGTCTAATGACTCCAATGGCAATTAATGAGAAGGGTCTTCCAAGACTATCCCAAGGTTGATCCATATGTGGCAAAGTGTAATGAAGAGCAATTGGCTAGCAATGTGGACTTACTTGGGGAGATAGGAATTTATCCAGAAGAGTTAGAGAACCTAGAGTTTGAAGAAAAGTATGTTGACTTGAAGTGGGAGAGCAGTCAGTGGTCATTCACAAGGTCATGGAATAATTTCCGCAGACTAAAGCCAGGTTCAACGGCTTTCTATGGACACCAAACAGCTAAAATCCACTCTTTTTTTCCCAAATTTGGCCTAAAACCACTGTTATTGAGATAGTGAACCAAACAAATTTATACACTAGTTAAACAATTCATAGTACTCGTGGTTAGAAAAAGGCTTCCTCCAATGGCGGACCAACATGGAAGAAACTTACGGTGAAGGCCTTGAAGGCTTGACTGGAGATAGTAATATACTTAGGATTGAAGGATTATTGGTCGTAAGACAATTTTTTTGGATGCTTCATAATTAGAAACATCATGTCTCGAGATAAGTTCCTTAGCATTCTCAAAAATACACACCTCGTAGACAACACAAACCTTTGTAGCAATCGGGCTAATCCACAATTTGATAAGTTTGAGAAGGTGAAGGGGTAAGTTGACAACTTTGTGTAGTTGTGTAAGAAATTTCTAAATCCAAATAAATTTCTTATTGTAAATGAAATCATGATAGCATATAAGGGTTACTACTGTGGTTTCCAACAATACATGATGAATAAGCCCATCCAATACAGTATAAAGGTATTTGCTACATTGTACTTAGTAACTCGTTACATTTGGAACTTTGAGGTGTACTTGGGCGTTAGCCCTAAAAAACCCTACAGTGATCACCTTTTGCGTGCCTAAGTAGTGCTACGATTGACGAATGAGTTGGCACACTGGGGTAATTGCATTGTTGTAGATAACTACTTCACAGGAGTGAAGCTCTTTGAAGCATTGTTGTCAAAGGATTTTTTTGCTACCAATACATGCAAGAGTATAGCAAGGTGTTTTCCAAAGAATATGAGAGGGCATCATAGGACCGAAAAGGCTAGTTGCGAAAACTTGTTCCACAAAATACACGCCAACCAATAGATGGCAACTTTGGGTTGGTTTGACTCTTAGATTGTACACTTCCTCAATACACATGGTAGCCCCCTCTCCATCAACTATTTCACATAGAAGTGGATTCATAGCTTGCGCGTAGTCTTACCAATATGTTCGATGATCTTAGAATACATAACCTATATGAAGGGCATTGATATCGTGGGTCAAAAATGTAGAAACTATAGTTACCAAATTTGCTCAAATAAGTAGTGGCATCGCTTTCTGTTTTTTCTCCTAGACATTAGTCTTGGAAATTAGTATATGTTGTATGATTAAGATTGCCAATGGAAAGGTTTATGTTCCATGTCTAGAAAGGTATACCATATTGTTGTTGCAGAGTGGTTGTCTAACAACTTTATGAAGCTCGGCCAAATTGTTTACAAGGGCTTTCCGATGCACTTTGGATTGCACTATAGTATGAGACATCCTGAGAAAAAGCGGTGCAAATGTCAAATTTGTGGCTAGAAGCAAGGTAGAATTTGCAAGGCATGCAATGGGAAGTACATTTGCGAGGGCCTTTGCTCAGTGAAAGCTCATACCCAAGCTAAATGGGCTGCTTGGGTTCTAAAGAAATGGTAGATCATATGTTTCCATTTGTGCAGGAAATGGCAAGGACAAGCACTTCTCCGATGTAGCAGTTCTATCTTGTTCACCTTGGAGCGAGGACCCTTTGTAGGGGACCATGGATACGCCGCGTTCAAGTTGGCATTGAAGTAGCCCTTCAGCTTGGAACATTGCTAAATTAACCCTTAAAGTCCCAAGGCCTTTTTCTGGCCAAAAACCACTGAAAACTGCCATTTCTGCTACGTTCATTCAATAACCCAGAAAAAACATTTTTTCAAAAATACAACTATAAGAAGTTGAACTTAACTTGACAGAGATCATGTGGTAAAAATTTCATAAAGTTTGATCGTACAGATTGGAAGATACTTGCATGCAAAGTTTGGAGAGAAGTTTTTTTGGGCGCTGCCCTGAAATTTCAGATGACTTTGACCGCCATTGGTTGAATTTTTTTGCACCAAAGACTTTGAATTAAAAAATTTATCATATTTGGCATCATGTTAGAAACATGTCCACCAATTTTCAAATGATTTGGAGACTTACAAAACTCCCAAAAAAATCTTGCAATGTGACTATGTTGTGAAAAATGACAATACAAGCCTTTTATTTGCTATGAGATTTTCTAACCCATTTTTTGAAATCTCATAAATTCCAATGGTAGATTGAAAGATGATATCATTATTCACAAGATCCACAAAAGAAATTGAAAAAAAACAAAAACATTCCCCAAAGTCTATGCAATTTGAAAGGCCTATGATATTAGTTAAAAGAAAAATACCATTGGGCAATTCAAGAAATCGGGTCCATTTTGTTCCCTGTAAAACCCAACATATTCCCATCTACATTCCCAATGGAGTTTCCAACATTGGGAACACGAGACCTCCCCATCTTCACAGAAGGTGATTCTTCTATTTAATTCAACTGACATCTATGATGTGTAACCAAAAATTTCAGAATAACACCTATGATGTGAACTTAGGGACCTTACAAGGATCACTGGAAGCATGAGGCATGCTCACTAGAGTGGTACAGAGTAAGGTAGGAGGTCCATAAAGCAATCATCTAAGCACTGGAACTGAATTTTGGGGAGGTAAAACATCTTGAAATATTTTTCAATAAATTTTCCTTGAAAGACAAGAGGAAATGGCATGTGGCCAAAGTTGTTTCATATTGTTTGGAGCTTTATGGAATTAGTTATAAATTTTTGAAGTTGAAGTGGCATAGGGCTGTAAAAGCAACCACCCCCTAGAATGTACACCATTTGTACATTTGGGTACATTGAAAAAATCAAAATGTACCTCTATGTCATGTTTGGTTCAGAATGCTTGCTTGCAGTTTGAGCCTCCTACCTTAGTGTTTGCACCAAAAGCTTGCAGATAATTCTTGACAATCCAAAGTGATGCATATCTTCCACAAGTACAAGAAAAAATGTTAGAAGGCCATGAATGACAACATTTGAGCATTCTAAAATGCTTCAAAGCCTTTGGAAATCATTAATTCTTTAGAATGAATTATCCTAAAATTATCGTAATTTCTAAGTATGAATTGTTTTTGTTATTCATTTTAGTTCAATTATAAGTAGGCAACAATGCAACATTTGCAAGTGAATGAAAGATGACCAAATATCAATGCTATAAAAAATGAAATTGTAATAGACATGTACTTTTTCAATATCTTATCAAACAAGATTCTCATGGAATTTTTGGAAGTATCCTTTCTGCCAACATAGGAATTTATTGCCACAAGTAGGGCAACATGTTTTAGGCCTTATCGTTGGAGATGAGTGTGAGTCCTAGTTTCGTCACTTGGGACTCAATCTTTAATTTTTTTCAATTCCTATAGTTTTAAGTGTAGTTTTAGGTGAGAAAAGACCAAGAATGTGTGTTGAACCAAAACATGTGTCGCACATACCAATACACCCCGTAGTTATTTTACACCTAGTTTTATACATATACAACGCAAACCCGCATGTAGATAAGGTAAAAATCAACCTTTTGTACATAGTAAGTGTATTTAGTAGAAACTGCCTGATTATCTATATTTATCTATGCAAAGAGACACAATCTAGCTAAAATTAGTTTGAAGGAATCTTGTGAGAATCCTAGTATAGATTTCCCATGATAGGTTTCAGTTTTCCCATTCCATTGATGAAACAATAAAAACTCCAGTTGTTAACCTACACGTGAAGGAACTCAAATTGGAGCATCGAAGGGCATCTACGACCTAAGTATGGTGATTCAAAGCGGTAGTTACACCAAGGGGCCAACAAAGCTATCACTTTACCAAGATTCCCCCTTTCGTGGAAGATTTTCTATTTCATCGAAAGTTAAAAGAGGTAGCAGGATTTGTTTTCTTTTTCCACGGATGCAAGGTAAAATTGCACAGTTCTTGAGGAATTCCATGAGAGGTTCCCCCAAAAGTCTCCATTTTTTCTAATCATCCTAGATCTTTTTTCAAGCAGTCAACCGCCCGAATCCGACATGGTAAAATTGTGAAAATTATCATAAGTGCGATAAAATCTCACTAAAAATTAGTATAGCTTCTTTCATGTTTATAAAGCTCTCCAACAAGTTTTGTGATATTCCAATAGTAGGAAATGCCAAAAGTAGCACGATCCTCTAGAATCGGCAAATTCAAGGATCAAGTACGGAGTTGACCGATGTTTCAAGAGCACACAACATTGAAATAAAACAAACTTAGGGTCTTTTTCTACTCCTTTGAATGTACCTAAGAGCCTAGGTTAGTTTCTTCCGTTAGAAAGTGAAAACTCCAAAACTTGGGTTTTTACCCATTTGGGATTTCTAGTCACTGCTAAGATTCTTTAGGATTTTGAGGTTGGAAATGGGGTAAGCGGACCCATAGATTAAAAATGACATTTTGAAGCCATTGTCGCAATCCGTTTGCCATTTGGAGTATTTCTCCAAAAGTTAAAAGTTTGAACCAACATAGAAGTCGAAAATTGAAAGGATTAGGATGAAAATCCTAATTGATAAGGTTAGCACGTAAGAATTGGAAAGAGATGAGGCCCTTGATAATGTATATAAGGGGGCTCATTTTCCTCTCACAAACACCCCTTTGTTACTAATTGGTGACCATTTTGGCACCTTATACACATTAGTCCATCAATTGGACTATTGGGCCAATATTTTGGTTCCAAATTGTATATGTGTTGTTTTTTGGGCTCTTTTGTTGTTCTTTTCCAAGCTTTGAAGGACTTAAGGGGTCCCTTCAATTCTTGGCTTGTTTTGATCATTTGTACTTGGGTTTTTGGTTATTTTGTTGATATATAATTGTTTGTACTAATCCTAGAACTACCCCTCACTGTACCTTGGCGATGCTGCTTTGGGGGGCTTCTAGCTTGTGTTTGTGAGTTCTAAACTAAGTGGGAAATTCCTTAATTGAGAAATCTCCTAAAGTTGGGCTTGGTTGTACTAACTTGAGTGTATAATTATTTTTTGAACTAACAAGTGGTTGTACTAACCTCCTTGCTCTAGCTTGTGTTTTGTATGGGTTTGACAAATGAATTTATTGGTGTTGTATTTTCCATATTTTCCTTTGTCCCATATGAGACGACAAAGCTTCGACTTTAGAAAGATTTAGAATGCTAGAATTTTAGAGTATTTAAGAAATACGGCAAAGCTTTGACTTTGTGGGGTTTGAATTTTTAGTTATTTTCATTTTGACAGCAAAGCTTTGAACCTCCCCCTTCTTTTTGATCATTTCTATGAAGTTAGGCCTTTTAGCATTAATTTGATCAAGTTGTTATTTTTAATATTAGTCTTTCTTTAGGGCCGAGACCAAGGTGTAGTCAAACCGCTAAGAAGAGGGGTCAGTACAAATTGAAGTTCAGAATCTCATATTAGAAGTCAAGATCTTTCCAAAAACATAAAATACAAAGAAATCCAAACTAAAATGAGTAAGATATAAGCGGATGAAGTTTCAAACACTAATTAGTAATCAAAACTTCATCCATGCATAACTTCTATTAAAAAGGTCCAAATTGCAAGTGCCACATCAATTTAGAAATCTAGTTTTAATCTCTACAAGGAAAAATCACTCAAAGTCTAAAAATAGTAAATTGTCAAAAGTCAATCCGAGAGTTAGAGTGTATGTAGAGCCGAGACTAAAAGCAAAGTCAGACCATTAGAAAGGGGTTATAGTGTAGATTTGAGTTAAGAATCTAATAGTAGAGGCTTAGAGTTTTTCAACAACATAAAGAAAAAAGAAAAACCAAGTTGAATTGAGAAAGTTATGCATGGATGAAGTTTCAAACACTCATTAGTACTCAAAACTTCATCCATGCATAACTTCTACTAGGAAAGTCCGATTTGCAAGTTTTGCATCAATTTAGAAATCTGGTTTTAGCTTCTACAAGGAAAACATATTAGAAATCTAAAAATGGTAAATTGTCAAAAGTCAGACCAAGAGCTAAGGCATTTGATAGGGAAATTAGAGAATAGATTAAAAGGGAAGAAGGATAGATTAGGGAGGTGTGATTAGCAAGGAGAAGTGCAAAACAAAGTTCTATCTCACCACTCTTTCAATTCTTCTAGCTTAGACTAAGTTTGAGTTAAAAAACTCAATAGGAATGATAGTTGTGGACTGAAGACCAAATTGTTAGATTATTATAGTTGAAGTTGAAGGAGAAATCTCAAGTATTTAAAACAATCAATTAGAATTGAGATAAGGGAAATTAGAAGAAGATTGATCAAGTGTATTGGGTCAATTTATGTATTTTTTTTAAAATACATGAAATAAGTGAAGGAAGGGGAAAAAGAAGAAATAATTGAATAGAATAGAAGATAAGAAAAGAAAAGAAGAGATAAAGAGGAGGAAAGGAGTTAGAGAAAAATAGGACTTAGAAGTGTATCTAAACCCCTCCTTTAAGTCGTGGGCAAAAATTACAATCAAGGTTGGAAGATGGCGGACAATGGAGCATTCCATGACACGTACAACTACCTCAATGATGAACCCAACTACGAGGTAAAAAAGTTGAAATCTTACCTTACTTTTGAATTATTGAAAATAGGTTAAATTACCATATGGCCGAATTACCAATAGGATTCAAAGCATAAAGATTAAGTTTTTATTCAAAGTTAGTAAGATCAGATGGTAGACCTTGTTTAGAGGTTTCCACAAACATCTCACACTTAGAAATCCGACTTAAAATTAAGAAAGATAGGAGTGGATGAAGTTTAGAGTCAAAATTGGATGAAAGCTAGCTAAAATAAAAAAATTTGGAACAAGTTGAGCAAGTCAAAGTAAGGTTATTATTTAGCACCCAAAACCAAAAGAAAAACTTAATTTCAAGTTGTAGATTAGGAGATATTAATGGATGAAGTTTGAAGAACCAATTAGCTATCAAACTTCATCCACCAATAACTTATAGTAGAAGAATACAATTAGCAAGTATGAACCCAATCTAGAATCCTAGAATTAGGAAATACAAGTGAAAAATGCAAAATTTCTAAAAATAGTGAACTGATAGAAGTTAGACCGAGGCCAAAAGAACAAGGAAGGCTAATCTAGAACTTAGAAGTTAGATTAGAATGATAACTTAGAACCACAAGCTCGTGGAGGAGGATAATTAGAACCCAAAGGAACTTAAAACTCAAGAAAAGACGAAAAAACCAACAAAATATTAAAGGATGAAGTTCTAGGCTAGGATTGAGTGAAACTTTAGTAGAATTGTCAACTTAAGACCAAACTTCAAAGTTAAATAGCAAGAAATATTTTAAGTATATCTTCAACATCTCAAGGTCTTTTGAATTAGGGAACTAGCACAAAACCGTGGATGAAGTTTTGATGAACCATTTAGCGGTCAAACTTCATTTGCTCATATCTTTTGCTAGGAGTGTCCGATTAGGGTGAATTTTATACTTTTGGAAAGGGAAATTAATCATCTACAAAATTTCATACTTAATTTGTGTCTGAACCACCTTTTGCAAAACAGCCATAGCAGCTCATTAGAATTTGTAATCACTTGGCAAACAATAGTTTAAGTCTTGTTTTGATTGGGTTTTCATATATTTGAAGTCTACTTAGGAATTAGAAAAGATTCATTGCTTGAAAGGCACAATGGACCGACGTTAGAACATCCATAAGATAAAACCAACTAAAAGAACTTGGTTGTGTTTGCTCATTTACCAAGGGTGGGTAAATAAGCGCTCACAATGAGCCATCATTGCAAACCATGCAAGGATTTCGGACCTTGGTAAATGCAGGATAGTACACTCACCTACTATAAGGTGCTTCTTCAAATTTTGTATGTCTCTTCCTAAGCCATCTGGTTGTCAATGATTCACACAATTCAATCTAGAATTGCAAATGTGTCATTGGACGCTTTGGAGGATCTTGTGTCTTGCACTAGTCTATATAAATGATGTACATGTTCATGATGCTTGTATCGACAAGAAAAAAGAAAACTTGGTGCCACCACTTGTGGGACTGGGTTTGACACGTATATGAAGTGTGTAATTGGTCTACTACATCTACACCGCGCATATGTGTTGTATACTCAACATGTATCGGTGATGACTGAATGTACTCCTGCTTTGAGCCATTACAACGTGGAACAACAGCAACAGGAAATTCCCATGGAAATTGTATTGGCATTGCATGCGTCGAAATGATGATAACTATTTTTTTGTCCTTCCATATTATACTGCTCATTTGCCTTGAATCATGCATGCGCCAATCTAGTGTACCTTGCTCATTTCTATTGAAATACTTTGTATTTTTGAAGGCATGTAGGAGGCCCACTCGATTTGCCCTCATTGTGTCTATTGCATAGATTTTTTTGTCCAATAGATCTTTGAATAAGGCAACGCTAGAGAAAAAATTGTCCATAACAATTACATGCCTTTCACCCTCATTTTGTGCAAGCAAATGCAACACTACATTGTGTGCCAATCATGCTTCGCCATGCCCCCATGGCCTTTGCATTTCTTCTTCTACTAAAGGATTCTTTCCACAATAAACTTTGAAATTAGAAACATATTTGGATTTCACATCTGCTAAGTACTACACCTTCAAATCCCATTTCTGTGGCTTTGGGGGCATGTACTACCTTGCAAAGCAATAAATTCCCTTGTAACAAACCATCATTTCATCCACTATACCAAATTCACCAATATTCCACGCTCTTTGACAATTCTTCCTCATTGCATTCAATAACCACCTCGTCTACCCCATTTTGTTATATTGCGGCATTGTCTTATAACTCTCGTATCTTGATGGATTTGTGACATGTAAGCATTTCGTAAGTAATTGGAACCAATTTCATAGAACCGATTTCGCGACATCAACTCAAAAATGGTAGGACAATGAAAAACAGAGCCTTTTTTATACCAGAAAGACTTCACAATCTGTTGGCACCTCATATCCATATATAATATAATGGCTAAAAAAACTTCTAATTCTTGTACAATAAGATTCTGCCAATGCGGCCCCCCATATGTCCCCCCACCAATGTTCACCGCCGTAGTATATTGATTTGTCTTTGTCACAATATCATGTAATATCCACATGGGCCAAAATAACTCAAATAATGTGGAAAAACTTGGGAATTGATGTCCTGCAAATGTAGACCTTGAAGAACCAAGAAATTCCTAAGGCTTTGGCTTATATGTAAAAAATTCTTGCTACCAAGTAGAATCCTGATATTGATATATATATATATATTTATTTATTTATTTTATGCTATTGACATCCCTATCATTGCCATCATCATCTTTGTCCTCACTATAATCAAGCTCAGAATAATCTATGTCAAGTTCACTCCCACTATCATCTATAGATTCAGAAATTCCATGTGTGAAAACATACCCAAAAAGTCTCCCTTGTTCGGGTCCTTTTTAACAATTGTATGCTAAATTTTATTGCCTTTAAATTTCATTCCGAATTACATCACTCCATTTCAAACTTCACTAAGCAATTCATGACATTGTTTAGGAATGGCTTTGTCCCTTCTTTTCACTTGAAAAGAAGAAAGAACTTTTTCTTAGTAATGCCTTCTACAAAGGAACATTGATTGGTTATACAATGTTAAGTTTTCACAATAGAAAACTAGAACAACATTAGGGTAAATAACCTAAAATAAAACTGAACATGGAGAGCAAAATAGAGCAAGAAATACAAAAAGAAACGAATTAGGGAAAAGTAAATGAAGTTGTGAATGGAGAAAAGATATGAAGAAAAAATTATCGTAGACATTCAATAGAAATTTAGCATATGGACATTCTACCAAAAATTTAGAGAAGAGGAAAGGATAATTTGTGCTAGCAAAGAAAGAAGAAAATGGGGAAGGACAAGAATTGAAGGGAAAAGAAAATTCAAATACTTGATTAGTGGAAAGAATGGCTGTGATGAAATGATCCCCCCATTTGTCTTCCCAAAGTCATTCTAGGGGTATATGTAAAGAAAAAAAATACTTTGTGCTAGAAGAATTCATATTCTATGCATTTCCTACCTAATTAGGGGTCATTCATTGTAAATATAAAATTAAAATTTGCAAGTTTCATCATATGTGGCAAATAAAAAAAGTTAGTGATTTTTCCTCGACATGGAATAAAACAAACAAAGAAACAAAGAAGACATGGAAAAAAAGGGGAGGAAGGGGATACTTACTTGCGACCTCCCTGCTCATCTAGGGAGGCCTGGGGTATTGCCTGCTGTTGTAGGCATCTTGAGGGTGCTCCCTAGTTGGAGACGCCTTTTTCCCAAGCTCCCCATCTGTGGACGCACTCCCTTCAAGTTCCCCGCCAAGCACAACTTTGAAGTCAGCAGGTGCAGTGTTGTCGACATCGGCTTCTTCCACCTCTTGTAGCTTTAATCTCCGACATCATTTTACAATGCGCCTTGGATTGTGCAACAATTCTGGAAGCCATAGGAGATCATCGAGACTGCTAAGTTCATGGGAGGAGTAGGGGCCTTTGTCGAAGTCATCTTTGTTAAGATCTTCACAACTCAATTCTCTACCTTCAATTTCCTACTTTTGGCTTTCTATAAATTCTTTATTGAACTTGGTAATCATGTCAATGTAGTCATTGAAAAAACTCTCTTCAGCTTGTTGTGGTAATGGAAGCACATACAGAGGTGTTGGATAATCTTCAAGTGCATCATTTGAGATAATTGGGGGTGATGGACTGCAGGATGCAAATTGCAAATTAGAGGGGCTTGTAGAATCTTAGGCAAGCAATCTGCAGCTTCGACAAACTGGCAATTCATCCCATGCAACCTAGAATGATGCAAATGAAATTCCACTTAGAATTAAACATGGTAATGCACAATTTGAAGAGACAAAGTTGTAGAGTTAGAGTGACATACATCATTTGTGGAGGAAGTTCTCTTGCACCTCGGCATTCCACTTTCTCTTACAAAGAATGTACACATAATGCTCCAATTTGCAGGAATGTTCCAATTCACAAAGAGAAACGGAATTGTGAATGTAGCTCTTATGATGGACAATGGGCCTTCTTGCAGTGGGGGAAGAAAAATTTGTTGGATTGAAAACATTTTGAAATTTTCTACACAATCTCCTATAATGTGCTTGGTTGATGAGAAAGTCATGAATTTGCAATGCAATTTAGCTAAATTGGACTTCCTTGCACTGATCGTGGTGATAGGAGTGAATGACAAGTAGCCATTTTAGAATTTATTTCTTTAGCCTAGATTGCTCTAATCTAACAAATGTTGCTCAAATTTATTGCAAAAGCTTGCATTAGGTGCCACAAATTGCAATTGTAGCTTTAGAGTGGTAATGACATCAAATTATATTGAAAATTTTGACATTCATGAACTTTTGCAATCCATTCACCGTTTGCCAACATAGACAAATTCGTCACAACTGGCCATCAAATTGTGTTGTCAAAATTCTTGCATGTTCTCCAGTTGCAAAGAATCCATAAATTTCTTACAGATTAACAAATTGTATTTTGATGAAAAATTGCAAAAGGGGAGTGTTGGCGCAGCCTTGCTACGGCACTGCTGCCTTGACGCTCCCTCCAAGTCTACAAGTTAGCTCTCCCTTCCAAACTTACAAGTTAGCCCTCCTCCCAAGCTTGCAGTTCAATCCTCCTCCCAAGCCCACAACTCAACCCTCCCCTCAAGCCCACAGTTTTGGCACCCGATTGTACCAGTGGTCGCTTAGTTTCACCCACTACCCACTTGTATAGTCGGGTTGGCTCTGAAAACCCAACCCCTTCCAAAGTCAAAGAAAAAATACCTACTCAACTTGCCCCTTGAGTTTGGTTTCACCAAAAAAAACCTATAACTTTTTCATCTGGAATCACATTCAAATAAAAAATATATATCCTTGAACCTCTTGGAAAACTACATGTCCTGAAAAAGTTACAAAAAATCTTAGAATAAATTGAGTTCATAGGAATCTACCCAAACTCCAAATTGTCCCTCAAGGGGACAATGGGACTTTAGGAGTGAAAGACTTCAAGGATTTTCTAAAGATGCCACTTTTGTAGGTTGGCATAAGACCATCATTTATATTATGAACAAGAATTTAAAAAGAGAACCCCTCAATGAATCAATGTATGTGCCATCAAAGATAGGGAGAATTTATTACAAAGTCTATTTTTTGAGGTAGATTTGTCACCATTCCATTTGGAGAGTTAGAAAATTGTTATCATAGTAATGCCTTCCCACTTTCTACACTTGTAGATTTGCAAAAATTGCAAATATAGACATTTCTAATGAACTATATATTAAATTTAGCATTATGTCCCATAATGTTCTTGGGACTTCTAGTTCTTGAGGATTATCTAGTCCATTGCAACTAAACAATCCATAAGAGACAAATGGTATTATAATCTTTAGGCAAAATGGACAATATAAGTAAATCCTTCTAGAAGGGATCAAAACCATCCTATTTAAAAATGAAAGCATACTTGGAAGATGGAGAAACAAATAGTATTATATATTTTTTGGTGTCCAACTCTATAAATGGTATATTTCTATCATTGAATAAAATCTTAGTCATACTACTAGAATTAATCAATTTTGTATAAGAGTTGAAATAGCATTAGAGGGAATTTAAGGAAAATAGAAGCCTATTCTAGACTTGTTCCCTTTGTTGTTCCCCCTATAATGAAGGAACAATCAGTTGTCAAAAAAAAAATTAATGGCATGGTAGGATCTTGGCTACATCATACTACTACAATGGTGCAGTTCGCTTGTTCTTTATAGCTTGCAAACTCACAGACTTCCGTTGCCCTCAGATCCCTTCTAATGTGCAAGCTTCCTCATAATTCGGCAAACTTATCTTGAGTTGAGATGCTCAATGTTTGATTCTAAGAAGGGACAAATAGTTTCATTATGATAAAAACCATGAAATCCTTCTAAATGAGTAGCCAAGTGCATAACAAAGCTTGGCCTTTTTTTTTTCTCTTCCCAATCCCAAAATGGGACAAGGCAAAAGGGGCGGAAGTGCAATTTTTTTCTAAATAATGCGCTTTGCCTCCCTTGTCACCTCATCCCCTTTTTTTCCTAGCTCAAATAATTTACCACCATCTATAATGCGAAAAACTATGATTGGCTTGAGCCAAGTTATGAAGATCATCCCTTTTTTTATGTGCAAGCCCCATCCAATATCTCATCAGCTAAACATTGATCTAAGCTCAATCATACTTTTTTTTGTTAATACGTCATTTGGCTATTGCTTCGAGCATCCAATGAATGACTAACTAAAGATTTCTTAATGATTTGTTGCTATAATAGATGGTACTAATTGAGTAGTACCAGAAATTCTTACCTTTTTTACTACACAAACAAGCTTAACATTTTCTATGACATTAACCAAAAGTCTCAATGTATCGCCATGTTGAGCTAGACAATGAAAAGTTTTATAAACAATAGCACGAGATCTCATTAATTTGAGTAGTTATTTTTTTTATTGCATAAATAACATTGACTTGTATTGAGTGTGAAAACTATGTAAATATGCCATTAATTTGAGTAGTTATTTTTTTTATTTTATAAAGAAATTTGCTTTTAAAACAAGGAATATCCATGAAATGTAATTTTGCACTTTGGACTTTTTATTTTTAAAATTTTATTTTGGCATTCAAAATGAGCTCTATTCCTTTCAAAATGAAACAATCTAAGTGTACTTTAGTCAAAAACTTTGAACTACAAATAAATGTACATTTTTAAAAGAATTTTTTCAAAGTTGAAAACCTACAACTATTTTTCTAATTATAGAATGATATAAAAATTTAATTTATAATATAAAATTATACAATATAATATACACTTGTAGTGAAATCTTTGGATTTTATCATTGAATATTGCGTTTCATATTTCTTTTTCACTTTTCTTCAAAAATTCGTAGTAATTTCAAATTGTCACAAAAAATCTTTAAAAGATATATGACTCATAGATGACATGTGCTTCCATCTCAAAAAAAACCATTTTCACTCATATGTTCTGGCAAAATGAAGGATACAGAGCAAAGGATTTTGAAAGTTGACTACATGATCATAGATGCATTCTTTCAGAGGCTTGAGATTACCATTGAACGTTCAATAATTTCAAGTCAATGCTACGACTCATTTTTTTTTAACTACAAATTTTGAGTGTCCATTGCTGTCTTGATTGTTTTCTCAAAAACATGCTTCTGTTGCTAATTTTTCACACAACCAAGTTTGGGTGAAGTGGTGGGTTGTCCTTGAACGTGACAAGGTTTTTACCTTTGACGGCTTGAATCCTTTTTGTAACTTTTGTGCACTTTTGCTTATATCTTTGTAAGAAAATTAAATTTACCCCATTTCCATCAAATTGAACATAAAGGGAGGTTGCCTTTATACAAACTCTAGCACTTTGCATCCAGAACATGAACGTGGGAGAGCTTAAGGGCTAAAGAAACCAGGTTTTGATTCACCAATGCCAGTGACTAGTTGAAAGCCCCTGTTATATTTACTGAAGAGTTGGTTCATGCAGTTTCAAGTGCATCACGATTCTTCTCCCGAGTTTCCTTCTCCGCTAATCTCACCTCGTGCGCGAGAGTGTTCACCATAGTGGTGAAGTTTGCTTTCTCAAGCTTCTCTGCGAACAACAAATCCATCATGACTTTGGACTCGTCTTGCAGACTTTTAAATCTCCAGTTGTCGCTTGCACAAACGGTGTTTGCTGCAGCTCCCTTGGCCGTCCACCCTAAGGATTCTGCTGCCATATCTTCCAAGCTCTTACGTTTCACCTGCATTGTAAGTGCAATAGCTTTCTTAGTTCACGAAAAACGAGTATTTCAACCCTAGGAAGATTATTCATGCTTTGGATTACAGTCAGTGCCACTGATAACTCATTGGGATCAAAGCAGTGTGAACGTGACGGTCGATCTTACAGATACGGAAGTCTCGAGTGGTTGAACCTTGGCTATGAGCTTTACAATCTCCTCTTTGAGATGGATGGCCTGTTTGTTGTCATCACAAACTTTCTTATACAAGTTCTTTAAATGGAAAAGAAATCTCTGCAACCTTCTTACCTCTACGGCAAACGAATCTCTCTGCACCGTCGCCTCCTGCAAGCCCACTATGAGTTTTATTTGTCACGATTTACAGAATCACAGCTTCATTATATATTTGTATTTGATTCTGCGGCACGTAAGATTTCCACCGCCGGAAAAGCACTTCCGAGAAATACAGGGCTACCAACTTGCAGTACTTATTAAATATTCATGAATATTTGTGTCTGAATAGTTAACGAGCATAGAGAGCTCTAAACTGCAACACAGTTTGGTTCAGGAAGAGCTCACATTAAAATTAACTCAAATCCTCACTCTTGCTCCAAGATGCATATGTATGCAAACTTCACCACCTGCATGGGAATTGAAAACAAAATTGGTGCGCAAGAATATGCCAGAATGTCAACCATACTCGACCACCTCAGAAATAAACTCCCCAAATCCTCGTGATCTAGCCAATTCCAAAGGTTTGGTGAAGTTTAGTACTATGCAATGAGGAACACTATGGACAGGGTACTGAAACCATTCTCGGGACTTAATCCCATCTCCTAGACTGAACCCCCTGTAATCATCAACAACTCATCTGTTCGTAAACTTGGGTGGGCTTATTACCAAGAGGTGTAAGCATTGGCTAAATGTCTGGCCACTGATCTCTAAATGGAAATGGGTTTGTCTAATGACATAAGGTCCACAACCTCCCACTGTGAAATTGCATAAGAAATTCATACGCAGTGATAAAGAATTGATCAAAACAGATTTGGCTCTTGTACCCAGAGTGATCTCTTCACAGCTGTGTGGTGATCTCCCAATGAAACCCCACTCCTAAATATGTTAGAATATGTAAGTGACGCAAACAGCGTCCTCTTCCAAACAAGATATATGTTTCATATGAAGGAACGATTAAAGGACACCGTGGATCGACTCTATACAGGTGAAATACTTTGCATTAGATCTCACAATTGCATGTGGGAATACTCAGCAGAGCCTTACTTGAGTCCTCATGAATTGGGTGTCCAAATGGAGCTTTCTCACGGTCTCTGTGTTTGAGGCACAGGTGGTCTCAAGTTCCTTAAGCCGACTTCGGCACCCTGCAACACCCCTTCCCACCGTCTACAATGAAAATACATGTCCCAACATGTAGTCTGTAAGCTGTTACATATGTACCGTCAATTTTGTTAAATTGGCGACATTCCACGAAGAAAAAATTGTGAAAAATATCTTCACAAAGGTCGAATTTCAAGCCACAAACTAGGACAAGTACAGATTTTGGCCTGAACTGCGCCAAAGTAATGGAATATCGCCAATTTAACAAAATTGACATTATATATTCCAATGACAATTCGCTACAGAGTCGATTGTACAAACCTTTTAGCTTGGACTTCAATTTTGTGCGAGTTCCAGTCCGAGGTGCTTCCAAACCCGAAGTCTCCAGAAATTCGATTTGACTTTCAAATCGCCTGGCAATCATCCCAAGGAGGTATTAATGTATCAATAAGCCCAATAACTAAGAGCACGAGACAGGGATTGTATGGGGAACCCGTTGTTTACAAGACCCGCCAGGCAACCCAGAGTTCGGTAGGAAATGGAAGGCGATGAAGTCCTATGTAAAGTACATTCAAAGTACATTCAGACCTCTCTAGTATGACCTCTAAAATGGCATTCTAGATTATCCTCCACACTTGCCACACTATTCTCATTGATTGTAGCAAACTTGTCAAATATTCAAACTATCTCAAAAATTTTATGGTTATCAACCAGGCACTCAAATCGAAGAGGTCAGAGCGTAAATAAAAACGAATGTCAAGGAAATCAACCCCTAAAGGACCTTGATTCCAAAGACCTACGCACATATGGGTCGGCATGGCGATTCAAGCCTCATCACAAAAACTACTTAATCCATTACATAGGGTTTATAAACACCATGTGTAACCTTTATGTAACCTTGAGCACAATTTCCTGTACCCCATTCTAAAAGATATTTTATTTTTCTCATCAAATCGAAACGGACTGCTATGAATAGTGCGGCCCTAACGTGAGCACGATGAAGTTGAAATTGGGGATTATCTATTTGCAGGGTTTTAAACCATACACCTGAAGGAAGCAGCTTTATACTATCCTACGTTCCCTCCTGTGTAGTACAAACTAGCGAAAATTAACAGTAGATTAGGGTTTAGTTCAAGCCCTTCGGTTACATTCAAACGTACAGCTCCAAAAGCATCATAACATAACAGTAAAAATGCTTAATTGCAGGGTTACATTTCTCAATTCCGGGCTGAAGGAGAAACACTAAACGTGAGAGAAAATAGACCTGCTCTCCGCCTGCATGGCATTGTGATACTCCTTGTGTACCCTCAAGTGAAACTTTTGATCCTGAAAGGCCTCCTGCAACGCCTGCACTTCCTCCAGGAGAGATTCTTTGTCCCGATGAACGCCATAGTAAGGCACGCATTTCCTCTTCTGTGTGAGAGGGAGGTTGGGTCTGGAAATTCTGTTCTCTTTGATGGACTGGCATGAATCAGGGTCAGGAACTTCGTCGTCCGAGTCGTCGTCACTTGACAAATCCGGTGCAGAATTCGTCTTCATAGCGGCACTTGAGATTTTGTAGCGAGTTTCTGATAGCGGGTATTGGAATTATGTTCTGTACTGACAACATGTGCCAAGATCTATCTCAGACTCAAAATTGA
Organism: Pseudoscleropodium purum; assembly: GCA_963969395.1. NCBI lineage: Eukaryota > Viridiplantae > Streptophyta > Bryopsida > Hypnales > Brachytheciaceae > Pseudoscleropodium > Pseudoscleropodium purum. The sequence goes on from OZ017802.1 coordinate 7,847,354, forward strand.
AGCGTCTACATTACTTACACTTGAGAGTATGAGCCACAAATCCAAAACCTTAAGCCTAGAGAGGGACGTCAATGCAACACTTCAAACTCCATGAGAACCCTGACTGAAGCCCCAAGCAGATGAGTTTGGACCTGTGTTCTCAGTGGCTTGCACCATGCCCTCTCTGTTTCCAAGGAGGCTTGCTTGCGTCTGAAACTCCACAACCAGAAAAAATCTTCACGAGCATTTCCACCGACTTCAATCTCATCTCTGCCAGGCGCAATTTGAACAGCCGGATTGATGCGAAGAAATCGCCCATGGGGGTTTACTAAGGACGAAAAGGCAATGTCTCTTTGCAGTGACTATTGGAGAGGTGAAAAGATTTTGAACCGATACTCTTTCTAACGTCAAGCCGTAAACCCCAAACCCCCATCCACTAAGTCAGAGGTTTCAGATTTTTTTGGTGAAATGGATGCTGAAGGAGAATATAAAGAATTTGTGAGTGTCCATCACATTTACAAAGAAATTCTTAGGACTTTCAAAGTGATGATTACTTCCTCCATCCCAAAATGATCTTCATGCTAGATAAATGTTTTGGATTAAGGTTGAAAATAACTTTTTTTCAAATTTTTTTGAGCTTTAAGGTTTGGTGCACTCCATTCATCCTAAAATTTTGAGCTCCAAAACTCTTTCCAAAATGTAGTTTTGGAGTACTCAAAAGTAAGATTTTTGACGCATTTGTGAGGTGCACCACTTGCCACACAATTGCCCAATTTATGTAGACCAAACTAATATTCAATTGGTCATTTTGTGTTGAACAATAACAATGTTTGTTGGCCACATACGCCTAGGCTCTTATCCTCTGGCCCAAGGTCATGTGGTCATTACTCGCTAATTTTGATCTAATTTGTGACCTCATCACTAATGGCTACTAGTATAGAGAATAAGATGAACAATACATGCATCTCTGAATATTTTGAATTAAGACTTTCAATTAAAATTCCTTTCCATTGCTCTTGAATTCGGCTCCAATCCCTAGACTCCTTCCCTTCAACATTTGATCTTGCACCCAGAAGAACATTTGGAACAAAAAATGAAGGGCAACTAGAAGATCATTTTGGGACGGAAGGAGTATAATGTTATACAACGGTTAATATGACAACTAGCCAATGCACTCTTTAGCAACGTGAAACCGATAATGATTTCTTCAATATGTGGCCATTATGTATAAGGAACACAAAACAAATTGACTATATTATATCTACAACCAAATTCTAATGTCTACATTCCTATTAAACAATGTCATTGAGTTTTAAAGTATATTGTATAGTTGCATTGTTGGAGGGCTTGATAGTTGAATGAAACTTACTTTGAGTGAAACTTACTTTGAGACACCTTCACATTCTGAACAATTCTTTTAAATTACAAATTGGCCAATGGTTCTCAACGTTGAGCACTCATCATCATACTTTGAGATGAGACTCATCTTCACACTACTGTGATTAAATTCATCTTCATCCCTCATACTATTGTGATTAGACCCATCTCCCTCTAAGTGAGGATTCAAAGAAAGTGGATTTGAAGGTACCCATCACTACTAAACACTAACCCTCTTTTGTTTCAACTTGATAGAACTTCTGTTCCCTCCTTGCCTTGCTAAAAGCTCTATGACAACCCAAAGCCTCCATCATGGAATGCATCTCATCCACATCCACACCTACTGAACCTCAATTGACTCGGTAACTGCCGAAGTAAATGAAAAGAACCCACCCGAAAAAAGCATTCACAAGACAGAATGGCGCATTGCAGAAAAGAGACTTAGAGCAATACGCTCATTGCAAGGTCTGGCATAAAGGTACAAGAATATACACAAGGACATTCACGCCCGCAGTGGAACGACAATCCCAACTGCGGCATGAAGAAAATTTTCTAAGTTCCGTGTGACTGCCATGATCCCAAAGTCAGTGCTCCCGGGACTCTTGACAAGAATCGCATGCGTGGTCGCGGAGACACAAACCTAACACCTCTCAAACCTAAAACCCTATGTTTGATTCATCCCTAAACCCTAAACCCTAACCCTAACTCAGAGTACAATATGCACAGGAGGTCTAATGGCAAGAATTCATCGGGGTGGAGAAGACGGAAAGCTACGATATGGAGTTCCATCTTTGCCCGTTGGTAGGACGAGACCTCCATGGCGATGACCAGGACGATTCCTGCTGTTTTTGATGTTTGCTTTGTGTGTCGCCTTTGTGCGCTCTTCTCCACGGTGTGGCCCACGAGGAACTGGAGTTTCGTCTCGATTTTTGCAATTTCTCCATCTGCCATATGCAGAGCGAAACCCACTACCATGTTAGCTCATGGATTTCAGAAAAATCTCTACGAAGGTAAGAGACCCTATTTTGTGCCACAGTTCAGTAGTCACCCTAGTTGTGCCACTACATGAATAGTGTACATTTCAAATTCTCAAATCTTATGATTGCTTTTTTGATAGATGGAGGGGTTGGCTCCAGGCAGAATTACAGGGTCTTTTTTAGGTGTAACCGAAATTGCACTCTCAAGTTGAACTCTCTTGCATAGGAGGACAACTTCCGGGCTGGCTTCTGGCATAGGCCAATTTAGATTCTGAGACTCTAATCCATAACAAAATTTTACTGCAACAGATGTCTTGCATTCACCTATTTAGAATCTAATGCTTTGACAGCACAATTTAGACTCCTGAGCTTCTATGACGGAGTGGGAGCCCCACCTGATTTCGGAACCCACACTAAGTAGACAGAAGACTGTTAACGAGTGACATGTGCATTATAGTGGAAAGCCATTTGCAACTGCAAAGGTTCAGGGTTTCGTACCAATTCCATCATGGTGGCGTGATTCCGTTCCAGCTCCGTATACTTGATCCTCATGGTCGTGAGTTCCGTCTGCAACGCGCGAATCTCCATTTGATTCGTCGTGTGCAGCATCGCCTGCGAGTCGGTCGCATTGTCGTCTCGCATGAGCAGTAGTTGCGACTGGTGGAAGCCCCCGTGGTCGGCGACGGCGCAACCCTCGTCGATCGACTGGTTGATTCCCGTGATGGCTTCTCGCAGCTTCAGCTGCTCCCCGAACAAAACCTGGACGACAATGCGGAGCGGAAGACGCTCGTTCTGCGCAGCGTGCATGCATGCCGCAACGGAGAATCGCTGGCTGTCCAAAATCCGGCAGAGTTTCTTCTTCTCCAGTTCCGTCAAACCCGAGTGAATCTGGATCCACAGGGTTACAATCAGCACGGCCATTCCAATACCAGCATGGAAAATTCCAGCATTCCCCAATTAGATCCTAAGGCAGGGCTGTTTACAAAGAATCGAGAATCCCAGCATCACTAACCTTGAGATAGGTGTCGATTGCTCTGTAAAGCCCATCGGCTGAGACTCTTGAAGCATCGGGCACAGCTTCAGCCAGAGACTGAAACTTCGCCAGCGGCAATTTGCTGTCGCGAGCAACTTCGGCAAGATAGGAATCCAGCAGCTTCGCCACCAACTTACAGCGCGTGCTCGGCTGCGCTTGCGTCTGCTTGGTGGCAGACGCGCCACTCGTGAAGAGCGCCCCGAAGATCTTCTTGTTGAAAAACTTGTTGTTCTTCACCCCCGGTCCCAACCCTTGTTCCTGGAATTGAACGTCCACACCCACCACGTCAACCAACACAGCCGCACGGGTTCCAGAGTGAGCATCAAAATTTACTTTTCTTACTGCAATCATTTCTTCTTCGTGACTGTAAATGTCACCAGGTATTGATCCAGAATATAATAAGATACATATAAAGACATATTTATCAATCATAGGTTTCATGAGAATTTCACAAATCTGGATCCATGGATACGTTATTTTATAATTTAATTATATTTCTGAGGACAACTGGCTAATAAATCGTTGCATGGCACCCACCGCGCGATGCGTTACATGTGCCAGAAGTGATCCAGGAGTCCGCTCACGAGCGATGTAATTCACGGGATCCAGGATGAGGACCACAATTTATTTTCCTCATTGCAATCATCTCTTCTTCATAACTCTAAGTTATGAAGAAGAGAAATCATCCTAGGGTACAATACGATGCATGTTGAAACATATTTTGTATAAATCATAGAACACCTCAAGATAGTCATGGATACTTCCCAAATCTGGATCCATGGAAACTTATACTCAAGTTTTTATTATTTTTCTGAGACCCCTGCTAATCAAATGTTGCATGATGCGTTACCTGTGCCAGGAAGTGATCCAGGAGCCTGCTCACGAGGTCGACGTCATACAGATACTCACTCGTATGACAAAACGACGGAATGAGCAAATCGCTCAAACTCGACTGATCCATCTGCATCCCCGCCTTCTTCTCCAACACCGCTCGACACCCCACCGAACACCCAAACATACTCGCCCCTCGCAGCAACCTCAGCAGAAATCGACACCCCACCGCATCTCTCTCCTTCGGCACCAATGTGACCATCCTCTCAATAATAACCCGATTCTTGTTCACATCATGCAGCTTCACCGGCGCAGCTTCCGGGGAGAATTCATGCGTCGGGGAGTTTAGTCGACTAAACGCCGGCGTGCTCGGGGAGTTCATTTCGGGTGAATTCTCCGCCGACTGTTTGAACACGCCAGGCAACCATTTCTGTCCGTACAGCTCAAGTACACCCCCCATAAGCTTCGGGTTCATGAGGCTCCTTGCCATGGCGTTCATCACTTTCTCAAAACAGTGGAGGGTCAGTGAAGAGACTTCCTCGTACCACCAAGTAGTGTGTTGGCCCATCTTTGGGACGCAAGCTTTACGAGCAATGGATTGGCTGCAACGTTGAATGATTTGGAGATGCTCCGCCCAGGGGAGGAGCGTCTCGCAGGAAGTGAGTACCAGAATGGATTCGTGCCAGGAGTTGAGGACGACGGAGTTGAGGTAAGCTTCGGCTTTGGAACTCACGTTGCCTTCCTCGAGTGTTTCAGTCATTTCGAGATACTCGGAGACACAGCGGAGGCCAGCGACGTTGTGAGGGGTGAGCTCGACGTAGATACCATAGCAGAACTTCGCAGCGAGGGCAAAGGAGGTTGCGCCGCCGGGAACCGAGCCCAGGTTGATGCACGCGGTTTCGGAGTACGGGAACTTCGCGGCCAGGCGGTGGAGGAGTGCGCTGCGAGAGAGGATAGGGAGCTGCACACACAGTGACTTCGACGTCAAAAAACCGGAAGAGACGCAACCAGTGCATGACGAAATGCGCAGAACTCACGCGGCAGACTCGAGCTGCAGAAACGCATTGCAAAACTGGAATCTCTAGCTCCGAAAGATGAAGCTCTTGTCTCTCGAACCTACCGCACTTGACTTTGAAAACTACTCATCTTATCATGAAGATCAGGAGGAAACCACCCCCAGCCCCGCAATGGCAGACAGTTCCCCACCACCAACAGGAATCTCTCAACTTTGGAAGCTAAAACTCACACCTTCGGAATCTAAAAATTTCTATCATTGAAAGCTAAAAAAACTATCCATGAAAGCTAAATCTCCCATCTCTGGGAAAACAAATCCCTCAACGTTGGAAAGCTAAAAAAAATCGTGTTGGGAGTCCCCATCTCTCAATGTTGGAAGCGAAGGCTCTCATATTTGGAATGTAAATCTCTCAAGCTTCGGGTCAAGATTGGAGGCAAAAGATCTCCTTCATGGAGCCCTTTACAAAAAATTCGGGTGGTGCGCAAGAAATGCTGAGAACTACACTAATGCAAGAATTGGGATATTTGGCGTCCCAGCAAATACGAAAGAGATTCAGGTCATGCGTTGTGGCTCACGTATAATGCAAATACAGGGCGACAATTTGCATCGAAAAGAGAACAATTAAAATGTGGGTTTGGTGAGGAGGAAACAAACCTTGTGAAGATGGAAGCTAATCTCGTTGACTTCTACAAGCAAATCACTCGGCTTGTCGGTGGTAACAGTCCTGAAATCCAGGAGAACCCAATCCACAGTAAGGCAATATGCACAATGATAAACACACGCACACACAGACAGTGACTAAACATGATACTTTCCAATGCAGCAATGTAGCAAACTCCGTAGCCCTGATGCGAGAAAATCCTGTTATCAGTACCATGTTTTGCTGTTGATAGGCTCGAAGCACGCCACTTCCCCCTCAAAGTCACTCGAAATCCGCACCGCGTCCCCCACGAGATGGTTAATGATCCGGTTGAGATGATGTGCGTGAGGCTCCTCGCAGCTGGTGACGGAGCTCGTTTCCGTGGAGTCCCGGGGCGACAACACCGTCGTGGGACTGACGGACAGCGTCTCCGGCTGATGAGACGACCTGTTCTTCCACCGCCTCTTGGAGAAGCTGGGCAGTCTACTGGAATGGTGATCCCCACCATGACGACTCAACCACGACGACATCCTGAAATTCTCAAAATCCTCAAACTTTTTTCCTTCTGCTACCAGCTACAAGTACGAAACCTTCGAGTTTTCAAATAAGGGCGCGCCACCCAGTCCCGAGCTCCAGCTGATGCAAAACCGAGCCAGTGACCGAGTTTGGGGCTCACTGGAAGCATACCCTGCTGCACTGATAATAATAGCCAATGTGATAATGTGAGCATGCGTAGCCTAAACTGTTGCTCAGAATCCAACGGAGTGGAACAGCATTGGGACTAAACTAACACATTGGCCGTTCAGTTACTCCGGGGTTGGCAGTCCTGCAAATGGGTTGAGACTTGGGAGGGATCCTTCATGCGGAACAGGGCGGGGATTATTATCAGAAGAAAAAGGCAAAGTCACGGCTTCTTCTAGTCCAGTGGAGAGATCCAACCACTCTAAAGGCTGATGTGTGGAAGACAAGTTGGTCATCAAGTCGATGGCTAATGATCGCGGGAGTATTTCGGGGCCGTCTTTTGCTAAAACGGGGCATCGGCTGGACCTTCCTTATCATGAGTTTCTTCTCTCTGGTTCCGAGCCACGGACCCCACCAGCTGGGAAATTTTCAAACGACAACGGTGCCATTAAATTGCTCTCATTTCCATGCGCGTTCAATTGCCTGGAGTTGGGGCAAAAATGTCGTACTGGGGGGAGCAATATTCGTGTGTGTGAATGCAGTATTAACCTAACGTAACCAAAATGGGAATCAGGTTAACACGTTTGCAAGAGCTGTGGGACGGAGCTGTGGGTGAAATTAAGTTCTCCACGAAGGTATTTACGCCGAGGCTTGGTCCTCTGGTTCGATGTACTTTTTCCTTATCAATGGAATTTGTCCGTGTGTTTAAAAAAAAAAAAAAGTTCTCCACGAAGGGACCTGTAAGCTCCAGAAACTCCCACAGCAAAGGATTTCAATGTGAGGAATCATTCTGGAACATGTACCTTACTCTTAAATTTTGTAGTGAAGTGAAGTTTCATTGTTCACTTATGTCAAAAAGAAGAATATGGATCGTGTATGGATAAGTGGCGTCTAAATACATGCGGTCTTCAAACTTGTCATCGCCTCCCTCAGTTCCTCTTCCTTCTGATGAGCAGAGGGTTTAGTGCACACTCACTTTGTCCCTAAACCCTAACAAACAGAAAACAGAAACAGAGCACCATACTTCACAACATGCGGGAATGAATGCAGGTGCCATAATTCTTCCTCCGAGAATGGAGTTTTTACTACACTACAGTAACTGTGACTGACCAAAACTTTATATTGTACACGGCACAACCAACTGTTCTAACGAGAAGCGTCCCAACACTATTGCTTCTTCTCCGCCTGTACTTAAAATTCAATGAAACTAAAGCAGAGAATCAATTAATTCCTAAGAAAAATCCAGCAAAATAGAAGCAAACTGAATCCAGCACTGACTCTAGCTGAACGGATTTCGCTTTGAAGGATCTCATTTGGACTGATCTTATTTTCAATATCTCTGCTGGTGGTGAGAATGCGAAAGTGAAGGCCACCAGTGCACATCTTTTTTTCTATGTGTTTGAATTTCAAAAAGCAATAGATCGACATGAGAAAAAACTTTCAAAAGGTGGATCATGCACAATTGATATGACTTGGAGAGAGGAAAAGTGTAAGTATCTTCTATTTTATCCCCTAAATGTCAGAGACTATGTTTTCACCAAAAATGCTCCAAAATTGCCATTTCTAATACAAGTACCAAGTTTTAGAAAAAAAGAACATTTTTGGACACATGTAACTATAGGATCTTATAGTAAGCTAGTTTGAGAAGATGTGGAAATATTTTTAGTAATTTCCACATTGTATATTGCAAGTTATTAGCATTTAAATTGACAAAAATCCTTTTTGGGGTCCTACAAAAAACCGGGCAGCTGGACTTCACAAAGTCACATTTGCATGACAAAATGTCCAAAATGGTGGTAACTCTTTGGATTCATTCTTCAAGGCAAGTTGGCTACATGTTTGAAAAAATTTAGATCATTTGGAATTGCACAACATATAGGAAAAAAATAGTAAGTAGAAAGAAGTAGAGAATGATTCAAAACACTAAATTGTTAAGAATTTAATTATGGATTTGAAAAATGTCAATCCCAATGGTTTTAATGTAGTAATAAACAATCTACATCATATGCGTTTGTTTTTTTCAAAAAATCTTTAGAATTGAGTTAAACAAAGGACTCCAAAGTTTATTTTAGAGTAGAGAATCCATAATTGCCCACAAATTAGAACACCTCATAACTTTCATTTCATAAATGAAAATAGAAAGATTCAAAGCTTTCCACATGTATATAAATCTTAAAAACCAATTTCAAATTTTTATTTTTGAAAAAAGTGATTCTTTAAGAAATTTTTGGATTGCCCACCATTCCACCAAGTATTGAAAAGTACATATTATGCAATTTAACTTTTGAACCATGTAGTCAAAATTTATGAAAATTTTTGGGCCTTAAAGTTACTCCTCATGCACATGTTGTGTAAAAATTTCAAAGAAAAAAAATAAAAATTCTATTCATAGTGAGTTGCCCAAAACTACTATGTTGTCAAAAAACATAGTTTGGTCCTTTAAAGGTTATTTTAACATCGTCATCACATACTTTTCCTTGAAAGGCAACCAAGAACTACAATATCATCAATGTTACTTTGTATGCAAAAACCTAAAACTAACTAGAAAGTACTACTACAATTCAACTAAAAAGCAACTACAATTCAACTAGAAAACAATTGCAACTATTCAATGATTGAGGTTTTCCCATCCCAATTGTCTTATATCAAATGTACCATATTAGTTGTCAAGAGTACCACTAGATTGGACATGTAAGACTTGTATATTGTTGTATTCTTTGGCAATGAATAATTACATTATTAGAATTCATAAATTTCTATAATTTGTAAATTTCTATAGTCTATGGAACTCCAAATTTATTTATAAGCTATGAAATTGTAATGCTCCCTGAACAAGTAAACTCTATTGAATATCAATATTTGAACTTTTTAAATCTTAAGAAGAAGCTAGATTTGAAATTTCAAAATCTACAAATCATTGAATATAGAATTATAAAATCCACATAGTAGCAAATGCCATGTGCATAGGCAACTATGTCTAAAGAGTACTTTGACAAAGTTCCAACTAGGCTATCAAGATGAAAAACAATCCCATTGGTCCTTGTCCATTACAACTAGGACTCCAAGAATAACTTGTTGACAATGATTGCAAGTTTCCAAATTAGCACCTATTGCAAACATCCATGCAACTAAAAAAATAGTTGTTTTATGTCATCACAAAACCTTCATTTTCTTTTAGTAAATATATATATGCTTGCGTATAGGGTTGTTATCACTGCTATTAATGAATTTTGGCGTATCTTTGAGAGAGCACAATAATAGAATCAATGAAGAAATTTCGTAGGTTAGAGCTTGTTTTTAATCTACCTACATGAAGAAGCCACCCAATCTGACATAATTAATGAGGTATGTATTAATCCCTAAATGTTTTGGACTTTTTTTTCATCAAAAACACTCCAAAACTTCCATTTCTAATGTAAGTACCAAATTTTAGAAAATAAACCTTTTTTAGACACAAGTAATCATATGATCTTATAGACTTGTAGTATGTTGGTTTGAGGAGATGTGAAAAAAAATTTAGAAATTGCCATACTATGTATTGCAAGATATTAGCATTTAAATTGATAAAAATCCTTTCATTGGCCCTACCAAAAAACTGGGCAGCTACACTTCAAAAGGTCACATTTGCATGAAAAAATGTCCAAAATGGTGGTGCTTCTTTGGATTCATTCTTCAAGGCAAGTTCTCTACATGTTTGAAAATTTTTAGATCATTTGGAATTGTACAATATATAGGAAAAAAAACAATAAATAGAAAGAGTAAAAAATTATTTAAAATACCAAATTGTTAAGAATTTAGTTATGGAATTGAAAATCTCAATCCCAATGGTTGTAATGTTGTAATAAACAATCTACATCCAATGACTTTATTTATTTTCAAAAAATAAAAAAATTTGAGTTAAATAAAGGTCTTTAAAGTTTATTTTAGAGTAGAGATTCATAATTGCCTATAAATTGAAACTCCTTATAACTTTCATCTCATTAATCAAAAAGAGTGATTCAAAGCTATCCATATATATATATATATATATATGAATCTAGTATATCAATTTCAAATTTTTGTTTCTCAAAAAAATAATTAAAAAACAACTTAGCAACTTGATGAGCATTGAAAATTACTTATCATACAATAACTTTTTAACCATGTAGTCAAAATTTATGAATATATTTGTACCTTAAAGCTACTCCTTGGATACATGTTTTGTGAAAATTTCAAAGAAAAAAAATAAAAATTCCATTCATAGTAAGTTGCCTAAAATTGCTATGTTGCCAAAAAAATGCAATTTGGGCATATAGGGGCTAATAAAGCAAGAATTTGGCTAGTTATGTATGGTTCTTTAGATTGTGTGCATTGGATCTAAAAAATTATTTGGAAGCTTGGCATGGGCAATTTCAAGACAAAGATAGTACAAAAGTATTATCATAGTAGACACAATTGTTGACCAATTCTTGTGGATATTGCATGTGTTTTTTGGTTTATCAAGTGGCAATGATGACCTAAATATTTTAGATAGGTCTACCATGATTGAAGATATATGGATGGAAGAAGGATATGATTTATCTTTCACTATAAACGGCTCCACCTACCCTCGGTACTATTTGCTTGTAAATAGAAATTATCCCAAGTAGAGACATTTTGTTCAAACAATTCATAAATCCTAGGATGAGAAGATAATCCATTTTGCAACTAGGAGGTGACTCATAAAGATGTCAAACAGTGTTTTGGGGTTTACAAAGCCCTTTCAAAATTGTAAAAAATTCACCACTAGGATATAGAAACTCTAGGTGACATAGAGCTTACATGTTGCATTATGCATAACATGGTCATTGAGGATGAGAGAAATTTAGAGGTCAAAGTTTTGCTTGATCCAAATGCTAATATATAAGTAGAAAAAATTAGCAATTCATTTATGCTATGGTAGAAATTGAGCATATATATGTCTAGGCATTTGCATCGAGGAATGATTTGATTGACACCTATGGCAACTCAAAGGTCAAAACATGTATTGAGTGATAGTAATTTGAATTTCATTAAGAATTTCATTTAACCTCTAAGCATCCTTGGCTTTTCTAAAAGTAAAATATATAATATTGTTGATTTGAATGATATGTACCAACTCTCTATGAAGCTAAGATTTTCTTCTATGCTTAATCCCAAAGTTCCCAAGCCTTTCCAAACATCATTATTCTATGGAAAAAAAGGCTTATAATTATGCTGTAAGATAAAATGGATCATGATCAACCTTCTTTTAATTTATAACTTTCAAGTATGTGGGGATGCTTTGGAAGCAATTCTTCACAATGCAGACACCTCACAATCTTTGAGCCCAATGGAAGAAATCAAGAACTAAATTAAACCTTATTGAAACAAAAAAAAATTGAATTGATATGGACTTTGTAAAGTACATGAGAATATAATTAGTATAAACAAGTGTATATAAGAATATAAGAATGTGTCTACAATATAAAAAATAAAATTTTAAAAATTTATTTCCTTAGTTGTTTGTTGATGTGGGACTAAAAATTAATTCAAAATTCATATCCAAAGCAAGTACATTCTAATGTTCTAAAAGAATCCAAGTGTAGAAAATTGAAGATCCTAATCTTTAGTGATTGCAAGATCATTTAGAGAGGAATTTGGAAATCTGGTTTACAAAGATGTTAAAAATTTTAATACTTTTTTTATATAATGTACAAAGATTTGATTCATGTCATGTAGAGAATTCATGTAAAAGTTTGAAAGCAATATATTTTTGTCAACAAATTCTCAAACAAATGAATAGATTGGATCCATTTGTAAACTTAATTTTCATTGTTAAAAAAAATAGAGAGTTTCATATGGTTCTATTTAATTGCTAGAACAATCTCATATTGTAGTTGGAATTAGTGTGCTTTTATTTTATGTTAGAACCATTGACAATTCAATTTTCTCTTCTATATTGTATATAGTTGATCTCAACAAATTTTAAAGGAATAAAATAATAGGATTTGCATTAATGTCATACTTTTTTAAACTTTCAATTCAAAATTTGTACTTTAAAAAATTTAAGTTTATGGGATCTATATATATATATATATATATATATATGTGTGTGTGTGTGTGTATGTATGTATATATGTATGTATATATGTATGTATGTATATATAATGTAGCCAAGTTTATTCCAACAAAAGTAAATATGTTGTTATTACTTATGAACTTTGTCATACTAGTCTAATATAAGGTCTTGTAGTCGGACATATAAAAGAAAAAAACTTTGCTTTTTGCTTTTGAAATGGATAATTTGAGTGCTTTTTGATGCAAAATGGGCCTTATGACTTAACAGTTGAATCAAAGCAACCTTCGTATTCACCTTTTTACAAAAATTATGAACTAGAAAGTAGTAGTTCATGAAAGAAAAAACAATATTGCTAAGTACATTGAATTGAAAATGAAAATCGTCAATCCAAATGGTGAAAGTGCTCTCATAAACAATATGCATTACATGCTTCTATTTACCACAAAAACAAGAATTCTATGCAATAAACAACTTCTTCAATTTTTGGCATTTCTTGTCTACAAAATAAAAATTCTCATGAGTTTCGTCCCCTTAACTTAAAATGAATAGCTTAAAGGCTTGTGAGTGAGTATCAATTTATTCATTCAAACCAGATTAGTGCATATATCTTGTAGGACATATTTAAGTTGCCGAATTTGGCATTGAAAATAAAAATAATTCTTATGACTTTTGTGGTACTTATTGGAATGATGGTTAAGAATGCTTCCCACATAGAGAACAATGAATAGAAGCTATTCTAAAAGTTTCATGCCAAATCTGAATAAAGAATTATACATTCAATTTTAATAAAATGAAGGAACTCTAATGTTAAGTTCATTTCATTTTTCAAAAAAGTAAAAAAAGTACAATGAAGGTTCATTTCACTTTTCAAAAGAGTAAAAAAACTACAATGAAGGTTCTTTTCACTTTCAAAATAGTGAAGAACTCTAATGTAGGTTCATTTCACTTTTCAAAAGAGTAAAAAACTACAATGAAGTTTCCTTTCACTTTTTAAAATAGTAAAAAATTCTAATATAAAAGGTTTCCTTTACATTTAAAAAAGGGAAAAGAACTTTAAAGTTAAAGAATTCTAATGTAAAAGGTTCCTTTAACATTTTAAAAAAGGAAAAAAATTCTAAAGTGAAAGGTTTCTTTTGCTTTAGACATGAGTCTATATAAAAGATAGAAAGAGACATAGAAAATATCGATTGACTTTACCACCTTGAATTTGTGTACAATTATTAGTTGTGAGTAAGTTTTAATTTCATTCATTAGTTTTATAAAACCATAAAAAATCTAGAAAGACAAAAAGGAGAAGGAAGGGTAATGTGAGAAGAATTGTGAGAAGAATTGAGGTAATTGTGAGCACAAGGCTTATGCAAAAACACATGAGTGAACTTTGAAGGAAACAAAAGAAAAAATAGATCCACATAAGAATAAAGAATACTTTGTGATTCTATAACCTCACAATTTAAAAGATAGTACTCTAAATGGAACAATGACAGATGAGATTCTTGAAGACTATTTAGTAATACACAAAAATAAAGTAGCAATCCAAGACAAAAACTCCAAAGAAATAATGCTAGTCATTTCATTTAAAAAATTTGAAGACATTGAATCTTCAAAAAATATGAAGACTTTAAAAAGCTAACAATGATATTTGCATTGGAGTGGAAAGGTAGTATAGATAGTGGGTACACCAAGGGTCACTATGTCATAGGGTGTAGTACTCAAAATTCTAAAACCACAATAAAGGAATGGAAAAATGACCAAGTGGAGTTGGTCAAATGGATTGCAAATTTTTATGAATCAAGATTTATGAAACTAGCACCATGCCTTTATTTGAAAACAATTGAAGAGGCATTGCAAATGGGTGTTCCATTACTAGGCAAACAAAGTTTATGAATCTACAACAAAACTTTGTAAGATTCTCCACTAATCTCACTTATACACTTGATGATTTTACCAATGCCTTCCATTGAGGTTGAGATCATAGTTCTTATATATACGGAATTTGCTAATCATTCTATTGTGAATACCAAAATTTTATAAACATAAAAGTATGATCTTGATTACAATGGAAGGTATTGCTAAAATCATCAAGTGTATAAGTGAAATTACTTGAGAATCCTACAAAGTTTTATTGTAGATTCATAAATTTTGTTTGGCCTAGTAATGGAACACCCATTTCCAATGCCTCATCAATTGTTTTCAAATAAAGGCATGGTGCTAGTTTCATAAATTTTGATTCATAAAAATTTGTAATCCATTTGACCAACTCCACTTGGTTTTTTTTCCCATTTTTTTATTGTGGTTTTAGAAATTTTAATACTACACTCCATGGCATAGTGACATGTGGTGTATCCACTATTCATACCACCTTGCCACTCCAATGCAAACATCTTTTAGTTTTTATATAGCCGGAACCTCCCTTCTTCAATTTTGATATGGACATTGTTAGCTTCTCAAAGTCTTCATATTCTTTTGAAGATTCAATGCCTTCAAATTTTATAAATGAAATGACTAGCACTATTTCTTTGGTGCTTTTGTCTTGGATTGCTACTTTGTTTTGTGTAGTATTCAATCGTCTTTTGGAATCTCATGTATCATTGTTCCATTACAAAAAATTTCAGGCCTCAAGAGATCTGCCAGTTTGGAACTACCCACAACTATCCTGATGCAATTAGAGAGGAAATTCCTCATTTTTTAATTTTTTAATGAAACCTGCTAATGTGGCACTACTTGTGCCATGTCAATGCCACGTCAGTTTTTCATACTTTTTTAATATTTTAATATTTTTAAAATATTTTTATTAAAAAAAAGTTATTTAAATATATATATATATTTTTTCCTGTAATTGCACTGCGGGGCACTGAAAACAGATTTCTTAACAGCCCTCCATAGGGCTCAAATTTTTCCTAATGCATCTAAAGCACTATCTTCTAAATTTTGAGGTTGTGAAATCATATAGGATTATTTTTTCTTATACAGATCTATCTTTTCTTTTGTTTCCTTCAAAGTTCTCTCATACCATATTTTCTCTAATTACAATAAAGAAATTTCTATTTTCTAGGATTAAAGCATTGTTACACAAAAATTGAAATTTTTATAGGAAGAATCCTAAAACTTTGTTTGGAGGTGCTTGTTGAAGAAAAAATGTGCATATAGTTGTTTCCTATATATTTTTTCAATTGAATTAAAAAAAAGTCACCACCAATATTTTTCAAATGAGTTTTCATGTAAAACCATAAAAATAAAATAAAAATATTCACTAGAAATATAGATTTGGTTTTTTGAAATTGAAATTTGGCATGCTTAAGTGGGATTGCGCAAGATACGAATGTTGATTGTAAAAACTGAAAATGTCAAGAAAATTGAATGGTTCAAATCACAATCGTGAAAGCTTTGGATAGGATAGTGTATAATGCTATCTCATATTGATTGCAATCTAATAGCTTCACAAAAAATGTGAATATGGAGTGTAATTAGTAATTCACAAGTTATGTATATAATGTGTGTATAAATTAATTCATTAAAAAGAGTGACAATTTATACACAGTTTATTACTATGTCTTCACTATGTTACAACTTGAGGCTAAGGGAAGAGCGAGGGGTTTGTAAGAGCATGCCTACCCCTCTTGGAAAACACATGACTTGTTGAGTTTGATTAGAGGAAGTCGCCCCATCCACCTAACTTGAAAAGTGGATGGCTTATTGACAAGTCTACCTAGAAAAGGCAACTAAGTTTGAAAATAGAGCTCATTTTGTATGCCTATACTAGGCTTGAAAACAAGAGCACTTAGTTGATTGTTTGGATGATTCTTGGGTTGATGTCTTGATTCCTTTATCATCAAATTTTTAGGCTCCTCCACCAAGCGTGGTGGTGAAGCTCTAAGTTTTTAGAGGTTTGTGATTTCTTCACTACATTGGCTTCAAATCAAATTCTTGGGAGGTAAAATTGGTG
Organism: Pseudoscleropodium purum; assembly: GCA_963969395.1. Taxonomy (NCBI): domain Eukaryota; kingdom Viridiplantae; phylum Streptophyta; class Bryopsida; order Hypnales; family Brachytheciaceae; genus Pseudoscleropodium; species Pseudoscleropodium purum. The sequence goes on from OZ017802.1 coordinate 7,863,888, forward strand.
TGAAGATTAAGGGATAACCTTAATTAATTTAATCTTGGTTAATTCAATCATTGTGCAAATAGTAAATTTTAGGATTATGCAAATTTGAGAAGCACATTAATATGGTAGTTTACAATATTTTAGTGTGGTCAATACTATTTCAAACTATCTCAAATCATTAGAATAGTTTTGGGGGGTCCAGAAGCCTATTTCGGGCATGTTCCCTCGCAATTGTTCTCCGCAGCGAGGAAAATGACCCGCTATCAAAATTTTCTTCTTCATAAAAAAAAAATTAGTCTCCAAATGCAAAAAAAAATTTTAAAAAAAAATTGGGTCAATGACATGGCAGGGTCTCAACTATGTCAGACCGTTGTGCCAAACTTGTTTCTTGCATTCACAGGCTATGATAACTCGCAAGCATCTAGAGGCCCTAAAAATCTTCTAATGATAGTCATTTCTCATCTCACTTCTTCCATGCCATCTACTTTTGTCCAACTTTTATCAAGCTCAATCATAAGAATACTTCATATTAATTTTAGACTAACCTAAATTATATCAAATTGCAAATGGTTCTCCAACATGGCTTTAAAATTTGGCTTCTCGGGTGCCATTTTGCATTCAAAAATATGCCTTGGTGAATTGCCTATACAAAACAATTCTATTTTAAAAAAATTCGCCCTTTGGGCACCCAAGTTGATACCTTGGTAGCCATAGGGGGCACAAACAGGACACAATTTAATATGACCAGTCACCACATATGCATTGGTAGGTATAGAACTAGGTAGATCACTAGATTTAGGGTTATTTCACACCAATTTTTTTGGTGATGTTACCTATCATCCACCTCCCTTCAAGTCCACTTCGACACCTTTTGCTCTCCTTCATGATCTTTGCTTGCTATTCCTCTCATGCTCCTTGGATCTATATGCTACCTTTGGTTTGAGAGCCTAGGTTAGCGGATCGTGGGATCAACATATTTGTGATACTCTTGTAGATTGATTTCCACTACTTTGTTGCTTGATTGTTGTTTATTGCAAGATTTTGGTATTAGATACAACAAAGCAGGTGCAGACAAGTTTAAGGTGCATATTGCTTAATTCCTACAGTTCACATTTCTTTTTTGCTATATGTTTTTTGTTCTCTTCTTTGCTTTGTGGATTTTTTGTGTTGGTGTGCTTCAATTACCAATCATAGCTTCTAGTGACAAACGATGTGATGAATCTTTGACATGGTTGGTGGTATGTGTTGCAAAAACAACGAGGACAAATTCAGAGTTAGCATTCGTAAAGGAGTGTTGGACAATTCTTGATCTTTGACACACCATCACAACTCCATGAAAAACAATTACAATACAAAAGTCTCTCTTTCGCATGTTAATTCATTATTCAAGTAAAGTAGCAACTCAAATCTTCTTCATAGTATTAAAGTGTATTTTTGGAAACAAAATCCCTCAAAAGTATAAATCCATAGCCCACATTTGGTCTTTGCTTCATGGTTTTGTATTAATATAAATTTTTTTTTGTCCAAATAGATAAGAAAATGACACAATTTTGTCGATTGTGGAATCAATTTGGACATGCAATTGCCAAAATTGTGTCAATTTTTGTTTTATTGACAAAAATTTTGTCGATTGTGTCTTTCGTTAATGTAAAAATAATAATAATTCATTTTTAATTTTGATCAATAAATGACTACTACATGGCAAGCCAAAAACCAACTCCTAATTAATGATCAACTTAGTTGAGATTACCAAATAGATAAAACAAAAAAATTAGAATTAAAAGATTAATTAATTTCAAGCTAGAAGATAAGCCTTTCATACTTTGATGATTGAAGAGAAGCAACTTAGGTGACAATGAAGAGGAGAAGATAAGATCTTTACATCAATGGGGTGGTAGAGGGTTGAACAAACCATGTGGGATATGTGAGTCATTTATAATCTTAATTTACATGTCTCATATCATTTGTTCTACCTTCTACTACTCCATTGGTATAAAGATCTTGCCTTCCCTTCTCTTAAATCATCAAAATCACTTTTCTTCTATCTCACCAAGGTGTAAAAAGCATATTTTTTTTTTGTAATCAAATTTGTTTTGGTATAGTATTCCATATACTTGTGGTGATTTAAACATTGCCCATATAAAAAAACTTCAATAAAAATTTTGGAATTCAAAATGAACAAAAAAGCATTAATTTTTTTATTGATTTGAATGTTGTGCTATTGATATTAACAAAAAGGTTACAAGGAAAAACAAAAATTGATAAGAATATGACAAAACAATTGACAGAAAATATGACAAAAGTACAAATTGATAGCATTATGGGCATAATTGACACCTCTTGTCATTTCATACAAACTTGTGTCAAATACTTATCAATTTGGATACCATTCTCTTGTAGTCATATTGTGGAAAGCCTGATTGACCCACAATGTTCTAGTTTTTGCCATAGAAGTTTGGTCCACACAGAAGTTGCAATCCTTGGTTTGGGATTTGACTTCACTCTCCATTCAACACTCTCTTCAAAACAAAGAGCAAATCTATGCAAAGTTCAATGCCAAGGGGATGCTTTCTCTTCACTTGGAAGTGAGAGAAGACTCTTAAGTCTCTTGGAATTATCAACACCCACCATTGGGTCTTCTAGTTTAGTTTCAAGATTGGTTGTTGTTAGAATTGAAAAGGAAAAAAAAGGAAACAAACAAACAAAAACTTGACACTCTTTTGCTTGGTGGGTTTGCCTGCTTCATAAGTTGTAATGAAGTAAGGGTTTCACTCGTGTCAAAAAAATAGTCCAAATTACCCATTTGTTTAATAAATAAAATAAAAATAAAAATAAAAATCCGTCTTCTTCCGGGTATCATTCAGAGTAGCTTCTGTCAATGCAAAGCCTTCCTCTCACTCCGTCGGACACAGCCTCAACGTCTCAAGAAGCGACTCTTGTGAGCAGCTGAGCAATACTGATAAGCCGGATTGCCGATTGAATCACCGAATTTATCAAGCGGAAGGCGGGGTTTCCTTCGTCGCAAGCCAATTTGAGCGAGGTTGGAAGTCTTTTTTCAGTACGCTGCAGTCAGTATCCCAATCTCCAACTTAATATCATGTCCATCCAATTATCCTACAAAACATGAGATCGCATTGAATGGTACCCAACTCCGAAGGCCCGAATTGGCCTCCTCATCAGCTTTCTCACCTACACACCTACAGAATGGCGGGGGACTGACTGTGCCATTGAAGAATTTAATTGAAGAAAATGAACCTAATTACTATAAATGGCGGATCGCAGTGACACCTCGTTCACAATGTGAATGCGGCATTGCGGATCACGCGAGAATCACATTCGTAGCCACCATTGGCTCACTCATTTCCTCCGCCCAGAGCATCCGGCGCTTATCTCTCTCCGTCAAGAATTTAAACATTTGTTTTTTACTTATCCAACTATAAGATCTTGTAGTAGACTAGGATGAAGATGTTTGGAAGAAATTTCATAAATTTGACTATATTGATGACAAAAATATAAGTATTTAAAGTAGAGAAAATTAATTTTTTTTTGCTCCTAGCTTAATCATGACTTTAAATCCTCTTAACTTCAATTTTTTTTATAGTATATTGTGAATTTAAATTTTATTATGTTGAAAAATTTAGTAGAAACTTCTTGATTTAAAAAAAAAAAACCTTAGGATTTTCATCATTTAAAAAAATATTAACTTGAAGTAGGTCCAAGACAAGAAAAAAACTAAATTGTTGATAGTTCTAAGATGGAATTGAAATACACTAATCCTGACACTAAAATTATTCTTGAAAACAAACTAAACCATGCGCGATTTTTTTTTAATTGTTAAAATTTAGTTTATAAATGGATCCAAAATATTATTCATTTAATAATATGCTAAGATTCCTTCCACAATAAAAAGCTTTACAATTTACAAATCACTATTCCAAATGGAATGAATCAAATCTTTTCACAAAGAAAAAAAATAATCTATTAGAATTTTAGAAATTCTAAATTTTTTTCAAATTTTTTCATTTTATTTTGGGCACAAATTGAAATAAATGGGCTTATTGTAGCATAATTTTTTCTCCCAAATATCAATTGAAATAAAATTATATTCCTAGAAACTAATCATCCTTGAAAAAATATTTCAAATTTTTTTGCCAAAGATTGAGATCATAGGTACTTCTTAAAGTCTTTAGGGGTTAATATTAAAAACAAAATTCAATTGCTACAAGTGCTTATTTTTTGCCAAATCCATAAAGTTGTTCAAATAGACACAAAAAATGAAATTGCTTAAATGAAAAATAAAACTCTTAAGCTCTAAAACCTAGAGAAGATGCAACTTGCATTACACATTCATAAGTAGGCGTATGTTCCATATGGAATAGTGAAGGTTGCAATCTTTATTTGTCACAAGGATTAGGTCAATTATATTGGTGGTTATAGTGCAAGTGACCAACTTCCACCTTAGTTCTACTTATAGTATTGATACAATGGCAACATGTCTATGCTATAAGCTATTTGACTCCACAAGCCTATTTGCAATGGAGATGCTCATTAATAGCATTGCAAGCAAGTTGCTAATCAAGATTAGTATGTTTTAATTGTAAAGGCCCTCTATGACCTTCCCCCCATTCTTCTCAATGCTTTCTAGAAGCTTCAAATTGAATGAAAATTGACTTCAAAGAGAATGAATGCTACAAACAAGCAATACTTAGCATTAGAGATTTTAAATTAAATAAATTAAAATTGAAAATTTTGAAAAAATTTGTACAATAAAACTATTGAATTTCAAATTTATTCCAACAAATTTCATTTTTAAATTATCAATGTCTTTCTTGAAATCCAATTTAGAAGAAATTTAATAAATGGATATTGTAAATATTATATTAAAATATTGACCATTCATGTGGTAGATTTAATTCTACATGTTCAATCCAAACTCAATATCCATCTACATTTTATACACTATGGTATATAATCTACAACAATTGACACATGGATACACTTATTATTATGTTGTATCCAACCAAATATCATAGCCATTAAATGCGCCACATACATTCTACTTTATAAATGAAAACTTGAAAACAATCAAACACATTAGAAGAGTTTTGGGGGGTCCAGAAGCGTGTTTTAGGCTTGTTCCCCCGCAACTATTCCCTGCAACGAGGGGAACGGCCCGTTGTCAGAATTTTTTTTTCATAAAAAAAAATAAAATTTAGTTTCCAAATGCAAATTAATTAATTAATTATTATCATTTTTGGTCAATGACGTGGCAGGGTCTCGGCTACATCAAACTGCTGTGCCGAACCTGTTTCTTGCGTTCACAAGCTGTGGTAACTAGCAAGCATCTAGAGGCCCCAAAAATCTTCTAAGATTTCCTAATATAAGGTAACTTTGCCGGCTATGATGAAGCAAAATGTGAAGGAGCCTATTATAGGCAAAATTATTCTAGTGGTACACATTTTTGAATTGGAATGTACACCATTAGTATAATTTTGCATGTGATAGGCTAACTTACCTTATGCAACCTACTTTAAAATACTTGCTACAATCAAGCTCTTAATTTCTAAACCTTCTTTTCTACCTAATGACTTATCCCAGACCAACCCTAACAAAATTCTAGTATTCCTTTCCATCCTTTAATAAAGAGTTTTCTTTCTTATGAAAGTACATAATTTAGGAGTTATTTGAAATGGCTTTTGGGAGCCTAATGTGGGACAAACTCTTCAACTATTACAACTGCTTTAAGTTATTGGAGTTCTTTTTTCTACATATTCAATCTAAGTTTCAAAATTTACAACTTTTGATTGTAAATTAATTTCAATTTGTTCCTCCATATTATATTTAGTGACAAATCTTTGCAAATTCTAAAACCATTATGATATGACAAATCAATCCATGTTCCTAAATGATACTTGCTCTATACTTGAAAAATATGAAAATACTCAAGGGAAGCACTTCTTTGGTCGAGCCTATTGTATAGTAGGAGGCCTCCCCTTGAAGGCCTCCCCTAATGTGAAGGCCGGTGCCCTCACATTGCTGGAGGCTTGGGGGAGGACTTCTACTTTGTTAAGCAACAAACATGCATGATCATGTCAGTTTGTCAAAAAATCTCTCAATGATAAACATTGTAAGGCAAGCCATTTTGCTATATAATTGGTCATTTTCTTAAAGGAAAATAAGCTACCTAGTGCTTAAAGTAATGCAACGAGCCTAATGTGGAGGTCTAGTTGAAAGATGAATGTAAAAAAAAAGACCTTATATTTTGGCTACATTAATTTTAATGTTAACACATCTCCACTCTAGTTTGAGACCTTTGATTGCAAATTTAAACTCAAAATTGGCAAAAAAATTATATGTGACAAATAAAAAATTCTTGTGTTTTCTTAGGGATAATATATAGGGCCACACCGTCTCCGCATTAGGCTCATTAGAAGAAATTTGGGGTCTCTAGAAGATTGTGAGTTGTTAGCCCTTGTAAACATTGAAACTGTTGCAGAAATGCAAATCCAACGTGGTCAAGAAAGTACCATGTCATTATTATTATTATTATTATTATTATTATTATTATTATTATTATTATTATTATTATTATTATTTTTGTAAAAAGATTTAGACTTTTTTTTGCATTTCAGGACCAAATTTTTTTTTTAATAATTTTTTATTTTTTTTAATTGCTGGCCTGACAGCAGCAAGCAATATCAGGGACAATTTCAGGAACAGAACTGAAACAGCCCTCTGTTGGCCTCAAAATCTCCCCTATTGCGTTGCACTACTAAATTATAGACTCGACCCACTATTCCGAATAACCCATGCCGGGTATACAGTATGGGATGGTTCCATGTAATTACTTATACCCGCCGGATATCTATTGGTATCGACTATCGAGTTCCTAAAGCAAAAGCGTTGCGGAAGAAATGTATTAGGGTTTGGAGGTCAGAGCTCCCATTCCAGGAGTCGGTGTGTCCGCGAAGAAACTCGTTCGCGTTTTGATTCTACTCACATCACCTTCATGCCGTCACAGATCTATTTTGGTTGTAGTATTTGAAAAGAATCACGGCACTACTTGTGGAAACACCTCCTAGTTTAGAGTCGAGAGAATTTGGTGCAGGGACGAGAGAAAAAGGTGTTGCTGGGCGGTTCTTACCGAGGGGCAGCAATGAGTAGCTGGAATTATGTTGTTACGGCTCACAAGCCTACTAATGTGACGCACTCCTGCGTTGGGTACTTCACCAATCCGCAGGAGCTTAATCTCATCATCGCGTATCCTTTTCTAGCGAAAGTCTTTGGCTCGTTTCCTTTTTCCTTTTAAATTGCGACGGTTTTTTTACAACTTGATGGTTGTGCGTATTCTATTTTTTTCGATTGTATTAAGCTGAAACATAGGTGATGTTGGAGGAGTGAGTATGACGCAAAATGCTGGCTCTTATGAAAGTTTGGGAATTGTCTTTGACGGCAGGTTTAGGTTAACGATGTGGACTTGTGTGCCCTGATCATGAGGGAAAATAGGCTGCTTATGATATTATTAAATTAGCAACACAATTGTCCTAGTTAGGGATTGTAATGTCTCCAGCGTGCGTTTTTTTGAAATATAGGTACTTCTTTCCTGGTTTCATAGTAGACACTAACTGCCTTGTGATTTCGGAGCTGACCACGAGACTGCCATTCTATGAGCGCAGCTCGCACTTGAAATTTCCGGGTATAATGTGAAGATAGCGAGAGACTGTCAAGTATGTCATGAAAGACTGTCAATTATGTCATGGCTCGTCGTTTGAAGTGTCTTATCAATTTGGGCAGTTCGTTTTCTTTTGTTGACGTTGATTGTGTCGTTGAGAGCGGAAAACTTAGAGGGGCTACACGTTGAGAAAACATTTTTCCTTTCGCCGTATCAACAATTAGGTTTCGAATGAGATGAGTTATGGCAATTGAACTAGGTGTGAACACGGAGATGCTACTTTCAGTGTTAATAGCCACTTTCAGAACTGCACGCCATTGACACAGCTATGCCGATTACGCATCATTTGTCTGTGAGATCTTTGACTTTCACCTCAGAAAATGCACGAGAATCGAGATTCACCTGCTGACAGCATCAGGGCTCCAGGTAAGGAACCTTTTAGGACCATGAATACTCTGAATGGGAGGTAAACCTTGCATGCCGATCCATTTTCCTGAGATTGTGTTATTCCATAGCAATTGTTGCAGATTAATTAGTATATTTCTGCCTATCAGTGTTGTTTTCAGACGAATGGGAACACACAACTGCTCTAGTACACCTTACGAATAGAGGCACTCCTGTATATATACGATGAATTCTTAAGTTTATTTTGTATAGCAATTTGCAGCTCAATAAGTGCACATCTGGTAATCATGAAGTTGTAATTTATGATTGTGCAATTTAGACTTTCAAGTGGAACACTGTCTTACTTTCTATAATTTTTTTGTAAGATTGGATTAGTAAGCCTTTCGCATACATGCAGATATCTTGTACAAACAGGGCTGGTGTATTTCCTCTATCCTGTAGCGTTGGATCTCATTATGTAATTTACCAGTTCTATTTTACATCAAAAGCATCTAATATATTTTCTTTTCCAATTACAGCCTATGCTCGATGTACCAATCTACGGCCGAATCGCCACACTCGAGCTTTTCCGTCCTCCTGTAAGTCATTGAAACTTACAACTTATTCTGATAGTTTGGGGCTACTGAGTGTGGGCTGTGTTTGTGTAGTGCACATGTAAGTAACCTCTTAAAGCTGAAGTGCTCTTGTTAAGTGCAAGCGGTCTCGTTAGCGAGCCATTCAGTCTGCCACTCGGAATATAGCATGATATTTTATTTCGTGTCGATATGTAAGTAGTCATGAGCACGTGAAGAGATATTGATATTGTGTGCTTTGGTTGCAGGGGGAGTCACAGGACGTACTATTCATATCGTTTGAGAGATATAAATTTTGTGTTCTTCAATGGGATGCAGAAACAAGCTCACTCATTACACGGTAAAATAGACTTTCCACGATGATGTTAGCTAAATCATTTGGGCGAGATCTATGGGGTGTTGGTTATTCTTGGCAGTGGATACTTAGTAAGGATAATTTGTTGGAATGCAGAGCAATGGGAGATGTGTCTGATCGAATTGGTCGACCCACTGATAATGGACAGGTGTGTACTTCAGCTAGTTGAAATTTATTATTATGTCAAGATGTGTATGTTTATCCCTTAAACGACCTGCGTTGTTTCTGATTTTTGAAGGTCCAACTTCTCCTCTTTTATGTCTTCTGACAAAATAATATCATTTTGGACATACTTCCACCATGTCAAGGTGATACTCTACCGCTGAGTTATATCCCTCCCTAAAAATAGCTTGTTAATTAGCATAAACCTAACAGGCCAAATAAATGAAAGTCAATATTCTATTATTTTTGAGCAACTGAAAATCAGGTTTTATAATACCATCATGATTTCAATTACGGAAATAGTAGAAAAGATCTCATTTTATAGTCAATTGGGTATATTTCACACCAAAGTGAAGCCACAAATATAAAATTCTCTCCAATTGAATGGATGATTGAATTTTCCCATTGGTTCGAAATAGGTCGTAAAAAAATGATGTTATATCTTATTTTTACATTTTCTTGTTTTTGAATGACAATGAAAAAATTAAATTGTTTGGATAATCATGATAATTGAAGAAAAATTTATAGATTTATGGATGGTCAAAGTTTTGTTGACTTCTACTACATTCCAGATTTGAAACACTAATATCTCACTTGATATTGATCATTTCTAATGATTCAGAGTTGTAAATAATCTAGGAAAAAAATAAATATGGGTCTTAGTTTATCTCAATAGCATTTGACATCGATAACTTTTCAAAAAATTGTTTTTTTGACCCCACATAACCGGAAAGGGTTTTTTTGGTCGTTTAAAGGTTGAGGTATTGTCACATTTTGAAGATCCTATTGAGGAAAATAAGCGTAAAATGCCTCAATGCGTCCTCATTCGTGATTATCTAAGTCAATAACAATCCCAGGGCTTAGAGTTATCCTACGTGCGAATATCCGTTTCAAATTTTGATACTAGAGTGTCTGCACTTTGTCCTTTTTTCAGATTGGCATTGTTGATCCCGACTGCCGCCTCATTGGTCTCCATCTTTACGATGGGCTGTTCAAGGTTTGTCTCTTATCTCGAACAACTAAGGTGCAATCGGTAATTTGTATTTGTATCCAAAAGCTGATAAGAGCGCTGCTTCTTTCTATGTTTGTGTTGCAGTCTTTTGGACAAGTTACTATTTATTGTGTCCAAGCTTATTTTGCTCAATTTGGTGCTAGTTGTGTTCACCACGCATGACACTTTCCAGAAAATAGAATGATGTTGTTCATATTAGGGAAAGTCGCTTCTACTCGTTTTTAGAATGCACCCTCTTTTTTCCAGAGTAGTAGGGGTTAGGAAATGATTACTACAGAGTCTTCATTATGCACATTGCTTGACTGAGTCTCCCGACATGTGTGCCGCATGCCAATTTGATGTTTTCGAAAGACTAAATAGTTTGCGTTTCCAGGTGATTCCCATCGACAATAAAGGTCAACTGAAAGAAGCTTTCAATATCAGGTTCGTAAAGCATGGGTCTTTTGGGTCGTACAAATCGTAGTCTGTCACTGTTATGCATATTTTCTTTGTCTAGACATTCAGCAATGTACATTTTATTCGTATGCCTGACAGGCTGGAGGAGCTACAAGTGTTGGATATAAAGTTCCTTTATGGCTGTGCTAAACCTACGATTGCAGTCCTCTATCAGGTAGGATCTCAATATGTTTTGGATTACTGATGTTTTCGACAACAGTATTTTCTTTGTGGTTCTACGTAATTTATACTCATGCTCGACTACATCTAGAACGTTCTCATACTGCATCCCTCTTGTCGCACACAAGTTTCTGATAGTTTGTTCAAAAGGGGTATTTATTGGAAATTGTTGTTTTAGGATTTTTGTGTGTAAGCACTCGTAAGTTTTCAGTTATTTTCCATCGATTAGGTGGCAGTTGGAGAGTTATCACTTCTACATATTGTATAACTACATTCTGCTCTCTTTCAAAGAAGTTTTAGGAAAGATGAATACTTTTTTATAACACTGATGTAGTTTTCACGATGTGGTCAACCAGGACAATAAAGATGCAAGACATGTCAAGACTTATGAGGTGCAATTGAAAGAGAAAGATTTTGGAGAGGGGCCATGGCTGCAAAATAATCTGGATAATGGTGCAGGCCTGTTAATTCCGGTCCCACTTCCATTGGGTGGTTGCATCATTATTGGGGAACAGACTATTGTTTACTATAATGGGTCTGTTTTTAAAGCCATCCCAATTCGACCGGTACATTACCTCACTTTCATTTCTCTTGTTACATTTAGTTAGGATCGTCGAACAACTAGGATCTGAGACCATGTCAGACTTTTGGTGGGATTGGTGTGTTTTTGCTCCTCTAACTGTGAGATTTATGAGTCTATATTATCAGTTTTATGAGTCTATTTTGTGAGTTTTTCTTGAGGGAATGCTGATGGTGGACCTGATTGGGGAGTTCCTAACAGTCAATTACGAAGGCCTATGGAAGAGTGGACAGTGATGGGTCTCGATACTTGCTGAGCGATCACAATGGCATGTTATATTTGCTTGTCATCTCACATGATAACGAAAGGTCAGCAATTGGGTTTTCTTCCGAATGTATCTTTCTCCTTGATTTTCCTTTACACATCTGGTTCTTGAAGAGTTATGAATGTATGCGCATGGTTAGGCGTTTTAATAATTTCACCTATGCCGTACATGACGGGGGTTAGTCGAAGAATACCTTACTGTAGCTTGGATATCATTGTTGTCTATGGTTTTAGTTGAAATCTTTAGTTTTGGTCGATACTCCTCGTTGCAAGTAATTAACCTCTATCCGGAACATGCATCGATGAGATTATTCTTTATTACGTGCTTTCCCCAAGAAACCAATAATGGAAATTTGAGTGTGTTTTTCTGTGCAGGGTCTCGGCCTTGAATGTAGAGCTACTTGGGGAAACATCGGCAGCATCTACTTTGTCCTATCTTGACAATGGGGTTGTGTTTGTTGGTTCCAGCTACGGCGATTCACAGGTGTATATTCATCAAACATTTTCACTGTTTGATTGGATTGGTTTAGGGTTTTTCTTTTTGAGGAGGCACATGACGTTGTATCAAGACTTTTGGTGTAGTTACTTTGATGTATGAATATGCAGAGCCAGGTCCTTTTGGCCCTTGTAGAACCTATTTTAATGGCCTTAAGGTACTAACAGTAAGGTAATACGGCTGTGCAGCTGATCAGATTGAATCAACAACAAGATGCAAAGGGGTTCTATGTCGACGTTTTGGAGAGTTTTGTGAATTTGGGACCCATTGTAGATCTTTGTGTTGTGGATCTTGAAAGGCAAGGGCAAGGCCAAGTGGTGACCTGCTCAGGTGCTTTTAAAGATGGCTCTCTGCGTATAGTGCGCAATGGTATCGGCATCAATGAACAGGTCAGATTCCGTCTCCTTGAGCCTAAGGGATTACCAACAGAGTTGGTAGATTGCATTTGCTACGAGAACACTGCAGATATTGGTCGGTCTTTATATTAAATGCTTAATATACATCCAACATGCTGTCTATTATGAGCATTATCTTCTGTATCACTCGGGTGGTGGTTGCTATAACTTTTACTCTTCATCAGATATGAGCACGACAGATACATCCGAGGCATTTATGAGGTGTGTTTTACAGGCGTCTGCAGAGTTGCAAGGTATAAAGGGTATGTGGTCACTGCGAGCATCATCGAGTGATGTCTTTGATACGTTCCTAGTAGTAAGCTTCATAAGTGAGACACGTATTTTGGCCATGAATGCTGACGACGAACTTGAAGAAACTGAGATCGATGGCTTCGACTCTGAAGCTCAGACTCTCTTTTGTCATAATGCTGTCCACGACCAACTTGTACAGGTAAGGGCATGGGCTATGCGTTAACATATGTTCTGCTAAGCCACTATCTAGGTGCTGTTGTGGTCTGATCCATTTGGTGTAAGGGCCCCTATACTATGCTTTGGATTGATGTGTGTAACAAGTAGTGAAGTGAGATTTCATATTGCTTGAAAATTTGTTTCTCACGTTATATCTCATTCAATTCCTTGCGAGTTTTTGGAATAAATCTTTCATCCTACTTCCTAATCATCCAGCATTTTGACACAGGTCACAGCAGGCTCATTACGTCTCGTTGATGCAAAGACGAGGAGGCAGCTGACAGAGTGGAAAGCCCCTGCACCAATTTCAATCAATGTTGCTACTGCAAATGCATCTCAGGTTTACCCCGGGTTTTGTGATACCAGAGTCTTCCACTTTTTCCTAAGCTCATAACGATGTTGTTAATTGGGTCAACTCGTCTTTCTTTTTCATTTATCAATTAGATTATCCATCGTTATGTTCACTGAACATTGGCAGCATTGAGATGTTTCATAACGGTTTGTAATTATATGAATGTTATGAATGAACAGGTTCTACTTGCAACAGGAGGTGGAAATCTTGTATATATTGAGATAGGGCAAGGTACATTGGTGGAGGTGGCACACGTTCAGCTGGAATATGAGATCTCTTGTTTGGATATCAATCCTGTGGGGGATAATCCTGAGCGCAGCAACTTGGTTGCAGTGGGCATGTGGACAGACATCAGTGTCCGAATTTTCTCCTTGCCTTCTCTTACCTTGATTACCAAAGAAATGCTGGGTGGAGAGATCATTCCTCGTTCTGTCCTCTTCTGCTCTTTCGATGGGGTGAGTTTCACCATCTGAAGCTTGTTCTGAATTTATTTCTATGGCAATTCAAGTTGCTCAAGGAATCATTTTGAACTTTCATCCTGTGGTCTTTCTTTCCATCCAACCTGAGGCAGATCCTTGCTTACAAGAATGCAATATTTGATCTCTGTTTTCCACAAATATTCGGTTGTTAACTTGTGACGCAGTTTAGGGTTTCAATTACTTTGCTTATCTGCATTTGGGTTCACAACTGTTTGGGCTTTAGCTCGATTTAGGCTCCCCGTAAAACCAATCTAAATTTTATTTTCTTGATTTTAGCATTCCTCATGTGCATGATCAGTTGCTTATCTAAGTTCTATGCTGTCTTTCAGATTGCGTACCTATTGTGTGCTTTGGGAGATGGGCACCTCTTCAACTTCATGCTGAACCCTGTGACAGGAGAATTGTCTGATAGAAAGAAGATATCACTTGGCACGCAACCTATTGCGTTACGTACCTTTCGATCCAAGAATGCCACCCATGTATTTGCAGCCTCAGATCGTCCAACAGTGATTTACAGCAGCAATAAGAAACTCTTGTACAGTAATGTCAATTTGAAGGAAGTCAATCATATGTGCCCATTCAACTCTGCATCATTTCCAGACAGGTTCGTTTCTGACCATCTAACCAGTGCATCGTTGAAATGTTCAGCTCGGGATTTGTCTGAGAGATTTGGTTCATACATTCATACCGCTTCAGATTCATGTGGCAGCGCCCATCTCCTTCACAGTATGTTTGTGGAAAATATTTTTAGGATTGTGTTGGTCGTATGCCGGTGGGTTATATTATTTGCTGTGGTCTGCAGTCTTGCCATCGGGAAGGAAGGAGAGCTCACAATTGGTACTATAGATGATATTCAGAAACTTCACATTCGCACTGTTCCACTTGGTGAACACCCTCGCCGTATTGCTCACCAAGAACAATCTCGCACATTCGCCATTTGCTCTGCCAAATATGCACCGACAGGTTCCAATGGTGAAGACATGGAAACTCATTATGTACGGTTGATTGAAGACCAAACGTTTGACATTACATCTTGGTTTTCTCTCGATCCGTATGAAAATGGATGCTCTATTATCACTTGTTCCTTCACTGATGACTTCAATGTGTATTATTGTGTGGGGACGGCCTATGCTCTTCCGGAAGAAAGCGAACCCAGCAAGGTAAGCACTCTTTAGCTAACTATCCCACTTCTTGTAATGTTCTTCGGCTGATTTTGTCCTTGGAAAGTCCATACTTTCTCCTTCCCCCTTAATCTCAAGTCTGACCTTCCAGTATTCAAGTGCCTTCTTCACCTCACTTACCAATATATTCCGTTGTATCAGGGCCGTATACTAGTTTTTCTCGTGGAGGATGGCAAGCTCCAGCTGGTGGCAGAGAAGGAAGTGAAAGGGGCTGTGTATAATTTGAATGCTTTTAATGGCAAGTTGCTAGCAGGCATCAACCAGAAGATTGCTCTGTACAAGTGGACATTGCGAGATGATGGAACAAGGGAGCTGCAGTATGAGTCCTCTCATCATGGTCATATCTTAGCCTTATATGTTCAATCACGAGGAGATTTTATCGTCGTGGGAGATTTGATGAAGTCAATTTCGCTTCTCATTTACAAGGTTTGTGCCACTATTGAATTGCAGATTATATCTGGTCAAAAACTATTTTGCCTTTTCCTTAGCTTTGGAATCGTCCTTTTCCTTTATTTTATTGGATCACTGTATTTTGTGTTCCTGAACCCTTTATATTCAGGAAGGCAATGAAAGTAAAAATTCCTGTCTTGTATTTGACAGCCCGAAGAGGGTGCGATCGAGGAGAGGGCTCGAGACTACAATGCGAATTGGATGACAGCTGTCGAAATTTTGGACGACGACACGTATCTTGGGGCAGAGAACAGTTTCAATCTTTTCACTGTAAGAAAAAACAACGACGCGGCTACAGATGAAGAAAGAGGTCGATTGGAAGTCGTTGGTGAATACCACCTTGGTGAATTCGTGAACAGATTTCGACATGGGTCCCTGGTGATGCGACTGCCCGACAGTGAAGCCAGTCAGATTCCAACCGTCATCTTCGGAACCGTGAATGGTGTCATAGGAGTCATCGCTTCCCTACCTCAGGAGCAATTCTTATTCCTGCAGAAGCTTCAGCAGGCTTTGGTGAAGGTGATCAAAGGTGTGGGTGGACTAAGCCACGAACAGTGGCGCTCTTTCAGCAATGAGCGCAAAACCGTGGACGCCCGTAACTTTTTAGATGGTGACTTAATCGAGTCTTTCTTGGATCTCCCCCGAAACAAGATGGAGGAAATCGCTGCTCCGCTAGATGTTTCCGTTGAAGAGCTTTGCAAACGTGTTGAGGAGCTCACTCGGCTACATTAAACTTGTTCTACTGTTTTTATCAGACGCCGTCCAATTCTGTAGGCGAAGGTGGGAAATGTTTCCATTTGTGTAGTATTTAGTGAAATGTAGGTATTTAGATTCTTAGTTTTTAACTAGCTAAGGAGAACGATCACTGCAATCAACGGTTTGATATATATGTTTAACTGCAATTGCTGTCTGGTTTCTACTGTATTTCTGTGGAGGCAGAGAAAGTCCATTTCACTCAGAAGCTTACGTCCCGGGTCGTTCAGGTGAGATTGGAGTATCGTAACCATCGGGGTTAAGAGACAAAAGTCACGTAAGAAAGCCTCCAACGAGAGGGCCAGAGGAAGAAATAGCCTACTCAACTAGAAAAAAATGAAGGGCAGAATTATAAGAAAATGGATGCCAAAAGAACCTTCCAAGGAGCTAAAGGACGGAACACTATGAAATGTTCCATAAACTGCTGAAATCAGTAGGAGTCGGAAGATCTCCAGGAAGAGACATTGTCCAAACATGAAAGAGAAAAATCCACCATAAGCAGAAGAAATGGATTTAACCTTTAGAAGGACCTTGCAAACCTGAAGGGCAGTTCGATATCCAAACCTGAATTCTTACTTACTGTAGTACTTGATTTTAAATGTTCTTAAGCTTAACTAAGGAAATGTAGCTCCAATCAAATCTACTTTTTATTCCATTTTAATTTTTTTCAGAATCGTTAAAATTGCAGTTTCTGTGATACTTTGGAGGTAGCATCCTCAAGCTTAAAATTCAGCACTTCAATTTTTTTTCTATCGGATTTCTCTTGGTGTTAGCTCAATGAGTACATCAATTACATCCTGTTGTTTATCACTACGATCTCCATTTTTTTTGGAAGAATCTGAACACCTGGATCGCTACAAAACCTTCAATGAATGAGTGTCCCTCTCCTGCTCATGATCCTGTCACGATCCTGTAAATCAGAGTCCTATAAATCCTCTTGAAGAGGAGTCCTCAATTTCTACTTGCGAAAAATCTGGGAAGGCGGGATTCATGTTGAAGTAAACTTCTTTGCCAGATTTTTCCTCCAGATTTGCTGGTTTGGAAACCAAAATTGGTTTCCCGGCTGCAAGTCCTTCGTATAGAATAACTCCTCTTCCCTAGTCCCCTTGCGACTAATCATAATGAAGTTAAAGCATCATCAAGTTCCGCATGAAGTATAGCAGCATCGCAAGTATATATATTGCAAGAGGACCATGATTCTCGCTCAAACTCCGATCCAATGCGGTACGAGGTTCTTAGGCACTGCGGGAGCAAAAACGCCTTCCGACATAGCAAGTTTTTCATATTTGTTGAGGATTGAACTCTCCACAGCAAACAAATAGAGACAGAAGAAAGAGGAAAAGATGCTCCTGTTTTATCTCATGTAAAGCTTACTTTCCTGTACTGTACACATTGAAGCACTGACATGGCCATCTTTAGAAACGGCCTGTAGCAAGCCCACATTGGAGCGCGGATCTCTGCACTTAACGCTAATAAACGAGAGTAGATTGCTACAAGTGCACGGAAATGGCGAACTTCTTTCCTACGTCAATGACACGCTATTTGGATTGATGACTCATGTCAAAATATTTTTGAGGATTGATCCCTTTGGGTCCGGAATCTCTGTAAGTATAGTTCCTTCCAAGCCGCCAAGCCTACCTGTATAATAGTCTGTCACGAACGAAACAAGCCACGTTAATATGAAAAAAATCCATCGCCCAATCTAGCTTCTTGAGCAATTCTGGCACCAGGTTTTCCAATGGGCAAGTTCTTCCTCCGAATGTCTAAAGTGAATTCCCTTGGAAAAATTGCATGCAGATCTCCCTTTGTGTTCCTCATATAATCTTCTATGGTTTTGACGTTTTGGCTCCTGATCCGGAGTCTCTGTATGACTGTATACATTCATCCCACAATCTCGGTTGATAAGTGATAGTTTTGCAATCCGTCTCATGGCTTTGTAGCTTTCTCAAACGTGCACAATGCTTGGGCATCCATACAAAGCATACTCCGCCAACTTGCCAATTTCCTCATGTGACATTACACACGGTTTCAAAGTACAAACCCCATCATAGCCAATTTTCACCCTTTATTTCCCAATGGCCGTAGGTCCTTGCTGTGGTGAGCCATATTTATCATGCTGGTAATCTTCCTTGGCATCTAATATTGTCAAAGTCTAGCAGAAAAAGTGCTATTCTCTGTGTAAATGAGTATCCCGTTTTGCTCCATCCTACTTTTGAAACCCAACTGCATGCATGGCCTTGTTTTTGTTGATTACATTCCACCTCTTGATGATAAGTAAAAGAGGTTACCTTTGAGCTCTAAGTTTCTCCCACTCCCTCAATTTAGAATTGAAGTGCAAATCTGCAGTCCTCTCTTCCATGAAGGCCTATACCGTAAGTAAACCCTAATGAAGTTTTATCCTTGGAGTCCAAACCAGTTGGAAGGCTCCCAGGTGGTCGTCAGGGGTTGTTTAAAGCACCACTTTGGCCCTCCTGACTTCTCCATGTATAATGACTTCTGGTCTCACCAAAATCAGATGAAGTTTCTCTTTAGCATTTTGGTTCTCACTCTTCGCTCTTCAGGAAAAAATGATGAAATTTTGTCATTTCTCATGGAGTATACGAGGCTAGTTGGCACCACAACAAAACCTCGGAACCCAGGTAAACGAAAGGCAAGTCGAAGCCCATCCCGGCCCAACCACATATATATTGAACCTACACTACTACCGATCTGTACAATTACTTTTCTCAAAACCTAGCATTGATTTAGAGACCTCCTCAGGAGGTGATTATAATTAAAAACACACAATTTTGCAGTAAAGTCCCGAGTCGATTTTGGGGGGTCATTTGCAAAATTGAAAGCTTTACCTGAATTATACCACCAAACAAGTTGAACTGCAAATGCAAAAAACTGAGGTCTTGAAGATTTGGGGTGAATTGCAGGAAATTCTTGTGAATTAGCAACGAGCAAAATCAGTCGCAACAACTTGGCAGTGCCGCAAATTAAAGCAATTCTCATTCACAAATGACACCGAGAAGTTGCAGCAAGTGACCATGTGTGAGTCTATCAATGGGGTTGCCAACGCCACCAAAGTTTTTGGCGAGCACCATCTCCAGGACTACAGATTGCAAGTCAATATTGATTTGCAAGTGCAAGCCGCAAAGAATGTGGGACACAAAACCTCAGCACGCACCATGTTCGTAGGAAAAAACACTCGAGGACTAAGTCCTTACATTGGGTTAACCCTAGAAGGACATTGCGGATGTTCAATGAACCACAAAGAATCCTTCTATGTAAGATAAAAGTGTAGGTGTTCATCTTTGGAATTTTGCATGAAAAGGGGTGATCTTGCACAATAATTTGACCTCCAATGAGTGCTCTTGGGTTTTTTTAAAGCAAATGATTTACATGGCACCAAAAAGGATGATTTCCACAATAATTGATTGGTCCTTTTAGTGTTAAATGAAGGTTCCATATTTCTAAAAGGTTCAATTGGACATGCCTTATCCAAAACAACTCCAAAGGGACAAGACAATGACTAAATGGCCCTAAATTCTATCCAGTAAATCTAAAAGGGTATACATATAGATTCCATTACATGAATTTTGCTTGTTAGGGCACATCTTATTCGATGAATAATGTAGAAATCTATGATATTTATTGATTTTATCAAAAATTCTTAGATGCTAAAAGGACAATAGAACTTAGAATAATTTATAAAGTGACTACCAAATGTCACATTTCTCAATGAATGGATTCTTGAAGGCCAATTTATCCCGACTATCTAAAAACACCAATTAGAAACAATCTTTTAGAATATAGCTACCCATCATCTTTAAAAGTGCAGTTGAGAATATAGCAATGACATTTTGAAGTGTAGAAGGAAAATGATTGAATGATTTCCAAGAAAAATACAAAAATTAGCAAGAATACAACTCTCAAGAAATTGATGAATTCTAGAATTACTCTCACCAATCTCACAACTTTAACAAATCTCTTATTACTTGAACATGGGAACCATGCATAGAATGAAATGAACTAGCAACCTCTTAACTCTTGCCAACCTCAAACAAAGTTGAATTTATTTCTCTCTTCGAGCATTGGATGTGGAGAGAATAATTGTTTGTCAATTGGTCATACTCATGACCTTCAATGTTTTGTAGCACTTATCAAATTTTCTACTAAGCATCATAGGAGGGAGATGTAGATTTGGAGGCAAAACAATTGTTGGCTTAGTAAGAATCAAGACAAAATCTCTCAATCATTTTTACAAGTTCTTCATTTCTTTCCATGTTGAGACGAACTAGTAGTTGAAGAGCTTTACACAAAACTCATGAAGCATCAAGTGATCAAACCAATCTCACGGTTGAAAAATATTGTAGGCCAAATTTTCTTCTTCAACAAAAACTTAGACGAAGCATGTCATCTATTTCATGTAGCCCACACATTACAGTAAGCTCTCAAAAATGTTCATCATCCACCTACCAATGTTGACTCACTCCAAGATTCAACTAGAATTCTTTGGGCCATTGAGGTTATACTAAAAGAGTCAATCCATTTCCAACCACTTAAGCAATTACAGGCATGTAGAGTGATGTTTTGAGTGTAGAAATTTTTCCAAATGTAGAAATAGAGTTTGGAAGGATTATACAATTTTTCAAAATCTTTTAACTCAAAATATAATTATCATAAATTTTTTAGCTAAATTATACTATACGACCTATATTGGTCATATAGACTTTTCTATTTCCAACCATGGGCTAGTTGCAAAATCAAACAAGGGTTGGTTGCAATATTGAGAGCTTGCCAACCAATGATAATGCACCACAACTACTTCAGGAACCGCACCACCACTTCACAAAAAGTAATCAATCTCTAGGTTGGAAATGGAGAGTGATAAAAAATGAGCCGGCTCCTATAGATCAAAATGAAAGTGACTGTCACTAACTACATAAAAAATAGCATCCTTCACCACTTCTTCTACTTTTACTACACCACAAATTATTTCTCACAACAAGGCTCTACTTTCAGGTTACTTCAATAGGTGATTGCAATACTCTTGCACCACAAATTATTTCTCACAACAAGGCTCTACTTTGACGTTACTTCAATAGGTGATTGCAATGTTCTTGACTTGAATGTCTTCGCTGGATGCAACGTGCGTGTCGCGTGTTTGAATGTGCTCCTACCGGCAATGCAATTTCCGGGAGTTCCTGGAAGTCGGGGATCCATTCCAGCGGCTGTTCAAGTAAATTCAACCCGCTGATTCTCATTTCATATGTTGACCATTTCCCCGAGAATCATTGACTTTTCTTTTCCCTGCAATCGTGCACCTCTCCACGATCTCATGGTGAATACCGCCTCTTTGTACGCAGGCCATGGTCTGTTTTTGACGAAGAAAATCTTTGCACTTGTGGAACAATCTCCACAAGCTCCTCAACTATGCTATTTTTTTCTTATTTTTTAATTTTTGAAGCAAACGAGTTCAGGAAACACACTGCAAGGGTTTTCCGGCAGGAAGAGAGGTTGATTTTACACAAGGTTAAGAACCTATTGCTCCTAAGTATCGAACCCACAACCATGCCATTCGGTTTAGGTACCTCACTACCATCACCCAGTAGTTTAGGGTCATCTCAGACCTCAACCATGCTATTTGATTAAGTGAATGTGCGTACCTGTAAATTATTGTGCTACACATTCACTTAATCGTTAATTCACCCCTAAGCTCCTTAAATATGGCCTTGATCTCCAAATTGAAGATTTCCTTGTTTGACTATTATAATCTTTTCAACGGTACAGTCAAAAGATGTGTCCCTTTCCTTCTATCTTTGGGCTTGTTTGTGATAAGGTCAAACAAGGCTTCTTGTGTGGATCTCTTTTTAAGTGATACTTTGATTGGAATGAATTGAGAAAGGTTTAGATTTTAGTAAACATGAGGTGTATTCTCAAGAATAAACTAGTGGGACATGCACAAATGCATTTTGAATAGTAAGGACAATGAGCAAGGAAGAAAGAATTTTGACCCCAATAAACGTCAATGACGATGGGAAAACTTGAAGAGGAGGTGCTTTTTTTCACAAAAATTCTCAATGATGAGCAACATTGCATGGTGTACTTTATAAGGGGAATCCTCCATTTTGGAGAGAACTATAATGAAAAAAGATTATGATGAAAAATCATTAGAGGATTTTTGGGCTTAGGGAGGGCTGCTTCAAGCAGCTACGTCAAGAACTGCCTTCCCCTGCAATTTCGGAAAACAATTGTTCCCGATAAATAAAAAATTTTAATAAAAAAATTTTAATAAAATTTTACTCTTGAAATGCAGAAAAAAATAGAAAAAAAAATTATTTTTTTCGGACATGGCAGTCGCCATGCCATGTCAGCGAGCTGCCGTAGCCCCCTGCAAGGCTGTTCCTACAATGTAGGAACCCATAGCCCTCCTAGGGGTGAAAAAACCTCTAATGGCATAATGCTCAAGTACATGGGAAAAAACGTGTAATGAAGCAAGGAATCTCTAATTATGCTTGAAAATCTAGCCATACAATGAATAGAATATTTCCCACTTGTGGTTATGTATTGGAGAGGGAGGTTGAAATTTTTTTCTATCACACCTTTTGGCATCGTTGGGCCACACAAGGGTCTAAATGGTACTAAACTAATAAAATTAGTGTGAGACCCTTGAATTGTTGTATAATGTATTTTTGTCTTAGAATAAAATTACATATACAATTTTAATGACTTCAATGGCACAAATGACATTCCTTCTTCACCTAGTAGTTATTAACCCTTAAAGGACATTCCATCTTGCCATTTAGTCAAACATCATTAGTTTTCTCTACTAAAATACACCTTTTTTAAATTTGATATTTTTCTCATATCATAATATTATCCAAAATTTTATTTCTTTTAAAATTAAGAAAAAAACATTAAAGTGAAGTTTGTATGATTATTTGAAGTAATTTTTTTGTAAAAATTATAGTAATTACAAAAATTCTTGAAAGAGTATAAAATTTGTTGGAAAAATTGGAGATGATGGTGATAAACATTATGGTGTAAATTGGTATATTCTTTGAGATCACCTTAAGAGATATTCAATAGAAAAGTTCAAAAATGGTGTATTTTAAGCTTTGAAGTTGCTCCCTTCAAAATGTAACAAAAAAATACAATTTTAACAATTATAGGGAAAAAATTAAAAAGGAAGGAAAAGTAGAATGATTGTTGGAATTATGTTTTTTTAAGTCAAGCTCCAAGACATTTAAAATCAAGAACTATGTGAAATGTAAATTTGACCTTGAAACTATGCTCTTTAGTCAAATTTGTCTTTTAAGGGTTGAACCAATATTGAGCAAAATAATAAAATAACTTCTAGTAGAGCAAAATGAACAATGTGGGGTACCTCACACTAGTAGAAGTGACCTCTCTGGTGACAAGTGCATACACTCAAAATTTTCTAACTATCATGTATTCAAAATAGATAGTCTAGTTTGGAAAGGAAATAATTGATTGTAGTTACTTCAAAAAAATGAAGGGAATGATTTTATCTTCTTATTTTCTTGAAACTTTAAAATGATTTATCAAATCATAAGCAAAGTCATTCTATGCAAGTGTTCAAGTGTTCATCAATCCTTTAGATCCTTAGCATTTTCTTCAGAAAACATAGTTTACACTACCTACTTACAAAACATTGTTTTTTACACAAACATATAAGTCTATATTTAGACGGTCCAACCATAGAAGTGGAAGTGAACTTGGTGATGCTATGGTCATATTAAATTTTTGGTGCACATCAAATGGTCCATTTTGCAATAGATTATGTAGATTTCAAGCAACATACAATTGGATAGTTTTGCACATTATTTTGTGACCTTCTCATATTCTTAGCTATATAAAGATCACATTAGGATATTCTCCAATGAAGCAAACTTGGATGTGAAATTAGACTTTCTAACCTTTCCAACGACACATTGTAAGCTAACATATAATTTTTTTCCAAAACTTTTATTCAATTTCAAAGTTAAAAAACACAAATCAATTTAGCATGTAGCCTTACAAACACCTCTAGCACTAAGTGATGTATTTCTTACAAGATGAGAAAGTCAATCCTAATAGACAAACACCTACTTTATATATAGGACAATTATGGAAGCACGGGGATTATGAAAATAAACAAGTTGATGAGGAGGGCAAAGTCTAATGAAGAATGCCTATTTATTTACAAAATTCCTGACATCAAAGAGATTGTCCAACCTAAATGCCTATCTAAAATAGATGAAATATATAATCGATGAATGAAAAATTTGTAACCACCAATTACACGGATTTCACACACCAGGAGGAGGAGATTACAAGAAATAATCTTCCCGCAGAATGAATGGGGGCTTTTTTGGCAGGGATTTACAGTCTTGAAAAACAAAACATGCAAATTGCATTCACATATATCGTTAATATGCATTAGAAAATTTTCATACATTGTGATAAATAAGTATACTATATACACATTATAGGTGTAAATTATGGCATTTGAAGATATTTCACAGCCTAGAATTCAATGACTCTTAAATCATTTCATGCTTTGCAAGATATTTTTGCAAGATTTCTAACATCTGTCCGGTCTGCACAAAGTTCTAGGTCTAGACAGAAGTCACGTCTTTCTCGTCGAGCTCGGACAGATGTCACATTATTCACGTCGAGTTCATATGGGATCTAAACGGTTAACAAATGGGTTTTTCGCCAAAGGATGGTCCCCCAACTTGCTCAAGAATGTTAAGCACAGAGCCCAATTGAACTTCCAAACCAGCTGGCCTGGCTCACTTAAGCCCATCACCACCCAATTTGGTGAGAGCTCCAATGCAACCCAGCTTCAGAATCTCACCTTGGTTTCCAGTGCATTGGCTCCTATTTATTTTTAGCTGCTACTGAGTTGTTGCTTGGCGCATTATTCGTACTAACTCCTTGGACTAAAGATTCTGCGCATGCTGCCAAATCTACAGCTGCGAAGAGAAATTCCTGCACTTCAATATTAAAAAGTAATTCCTCAGCATTACAAGTATGTAAAATCTCTTGCTGCAGCTTCTGATTCTCAACTCACAACTTCTGATTTTTAGAAGCAGCAGCAGCAACACAATCATATCAGAAATCCAAACGAGCGCCACTCCACAAAATACTCAACCAATGTAAGCGCAGAAACCGTCGGATTAAACTGATCTTTCCAGCACAGCAAAGGCTTTTGCTGGAGTACATAAAGATGGAGGGTCCCTAAAAACTGCCCAACCCTGAGAATGAATTGACAAAATTCAAAACTAAATTACAGTTTTCTGATGGGAACAACCAGATCCAGCAAGAGGTCAACCCGAGCGTGGTTTCTCATTGTCACAGACCTATGGTATTGTTACAACCTGCGACCAACTCTGCCTAGGCGTCTTGCAACTCCAAAAACCAGAAACTTGCCGACAGCACCTCTATCAATAGTACAAGCCAGTGCAACAGCACCACCTAATATCACCCATTTCATGTAACCCTTGTTGTCATGCTGCTCTCGCCCTTTCGTGAGGACAGCTTCGTAGTTCTGTTCAGCTTCCGCCGATTTCGAGTCTTTCACAAGATGATGGGGAACTTTGGTCATTGTACTAGCCAACCGTGCTGATGGTGAGAGAGGCACGTTCGCCTTCCGATCCGCCTTGTATTTCTTCATCCCGGGATCCATTTTCTTCACACAACCCCACATGCCTCGCCGCACTCCCAGTCTTGCTAAATCCTTTTGGATGCCCATGTCCTCATGATGGAACAAAGTGACTTCAGTGGATGTCATTTGACCGTCGCCCCTTGCTGATTCAGCTGCACCCAATCATAACATTCAGCAACTATTTCCGAGAAGCTTACATAATAAGGGTCCCTTCACCTTGCCCACAACTAGGGTCCACCCCTCAAATGTAGAATATGGCGGTATGAATGTTTGCCACACCGAAATCGGCTTGCAATAGACGCCGTACTGCAACATGATTCTACCTCTAGACTCGAAATACTAGAATAAAAAAGAAACCCTACACTTGTCAAAGGTGATAATTAACCTAAAGATTAAATAGTCATACTTTCAATAGTCACGGTAAATTTTAGGAACCCCTCCAAATTATCAATATCATTCATTCACGCAGAGAATTCTTTCCTTACTTCCATTGATACGTTACACTATCATTAGTACATTCCTCAACGAATATTGATTGGATGAAGTGCATTTTTCAAACATTCATCATCCACTGGGTGGATTATTGCGCATTTGAGGGTCAAAGACACACCTGCTCTTATCCGCCAACTTGAATAATAAACACCCACCCTTCTTGGAGACTGTTTTCGGACAATCAAATCGTGATCCACACCCTGCAAACAGAGATAACAAAGTCTCATTGTACTAAACTTTGGAAGACAGCTTCTACCCGACATGGCTAAAATAATTGCTAACAATACGGGAACAAACCAAGCTCTGCAAGAACTACCCAGATATTACCTTGGTGATGCAGTAGTAGGTTTTGTTGGACTCCCAAATGCGTCGAGCAATGACGTACTCCCGGTCCTTGCAAAAGAACGGGTACTGTACAAGCACATTCAAGTTTGAAATCAGCAAAGACTTCATGTACAATTATTTTTTAGGTGGAAGCATCCTAAAGACTTCCATAATTTCGACTAAGACCTAGACTCAAATATCAGAAAAAGAGGAATATTTCATTAATTCCATACCTTCCTAATCCATTGCGCTACCGTAGCACCGGTCTCTTTACACTCCTCCCAGACTTTACGGAAGATCAGCATTTCATCCCAGTGTTCTCTGAACTCGTCATCCCAGAAAAAATCTCGCACCAATTCAGGTGCCGTGTCCTCGAACACAGTTCGACTCCTATACTCAGTTGGCCCCACCTGCAGATTTTCAGAAAAGATCAGCATAAACCGCACTAATAACCGTATCACTACATAACGCCAACACTTAAGCAGCATCCAATGCAAGAAAGTCGTAGTCACCTCAACTTCACGACGCCATGCTTGATAGGTCATGCCAGGGATAGATTTGTCCATCATTGTCTGCCAAGCCGGACCTCCATCTGTGGAGTCCAGCAACTTCATGAACCGAGCCAGATCCTCATCTGTCAGCACTTCCTTCTTAATCTCCTCTTTAACGACAAGCGCACTGCACATCAACGATCGAACCTTCCAGTAAGCAAATAGTAACCTCAACCCCAACTCCTAAAAGTGACCAATTCCATATCTATAGCAGATAATCAAGGTATCAAATAGAAAGAAGGAAGCATACTCTATATTTTGAACGATAGAAATATGTTTGACGTGACTATCAGCTTCCAAAGTGAAATTTAAATTTAGCTAGGGCAACAGAAGAGAAAACCTGTGATGATTATAAAATGCACATAGCGAGGACCGACACAGAAACACATATACATTACTCACCCAGAAGATACTGCATCCGTATCAGGGGACAAAACCGATACTTCCGCTGGTGGCCACATCCAAGAACTAAACGTCTTCCATGCTTCTTTCCACATAGGAAACGCTGACGCCGCCATTATCGCCAGCCAAAAACGACGTGCTCCAAAACCTGGGGGAGTTTCCCATACTAGCCGAGGGCGAATTTTTATACCCATTAAGAAAATACTAACCCATTCAGGTTTCCGCGACAAACCTACTAGTAGACAAAGTGCAACAGCCACCCAAATCGGCAACATGCATAACACCATATCTGCAGCTGTCCCCATCACTGCAGGCTTCCCCCATAGTATATAGTATACTTTGCCTATCGGATCCATTTTCATGAACAAAACCTCGGAGCACACCCCCAAGCGGGTGCTCCAGCAAGGTCACCCTGATACAGAAAACACAGAAGACACGTCAGCCCAAATAAATATTACAATGCAGTGACAATAAAACATCAGAGGGACACAACCGCAAAAACTATGACATTCAATTCATTGTATGCTAACTAGGATGAAGTTGTCTAACCTCTATTGGAAAACCTTGCGACGAGACCCCTAACAGTTGTTTATCACACTTCCGTCAATTACAATTTATTCTCCGCACCTACTCCACACTGTAACGCCATAGAAAATAATGAAATCAATATCCCTGAAAACTAACCTCTCGAAATAGATTGAAACCAATCAAATGCCAAGGCAAAATCACAGCAAGACTGCGGCGCTCGTCAACCTCAACTCAGAGTCCCTAATTAGCACCAAATACAGGCAATAACAAGCTCACAGGAAAATGCAAGTCACGAAACAACGACGACAGCTTTTTCACTCTCCCAGCAGAAAAAAAACTCAAAAGCAACGTGCCTTTCCTCCCTTACTTGCTAATTCAATTTGAGACTCGTGCTGCTCGAGTGACCCCCCCACCCCTCACCCCGAAATGCACACATATGGCACATTCACTCCATAAACATACACTGAGTAGCACTCTAGCCTTCAATTCTGTCTGCAATCTCTTAAGAGCCTGTCAAGTTGCAGCTCCTTTTTCTCAAAAAAGTTCACATCGCTATTTAATAATGCACTCTCTATGATGTGCAGATAGACTTCCATATGTTCCATCAATCTACTCTCCTTCACAACGAAATCAACTATTTCGGACAGGATAACCTCAGAGCAAACCATTCCAGCAAAGATGACGAAATGGTCTAAAAATAGACCCCCTATTCTGTGCGTTTGAAAGAAAAGACTCAATCCCTGTGAAAGAGCAATATTCATACCAATACCGTGCCCTCTTGTACAAAGCGATCTCAAGTGCCCCTTTCTAAACAACTAGAATCCTGCGTAAAACGCAAAGATTCACCACCATTTATGACAACTTCCCGAAGTAGATTTTCTTTAAAAAGGCCTCCTTCTGACATTGTAAGAAACCCAGTTTCGGCAGCGCGAGTCACAACCAAGAAAATGTGGATGCAAATTCAGAAAGCCTTCAGAAAGATGTCTCCGGGCCTCAAAATCAGCCCGCAATCCAGCCATGACTGTGGAAAGGTTTTGTACTCTCTAAGAACCCCAGGCCTCTCATAAATATATAAAAGAAACTCCCTACTGCCGAAGCATCCGCTAACCCGTGTATAGTACAATCAAGCCCTCAAATGTGGACCAATGGAAAGGAATCAGCTTACGACACCCAAGACTGGCTGACGACCAATTCTTTAGCAGGCTACCAACTTCTACAATTCAAACATGTCGGCGATCCAACCACTCGGCACACTAGGGTCCACATTCTTAGAGTAGAATCGTAAGACTACATCACCACGACGACGCTCTTGTCGCGGCGAAAACAGAACCCCAACCCCAACCCCGCGTAAGACACCGCAATAGTTGAACCAACAAGAATTCGCGTCACCTGCTATTCTACAACTACTGTAGATCAGAAGACCGTCAAGGTCGCCCACACCATCCCACGCTTCGTAAATACTCCGATTCCTTTCATAACCCTCGCCAATAAATTCAACACAGCCCTAAAAGGACTCCCTTCATAGAGCCGAAATTCTTTCCAAATGACACAATAAAACGCAAGGCTACCTTGGGAAAATAAAAAAACTCGTGCTGCAAATCTCTCGGAGAAGAAGAGCCGCTTCACCGCCTCTTCCCCTGCCCCTACCCCCCTTGCACCGACCCCTGTCCAAAACGCCACATCGCCTCCAAAAACTTTCAAAGGAAAGCAATCGATCTGGCGATTTCAGCGACTGCGAAGTTAAGAATCTTGCTGGTCTAGCGAAATTGCATTTGATGAGAAGGGGCGTGGAGCGCACAGCTCCATCTCTCACTCGCTCGCAGGCAACGCGCAACGTGATCGGGAGAAAGGGATCAGCAACAGGACAGCCAACCCCGTCTACAAGGCCCCGGGCCAGAATGGAATCTAGGAAATACGAAGATTGGGAATTCTGGAGAGGTAGATGGGATATATGTCCCTAATTGGTGAGAGATATCCACATCTACGATTTGGGAATGCTTTTACTTTTATACGTGTCGTTTTATCATGATGGACGGGATCGACGGGAACGATTGTATAGGACACTGGGAATTGTAATTCATTGCAACTGGATGAGGTTGGGAACGCAACTGGCTCACTGCCTCTTTGAGTCCCTGTCTTTTTCTTTTTCTCCTTTTAGTAAAATAAACACTGTCACTGTCACTGTCTTTTTCTTTATTTGGTTAGTTTCGTTAAAATCGTAAATTATAGCATCTTATCCGTTTGTGACATGGATAAGAAGTGGTGTCAAATAGCTATTGGACAAAAACTTATTGAGGGGCATGAAGTTTCACCTAATTTTTGTTAGGTAAGTGATACAATCTAATAGTAATAACAAAATTCAATACAAAGAGGTAGAAAGTGATATAACATGAAGATGGGGTCAAAAGATACAAAAGGTTAAATTTGAGCCCCTAGGATTATGATTTCAAGTAGTAAACATGCCGCAATAATAATAGAGTTTGTTTTTACATTGGCATGGTTGCTCATAGGTAGGATCTGACAAACCACTTGACAAAATTGAAGTGACATGCATAAAGAGTCAAATTAGAGCCTTCGAATAGACTGACATGTAACAAACCTATAGTACAAATGAAGTCAACCAGGTCCTAAAATAACTTGTTTTCATGTTCGCCTCAATTGTTTGTCATTTGGTAGGTTCATTATTATTTGAGTATCTTATCATTTCAAATACAGACAATTAGATGTTTTTTCCACATGCCGAATAGGAATTGGAAGCATCATGTGGAAAACTATAGCAATATGAAATTTCCCACAATTCTTGTGAGGTATTATTGTAAGGTATGTGATGCATTTAAAGTCAACAGTTTATAAAATAGCTAGTTTTTATATTAAATTGCTTGCTTCTCGTTTGGTATTCTCATTATTGTTGTAGATCTTATACATTTTGGATATGGATAACTAAACAAAGTTTCTATATTTCATTAAGCTATTGGATGTGACTTATAAAAATCTATTATAGCTTAGAATTTCACACAATTCTTGCCAATAAATTATACAATAGAATAGACATATCTAATACTTAGCCAAATTTTGTGTTGGGAGGTTAGGAACTTATAAAATTTAAAAATAGAGTTGAAGGGATACAAAGTTTCAAATTAAGTGAAAGTTAGTGGCTCAAAATAACTTGTAGTCAAATTTGAACCAATTTTCAAGATTTCCAAGAATTTCTCCATCTATTACTTAAGCATTCTCAACAAATTGCAAAAGTACAATACAATACTATACTCACGTGAAGTAATTTTTATTCAACAAATATCTCTAATAAACTAGGTTTACATATATTATTATTTTTTAAAATTTTATTTTCATGATTCATGTCACAAAATATAACTAAGTTGTTTTACTTTTTGGATGTTAAACTTTCACAACATGTAATGTAGTATATTTGTCCTTAGTTTATATGTTACCAAAGTAAAGCGGAATCCATTTTTGTGACTATAAACTATTATGATTGATTTTACTTATTAAAACAAGATCTTTTTTGGCTTGAACTTTGTAGTTTGTACTATCATGTTTAAAAGGATTCTAAAGGAAACAAAAAAAATACATTGATTCAAATATCTTGTGAATTCATTATGAATTTTTGAAGTTGTGCTCATGAAATGAGTATAAGCATAACATTCTTGAATGATAAGGACTTCTTGGACCATTGTACAATGTCAATGTAATAAAGATAATTTATGTTATTGTGGTTTACAATTCATTGGTAAGTTTGCATTCAAGATCAATTTTCTATAATGCAAGGAGGCTCGGAAGGTAAACTTCCCCTTTCCCTAAAATTGACAAGAATGAATGAGAGTAAGTTATGTAGCAAATAACGTAGACCCACTCATTGTCATTACAATAGGAGCTAGAGGAACAACACATACACCATCAATGAAACTCCTTGAAAACAAACTTAAAATACCCATAACCGCTCTAAAACACGCATTTAAAGCAAATAACACCATAGCCATTCAATATGATGGATCAATCATCCTACACAAAAGATAAATAGAAAATAACCAACCACTTCCATCAAAATAAGAAATTTACAAAACAAAAACAAAAACAAAAAGGGGGGAGGGGTAGTGATAAAGATCATTCTTTATTAGTATTAAATCCAAATGCAAGTACTTGTCTCAAATTGGAAAGATGGGGCCAATTGGTTGAAACAACTTTCTTGATCATTGACTAGCATCACCAAGCTACGTCTATCGCAATATTGCTCAAATGGGCCCGATGGAAATCAAACCTAAACCACATAACCATGATATATAGTTCTGCTCCAATCAATCTATGAACTCATGACTTGGTGACCCACCCCTACTACACATTGCATTTATAACCCATATTCATTTAACCACAATATCCTTAGTTACTAATAACTAAAGTGTCTATTCTCAAGAGGGAAGAGTAGTTTTGCATCAACGGCCCTTCATCTGGTGAACATTGGCTCATTGTCATTATGAATAGACACTTTCTTCACACTGGCCTTCTTTGAAGACCGGAGTTTCTACTACTAGTGTAGCAAATAACTGATTAGCGTGCGTACATAACTAGTTGTGCATTGTCCCATCACAACCTTTGCCCTTCGCAATCCAAAGGTGTAGGAAGCAAGTTGAAAGGAAAGAAGGTTACGAATTGCAACTTAAAATGACAATGATGATGGGTTGCCAATGGGACGGTGCCATGTTAGTGTTGAAAAGTCAACAACAGGTCATGACTCTTTATCAACTATACACTCCCATTCAATATATTCCACACACATTCTTGTCGATGATATCATTGTCCACTGGTGAACTCTCTTCGTTACCGATTCAAGGCAAGAAATCTCCCACGAGAAAAATGCTTAGCCAGCACGAGCACGGCTCCAACGACAGTTCCAATAATCGCAGGTAGTTACTGATTTGCATCATAGAAACAGAGCTTTTTTTAAAATTATTAAATGAGTAGGAATTCAAACTGTGGTTAAATCTTTTGGGCTTTGGGCTCCCTGTTGATGAAGCCAGCTGCCTGAAGGAAAATACAGCTCCATTCTCTCGTGGGTGTGCACGTGTGATGGTTGTGTGACCTAGATGAGAAGTCGACGAACCTAATGTGGATATTCTCATTTCTTATTGATGGAAAAGTCTCTTGCTTCCTGGTCTTCAGTGTGAGGTTACGGTTGTTAAGTTAGCTTAAGTTCGGGAATCTTTGGTGGGGTCGAAGGAAAATATGCGACTTGCCTCGGCAAGCAAGAATCTCTGGAAGTTGGCACCTTCCGTCACTCGCAGCCAATTTCAAAGCATCGAAGTAAACCGACTTTGGGGTACTGCATTACTGCAAAAGAAACAACAAGCATTTGCTGGGTTTTGTTTTTGTGTTTTTTTCCTTGAAACACATGGACAATTTCCATTGGAAGGGGGGAAAAAGGTACACAGAACAAGAGGACCTCGCAAAAACAGATTTGCACTACTGTCCCGTTTGTGTCAATATAAAACAATCCAACATCTAAACCCTATTCTGGCACAGGTGCACCGAAGACTCCCTTGTTCTTGCTTTGATTTGAGGACTGTCTTTGGTATAACTTACTGTAGTTTGAAGACTACCGTAATAAACTTCCCGTACACTGGAAAGCTTCTGACATGGTTTCCAACTCTGAATCCCACTTTGCAGGATAAGTAAGTCACGTGCAACATGTGACCTGCACGGCTACGCTGAGTTTGCAGAGTTTGCCACTTCTTTTTGCACCTGTTTTTCAATGAGGTCCGTAAGCTTGTTATGGGCATCCAGAAGGGCCGGCTTCCATGTGGAGTCGGGGCCAGTGAAGCCCACCGATCAACAGTAGTGGAATGGAATGGGGACTCCAGAAAAAATCAGACTTCCCATTGGAGAAAAAAATAAGAATAAAAACTAGACTTCCTATTCCAGAAAAATCTGACTCCCCATTCCACTACTGATCGGTGGACTACAGTGGCCCAGACTCCACATGGAAGCCGGTGGTGCTAAGAATCCGTGCCCCCCAAATGTAACACCTAGTTTGAACCCAAAAGCTTGAATATATAGATGACACGAGATCTACACAACCAAAGCATGAGAGTCTAGAATGAGAGCGTAGTGTTGATTTTAAGTGCACCCATAAATTGTACATTGAAAATTCATAATTTATTCATACAATGTCCAAATGATCAATGCATGGTGAATTATGTCTAGTTTTTGTTTTTCTTTTAGTTGTCAATAAGATCTAATTTTTTTAAAAATATATTTAATAATACTAACTATATTTAATTGTTATTAATGACAATTACAAGTACACATACTTTACATTTGGGCCAAGAAGACACACTTAAACCTAGCTATTGGTGATACAAGATCTACGCAATCACAACAAGAAAGCCTAAGAAAGTAGTATTGATTTTTGGCACGCTATACATGCAATACTATGAGATTTCATAACTTATTTGTATAGGATTTAAATTATGCATGTTGAAGTGCATTGGAAACTTCTTTTATTTGTCAAGTTGCCACAAAAAGAAATTTTTTTATATTTAACAATAGTAAATATGCCTAATTGGTATTAGATACACTTACCTTGGACATTGAAGAATTGACTATTGATAGATAAGAAGAGAAATGTAGATCTCAAGCATTTTGAAGTAAATAGTTAATGGTTTTGGCAAGATTCAAATGTAAGATTTTTATTTTAGATAGTTTGTTTCCCTCCAATCTCTACATAAATTAGTTTGTAATTGTGCTCAAAAAATACGAAGCACTTAGTAACCATAAAAAAATTGTCAAAATTTGTTTTTATTAATAATCCATATACTTCATCATCTTCATATCATGCTTGCAATAAGCTATTGAAAATGTTTGTTGTCCACACAATTCATGCTAAATCTCACAAGGGAGATAGTCCCTTAAGCAACCTCTCAAGTCATTTTGCAATCATGAAGTTCATTTTTGTCAAGATATTGATTTCAAGTGCTTTAGAGCTAAGCTTAGATCCACATTTATTTTTCCTCTAGTTTCATTACCACTTTAAATCATGTTAATATAACATACATATACTAAGTGAGATATGGATGTATCAAATTTGGAGTGAACCAAAAGTTTTGGAGACTTTGATCATTCATATAATTATGTTAATACACATTTGAATATAAAATATTATGAAGGTGTTTTCTTGGAAGTGGTTCTACTATCTAGGGCTTTTTTTGGCTTTTTTGTGCTAGATTGCACTAGAAAAAATAATCTGGCTAAAAAATGGTAGAAAAATGCCTAGAAAAAATGGACAAAATCGCCAAAAAATTTCAAATTAAAAGAAATCTCGGATAAAATTGCCTAATTGTGAATGAAAATCAATTTATAGACATGTGATACGTGCTAATCGATATTTTCTATCCAATATGTGGATGAATGTTGAAGTTTGGAGCACCACTATAACATTTGATATCGCCACTTTGGCACTTCTTAGAAAATGAAAAAAAAGCCCTGCTACTATCTATTGCACAAAGATAACAACATTAAGTGACACCTTTAATATTCTATATCAAAGATGGATTGTAATCCACCATGTCATCATTGCTTCATTAAAGTATGTGGGACAATAGAAAAATAGAAAATCTTGGAATTAATGAACTTATCAATAATGTGAATCTTTAGATACAATTGATTTTATACATTCCATATAGATATAGATATAAATATCAAAATAAAATGTATAATAATGGAAGTGATATAAAAAATTCTTGAATCAATGATGTTTTTTGAACATATATTAGTGATTTTTAAATTGGAGGGAAGCTTTTGAAAATATTTCACTAATTACTTAAATTCCAATTTTCATGTTCATGGGTAAAGAAAATGAGAAAATCACTCTAGGAGATGGACATCAATGGCTTCTAATGACTAGTGAAGATACCATCTTGAGACAATAGTAGAAAAAAATTGATTATATAGATAGGCAATTTCATTAAAATGGTGGTATTCTACGTGCCATTTTTAGAATTATCTATGACAAATAGATTTTAAACATCTATGATTGCTATAGATTTTAGACCACATGATCTAAACCTTTAAAGTGACATCTTAGATTGTATAGATTTCAGAAATCTAGAATTAGTATAGGTTTCATCCACAATAAAAAATTAGACAATGCATCAATGTGCCAAACGGTATTGTGCTATGCCTGTGCCGAATATTAGGACTTTTATATATGTTTATGTAACTAAATCTCAAGCAAACTTCTTTATATTCTAGACACTGGCACTCTTAAAGATAGATGTTGTGAAAGGGAAATTGTGTAATGGCAAATTTCACTAAAATGGAGGTATTCAATGTGCCATGTAGGATGTATAGTCTGAAACGACACATTAAATATGTCCATTTGGGTTTAAATGACACATTGAATAACTCTATTTTGGATTACTCTAAAAAATGTAGGATAGCTACAGATTTAAGATATTTAGAACTAATGTAGATTTTTGACATCTATGACTAGTATAGATTTCAAACTGAATGTTCTTCATACCAAAGTAATGGAATGACACCATTTTAATGAAATTGACTATAAAGGCAAAAGAAAGCAAAATGTGCAAATAAATCTCTTTGCAATGTTTGTTTTCATTATCATTTTAGAGATGAATTTTGGTTTTGTTTCCTTTCTATCATGAAAAGATCAATATTCAAGCCACAAAATTCTAATATCCTATTTTTGAAACCTATTAACATCCTACCTTCTCATGTTGAATCCAACATACATCAAAATCTTTGTTGTGCCATGATTTGGCTATTGAGTACTAGTTGCTTACATTTGAAAGTTTGAAATAAATTTATGTCTTGATGTGCAATGACACAAATAGGATGCCTTCTTAATTGTAACCCAAATAAGGTGTCTTCTAAATTATGACACAAGTCAAATGCCTTTTTTTAAATTTTTTATCATGGCCTAAACAAGGTGCCTTCTAAATTGTCGCCCAAACAAAGTGTCTTTTGAATTATGACACAAATCAAGTATTTTTTTTTAATTGTGGCCCAAACATAGTGTCTTCTAGATTGTGGCACAAGTAAGGTGCCTTCATAATTGTGGTGCAAACAAGATCTCTTGTGAATTGTGATCCAAGTCAACTTGCTTTTGAAATTGCGGCACAAATAGGGTGCCTTCTTGAATTGTGGCTCTAATCAAGTGCCTTTTGAATTGTGGCCGAAATAGTGTCTCTTACCTACACATTGCATGCCAAGTTGCCTCCCCCTCCACCCCCAAATCTTCGCTCGCCCAAGATTTTAGAATGTAGTGTGGGTCATCCCAAATTGATGGCTGGAATTGCAGCCCGTGATGATTCCCCAATCCCCGTGCGTTTCCATTCCTTCGGTTCCTTTCCGCGTTCCCCGTTCCCTGTCCAGTGAGCGCTTCCCCTTTTGTCAGAGGCGCTTCCATTTGTTTGGTGGATTGCGGCTGGGAAAAGCCCACCGACCAATAGCAGCGCCGTTGGGTCTACCCTTGCAGGCACACGATATCCACTTCCTCAGGCTCAGCCTCACCCGGGCCTCAGTCTATTGGAACAGCCAGCCAGTCAAGGGGAGCCTGCCACACACCCACAAAAAAAACAAAAAAAATAAAAAACTTTAATATCTATTTTTTTTAATTTAAAAAAAAGGCATGAAACAGCGCAACAACAGCCACAAAGTGAGACTGGGTGACCACCTTCTTATTGTGTGGCATAGAATGGAGAGCGGGGCAGCCAATTGCTGAGGGGACAGAAGCTCATGGGCTCACTTGGGGGTACATTAGGGGGTTTCCATAATTATTTTTATTATTTTTATTTGGGAAGGCGGTTAGCGGCTAAAACATAAAATATTATTTGGAGTACTAAGAGAAAGGAAAATGTTTTGGTGCTGGGAGTTCAGGGGCATGGGGAGCTCGGCGATAGGAGAGCCTACTCTTTAGGAGGGGATTAATTTTAATTTTAGGGGGGGGGGGGGGCACTTATTGGGGTATGGGTGGACTTCCAATTCATGACGTGCACAAATTTGTCTTATT
This sequence comes from Pseudoscleropodium purum, assembly GCA_963969395.1. NCBI lineage: Eukaryota > Viridiplantae > Streptophyta > Bryopsida > Hypnales > Brachytheciaceae > Pseudoscleropodium > Pseudoscleropodium purum. The sequence continues at coordinate 7,902,078 of OZ017802.1, forward strand.
GATGGTTTCTCATTCAATTCCAACTTTTGTATTAATTAATAAGTCCTTCCCAAATATTTAACAAAGCATAATAATACCTACTGATCATGGGGGAATACTATTGTTTGGTTATATTATGTTATGTTAGTTACCTATACCTTAACCCCTGAAGAACCATTGTCCCTTCCGGAGACAAATGGGATTTTAGACAAATGCCTACGGGTTGAAATTTTTTCTTGATTTTTTGAATCTTTTTTTGAAGATAGAAAAATTGATTAGCTACGTGGGAATATAATTATTTTTCAATTGGTGCTCGGGAACAAAAATTATGCCCAAATAAGCTCAAAACAAGGGACGGGGGGCAACAAAAAAAATTTCAATTTTTTTTTGTTCTCATATATTATAATTTTGTCTACATGGAAAACTTTGATTCATTCCATTTGGATTTGTTATGAGAAAGTTATGGACAATCTTGGTTTTTGGGTAATTAGAGCATCTTCTTGAAGAAATAACTTGTATGATTCATTTTTTAATGCAATTTTTACTATTTAAAAAAGAAAAAGTTCCATATGGTTTAGTTTTTTTGCTAGAACAATCTCACTATTGGGATTGATGTATTTTTATTCCATTTTAGAGATATTAGTAATATAGATTTTTCTTCCATCTCATGCCTATTTTTACTTAATAATTTTTTAAAGGATAAAAATTAAGTTTTTTTCAATTATTATTTTTTTCCTAGACTCTCAACTCAATTCTCCACTATAAGGATTTAAAGCTCAAAATTCTATAGTGCAAACATTTTAAGTTAAAAATGTTCAGAGGCAAAAAATCTAGTCAAGTAATGTACTGAAAAACTTGTGTTTTCACTTTTAAATGCAGACATCTTGCAATTTAAGCAATGAAAAATTTTGAAATTTTTTCTACACATTTCAATAATAGTCTATAGTAAGATCCTATGGTTTGATGTGGAATAAATTTTTTTTTACTTTTTGCTATAGAAATGGCAGTTTTGAGTATTTTTGGACAAAAAAAAGACCTTGGTCCTTTAGGAGTTAATAAAAAAAAATCTAAAATAAAAAAAAAGTGTTTTGGTGTTGGGAGTCTAGTGGCATGCGTGGGGAGCTCACTAATAGGTTAGCCTACTCTTGATGAAGTTGGGACTAATTTTTAGGAGGCCCATTTGGTGGATAGATGGGCTTGCAATTGATACTTTGAGGGTCATAACATTAGGGGTTGTCACACCTTTTTCTCCCCATTCTCAATCTTCATCAAATGAGGATGTGGCACTCTCTCCTTGACTTGCTAAGAAGCCATTCTTTGAAGATTGAGAAGTTTTTTTCTTCTCTTCTAGAAATGAAGAATCGGGGCAAGAAGATTGAAAAGTCATGGAGAAGATTAACAAGCCATGTCCATTCACATTCTTCACATAGTGAAAAGAGGAATCTCACCTTCTTCATGGAAAAAGACTCCTACTAGACCCTCTTTTCACCCCACTTCTTCTCATTCTTTATAGAAGTTTCATTCTTGAAGAAGGTGTGACAAATCCTATTATCAAGGAGGTTGGAAAATCAAGTGTATGCCGTATAGAAAGTTGAAAGTTCTTAGGAATGGAAGAGTGCATAATAGGTGTTGACGTAGATTATGGAAAATAATTGGTTTTTAAATAATGATTCCATTTTAACTTAACCCCTCAAAGACAATAACCTCTAGTAGAGCTTTTGGAAACTTTGGTCAAGTCTCTTGATGTGAATTTTGCACATGATTTTTTGAATATTTTTTGGCTACATGAAAATCCAAAAAATTTGGATTACTAAATGGTTGACAAAATTATGTTGTTTGTAAGGGGCTAGGCAATCCAAGTAGTCCCTCCTCTTGACCATGACTAAAGCAAGAAAGAGGTTGAGCTTGAATATTTTGGGAGAAAGGTGGATGGTATAGGAGGAGGTTGTTAGCATAGAGCCTTGCGTAATGAGAAGATAGTATCATGAATACCCCTTGCATTAAAAATTATAAATATTTTACTTCATAATGAGACATACTTGTGAGGTTAAACTCTAATTCTGGAATCTCATGGGGGGCGGGGGGGGGGGGGGGGGGGGCTCATTCAAAAAATGAAAGACATCCAATCCAAAGGTTTTTTTACAGTTGGGATTGCCAAATTCCACTATGTCCCCAACAAAAGAGGTTTTACTTAGAGTTGTCCACTCTAGTAGTGGAGGAACTCAACAAGTCCATAAGACTTTCAAAAATAGTAAAGCATTTTGAATTTTTGAATTTTGAATTTTATATTTTGTTTTAATCTTAATGAAAGAACACATTTTTGTACAAGTTTACCATTGGGGATTAATATAATGTCAAAAAATGAGTCCAATTTTCTCTTGTGAGAATCGAAAAGTGTATTGGCAATTCCTTAAACATCATAAAGTTTGCAATTTTTTGGGCACAATCATGCTACAATTGTGCAAACACAATCATGCAATCATGTTTTCCAAACTTAGCATGTGGATACCTAACTTCATGAACTACAAAATTTCATGTATTCTCATTTTTATGTACTCAAAAAATTTCAATTATGCAAAGAAGTCAAAGTTGACCAATTTTAGTAGGTAGGCCTCAAAAAACATTTTTCCCAATTTCCAAAGATGATAATCTTTTAATTTGTGCAATGAAATATGCTTAAATTTTCACCCTACATAACCAGAGTAGTGTATTCTAAAATTGCTCAATTGAAAATGTAATTTCTTCCTTCTTTTATAGATTTAGATCTAAGGAACTCGATATGGAAATTTTTGAGTGGTTTTGGTAGAACATAGTCAAAGTCACCTTAGAAATTAAGGTTCATTTCCATTTAGTTGTAGATGAGAGATGTTTCATTTGTAATAAATGAGAATAAAATGATGATGCCATATTCTTTGAATTATGACGGAAGGTCGTGAAATTATTGAGAGATTAAGAGTTTTGGTTATTGACCTTTCACACAATATTATGTAAAAGAAGACACTTCAAAATATCGACTATATATTTAAAAAAAGATATTAATGTTTGCACTTGACCCTATGTTGTAGGTATATATTTTCTTTTGTCTCTTTGAAGCAAAATATGGAGCTTAGCCAAAGTGTAGTTGGTTAGTTAACTTACTTGCCAAATATTTTTAAGCTAGTACTAATTTTATGTATTAGTTTCAAATGCCCTCCATTATAAAAACGTGACAGTCCATGTTTGTAATCTATAAAAATGAAATTTCTATTCTTCTAAAATGCTTGCTACTCCTAATGCAAGTGTTTTAGGCTTGGCAATATTTTTAATTAAAATGGTTATCACCTATGGCAACAACAACATCTATGTAGGTTTGGGGTATGATTAGCAACGAAAGTGTGGAACTATAATAATTAAAATTATTTTTGTATATATAATCTTCAAAGGACCTTTCTAGTCTTTTAGACATTATTTTTGTAAAACAAATTGAATTCTTGCTTGGGTATTCAATGATTTTTTGAGTAGGCAAGCTTAATTTGTTCCTACTTGGATAGGGAATCCAATAAACATCTTTGTAAGACAAACTTTGAATTATTCAAAATTTGCAATGGTGATTAGAGGATGTTGAGGTACTACTTCTACAACTTGTGAAGAAAGAGTGGTTCCAAATTATGAAGAAAATTGTTTATTAGCAAAAACATCATTTTGTTTTGTTTTGAAATTCCTTGATATATTCTTCAAGTTGCCCAACTAGGAACCAAATTGTCCTTTAAGGTTTGTATGCGTGCTTAGGATCAAGTAGGATGTATCTTTTTTGAAGAACTTGTGAATGCTACCTATTTTAATAATTTACAAAAAGTACACAAATTAGTCCTTTAACATCATAGTTTTTGAAAATAAACTCTAACCTCTAAATTCCCATTTTCCCTTCAAAGGACAAATTAGATTTTGAGCAATTTCTTATGATCTCAATTTTTGGTGAATTGTTCTGAAACTTTCCTATAAGATAGAAAAATTGATTATCTACATGGAAATATAATTTTAATTCAATTGGTGCCTGGGAGCAAAAATTAAACTACAAAAAGCCTGAAACTAAATTTGGTCGGTAGAACAAAAAGAATTGCAAAAAATCAAAATAAATTTTAATTTTTTTTCCCTTGAAATGTTTTCTTTTTGTCTACATGTGAAGCTTTGATTTGTTCTATTTGGACTAATTATGAGAAAGTTAAAGACAATTTTGTTTTTCAGGCAGTTTTAGCATTTTTTTGAAAAAATAACTTATAGGATTTATTTCTGAATGTAATTTTTACAATTTTTCACAATTTTTCACAGTTTTTTTTTGAGAATGTTGTGTTTGATTGCTAAAACAATCTCATTGTTGGGATTATTGTCTTTCAATCCCATCTTGGAGTTATTAACAATTTAGTTTTTTTTTCCAATCTTGAACCTACATCTACTTAGCATTTTTTTAAAGAATGAAAATCAAGTGTTTTTTAAAAATAAATAAATTCCTAGACTTTCAACTCAATTCTTCAACATAAAATTTTTTAAATTCAAAGTCTGTACTGCAAAATAATTCACAATTGGTGGTCAAAGTCATCTGAAATTGCAAATTAGTGTTCAAAAAAACTTTCTTTTTCAACTTTGAATGCCAATATCTTTCAATTTGTACGATCAAACTTCATGAAATTCTTACCATGTGAGCTAAGACAAGTATAGTACAAGATCCTACGGTTAGATTCTAAAAGAATGATTTTTTTTGTATTCTTGGATGAATGCAGCAAAAACGGCAGTTTTGAGTGTTTTTTGACAGAAAAATGGTCTTGGGAATTTCAGGGTTAAATTAAGTTTGAGATGTGGGTTGTGATGTTTAAAGGTCAAATTAATTATCGCATCATGCATAATAATAATACTAAAATGACACTAATTCCAAAATTGTGTGATATTATCCAATTACACCCTAAAACTAAATTGTTTTATTTTTTAATTTTAATTTTAAAAAAAGACAAATAAAAAAAATTAATTTTCAAATTTAAATACAAAATTTTAAATTTTAAAAATAATTTTAAATTAAAGTCATTTGGGACATGAAAATTACAAGTAATAGCACATCTAAGTTTGCCAAATGCACTTGATATTTTGAGGTAATAAATGTTTTATGTAGCAAGTTTTTAACTACTTAAAATGAATCATTGAGTACTAGGTTCATTTTGTGAAATAAGTGTTCATTTTGTAAAATTAGTGTTCATTTTGTAAAATTGGTGTCCATTTTGTAAGATTAGTGTGAGCAAAAGTAAAAACATTGTTAGTATTGAACAAAAGTACACATTTTGGGGGGCATTAACTATTTTCTGAAAAATATGTATTTGGAAGTAAATCCACAAGTGATTGCATGGTTTTACTCATTGGAATTGAATGTGCTAGATGATTGACTTTAAGAAACATAGTAGCCAATGAAGAAACATAACAACCAATTATACAAAGACAAGTTAGGTTTGCTCTGAAAGCTCAAACTTGACCCTTCTAAGGGCTTCCTTACATGTATATGTGTATTCACCAATATTGAAATATAGAAAGCATTTTTATGTTTCTTAATAGTGTAGAATGCAATGACATTAATGGAACTCATTCCTATACTTCCTTTCTAACCAATGGTTGATGGTACTATTTTTGTCTTTTAGCATTTTTTCTATCCATTGGGCTTCACATGTACGCCCATCCTATATCTTATAAATGATAAAGCAACAAAGTATCCTAACAATGTGTGACTTTAATTTACTAATTTTCCAAAGTGGCACACACTCTATATTATAGTGCAGGCATAAATTTTGTTGTATTTGCTATAATTTCCAAATATTTTATGCAATGACACTAATTTGGCAATGCCAATAATATAGCACCTTTACTAATAGAATAAATCAATGTACCTGCACACTTCACAAATCAGCATTCTACAGAATGTGGTGAGAGTTGTCTTATTGTGATTTGGAATTCAATCCTCATAAGCCTAACCTTTCAAGCTCATTGGAATGAGGGCTCAAGATACTATATGCATCACTATAAGCATCCAAATATTTGTGTCGGTGTGATTTGGGGGACATTAATGCATTTGTGGAGAGAACTTGGGTACAAGACCCAAATCTGTAAAGGATAAATTTCTATCTGTTTGTATGATTCTCTTATGCAATTTCAAAGTTGAAGGTTGCAAATTATTTCAAGGTGGAAGTAAACAAACCCATTTCCATTCAAAATTAGTGATCAAAACGATTTAGTCAAGTCATGCTTACACCATCTACCGATAAGTGTATGAATAAATGAGTTGCTGCCCAGGACAAGGGTCAGCACAGGAGAAGGGATCAGGTCCAAAACGTTTTAGGTCCTCTACCTTGTGGTCATATCATGATAAGGTGACAGTCCAGACTGTAGCAGATGATATTGAACTGATAGAGTTTCTCATGTGATTGGGTGTGCTTGCTCAGAAAAAATACATGAAAAGGACAGGTAGACTGACTTCCAACAATAAGATGCTCATGCTTTTAGAATTTGTATTAAGCCATGAATATACCTCATGCTCGTTTCAGACGTTAGGAAACTAAATTTACCTACGGGTTTTCAGCTAATCTTAATACAAACTATTTCTCCAGCAAGCTAATCTCACTCGGAGATTTTGGAATATTTACACATCCGCTGAAGAATATAGTTCAGAGATAAAATGTTCAAAACTTGTAGATAGGGACAATTTGAGAATCCAGTCGGCTCTTACACCCTTACCTAGATTTAGCGAATTGCAGCACATCAGCGTTGCGTATTGCAAGCTCTTGCCAGAGCCTCTCTTCCAGACCCCTCGGACCCAAACGCTTCACCGCACTGATAGTCAGATCGTCTGAGATTGCTGGAGAGACAGCCGAACTGCTTTCCCTCGAGTCAGTGCTGAATGCCAACAATATACCTGCGAAAATACAATACTGTCATTGTTTCCTCTTGACGTTGAAGCAATCACTCAGAAGAAAGAATTTCAAGGCAGACTCAGAATTCTCAATGTCAGCGCGAAAGCAATCAAGAAATTCAGCACTGAAGTTACAGCTAAAGGATTTGCATCAGAATAAATACTCGGGATATAAGATGTTAAGGTATCAAGGAGCCCTTCCTCACTCTTGGCTATAACAGCTCCACTCATAATGATTAACCCCATAAGGGCCAATGATTCTTGGTTTTAGAAGGCGAAGTTGATTGATCATATCGTGTAAAACATAATTCAGATGGGGTCGAAATTTATATCATCCAAATCAGTGAAGAACATTACATCTGCTGGTAAATAAATAAATAAATTTAGACAAAAGAAAATTCACATGTAACTTACTAAAAATTGCTAAAGAACATGAAGATTGCATGCGACATATACACAGCAGGAATAGTAGTTTCTGTATCCGCAAACCTCAAGAGCTGGAGCAGAACTGTTATTCCGAATTTTCTTAATTTCCTTAGGTTCATGCATGGCAATAGATGTTATTTATACGTTAAAACCACATATCGGTTTGTTGGCAGTTTGGGGGTGATAGATAATGTTGCAAGGACTCAAGGCAAGGACTTCATGTTAACTCCTAAATGCCCAGAGGGGTTTCTCAAGTCACAAGACAAGGTTAGTGTTACGTAATGATAATTTTAGTCAATTCATAAACCTGGGACCCTTACCAAAATTTTGTTATTCATCTAATGGAGTTGATCAATCAAAAAAATGAATAAAATAAACTCACTCGCATGTTTGAAAAATGAAACGATTAAAAAATTTGGAATATCCATAGATTCATGAGGTTTTGTGCAATTATGCATTCAAAGTGTGACAATCACATGTGCTCTATATGATGTCCGCATCAAAAAGATAAGGTCCTTATCAAATGACTCCTATTATGTCAATTTTTCTTAAATTATATAAAATTTTAGAAAGTCATTAAATAGCTAAACTCTAATTAAATTAAAATAATATGCTTTTATTGTGCAGATAAGCGTAATACATATTATTAAACTAAAAGTTTAATAACAAACTGAAGTCAATTGATGAAAACTTAAATTTTCAGCTTGATTTTGGTATTCCCTATGAATTCCAAAGAAGATTTTGTAAAAATGTGAGAAAAAAAGAGTGAAAATCACAGTCGAAAATGAGGAAAAATATAATGCATGAATACATACCAGGCGTCCTGAAAGGACTAGGCTTGACAGGAGTGGGTGTAACATCGTCACTTTCAGTGTGGACCGTCTCTCCAGGGTCACATGTTCTAAGAGGCGAGACACCGAACCCGGGAGTTTGCAGGGAAAATAATCCATCGTCTCCATTAGTAACCTGCGCCAGAGAGGTCTCAAACACCAAGCGAGACTGACAGGGAGGAGTCCAAAGATCTTCGGCTCTGGGTGTCACTTGACCATCACTATCCGTAGTAAATGCAACAAGAGGCGATGGACTTTCGTTAATAGTAGAAAGGACTCTGGTTGAACGGGGTGGTGATTGCATGCAAGGTGTTTGGGGTAGTGGACTGATAGATGTGCTTCTATGTGTGCCACCTGTCCAGTCTCGTGGGGGACTGCATGTGAGGGTTTCACTACCATTGGGGCTCTCATAATCTAACAGATCAGTGGCAACCAGTGGGGAATAGCTGATGTCACCGAACTCTAAATCAGTGATTAGTGGACTGACACTGCTACATTTGCATCCACCAGGAGGTGTTGATTCATGACTTCCTGTAGTAGACGGCTCTTGATCAAGGTTTCTAAACAACGAAGAAGATCGCTCAGCAGCTGCCCTGAGGAAGATATTCAAGTCCTGGAAGAGAATCATAAAAACTTCAGTTGCCTGAGAGTGGTCGGATCAACACTAGGAAATTGTTGAGATGTCAAACAAGATACCTTCTATTAACCTGTAAATGACCAAGGATTCATGTTTTGAATGAAAAAATTGTCTGATCATAATGGAATAAATATTTTTGTGATGGGACCAATTTTTATATCACCGGGATCTAAAGTTGAAAGTTCCCAGATGACCTACTCGAAACTGCTTTAAAGTCATGAGATTTGGGCTTGTTAATCTTGTTAGGGGTTAACATCGCCAATAAATTGTCATATTCAATCCGGTCGTCGACGGGACGAAGAAAACGCAGAACAACTTGAATTGACGAAATTGATGTGTAATAAGCGCATTGATTGCAGTATCTACGCTTGGATGATTTAAAGAGAAATGCTGACCTGGAGGTTAGCATCAATGTTGGCCACGGCATCGGCGAAAACCTGAACCTCGGCATCAGCAACATGATTCGATGATGCAAGCGTGTGAATATTCAACACCGTTGAGTCAATCTACATATGAAAACACTAATAAATTAGGAACAGACGTGGGGTACTAACAACGTGAAGGACGAGTACAGAAGTACAGTAGATCTCCGAGCTGATCAGTAAAGAATATCGGCTACACCAGTCTAAGCACTCAAAACGAGATGTGACCTCGTAGTTAGACTATCTTGAGACTACCAAAGAAGACACCTGACACAAATAATGACGAGAGCTATGGTTACCTGACGTCACCTTAACATCAAGAAAGTTCTAAATTTTGCATTGAGAAAGGGACGGAGAGATACCTGGTGCAGAGTTTGCGTAACTTGTGTATGAACATCAAGCAACTTCTGCAGAGAGCTTCGGGTTTGATTACGTATTGCTTGACACGGTTCGTCATGCTGTATTCCATGAGACTGACTGTGTTCTTCATCAGAGAATCTCCTTACTTTTGGATAAGGAGTCCCATTGCCCCTCGTAGCTTTCATTTTCGCTTCCGACACGCTACCCGTATGACATAACAAGCTCTTTTGCAAAAATGTTGTGCCAGGGGCCGTCCCGTCTCATATAGTAACCACTGTCGCCAGCAGCATCTCACCTATTCACGTAATTGGTTAATTAGCAACTTGTGTAAACAAGAATTTGGCTAAATATGTTTGATCGTTGATCTTTGAATGTAAATAGGGATGTTAATTGTCATTCATTGTGGTCTATAACCTCTCACATTGGAATTGCGTAGGGAATTCATACAGTGATTAAAAAAAAGTTGATCACAACAGATTCAGCTCTTCATCCAAAGACTTCTCCACAGCTTTCCACATCTCCCCAAAATAACACACCTACATGAGTCAAAGTGACGTAAATAACGCCTCCACCTTATGTACCATTCTGGAATGGTGCCTAGCCAAAGAACCAGACTCAAACCTAACCACAGTAGTAACAATAAACTAATTGTGAAATAAAATCTGCAGCATATTATTTTAGTAACATAATAAATACATAAAAGGGATTGGACGATTAGTCTTGCCCTTCCAGGCAAGAACTGTGCCCACGTAAATCGGCTAGCCTTGAAGGTTATCAAGACTAGCGGCTGCCTCCCAGCCTTCGTAAAGTCGTGGAAATCACGATCCACGTCTACAGGCTCATTTCGCAAAAAAAATTAAGTACCAGAAACAGCAGTAACTTCCATTAGGCATTGACGTACCAAATGGATTGGGTGCCAGAGCGTGATAAATCACGTACAGTTCACCCAGTCAAGTCCAGACAAAGAGCCAAGTTTAAACACTCAGAAATCGCAAATACAACTTCTCTAAAACAACCCTGGTCACACTATAACAGACTTCAGCACACTTGTCGCACATTCGACCTATTCCAAAGTCATCTGTTGGGACTCCAAGCAGTCAGATTGAAGAGGTTCGGGCGTACTGAGAATCAGCATCACAACGACACATTCTAACTAAACTGACAGATCCTCATAACCTCCATATCATATTTTTTGAAGGGAAATGCTAAGGGATTATTGATTGAGAGCTCTGGGAGTGTTCAGGAAATAGAGATCCGGTTTCGGGTGTTAGTTGCAATGGGAACGTAAGGTTTAGTACCATAATCCCAGTGAGCCATAATCTGCAGGTGCCAGATACCCATTTGAGAAGATCAGCTCTGTTACAATCCATAGCCATTTCTTTTTCATTCCAATTTCTATAATCACACTCACTTTCGCATGATTTTCTTACTTCACCGACTCTCTTGGGGTCGTCATTGAGATTACACTCGGTAACTAGAATTCGGAGCCAAGTTCTGGGAAAAAACAATGTCGTTCAGAGCTCAGCAAGTACAATTTTCGACAAGCAGAATTCAGTTACGCAGTACACAGTACATGATAGGGTTGTCATAGCTCTAGACTTCAACTCCTTTAACTGTTTCTTTCCAAATCGGGGGGCCCGCACCATTCTAAGCCGCAGAAATACTGGAATAGTACTCCGACATAGAGCTTCCAAATCGACTCTAAGAAATCACTCTACACTTGAAACAGAATGCTCACACTCTAACACCCTAATCTTCTATCGCCACCTTCAGCCTCCGAAATCACCAAGAAAAACACTCATCAAACGAAATCCATTTCAGCAACAACCAAACCCTGACAAAAAGAAGCTGAAAGCTTACCCGCGACAAGAAACAAGAACTCTCTGTTTCTTTTGTCGGTCAGTCCCTCGATTTTCCTGATCGCTCCACCGTCGCCCTTACAAATGTTCGCCCGCTACTTCCCGCCGACACATCAGAGATCATCGCAACCGATCGTAACTGCAGAATACATTCGACGTTCCTTGCAAGAATTGCAAAATTCGAGCACTCGTTGCTGTTGCGGCGGAGACGTCACGGAAGAGAATCAGTTTGAATCGCAAAGGGAGGGAAACAACGGATGGGTCGAGTGATGAATGATATTATGGGAAGATTTTCATTCGTTCGAAGTCAGTTCGTCGATTCGAAGTCCAGTCTTTCGAGTCTACGCTTTGCACCAAAATGCCGGGCCATTGCTAATGAGATACCAGGCCATTGCTAATTTTCAAGTACCGACTTTAGAAATAGAGAGGGGTATCTCCACTGTTCGACCTGGGACGCTATCCTACGGATCGTGGGGATAGATCCAGGGCCACTGGCATTGCTAATTTATTCTCATCCCACTGCTACCCTTGCCTGGGGAATACTAGTCTGGATTGATTCCCATATTTTGTACAGTACATTCTGTTATTCATATAAAGAAATTGCATTGATTGATATATATGAGATTCCAAAGGTTACGATTTCAAATAAAACTGCATTTTACCAAGAAAACTTACCCTAAAAAGAGTAGCAGTTTTTGAGGTAATTCTGAAAGAAAAATACTGTCTCAAATAACATTATAGGAGTTTGTGACACCTATATGTTGAAAAAATCAACTGAAAGGACTCAATTTGTGCACAACGACCAGATTCAAGCCAGGATTCAAGCCCTTCCACAGTACCAACTCTTCAATTGTATCATTGCATCAATCAGCACCTGAATCATGGATACATTGGGATACATTGATTCAGCAAGGAATGGCAGAACCAAGAAGCATTTCCTTATGTCCAGACAATGTATCCTTGAATTCAGCAAAGATCACATGCAAAACTCACCCTGCACATGAAAATGCATGCATTGATGCAGCCAAGACAAAGCACAAGAATGAAGAAATATTAACTTAAATCTGTCATGCTTAATGTGCACACCAACACAAACCTCAACCACCATCACATGAATAGAATGATCCCATTTCTGCAAAAATGATAAACTACCATAACCTGGTTAGTCCCTAACTTCAATACAGCCCATTTCTGAAGAGGTGGCAATCAAACATTGGATATGGAGAGCATGAAATTGTACATCTCATAGTAAGTCATGTTCTGCAGCATAATGGCGTCCTCAATAGATCCATATATATATCTGAATAAGAGTACGGTGTCCTCGATATATCCCATGATTGAAAAGGATCCAACGACTTCCAGTAAAGTCAAAGTACACACTCTTCCCTAGTAGGTATGAAAACAGCATCCCTTGTCACTCAAAGACGTACATCTCAACATGTTTTTCATAACAAGGCTTTAGTGCTCTACTTTCGCATCACCTACTGCATGAATCTGCAACTCTCTCCTAGTCTAGAGCTCGCAGCCGCAGCCTGCTAAAAATCTTCGCCTGGATCTTCCGTAGGCAAACAATGCACAAGCAATCACACCCTGTCCTCCCAACTTTCCAAGCAATGCACAACTCTGATTCTCTCTCAAGTATCAATTTTACTGCAAAGTAATTAGGAGACCATTCACAATACCTGCATCTGTTGAGCTAGGCTCAGCAAGCAACGGCAAGCCGCTCAAGTTTTTGTCCTACCAAACCGTAACTAACTCATTTCACAAGAGCACCAAAGCTCTAGAGTACGTAACCAATAATGGGAAGCCGGTGCTGTACGCGTGTCGGTGCGCTCTACTGCAAACAATCCTCAAAGAAGTCCTCAACAAGTCTTAGATCTCAGATCATGGCCAACTGCGGGTGCAACCATACCACGTACGAGGGAATTGAAGATCATTCTATGGCTGCGCCGCGATTCTATGGCTTTGAAGAAAATTGCAACCCGTGCTGGATCGTTCACACCCGCTTACAGGGCTGCTAGCTAGCTGTTGGGGCTACTGCTCTCTACATGTGAAGGGTAGCGCTTGGGACTGGTTGGTTTGCAGCGTAGCAGAGTTTTGGATTGCAGAGCAAGTGTACAGAAATTAATTGCCAAGGACGTGAAGATGGAAGTGGGAAATTAATTAAGGGAGGAGGTGGAAAGATGCATGGGTATGGGGCTAGAGTCTGTCGTGATAGACCAGAGTCTCGGTGTTGTTGAGGTTGCGGCGGACGCCTTTCTTGGCAAGCTCGCGGTACTTCTTGCTGTTGCCCTTGCAAAGCTCCACGGGGTACTTGACAGCGTTTTTCTGGAGCTTGTGTAACGCCGACTCGCCCAGGTCCACATTGCAGACGTCCGCCAGGCGCACCAGGTACAGCAGCACGTCCGAAAGCTCCTCGCCCAGGTGCTCCTTCTCCGCGTCGTTCCAGTCCGAAAGCCCGCGCGGCACTTCGCCTTTCCACTGGAAGATCTCCGACAGCTCGCCCACTTCACCCACCTGCAGCGAACATGCATTCCACGATTCAGTCACACGGATTCATTCCGCCAACAATCGACCTCCTACACTCACAGACGGAGACCCTTACAGAGACTTTCCATACAGCGGATCAGAATTCGGCAGTTCCATGTGATGATATTCCGACAAACTGCTCACAGTGCAGGGGAGGGGGGAGGACCATGCCAGATCCCCACCTCCTTCGTGGTGTAGAAAATCAGCACAAGGAAGTCCCAAACCAGTAAAACTGTTGTCAATCTGACGGGTGGGGTGGGTAGAATAGCCCAACTGATATTAACAGGCAGGCCCTCACTAGCTACACGTTGGTCTGGTGCAACCATTGAAACTTCCTCTAAGTTGGCGCATCTGCTACGCCACCAGAATGCTGGTGATCTAGTCCTTCTCCTCCCTACCCCACAAAACCCACAGCTAGCAATCTAGAGGAATATCATATTCTTACGGGGTGATTGTCACGACCAACCACTCCGCTCACATGGAACAACAATTCTGATCCGCTGCACTGTCAACTGGAGCACGCACATGGATAGTTTCTCTAAAGAAATATGAAAACCAAGCTCTACGTTGGGCGATGGCGACTACGTACGAGAGCGAGGAGTAGATTGCGAGGGCTGTGGAACTGGTCCCACTCGCGATCGGCGGCGAACCCCGCCATCTTGCGAGCCAGGTCCTTCAACGTCACCTCCTTCTCTCCCGTCGCCATCATGAAATTCGCCTTCTTTTCGTGCATGGCCAGCTTCTCCGCCACCGTATTCTGCACCTCTTGCGTTCTCCCAGTCATGCTCAAAACAAAACCAACCTCTCACAAATACGAATCTCTCGTGCCCAACACCAACTACCTCTCAAACTCAACCGTCTCAACCGCCACCACTTCGACACTCTATAACTCTCAACCACGAATACAAATTCCGCTGAAACACCAGAAGAAGTGCACGTACGAACTTTCACTAACGAGCACGAGAGAGCTCACGAGAGAGAGAGAAAAACGAGAGGGCTCGTGAGAGAGTCAGAGAGCGAGAGCGAGAGAGTGAGTGCGCTGAATTGCAGAGATTCCAGGTGTCACCCTGGACTTATATACTGAAAATTCTCGTTAGACTGATGATCGATCGGTGACTCCCCGGCCGCGCGCGCGCTCGCCCAGTGAGTGCTGCAGGAATGGCCTGGCTCCAGTGACTTCTGGGAATTCTGGGGGTGCAGCAGCAGCAGCAGCACTCAGGGCAGGGTCTCAGTGGAGACTGAAATTCCGCGACGGACGTCGCCAAGATCTTCTCTGCGTCGTCTTGGGAATCGGGCGATAAGTAGCTGCGGGCTAGGCTGCACGCAGGGCAGGCGCTCGCTGGGACACCCCGAGCCGCCACTCCCTCGCGCAGGCCCGGCGGTGTGAACGGATCCTTCCACGCAGCCCGGTCATTTCGGTTCACTTCTGAGGAGGGGCCCTTTTCGGTTTCACTCGTACCGTATTGGCAACATCATTGGTTCACCCCCCAAAAGCCCTGGAGACCCGGAGGGGAGTGTATCTGGAGGGTTTTTTATTTTTATTTTATTTTAAACCAAATTTAGCACGAGAAGAATGTAGCAATGAGATCTTCATTTCTGCAAAAATAAAATTCCTTCCCTTTGAATCCCTAAACGAATTGTTTTTATAAACCTTCCTAAAAAATTATGAAGCACCAAGGCACCATGCTAATGCAATTCTTGAAAACAAAACAAAAATTGTTTCTTCAACATATTAAGATATAATTCATTATTTTCATATAGCTTTTACAATAAGCTCTTAACACTAAAAGGATGGATTGGGTCATAGTAGAAATCATCCTTTTGGGTACAGTGTGAATCATTTGCTTGAAGAAGTTGAATAGCACTCATTGGAGGTCAAACTATTGTACAAGACTTTGCCTTTACAAACAAAATTCGAATGATGAATAGATGCACTAGCACTTGCATTTTCATAGAAAGATTCTTTGTCATCCATTAGACACTTAGTGTCCCTTGCAATGTTCTAAGATTGACCCTAAAATGGTGTTGAAGATGCCAAATGTCCTTTGGATGACTTCACTTATTATAAATTTGTAAAGTTGAAAAAAAAAATTGTAATCCAATATTTTGTTTGGAAGTTCTTTGAGTACATTTTGAACGAATAGTATTGCAAATTCCCTCATTTTGATATTATTGACTTTACTACAAAAAAAGATGCTTAATCCATAGATCACCCATTTAGTGTATTTTTGCCATTTATACTTGAATGATGAACTTTGGGCCTATAACTATGGTTTTTTTATTTTCTAATTTTAGAAATAATATAATAACTTTGGTGTATACCATGATGTTATGCACTATAATATACACCTATAGTGAAAATTTCAAAACTTTCAAGTATATTATATATTTGATAAGAATTTTTTTTCATTTCTCTTGAAAATTTTGAAAATTTATGACTTGTAATAGACATATAATTTCATCTTTACAAAATGGCAAAAAATAGAGTGATCGATAGTGAGGCTAGAAATGAATGGTCATTGGACCATCTTTCTAGGATTAAAAGCATTTGTAATCCACCCTATAGACAACAAGTTTCTAAAGAGCCAAAAATATTAACTTTTAAGAGTCTCAAGTACATATATAAATGTAGATAAAAAATTCATACTGAATACATGATATTCTCAAAAAATAAACTTATGGCATGTAAGGAATATAGACATGAAATCTTTAGTCATCAAAATTCTCCAAAATAAGAAGCCTATACGTTGGTCTTTGCCCTCCTTGAGCAACCCCTTGATTTGGAAAATGCCTTCTTTGGAAGGCATTTCCTCTACGCATAACATTATTTATCTATGATTTAGCTAGGTGTGGTGTGTTTTTGGCAAATAGTGAAGTGGAGATGAGTGCAACTTGTTGGTCTCTCTTTATTTAATTACAATGACAAATGAAACCGAGTACTAATGTGAAACATTTTCATCCAAACAACCATACCACAAGCATCAATGGATAAAGTCCAAAAGTGTACATACAAAAGTTGTAGTGTACAACATATTGCATGTTACCATGGAAGTTTGAAGAAAAAAGTAGTTGTGAGTTGAAAGAAAATCAATTTCAAAGTTAGCCATGTCAAAAACTTAGTTTTGTTCATCATGATTTGGAATTACTTTATTTTTGTTAATTTTTTCTTAGAACTTTGAAAAAAAAATTGTGCCTTGGCATGTTGGTATACATCATTTCAGATTGTTGTACACAAAAATTGAAGGAAATTAACATTTATAGAAATTAAAATATAAACAATTTGACAAACATGCAAATGATGTTGGTTCTTACTATATCTGAATTTTTTTTTTGAATTGAAAGCACGAGATAGCATCATCTATTGTAGAGAGAGTTTAGGTTGGAACATGGGCCATTGTTACATCTTAATGCCTTTGCATTTGAAATATTTGTTGAATTAGACAATGCATTCAATTTAATTTTTACAATTGTATAATGCATTTTTAAATTCAATTTCTTTTTCCAACGACTAGTGTCTATGATGCACATAATTGATTCAACAAATTCCAAAAATAAAATTTATCATTGTCAATATCATCAAAAAATTTAAAATTGCCAAAAATTACACTGACCTTTATCAAATTGGCAATTTTTTGATGATATTGACATTGATAAAATATTTCTTTTGGAATTTGTTGGATTAGTTATTTGCATCATGAACACTAGTCTTTGAACAAAGAAATTGAATTTAAAAACGCATTATACAATTGTAAAAATTAAATTGAATGCATTGTCTAATTCAACAAATATTTCAAATGCAAAGGCATTAAGATGTAACAATGGCCCATGTTCCAACCTAAACTCTCTCTACAATAGATGATGCTATCTCGTGCTTTCAATTCAAAAAAAAAATTCAGATATAGTAAGAACCAACATCATTTGCATGTTTGTCAAATTGTTTATATTTTAATTTCTATAAATGTTAATTTCCTTCAATTTTTGTGTACAACAATCTGAAATGATGTATACCAACATGCCAAGGCACAATTTTTTTTCAAAGTTCTAAGAAAAAATTAACAAAAATAAAGTAATTCCAAATCATGATGAACAAAACTAAGTTTTTGACATGGCTAACTTTGAAATTGATTTTCTTTCAACTCACAACTACTTTTTTCTTCAAACTTCCATGGTAACATGCAATATGTTGTACACTACAACTTTTGTATGTACACTTTTGGACTTTATCCATTGATGCTTGTGGTATGGTTGTTTGGATGAAAACGTTTCACATTAGTACTTGGTTTTGTTTGTCACTATATATGATGTCTAGAAAAGTCAATTCTAATTGCAATATAGGAGTGTTTTTTGTGCATTTGACATAGAATGTGGCAGAGTTGAGGTATGTAGTAGAGACAAAAGTTTGCCTTCATATTGAACCAAATACAATTATACATGGCACTCTTGATTTAGGTCATCATTGCACCTCCTACATGTATAAAAACTAACAATATGGGCAAATGGTGAGGAATATGGTATAATATTCTATATATATATGATGTCGTATTTGAGCATGATACGATTAAAATGACATCCAAATGAAAGATACAAATTATTGAATTATCAATTCAATAGTGTATCCATACATGTTTTGTCCTAGTACATTATTCATTTCCTAGGAATCAATTATAATAACCAACAAACCTTTAAAGATTATTAGTCTCACTAGTATAAAACATTGTACCCCTAGACATTTGTTTTAGAAACACCTCAACTTGCTTAACCTTTAAAGGATGCTAAGGCCAAAAAATGTTTGATAGATGACTTGATTGTTCACTATAAAAACAAAGATTGCATCTATTGGTCAAATAATCTAAATATTTTAGTGACTACCTAACTACCTTTGTCATGGGGGGCCATGTCCTTGAAACGTTAATCCCTAATCTTCCACTCAGTGGCAAAACATTTGTTGTTTCTGTTCATCTTTGACAACACTTTGAGGTTGTAGATTTTTTATGGTTCACATTTTAATTTCTTTCTGTATAAACAAACAATCTTTGTGCAAAAGTAGGACAAATTGATGTTGAAATTGGATCACCTTCTTACATGAAAAATTATCAAAAATCATACAATATAAATATGGTGTTTAAAATTTTGCATTTAAGAGAAATTAATGACGTTTTGATTATAAAACCTCAGGCCTTTTTTTTTTCTAATCAATAATCACTTTGAGATGAAATTTTAGTTAATTATAAAAAAATATGGTAATTTAATGGATATCAAAGTGACATGCTTTGAAAAATATATATACATTTTTTTTTCTAGATTTGACCACAAAGATGATTTCCATTCACAACTTCACAAGACATAGCATAATTGTTTTTAATGAAAACCTAAAAGAAATTGTAATATACATAGTTTATAACAGATGAACATTAGTTTTGTCTTAGATCCCCAACATTGGATCCTTAAGGGTTGACTCCTAATGGATGAAGCCTATAGGTAAGACAATATTATTAATCTATGCAACTTCATTGGTGCATTGTATCTTTGACAAACAATGTAGATAGGTGTAGGTTATTATTCTCTCTTTAGTTAAAGAATCTCAACACTTCCAAGCACAATGTCTCTTGTTATTATTAGCAATGAGGAATATAGAATCATTGTTGAATGTCAATGGTGACATGTGAAACTATATTTGCACAATATATATTTGACTAATGGTTACCGTTTATTTACCCCCATAAAGATTAGTGACTATGTTTCATAGAAAACTATCTATGTTTTAAAAGAACAAAGATGTAAAAAAAAACTATTTCTACCATATTGGTTGTAAGGTATTTCGTTTCAAAATAAAAAAGATTTTTTTGTGCACCTTGCTTTAGTTGGTTTTCAAGTATTGACTCTTCATAACTTAACATCTTTTTTGCACCTATAGTTTTGAGGTTTGAATTTTTATGGTCAAAAATTGAGTTGAGAACCTATTAAAAAAATTTACAAGAAAATCTAATTTTCATTCTTAAAAAAGTTGTTCATTAAAATCAAATTCAAGATATACTAAGGGAAATTAAATCATTAATAGTTCTAAAATAGAATTAAAACAAGTCAATTTTAACAATGATATTGTCGTAGCAAGTAATGTACACCATATTGTCATATTTGCTTTGAATTTTTTTTAAATTGAGTCAATAATTGAATTCTATACCTTTCTCCCCATGAAAAATGCCAAGATTGCTAGCAAAATAAGACTTCTATAGCTTGATCTCACTAATTCAAATTAAAAAAATCAATGCATTTATATAGTACGTAGACATAAATATAGTATACAATGGGAAAAAAATTTATTTGAGTTCTTGTGGATTTTTTTGTTGCCCTAGGTCCAAGCATTTTTTACCTAAGAGGTTATAAGTATTTTTCTAAAGTATCAATTGAGATTAAAAAAAGATTCATATTCCCACTAATTGCTAATACGTTTTCTTACTTTCAAAAAATTAATGTAAAAATTGAACTTTGAAGAAAATTCTCCAAAACTTTTATAAACACGTTCCACAATTTTGAACTTTTAGGACTTAAGATGACATTTATATTAAAAAAACATTGCAATTCAATTCTAACAATGTTCAATTTATTTGGCAAATTTTGGATTATTTAGGAATGTTAAGAAGATCTTTCAATATTTGATTCAATCAAAAATCTTCAAAATCCATTTATATTTAGGTATCAAATGTGTTGTTTAAGTTTTGAATAATTTTCAAATGTTTGAAGGTCAAGTTTGATCATTTTAGAGAAAGTAGGTCTTATACAATATATTAAGATCGAGAACATATATAAATATTTTTTGGTATTAATTAAATAATCATTAAATTTATTTTAGCACTTTTTGAAGAAACAAAATTTAATGGATGTAAACAGTAGTTAACTTTGAGATTCATTAATATCTGAATTGACATTGGATTTTGCTCCAAAATTTTGTAGAATTGGGCAATAACTCACATATTAAATCTTTTGAATTCATTCTAATCATTTCTTCTTTCATACTTGTGTTACTTATTTTTTAACCCCTAAACACCCAAACTGCGTTTTTTGGCAACATAGAAATTTTGGGCAGCTCACTATGAATGGAGTTTCTATTTTTTTTCGCTGAAATTTAAATAAAACATGTGCCCAAGGAGTAGCTTTACGACCCAACAATTTTCGTAACTTTTGACTTCATGGTTAAAAAGTCATTGAGTGATATGTACTTTTCATTGCTCAACGGGTAGCCCGGGTAGAAAAAAAAACTTCTTTAAAAATCATTTTTTTAAGAAATTAAAATTTAAAATTGGTTCTTTTGATTTTTATATACTTGGAAAACTTTGAATCATTCTATTTTGATCAATGAGTTAAAAGTTATGAGGAAAATTAGTTTGTAGGAGTTTGCGGGTTGTTATAGAATCCCTACTCTAAATAAACTTTGTAGTCCTTTATTTAACTCAATTTTCAATATTTTTGAAAAAAAAATAAAGACATTGGGTGTAGATTGTTTATTACAACATTACAACCATTGTAATTGTAATTTTTCAATTCCATAAATAAATTATTAACAATTTAGTATTTTGAATCATTCTCTATTCCTTTCTACTTACTATTTTTTTCCTATATGTTGTATGATTCCAAATGATCTGAAATTTTTTGAGCATGTAACCAACTTGACTTGAAAATTAATTCAAAGATTAACCACCATTTTGAACATTTTTTCATATAAATGTGAGTATGTGACCTTCTAAAGAGCAACTGCCCGGATTTTCGCAGGGCCAAAAAAAAGAAACTTGTCACTTCAAATGCTAATATCTTGCAATCTACATGGTGGAAATTTCTAAAAAATTTCCACATGTTCTCAAACAAGTTTACTACAAGATCCTATGGTTACGTGTATTCAAAAATGTTTTTCAGTTAAAATTTGGTGCTTGTATTAGAAATGGTAGTTTTGGAGTGTTTTTGCTGAATACATAATCTCCGACCTTTAGGTGTTAATATAGATGACCTAAACTTAGATGAAATTTTCTAAAGCATTGTATTCATTTTACAAAAATCCAAACCAAAAATTGAATCAAGGTTTTTAGAAATTAATTAGAATTGATGATTCTATAGAATATTTGATGAAATTAAACCCTTTTACAAACGTTTAATCTTCTTCAATCTTAAAATGTCATTGGTGCCAATTTGTGGCACCACAAACAAAATGACTATTAATTTTTCAATTTGGAACGGATGATCTCCATTCTCTCTTAGGTGGACCTAAGATTTTTGGTGGTCTTTCTATTCCTTAAAGTTTATTTTTAGTCATTTGGTTTATTTGGATTTTACACCATGTTTTAGTTGCCAAAATGAAAAGGAATCTAATTGCAATGAACATTCTGAATTTTTTTTCAAAATTTAAGTTGGTTTTTCAAAATGATCTCTCTTGAATTTGACTCCAATTAATATAATATAGCTTTTCCAAGTCTATTTCTAAGAAATGCTTAAATTTTGGAGTGTTTTATTGTAATTACAAGTTTGTTTATCACCATAGAGTAGCGATTTTGACTAATTTGGTGAACATGGATTACTTACATCCATAATGGTATTTTTCATTGTAAAATACACTTATCATAGTCAAATGAAATTTTTAGTACAATTCGTAGTTTATATGAATTTTTGAGAACCATGTCTTTGAAAAAATATAGCAAATTCAAAGAGTCACTAAAAATTATGATTTATAGTAGATGCATGCCTCCATTGTCAAAAAAGATGAGGTTGGTATTTCATATAAATTTCAAAAGCAAAAATTGAGGATGAATGTCAACCTTAATTCCATGGTAATAGGTCCAACACTTCAAGGTTAATGATGACTTACAAAGGACTTCACATATAGTATAAGTCTACCTAAAGCATCAAGGATAGTTCTTGCTACCTACATCTTTGAAGCATGGCTAGTCAAGCTTCCCAACATTCATCTTCATTCAAAGTGGCCTTTGTACCAATATAAAAACATTATAATTATGAAACACTCTATAGTACTCTCAAATTGCACATTTATGAAATACATCCATACCTTAACCCCTAAAGTTCCATGACTCATTTTTCAATGAAAATGCTAAAAGATTGCCATTTTCAATAGAAGTTCTAAATTTTTGGAAAAATCAGTTTTTGACATATATACCCATAAGATCTTGCAGTATGCTGACTTCAAAGCATATGGTAAAAATTTTAAAGAATTTCATTTGGTGGATTGCAAGATATAAGCATTTGAAATCACATTTTTTTTCATTGTGGGAAATATCGTGGGTGCACTTTTGAAGGTCACATTCCAATGAAAAAGAGGCGAAAATGGTATTGTTTCTTTGGATTCTATTTTCTAAAGAAGTAGGCTAGATGCTTGAAAAGTTTGACATCATTTGAAATCATATTACATGTAGGAAAAAATTTGAATGCGATGACAATGTTGGCAAAAAAACATATCATTGAGAATTCTTGAGAATTTCATATGTTTTGCATAGAAACTTGAAAATGAAAAGTGAACAGTGCAGATGTGTAGCAATATGTCTTCTACTAGAAAAAAAAAAAAAAGATAATTCAAAAATCTCAAAAAATGGGACATTAGATTGTCATTTTGTTCTCTAGAAATAGTGGGCATTGTTCAAATAAGGGTTCAAAGTCTTTACAATGGAGGATGTACCCTGACTTAGCCTTCCGGAATCCCTATCACACAATTGTTTGAAAAAAGGTGTAGGTACCACCTAACAGGCCACTGTAACAACAAGTAAAGGTGGTAGAGAGTGGCTATCAGCGTTGTGTTGGAACGCAACGACAGCAGAGAGTAGCAACTTATATCTATGCCTAGTCTATCAATGTTTGCTTGCAGCTAAAAGTAGCTCCAATGCCTATAGATACATTGGCTGGGAAGTTGTGGCACCTACAGCTATACAAGAAGACATTGGTTGGCTTTAGGTGGTTGTCATTTAATTTATATAGATTTTGTATTAGAAACTCTCAAAATGCTATTACATAATTGCATTTAAGGTGTTTTAGGGTTCTAGTTTAGATTACAAATCCCATTTACTAATTTCAATTGGAAAGGTGTTGAATTTCAATAGGGTTGGAAAAAAATGGGGTAAAATAAACTACAATAGAAAAAATTTATAGTAAGATAGTATATGATATATTTATAGCATATGGAAATTAAAATTAATGTATGCCCCTTTTTAATGACCCAAATTAGAAAATTATATAATCATAAAGTGCTAAAAAAATAGTAGACAAAAAATAATAACCCCCTATAAATTAGTGGGTGTTCGCACGTATATCTTTATTTTTTGTAGACTACACCCCTCAAGCATGGGAGGGTGGATGATGTTACTATAAAGAAAATGCTATTCTTCATTCATTTTTTGCTTGGGACTGAGGTTTATCACTTTAAGAAATCCTATAGACAAATAACAAAGAAGGGAAAAAATATTCTTGTCAAAAAAACATAATGAACTTAGGGTCAATTACTATGTTCAAAACAATATCATTATGAAAGTAGTTATTTAAGTCCAACCCCTATAGAACTTAAAATGGATTAAATAGTTCTTTAGTACATAAACATACCATTATAAGATTTGTTGATTTCCACGGTAGCCTTGATGTGCCACAACACAATTGGGGGCCTGTAGTGAAAGGTCTCAAAGCATCCACAATTCAAACATAGGTATATTGAATTGTGTGCCTGACATTAAAAATTGCAAGTGCAATCTCCTCATAGAAAATAAGCACAACTTTTATGAGTCCATGTTGATAGATGTGTCCTTTCCTCTTCTTGCTTAGGTATTAGTGGATTACCACTTCACAGCCCTTCTAATTCTGTAGTAAAGCCTCACACAAATTTGTCTTGAATTTGAGGTGCATCATTGGATTTCTGTGTCGATAATATAGTGGCAAAAGGTCTTTGTACATTATGTACAGTGGGTACCAATCAAAATGTCGTTTTCGAATTCGTAGTGAGAAAAATTTCAATACTGCCAACTTTGAAAGCCTCCCGAGAGCTCAAAAATTGGTATTTTACCACAAAAGTTTTACCAAATAATTATCTTTAAGTTAATAATTATATTTATGCCAAATTTCAAGGCCAAAAGATTCACCGAAAAAAAGTTATTCAAAATCTACCAACATTGGTAGCTGTGGAAATTTTTTCACTGCTACCAACTTTGATAGCCTTCCAAAGATTGAATTATTTTTTTTTTTGCCATGAAATTCTTGGAACAAAAATCTCTTTATGTTAATAACATATGATAAAAATTTCAAGACCAAAAGATTAATATAAAAAAGATATTAACAATTTACCAATATGTGTCGTTTTGAGAAACAATTGTGAAAACCATTTCACTACTTCAACTTTGACACCCTCCCAAGGACTGAAAAATTGCTTATTTACCATGAAATTTTTGGCACAACATGTTTTTTATGATAACAACATTTATACCAAATTTTAAGGTCAAAAAATTTATACAAAAAAAAATATTTACAATCTACTAACGTGTATGTCTTCCATTTGCCTCAATCACTACTAAAGGGCATAGAATGACATAGTTGAAGGAGCTTTGTACCATTGATTAACCTCCACTCTTTTTCAATAACTACCTTCAAGTCATCTAAATTTTTTGGGCATATTGAGCCATGTTGCACAGCATCTTTCAAAATCTTCCAAAGGTTCTCAATTGGATTGAGATCGGGAGAATTTGTAGGCCAATCGAGCTTCTCCAAAAGGTGTGTTTGTCTCCATTTTTCACATACTTTGCTACAATGGACAGGTGCGCCATCTTCCATGAGCAATCCGTATAGCACTCTACTCATAATATGAAGAAACTCAACATTGTAGACCACTTCAACAAAATCCTTAGCAGAACGTCTATGTTCATGGCAAAAAAAAAAAAATTCAATCTTTGGAAGGCTGTCAAAGTTGGTAGCAGTGAAAAAATTTCCACAGCTACCAATGTTGGTAGATTTTGAATAACTTTTTTTCGGTGAATCTTTTGGCCTTGAAATTTGGCATACATATAATTAACTTAAAGATAATTCTTTGGTAAAACTTTTGTGGTAAAATACCAATTTTTTAGCTCTCGGGAGGCTTTCAAAGTTGGCAGTATTGAAATTTTTCTCACTGCGAATTCGAAAACGACATTTTGATTGGTACCCCAGTGTACATATTGATGATTATGGTGTCCAGAAGAAAAACAAAACCTGGTGCCACCACTTGTGTGATCTTGTTTGGAATGAATACAAAACCCTCAATTGATCAGTTGCATCAACCCCTTCATATGTGTTCTATATTCCAAATGAATTGGAGATGTAGGAATAACCTCTTTTACATGGCACAGTTGGCATTGGAACGCAAGGAAAGCATATGGATAATGCATGAGTTGAAATCAATAGCACTGATCGTTTGTCCTTCCACATAACGCAACTCATGCTCCTACTGTCATGTATTTTCCATTCTGTAGTTTTTTGTAGCGAATGGTTCCAATTTTTCAAGGTCTTCAATTTCAAAGGTTATCCAGTGCGATTGGAACATATAGTGCATGTAGCATATATATCATTGTGTGCCAAACCCATGAACAATTCCATACTAGAAAAAAAGTTGTTGGCCACTAAAACATGGCCCTTACTCTCTAGTCCTTGCACCAAATCCATTACCACTGTATGTGCTAAATGAGGTTATCTAGGAAGTACAATTGGAAGTTCAACACCTACCACATTTATATGTGCTCCAAAGTAGATATCAAAATTATAGACATATTCAAAAATGGAATCAATAAAGCACCACACCTTTATGCCCCACTTCTATGGTTTTTTAGGCATATATTGTCATGCAAGATAGTAAGAGCTTTTATACCTTATCATCATTTCATCAAAAGTGATGAATTTTCCAAGTTTTTAACTGTTTTTGAAATTGTCCCGTATGCTTGAAACTAGTCAGCATACTTGTCCCATTTTATTGTATCTCGATAATGCTCTCTGTCACATAAGTTGCTGGATTTGTCACATGTAGACATCGAATGATACTTTGAAATTGAGCTGAAGTTAATATTTGTAATATTTGAGGGCAATAAAAAATTGATACCTTTTTAGTCCAGTAAGTCTTCATATTTGGTTGTCTTTTTAACCCAATGAACATAAAAATTGCCAAGTACACCTTCAATTTCACTACAACTAAACACACCTATGTTGTTCCTCTTGGACATTTTTCATGTTCATTAGGGATTCTCACGTATCGATTGGTTTCCACCACTATTTTTTGTAGAAGAGTATATGGCCCAAATAGTGAAAAGAATTGAATAAAAGAGGGCATACGCTGGAAATTAGTATTTGCACTAGAGATAAATTTGTATTTCCTTGGTGTTGTGGAATAAGTGAAGTTACGTTGTTCCCAAGTGGATTCCCTAAAAATGAATCTCACACTATTGGGGTCACTTGCATCTCCATATTGACCTATTTCCACTTCTTCATTTTTTGAGTGTTGCTATTCATTGAATCTACATGGCATATCTGATTATGATGAAGTAGAACCACGTTCTACAAAATGGGGACTTCGAGGTAGAACAAAAGTAATATCATAATCCCCTATATTAATGTGTTTCCTACAAACTATGGTATACCAGAAATAAAGTCATCTCTAACTTGACTACATTGGACATTAGAAAAAAAATGCGTATCTAAGGTGGCCATTGGCCTACTCATGTTATCAACATTGTTAAAGGAATAACCCAATGATGCCAACTATGGGTCCAACAGGTTCAAAAAATTACCATGCTTTTGAATTCTCCATGGCCTTTCCAATTTCTTCTGCATGTGCTTGGTCCTTGCTGTCTATGACAACAATTGCAACACAGGGGCCGATCTTCCTTCTTCCTTCATGACATCTTCTTTCATGTTCTTCCTTCTATCAGTTGCACTATGCTATTGTGATTGATAAGAATTAAAGTTGTACAGGAGTTCCAAAGGTCAATTGTAGTCATCTTCAATATTATTATTGTCACCATTGTCATCTAGATCAGTGTTGCAGAAATGCTCATCGCAGTTGAATTTCAATCCATTGTCTTCATACTCTTCACTAAGAAAATAGTCGTTGTCAGCCTCCTTGATCAGCATGACTTTACTTTGATCTATAGATTGGTTTATGTCTAATATATCATGAAATGTGGTCAACATTGCTTTTGTTACAATGTCCTTGGTTGTGTTTGGATTGATCATTGTGTTTTCTATGTCGTGATGTCTTCCATTTTTTGATTCGCCTATCAAAAGAGAGTAGATGGAACCATTGGATTTGAGCATATCAACGTCTAGGTGTGGACTACAACAGTGGTCCTCTTTGATGTTTGTGTTTGAACTTTCGAGAAAATTAGTCAATGGATTAAAAGTTCTCACTAGTGCATGTCGACTATTATGCAGATACTCACTCCTACAAGCAGGTACGTCATCACTTACAAGTAGCGCAAGTAGTCATGATACTTAGTAAATTATGGTTTGTTTTTGGAACATATGTAGTACATGAAATGTAAACTATAGAAAGAGAGTTAAAGCACATCCATCTTTCTTTTAGAAATTGGAGAACTTTTGGCATGATGTTGTTACATTGTAAATGCGTATATAGTGTAAAAATATATATTAATATATTATTTTGATAGATTTGATTGTAATAATATAGAAAAAAAAATAACATCATTTTAAATAGCTTTAAGGTAATGCCTTCTTATTATTGAGTGGTTCATCTATTTAAGAAGAAGCAATCGTTCAAAAGCTTCATCATTTTGGTGTAGTTTTCTTTAGTTTTCTTTTAGTTTTTTGTATGTCAAATTGTGTTTTTTTTTAGTTTCAAGACAATGAGCTTCAACCGAGATCAAAATTGGAATTTTAATGTCACAACTGTTGGATCAACCTTTTCTACCGCTAGATCTTGCATTGCAATATGAGCATCCGTAAGATTAAACTAGACTTTCTCATCCACCAAAGCAATCTTGAATAGAACAATGATGGCACGGAAATCTTTAGCGTGATGCTCAAATGTTAGTGATCTTGTTGTAAGTCAAATGTAATGAGCCTAGTGGCCGAGAAATAACATTTGAAGGGTGTTTTGAAGGTCTAAACAACAATCAATATAATTGTAAAGTCAAGCCTATAAAGCGAAGTTTTAGCCACCAACATTGATAAAAGGGGCTAGTGAATGCTTTAACTAAGGCAAATTGTGCAAAATACATTGCAACAATTGTCAAATGGATCTTCAAATTCTTATAGATGGAGTGATGATTTTCTTGAAATTTTAGTTTTTTTACCTCTATTGAATATATTTTAATTTTAGTTCTTCATTCTATACTTGAAGTGTTTATCTAAAATAATTTTGTATTTGTGAAGTTGTACAAGGAAAATATTCAAATAATGTGCCTCCTAGGAACTTTAGATTTATTTATTTTTTAGCTAAGAGTTTGAAATTAATCCTATGATTAAAATAAATGACATATGGTTGATACGAGAGCCACATAATAAAAGTATAGGTTGAAATTCACTTGACTTGTGTGGTTTAGGTAGAAGATAAGGTGGAGGGAAAAAGGGGTACTATATATTGTTTCTCTCGTCATTGCTTGTAAGGTCTAAAAGTTTGAGAGGTTATGGTGTATTGGTTTTAAAGAATTTTGAAATGAAAATTGAAGGAAGTGTGTACCATAGTTTGGTGTTTTTAAATCGTTCTCACTTGCTTAACCCGTAAAGGACAAAGGCCTTTTTTTTCCCAAAAAGCACTCAAAACTACCACTTCCATGGCAAAAGGTAAAAAAAACTTAAATAGTTTGTTTTTTCACATCTAATTGCAGGATCTTGTACATAACTATTATGAGAATTTTTTATCGCACAAATTGCATGATATCTACATTTAAAGTGGAAAAAACAAGTTTTTCCAACACATTATGAGATTAAATTTTATAACTTTGAACATTTTTAACTTTAATTTTTTGCACTACAACATTTTTAACTTTAAATCTTTATTGTATAAAATTGAGTTGAGAGTTTAGAAAAAATTCAAAATTTTCAAAAAAACTAATTTTTTTTTTAAAAATTGCTAAACAGAAGTAGGTACAAGATAGAAGGAAAATCTAAAATATTCATATCTCTAAAATGAAATTAAAATGAACTAATCCCAATGGTGAGATTTTTCTAGCAAAAAAGATTGACCATGTGAAACTATTTTTTTTTTAATTGTAAAAATTGCATTCAGAAATGAATCCTACAAGTTATTTTTTCAAGAAGATGCTCTAATTACTTGAAAAACAAGATTGTCCATAACTTTCTCATAAAAAATCCAAATGGAATGAATCAAAGTTTCACATGTACACAAAAATATAATCTATGAGGAAAAATTTTAATTTTCAAATTTTTTTTGCTACCCCTCGTCCCTTGTTTTGAGCTTATTTGGGCATAACTTTTGTTTTCGGGCACCAATTGAAAAAAAATTATATTTCCATAAAGATAATCAATTTTTCTATCTTCAAAAAAAGTTTCAAAAAGTAAAGAAAAACTTTCAGCCCGTAGGTACCTGCCCGAAATTCCATTGTCCCTTTGAGGGACAATGGTTCTTTAGGGGTTAATTTGAAGTTGTCAATCAAGAGTTGTGCTAGTTTGAGTGGAAGGAGGTCCTTGACTTTTATAAAAAAGGGTAGAGACTTCTACCAGCCATAAAAGATAGACATGTCTTTTGCTTACAATGAAATTTTATAAAAGTGTTGGAAATTGAATTGGATTTCCATGAAGCTATTACTCATTTTATTTGAAGTTTGTTTGAGTGAGTTATGGGTGACAAAGTGAAGAAAAATCTACTACCTTCTTTTTTCAAGGCCAAAATATTGGATGGCCATAGAAGTTGAAAAGAATGTTAGAAGGAGTTGAAACTTGAATGAAAAGTAGAAAACTGTACTAAATTTTTTAAAAGTTGTCATTCATCTCATTTGAACTTTAGATGAATCAACAACACCAAATAAAAGTTTAAGAAAAGAGTTGGAGTTGGAGGTTGAAGTTTCGAGTTTGGGAGTTGGAGTTTTGAATTTAGAAGTTGGAGTTTTGAGTTTGGGTGTTGAAAGTTGGAATTTTGAGTTTGGAAGTTAGAAGTTGGATTTTGGATATTGGAAGTTGGAGTTTGGAATTTCGAGTTTGGAATTTCGAGTTTCGAGTTTCAAGTTTGAGAGTTTGAAGTTGAAGTTTGGGAGTTTGAAACTAAAATTTGGGGGTTAAAAGAGAATTTGAAGACTTGTATATTGTGGCTTGTAACTTGTCTTTTGTTGTAAACTTTGTTGTTGCGAGCAACATGGATTAAACCATTACTTAGCTTTTAGTGTCATGGATATCATGAAGCGGGTTTTTTTGCCTTCATAGTTGTATTTTTTTTTTGTTCACATTAATGAAGCTCAATTGTTGGTCACCATGGGTTCAAAATTTAGAAATCAATTTCTCGGATGATTCAGCTCCTAGTCTAGCCATCTCGTTCTATCCACTTCAAACCTGTGATTTTAACCCTATTTTGACCTATGAACTAACCTAGAGCCATATATAATAGGCCAACGAGAAGTAATTCCATGATAGTATAAAAGATTTGAGAATCAAGTTTGAAGAATCTACACAACTATGACTTCTTTAGTTCTCAAGCCATTTTAATTTAGTTGGTGAATTTGTGGTGATAAACTCAGTCGTCTTCATTTTCTTTATTACATTGTGGGTTATTAGTAAGGTGGATTTACGGGTGACAAGTTTACTTACTTTTATCATCGTATGACTTCTTTTATTCTTAAGTCATTTTTGGTTGTAACCAAAATCCTCATGATTTCTTGAGGCAAACACTTTCTATACGACAATGCTTGTTTCCGATTGTATAAGATGTTGAAGTTTCGTTAGGCTAAACCTCTAATTTGATGAAGTTCAAAATGTCAGCATGAAAGTTCCGTCGTCGACACCACCCCAGTTCATGTGCCGCTTGCTGATATAATGATGATGGTAAGTAGCAGAAATTAGATTGTATAGCCACTTTTGAGTCCTTTTGTGCACATGATTGTAAGTGCGGTAGTTGTAGGAAGGCTACTAGTTTTAAAGCTTGTACATGAGTTACACTCTCTCTATCAAGTAGTAAGTGCTATAATTTCTTAGCAAAAGACAATTTTAATGGAATTGTGATGTTTGCACCTACAACAAGGTCGCAAGCTTCTAAGACACTCGAATTGATCTCTTCATGCACCTCATGCACCTCATGGTTGTCACTACTCTCTTCAACAATTGCACTTTTCTCTACAAGCTTGGAAGGAATAAGGTAGTGACTATGATCCTCAACAAGGACATCTTCTACTTTCACGAAGCTACTACTTGGACATGGCACATCGACAGGAGATGCACTTTCCATTTTGGTAGTTTTTAGAGCATCCATACATCAATCAATTGCGTGATAGGCAATTTTTCAAATTCAATTGTGTGTACCAATGTCTATGTATCCACTAATGTTGTGTAGTGTTTACAGCTTCTAAAAATGTTGTCAAGAATTCAAGAGTATAAGTGGCCTAATATGGAAGGCTACATACTAATTAAAACTTAATATTTCTTCATCTTTGTGATGGTTGTCATTGTACGTACTTGTTGATAAGGTAGCCATTCATATGAAGCTCTAATAATATTGAATTCTCTAGAATTGAAAGGAAACAAGCTAGTTGTCCATATTTAAATTTACATAATTCATAGACTAAATCCTCATATGTAGTCTCATAAAAGTATTTTATTAATAAAAGAAAAGTGGAGCCATTGTGCATTGAATTGGTTTTTACTATTGTTATTGATTGATTCACATTATGTTTGCATATCATGGAACACTACTAAGGTAGAAGGCCCATAAATGGACCATATAAGGGCTGGAACTGAATTTTAAAGAGATTGAACATCTTCAAAAAAATTTAGTAAATTTTCTTTGAAAGAGATGTAGAATTGACATCTAACCCAAGTTGTTTTATATTTTTTGAACATTTGTGGAATTAGTTACAAATTTTTTTAATTAGAAAAAAGTAGTCATTTGTGGTCATCAAAAGCAACCACCTCCTAAAATGTGCATGGTTGGTACATTTAAGAAGCAAAATGTTCCTCTGAGCCATAAAATCTTTTGATGCCCTATCGGGCTTCGAGCCTCCTACTTCAATGACATGTTATATTGAGACTCCATTTCCAAGCCCATTTGACCTTCCCCTTCTTTGTGTAGGTTGGGTTGAACTAACACCCTTGCTCATCCCCCCAAGTCATTCCGGGAGGTGCGAGTAAAAAAAAGTCCCCCTATTTTGTGCCTAGAAAATTTATGCTCTACCCTTCCCCTAGCTAATTTGGGGTCTCTAATGAAAAATTTCAGAGTTTTCCTTTGGGGATGAGCAAGGGGGTCAGTTCACCCCAACCTTTGTGTAGGCTAGGAAGGATTGACCCTTCTATTACCCCATATTTTACCTTTTTAAAAAACACTCAAATATTTCATTTGCCACATATGATAAAAATTTGAAATTTTTGAATTCATATTTGCAATTAGAGACTCCAAATTAGCTATGTATGCGATGTGATGAAATACAAAATTTAAAGCAGCATAAAATAGGGGGCAATTTGGGGGTCAATAGAGGGGTCAATAATCCTCTCTGGCCCCGTTGTGTGCGTGTCACTCTAAGTACAGGGTTGAGTGAAAATGTTTTGAACTTTATCCAACTAAGTTAACCCCGAGTAAAAGCCTCTTACCCTAAGACCGACGGAGTTCAGTTGAAGGCCCAAGGGGAGGAGGGAAGAAGGGATCCCCATTTCCAGATATTCCAGGGTCGGGCGGTCCGTCCGTCCGTCCGTCCGTCCTTCCTTCCCCAAATTTTCTGGACTCCAATTCCCAAATATTCTACCTTACTGTCAAGTGAAACTCACTGCTGCGGCTAAAGCTAAGTGTTCCTCCCCATGTCAGAATCTGTTCTTCTGAATGGATGGATGAATAGAGCTCAACTTCCATCCAACTTTCAGTCACAGCCACACTAAAAGGCAGGCAGGCAGGCAGGGACGGACGGACGGAGTATGCATCCGAATGAAACTCACTCTCGTCATCCGTCTGCACCAAGAAAAAGAAAAAAGGAGAAAGAAAAAGAAACCGGAAGGGTTTGACGAGGCGGAATCCCCAGTTTCCAATTGTTAAGGTAAGGTAAGGTACATGGCAGCTCTTGACGGTGGAGACACCAAGTGAAGATATCTTAGTTTCGAGAACCATGATATCACTGGCTTGTCCCCTGGCGGGCTGATCACATTACTATATTACCACTTTAATTAATAAGTAAGGATATCCATCCTCACCCATTCAGTCAGTTCAGTTGTTCCCTGACCTCAGTTGAGTTAAGTTAACTGAGGGTCAGTTCTCGCATCAGTGTGGGTTAAGTTAAGGTAACGCAAGTGGTCATGATTCAATTTCCACGATGCCCCCATGATGAGAGATTCTTCTGGTATTTCTATTCTAATGATCCAATAAGGAGGAGGAGAACCATTTGGGGCTCATGGTCACATGGACTGATATGCCGGCAGAGACTTCTGAACTGTCTGCTTAATAACTTTATTGGCATTGGAATGGGGGAGGGAGGGAGAGACCGATGAAGAACATGCCTGATGCGGCCGTTTCTAAGGCAGGAGGTCGGTTGCCCAATTGGAATGTCTCCACTCTTCACATTGGAAGGGAGCCCCTGCTCTTAAATGGCCAGGGAGGATTGACCCCTCTATTTACCCCATGTTTTACCCTTTGTATAAAACATTGGAATTTTTCATTTGCCACATATGGTAAAATTTGCAAATTCTAAATTCATATTTGCAATTAGAGACCCCGAATTAGGTAGGGGAGTTGGTGACATTCAAAATTTAAGTAGCACAAAATAGGGGGCTATAGAAGGGTCAATCTTCCCTAGCCTACTCTTGACTCCTTGGGCGTCACAAAGAGAACGGCATAAGTGAGGAGCTTTTTTTTTTTTTTTGGTTGGATCTAGAAAACTTGGAATAATATGAAAACTACTTAGGGCCACTTCACATTGTGGGCATCCAAGTCAAGAGGCCCTAGGATTGAGTGGCCAAACTTTCTTTAGAGTCCAAAAGAATGGGCAATTAATAAGCTTCGTCAACTTTGACGGCTTCTTGACCATAGTTTGAGTCTCCAAGTTTAGCCACACCAAACTTCCTTTGAGAGTGCATCACATTGTAAGCACTTTTCTTGCCATGTAGGTAGTTTAGAGGGTAACGGCCTTTGGACTGTACTTTCTAGTGTGAAGAGTTGGAGGGGGAACTTTTTGTTTCTTGAAATAGGATTGGTGGAAACCCACAACCTCTCAACCTTCAACTAGAGTGTGAAGTAGCCTTTGATTATTGAAGTTTTCGTGGTGAAGATTTGGAGCCAACTTATTGATGAGAACAAATTTGAAATTTATAAAGGAATCCATTATGTGGATTTTGACATTATGCTATTTAATGAACATGGTATTCTACAAATCTTTGTTTCTTAGCGTTTGAAAAACATCCTCTCTAATGCATTGGGATTAAAGCAACCTTTGAAGAGTTGATTGCATTTGGAAAGAAGCGAAACTCCTAAAATAATTTTCAATGAATTTCCTAGGAAAAGAAATGGAATTGGCATCAAACTAACAAGTCATTTCATTGATTTTTTGGACCTTCATGGAATTCATTACGAATTTTTGAAGTTGAAACACAATGGTCATTAAAAGTGACCACTTCCTAAAATATTCACTATTAACTCATTGAAGAAAAAAAAAATGTACCTCTATATTAGTAGTTGCTTATAGAGCACTCTGCCTTACACATATTTTTTTGGAAACACTTCAATTTGGTAAAAGTGTCCACAATCCATGCCTCCACATTGTCCCATTAAAATGCAAGTTCATCCCACCTTCAAATTCAAAGGACTTAATCACTCTCTCTATTCATATATGGTATATAGTTAGTGGATCAATCACATTGGATCTTATTAAGAATGATTGTCCATTAGGAA
Source organism: Pseudoscleropodium purum (assembly GCA_963969395.1). Classification (NCBI taxonomy): domain Eukaryota; kingdom Viridiplantae; phylum Streptophyta; class Bryopsida; order Hypnales; family Brachytheciaceae; genus Pseudoscleropodium; species Pseudoscleropodium purum. The sequence continues at coordinate 7,938,084 of OZ017802.1, forward strand.
TTGCAATTAGGTACAAGAATTTATTTACATTTAGTCTTAGAGCATCATCAATGGTGCAAAGTTAACCTCTAAAGGACCATAAGGCCACCACATGGCTTCTACAACATTAATTTTTTCACCGTTGGTCCTTATGAATTAAATAGTTGCAATACATTACTTTTGGAGACTTGCATAGAATCCTTGCATTTTAACCCCTAAAGGATCTAGTGTCTCTTTTGTAGACATTATAAGGTTTGGGCAAGTTCTTATGATCTCAATCCTTGACATGATTTTGTGAAATTTTTTTTAAGATAGAAAACACGTCAAGTTTTAGGAAATATCATTTTTATTCCAATTGGAACTTGGAAGAAAAGATTATTCGACACCAAGCTCAAAAAAAAGTTTGGTGGGGAACACACAAAAATCACAAAAACTCAAAATGAAATTGTCATCTCAAGCATGATTGTCCATTGTGCTGGGCTTTGAGATTAACTTCAATATTAGGGGTATCAAAAGTGGGCTAATTGGAGAATTTCCCCCCCAAAATTATAGATTTATGTGTAATTTCTACAATGTCTTCAAGAACCATATTCATGTATTTGACCACATGTAGAAAATTACATAGTTCAAACTATATCCTTGACAAAATATGTCAAAGTTTACTTGTAATCTTCCTTCAAACTTGACCAAATAAGAACACATTTCAAACAAAGATGTTCCAATTGATAAGACGTTACGGCAAGCATTGTTTTTGTTGAAACAAAAGTAAGCATAATACACTTATGATTTGATTATTGCAAAAAGAGCAATTGGGGGATTGATTAGTCAATTTTGCAATCTAAAGGTGCACTCTTTATTAACTTATTGAGCTTCATGGATACAAAAGAAGGGATGTTTATTAGGATTAGCAACTACAATGTATACTTAGGATTGTATGATATTAATGTAAGTATATTATGCACTATTAATTATAGGACATTAAGAGTGTGTATAAGATTAGGACATGTTGACATTAGAAAAAATATGAATGTAATAGTAAGAAAGAGTATGAATTAGGAAGTAACATCCCATATAGAAATAAGATAGTGTTAGTGTCTATGAAATTAGGAACTAAACTTCCTACATTTAGATTGATTTGTGACGGTATCAATGGTCAAGTGGTCTAATGTAGACATATGATTTGACTAACCATATTATAATAGATTCTTCAATGACTTCGTTAAAGAGTACCAAAGTGTTTTGGCCTATAAATATTAAAAGTCTTTTTCTGAATGTTTCTATATTTATAATATATGGTACTACTTGTTTCTATTCCTCTTACAATGTATGTAATTTAATACAATTAGGTGGAATAAGTTGTATGCATGAATTTATTTTTATTCATATTAGGGCATTCTTGTACCTAAAAGTAATGTTGTATTTTAGTGAACCCAAAATTCAACGTAATGGAGGGAAAAAAATATGAAAATTTGTTATGTTGTAAAGACTATGGGGCTCAAAATACATGCCATATATGGCCAAAAAAATCACTCATTCATGTTCTATTTTTATTCCTTGCAATCCAATTTATACCAAAAATTGTATGATAGTGCTATAGTTGGATGGTCACATGTAATTGAAAAAAAAATTATCATCCTAATCAAAATTTATGAAATATATACATTTCTTTGTTAATATGCAAATAACTATTTTTTATATAATTAAAGTAAATGTATGTCAACTACTTTAGGATTAAAGTTGAGTGTGAGTTTTTTTTGCAATAAAAATACTTTTACAATGACTCTTTTTCAAACTCAAAGTGCCTTTCTAACATAAATTAGCTCCTTCACTATAATGGCCTCTTTTTGTTTTGCTATTGCTATCAAAAAATGGTTACATTGTCGGGGGGTTTTTTACAATAGATTTCAAGGCTTGTGACACTATAACCATTTTTAAACCCATTAATAAATACTAAAATTAAATTAAAACTCTGAAAACTTGGATCTCATAAATAAGCATAATTTACCAAAAATACATTGTTGTCTTTCATCCCAAGTGAACCAAATTTTTCTTAGCCAAATCATAAATAAAGTGGTGAGTGTTGTCTTTTAACACAATTATGATTGCAAATTTACAAATGCATATCAAAGAATATATGACATTGTTGATGTAGCAACATCACAACATCTAATAATAGTTTGCAATTCAAACAACCTTTACAACTTTCTTGGATCAAATTAAGTGTACCTCCAAGATTTATATTGAAAATTGACAAGATAGCTTTCACATTACTACATCACAAACATTTGTCATTCCAAGTCATGTAGAAAAAGGATCATATGCTTGAAGAAGTTTGAAACCAACTCCTTTCTAACTTTGTATTTACAACATACAAACAATAGGATTTCAAATGTGAGCCCTAAGTAATAAGGCGCAAAGATAGAGCTCCTATAACACCAATAATAGGACTTTAGCTATTTCAATACCAATCACTCCCCCACTAAGATAGGAGGCTTGAATGTTGGAAGGTCATTTTGAATGGCCCCTATAAATGGGCCTTGAACCATGCAAAACATTTTGGAAATGGGTGATTCTTTTTGTTGTCAAAAAATGGTAGTACATGTGCTTCACTTGAGGACAATTATGAGTTCAAAATTGATATTTAGATTAGCATTATTTGCTAGTAATGGAGTTTTAGTTTGATTTAATGTAAAAAATTAGAGCTCTTCATAAAGTATACTTACTATATTGGTGACTTAATTACAATGGGGGACTACATTAAATATTTCACTTTTTTGTTCATCAAGTACTTGCTTTTCTAATAGAAACTAACCATTCAAAACACTATTTTTATTTGTTATTGGATTGCATTGTTGTATTCAAAGGCATATTTGAATTTGTTATTATTGTACCTACGAACAAGAATAGTGACCTATGACCATATGCCTTCAATAATCCGTATTTATTTTGATTCGACTCCAAAAATTATGAAAAATTTGGGATATAGTGCTTTTCTATTGATTCCTTCACCAAAAAAATTTCAACACTATTGGCTCCATAGATTTGTCTAGAAACACTTGTCTTTCTTTTAAGTGCACCATTCAAGAGCCTCCTACCTTTATCATGCTCCAATTCCAATTCCTTTACTATAGTAGATCCCTTCTCCCATGTCCACTATCCTCCTTCATTTTTGCTTTATCTAGAATTGTATCACAACTTTTTTTGAAACATGGCCTTGTAGTTTTGTGTTCCTACAACTTCTAATTGTATCTTAGAGATTTGAATTTCCTGACAATAACAATTATTCATTTTTGCAAGAATGAAAATCTAATATTTATACAATATTGACACATGCCCCCATGGCATGATGAGTTAGCCAAGAGACTCCTTGTTAGATGACTTTTTTAACTCAATATTGACATAGAAACTTTGAATGTAGATTGCAAGAACAATTTATCTTCAAATCCAATAGGCAATATCATGTTGAAAAGTTCTTTCAACTTGTCCTTCTAATTGTATAAATGATTACACATTCCAAAAATTGAGAATTCACATAGCTTCCAAAGTCTATTACTAACAATTTCACAAAGAAAACTTTGAATGCATACTACTACAAGAATTTAAATAAAAAATCTAACATGCAATATACAATTTGAAATGCTTTAAAAGTTCACTTCTATATAACACAACTTGAAATTCTAAAGATTGATAATACAAAAGGCCTCCAAAGTTTGTTGCTAAAGGTTTGAGACATTCCCCATAGGGGGAATTTAGCTCAGAATTAAAAGGTAAATATGATGGGAACAAAAAAGGAACATTATGGGACATTTAGTTAACTTGGTGTTTTCATTAGCCTTCTTATTTCTATTGAAATTAACCCCTAAAAGATTGGGGATGTTTTCCAAGAGAAATTGTCAGAAATTGCCATCTTCTAAAGCATTTATCAAAATTGGTTTCTTTAACATCAACCATATAAAAGTGTAGTAGAATATAATTAAAATGTGTTAAAATTTTTTTTATCACTTTTGACCCCATGGATTGAAAGATTATAACATTTAAAGTGTAAAAAATAACTTCTTTTCATTCTTGCAAGACGTGTTTAGTAAACTTTCAGCCCTCTAGAGTAAAGATTTTGTTCTATCCAAAATTGAGCCTCAACAACATTGAAAACTAAATCTTGTTGAGCATGCAAAAATTTAGAAGCAAATAAGGGGTCTACTATATTCTAAATCACCCAACAATACAAAGAAGCAAAAAAAAACTAGCAATACACTAGTCATTTTTTGATGATTTCTTGTGCAATGAAGATATTTTTATTTGAAATTCAAACAAGGAAACTTAGAGACAAAAATTTGGAACATGTGGAAAAAATTTCAAGAATTTTTGGTGCACAAATTTTAATTGTTTGAAGTTAAAAGAAAATGTTTTTTTCAAACTTACCTTGCAAGGTTAGTAAAGTTTGTAGTCCTCCCAGAATGAGTTTTTTGCACTAAAAGTAATTCAAAAAATTGCATATTATATCATATTACTTATACACATGCAAGATTTCAAAAATAGATGCAAAATTTAGCAAAAGATTCTTGGATTTTCTTAGGTAGTATCCAATTGGTATTTTTAATGAGCATAGAGAGGGTGAATGTCTCCATCTTGTGTCTTTTTCCATTAATACTCATTCATTTTTTACTTCATCATCACATATCCAAATTCCAATTGTCCCTTAAATGGACAATTGATCCTTTAGGGATTAAATGATTTGTATTTTACTCTATAGGGACGCCAAGGACTAATAACATACAATGAACGACTTTAAAAAAAATGTAGAAATGAAGAATGCACCTATTTATTCTATAATTGAATCATTTTTGGTTGATTACCTTGGTGATACTAGAGCTTCCTAGCAGCTTTGTTAGAAAATAAATAAAGAAAAGGTTGCCCAAATTTTTGGAAAATTACTAATCTAGTTTGTCCAAGAAATTAATGTATATATTAAAGGAATGCCTAATTCATAGAAATTCAACTCACTCTACACAATCTTGCATCTCTCATTTGTCAATAATTGTGCACATACATTGCAAAGTAGTTTGCCTTGCTACTTTGGCCAATCTAAAGTACAATCTTTGATAAAGAAAACATATCTTTCACATGCAATAAACCTTGACACTTAACAAAACTCTAACAGACAAGGTAGAGAGTTTAAATAGGGTTTGGAGGTCAAGACAAGGGTTTAGGTAAATGCAACCACTTTAAATGGAAGTAGTAGCAATTGTTCAAAAATTGTAAAAACAAATTGGATGAATAACTCATTTATTTTAATTATATTTGAAAATTTTCCAATTTTAGTATATGTATTTTTTAACCCCTAATTGTTATTCGTACTTTAATTAATTATTAGGCAAAAAGTTGTCCAAGGTGCTAGGAAGCTATGGTAGATTTAATCTTCTCCCAATTTTTTCTATCCATTTGTTTGTGCATGTAAAAATAAAAATTTATTTCTATCCGCCATTTGGATTTTGTTTTAAGAAAAAAAATGTAGCCAAGACTATGTTTGCAACAAAGTCTAATGTACTATGAATTTTTAGCTTTTCTTTGCATTGCAAGGTTTTCCTACACATGTTTCATTTTTTTATTACCTACAAAGACTTCTAAGTATATGCTTCATGTACCTAATATGATCTAGAGTATGTTAGATTTTTGTATTCAAAATTCAATGTGCAAAAACTATCCACAAACAACTGTCAAAGTTATCTAAAATTCTGTGGTAGGGTCCCCAAAACTTTTTCTTTGACCTCTTATCCTAATGTTTTACTATATATACAATCAAACTTCACAAAATCTAAATTTATCACATGTTCTTATAAATGTGTAGTCCAAGATCTTGTGATTTGCTTCCCAAAAAATTCATATTTTTGTTTTGTTGGTTCAATGCACAAGAAATGATAGTTTTATGTAATTTTTGTCATAGAAAATACCTTGTGACTTCAGTGATTAAATCAATTATGGACATGGTGAAGATAAAACTTATTATTTTTTTCAAGATACAAAGTAGAATTAACAACACTCTTAACCATTACAACATGGCTTGTGGCATTTGAAAGTATAGTCATTACCAATTTGAGTTAATTACGTACAAAACTAAAGGTAATGCAAACTAACAAAATTGCATCCCTACCAAAACATAGTAGAACCGTGGAAGCAAAAAAAAGTTATAAGATTCATGGACTAAGGGGTGCTTCACACATGGGCCGACCAAGACGAGAGGCCGTGGGAGTTCATGGCCAAACTTTGGGCGAGAGTCCAAAGAAATGGGCAATAAATGAGCAATTTGATGGACTCTCGACTAAAGTTTGGGTCGCCACAAAGTGATGACCCAAACTTTGGTCGAGAGTCCATCGTGAGGCCATTGATACATAGGAGCTTGGGCTTCCATGTAGGCACTTTGGAAGGCGATGGATTTTGGATTGTGCCACCTTGTGTGAAGGGTCAAGAGGTAGAAGTCGGGGTTTTCTGAAATTTGATTGGTGGAGGCCGACAGACTCTCAACCTTGGGCCCATGTGTGAAGCAGCCCTAAGAGCTTCCCCATTGCAGCTCTGGAAACAGGTTCCACACAGCAAATGGCTGGGCGGAGGTTGTGGAAGTGCCCCACAGTAGGCAAGTGAGACAGTGAAATCAGACCGGGCACACCAAATTTTGTTGAATACACAAGCAATTTGTGTGTCTTTGTTGCGCCTCACTATAAGATCTGACAATACTTTTCATCCCATTATCCCATTATTGAGGTGAAGATCCACAGTTGACCTCCAGCTAGTCACTAGCCACTGTTAGATAGCTAATTCTAGGACCCAAGAATTGAAATATATCAAGAAAAATGAGAAATTACCAATGTCAATTGACAATATACCTTAAAAAATTTGTGGCAATGTAAGTGATTTGTGGCATTGGCATGTTGTGGGCAAATAGGGTGGAGAGGTTGTGTTCACAAAGAAACTCATTGCCCATCATGAATATTCAAAGTGTATGAGATAAATTGAAGATGAAAACTTGACAACTCATTGTCAAAACTTAGGAATTGTGTTTGAAGTAGAATTTTAGACCTCATTTTGGCATAGTAGAATAGTTTTGTTTTTTTAACAATCTTTAAGCTAAGAAAAGCTAAAATATAAAGATAAGTTACATTTCCATAAACCCATTTGATATTTTTGAACCTCCATTCAATTGTTATGGACAGAATTAAAAGAGGAAGTTTGAAAATGTAAAAAAAATTCTTTGCCAATCCCTCTCTGAATTTTGTCCATAACTTTTGAGTAGAGTCTCTAAATATCGAATGGATTTTAAAAGATGGAAGTTATCTTTATTTCCCAATTTTTCTTTGTTCAAAGATTTTTTTTAAGAATTATTCTACTATGCCAAAATGAGGTTTGAAATTTTACTTTAAACATAATTCTTATTTTTGACTAACCAGGAGTGGTTGAACTCCTAATAATTCCAATTTACATATACCATATTGGTTGTTTCACATCCTACCATCCCATATGTATATAAAGATATTTTCTTACCAATAGGAAAATCTAAGTAAGATATAAATTCTTTTGCAACATCATCAACCAAATTTTCATGAATTGAAAGATAATTTTCTTTTTCTTAAACACATTATGTTTACAATTTGAATTTTTATCAACAAAACTACCTCACTAGGGGCGTATCCCACTTGATGTGCCTATTTGGTGAGTCTGCTGTGAAAAAGGGGTATTTTAAGTGAGTTTTGAAGTATAATCCTAAACATAAGATTATAAGTAATGATCTTTAAAGAGATTTTCAGCAAATTTTGACTAGAAATATTAGTGTTTCTAATAAAATTTTGCCAAAAACCTCCTTAAGGGTCATTGCTTTATTGCTTATAATCTTATACTTAGGACTATATTTAAAAACTCACTTAACACACACCTTTTTCTTGTTTTGGTTGGACCACTTGAGGAGTTAGGGATTGTGCATAACAATACTAATTGGAATTAGAACTAGATTTCTTTTATGTCCAAATTTTATGCATAATTCTTCCATTTAATTTGCTAAAATTGTCCCTCTACAAAAATAGAACATTGTCCAAAAGAATGCTTTAATATACTTTCTCTCTTTGGAACCAATTGAAATAATAATTATATTCTTCCACAGCTAATTTTTCTCTATCACAAAAAAAGTTTAAGAAAATCATGCCTATAATTGAGATCATTGGAGTTTACTTGAACATTCATTTAGAAATAGTTTACTCAAAAATATTATGAAATTAATTGTTTAAATTTGTTTTTTAATATGCATATTGAAAGCTCTTTGACTAGAAATACCATTTCATTGTTATAAAGTAGATTTGACACCATGTCTATTGCTACCTTATGTAACAAGCTTTGAAAAATTTGTAGAGAAAAACTTTGTAATAGCATGGTTCACGAGTCCTTACACATGAAAATTGAGTGTACTTCGAAATTAGGTACGATACTTCACTTTAATTTACTTTAGCCTATATTAATACTTAAAAGAAGCAACCTCCTATGACCAAGGTAGTCACCAAAACTACTTTGATTATTGAACCAATAGGTGTATTTATTTTTACAATGAATAGTGAAGTCATCCATTGACCACTTTTTGGCCTCAATATCCTTTAAGGATCAAATGGTATCTATACTTTAAAATCAAGATGATTGTTTTGTTTATAATGGTGAGATCTTTGCAACCACATGTCTCCCAATCACGTTCTTAATCTCATTGGAAAGTTCTTTGCAAAGAAGGGTATACATGCTTTATTTTGTGGCATTCGAACCTATAGCATGAAAGTAATTGAATTTCAAAGTTTTCATGAATTAAAAATTTAGGAAAATTAATTTCACTTTTATTTTGGTTGTCACAACAATACGTGACACACTAAGTGATAATGAAATAAAATACTATAGTATTGTAATAATAAAAACAAAGCTATATCCATGTACGTCTAAAGTCCCAAAAGTTATATTCTAAAAGTCTCAAGTCTATAGACCAATTCAGATCTTTGTTAGATTATAGAAAGGCAGTGAAAAATATTTTATGTGGAACTTGAAGTTTTGTAATGTAAAACTTAAAACTCTAGTAGGAAGAATACATATTGAGTTTTATTCTCCCTTATGTTCAATATTTCACATTTGGTTACAAAATGTTTATCCACATTTAGAAAAGACTCCAATATGCTACAAGGGATTTGAAATTGGATTAATGTTCATTAGAATTTACAAGGTTGCAACTAATCTAATGGAATATATTTCACTTTGTTTCTCATGCAAATTTGAAAGTAGGATGAACTCATAATCAACTCATGATCAACTCCATGATTAGCTCAATAACTCTAATTCTATAATGCTAGTGTCTAAATTGATTTTAAAATTGAGCCTAAAGCGGTGTAATTATTGTAGAAGAGTAGAATTTATATTATCTATAATTAATCACACTTACTATGGGAGGTCAAAAGAAAAACCCAACATGAATCTTTAAGCGGGACTTAATGGATATCTATAATGGTTAAAATATCCTTCCCTTCTAAAAATTTATGATCATATGTAAGTTCATCTTGTAACATGTACTAATAAAACAAATCAATGTACTTAATTCCTAAAGTTCTTTGACTATATTTTACCAAAAAACCCTCAATATAGGTCGTTTTGATGGCAAAGTCCCCCCGCCAAAATGACAAATGAAATCTTGTTGCATCTTATTGTAAGATCTAGTAGTAGACTTTTTCATTACATTGTACTAAAAAAATAGGAGGTTTTGACTACATAAATTATGAGATTATTAGGTTTGAAGTTGAAAAAAGTGTTTCATGTAGGCATCCAAATTCTTGGTAGCTTTGATTTGGGGACACTTTTGCACAAATTAATTTCACTTTTTTATATGAACTTTTTTTGCTTTCTTTTTGTGAAAGAATTGGTCACATTTCAAAAAAATTCATAACATTTCAAATTTGGAAATATATATTAAAACATTATAATAGGGAACTTCAACAAAACTAGCTTCAACAAAAGTCTTATACAAAAAACCATTTCCAACAATTTATAGTTTGCAAGTACAACAATCTCTTCAAAATGTGAATGGTGGAGTTCTAGATTTCAGCTAGCCCTATAGAAGGGAAAGAAATTACCCAAAATATCAAGCTTTGGCAAATTCGATCAATCTATGACCAAACTCAAGTAAAAGGCAAATTAGACCTGACATTGACAAGGCCGGTTTAGGGTTAGCTATGCCTGACTCATCATGGATCACTGACAATGGACCATGTTCCCCTAGATTTTGAAGACATCCCTTATTGCATAGAACATAGGTTTAAAACTTTTGACATTAACCTCAATGACATCAAACTGTATGGCATCTACTTCACATAGTTCTGAGAGTTACTTTCATATCTCGTAAATGTGGTGAGAATGTATTTATATAAGAGGGATGGTAGGAGGCAAAATAAACAATGTGGGATATGTAAATTAGAATTAGTAGGAGTTCAATTGCTCATAGTTAAGAGAAAAAAATTGAATTGTATTCAAAGTAAAATTTTAGGCCTCATTTTGGTATAGTAGAATAACTTTTTCCAAAAAACTTTGAACTAAGAAAAGTTGGTAAATTAATCTCAATTTCATCTCCAAAAATCCATTTGTGATTTTGAGCCTTCAATCAGAAGTTATGGACAAAATTCAAAGTGAATGTTTGATAGTGTCAAGTAAAATGTCCATTTCAACCCCTCCCTCAACTTTATCCATAACTTTTGACTAAAGACTTGAAATCTCAAATGGGTTCTTGGAGATGAAAGTGAGATTGATTTACCAACTTTTATTAGTTCAAGGTTTTTTGAAAAAAGATATTTTATTATATCCAAATGAGATCTAAAATTCTACTTTGAACACAATTCTTGCTTTTCGCTTAACTTTGAGCTTTACATATTCCATATGGTATGTTTTGCCTCCTACCATCCCTCTTGTGTAAATAGCTTATCTTCTCATTCTCTAGTTACTAATGCAAGTGATTCTTTTGAAGCTCTTCGAGACATTAATTGAGTATATCAATTTCTTTGAGTGTATTGCCAAAATTTCTAGAACTATTAGGGCTGCTACTTATCTCCAATTGCCACTACCTCCTCATAAACCATGAATACTATGAATTTTTGAAGAAAAAAAATAAGAAACTCAAATGCAAATTATGCTCAAAGAATCCAAAAAATTTAGAGTAGAAGTACATTGTAGTGTACCCCCACATGAAACCAAAAAACAACAAAAATGTACACTAAAATGCTTATTTTACAAAACCTGAAACGTTTTATTCAGCACTCATGAAAATTTTCATTTTTGATAAAGTTCCCCGGTGAGAAATTAAAAAAACAAACTGAAATGTCTTGAATATAACATCATTCAACAAAGTTGCACACCCAAAATAGGATGAAAATCATCCATTCTGCACCAAGCACAAACTGGCCACGATCCCAAGGACACAAACCGTCCACGGCGTTATTCCAGGCGGCTACTGTAATCGATCAGTTACTCCGTAAGTCCGTATTACTTTTCTCGTCGGTTTTGAACTTCAGTTGCGGTTGAAGTAAGTTTCGGCTTCTCATGCAACCCCCCTTCCTGGTGACGATGCGCAGTTCGAAAGCAGCTTGAGCAACTGGCCGACGAACTGCCTGGCCTGGCTGCCCAGTGGACTTGTTGCAGACACGTTGATTGCAAAAGCAAAGGCCATGCGTCTCGGGTAGCGTGTCATGACATTCCAGAAGACAAGCCTTCAGGCTGATCGCCTCTGTACTGGAGCCTCCAGAGAAAGGATCAAAAATAGCTAGACCAGGCGTAGCCCAGCCCTTTTCTGCATCACTGCTTGATTTCTTCGAATTCAAAGAACCGAACCTCAGGCTTTTGCCCAACTAGGCGCCTAGGAAGTTGCATTGAATAAGTTTGTTTTAATTTACGAGGGATCAGATTGAACTCCCATCCTCCCACACACTGTATACTCGACTGACTCAAGACTAATTAAGAATTGCAACACTTTTCAGTTCATTGCGTGAACATACAATGTAAACGTGACTGATTGCCTCCTGCAATCTACGTACGCCTAGCTCAGGCGGAATTACACACTCTAGGATGACGTACCCAATTTCACCCCATTTCACTACAGCTGAGTTAGATCTGAAGATTGAATTTGTCCTGTTGATTGCACATCTCAGGCATTCAGCAATTTCTACACGGGTCGGCCAGTTGTGAATCCACGCAATTCAACGATACTCTTTTTGCTCGTCCCTTTTCAGTCAGTGCAGTTGGAGAAAGCTGACGGCGGGTACTTCGTGCTTGTGTAAGCCTCCTGCTCCCAGGAGCAAAGCCATTCCATGAAACGAGATAAGGGGTCTATAAAGTGGATTAGAGACACCAATGTCCTTTAGCTTTGAACCCATGCCAGCGTCGCAGTTCTAGCCAACTTGCAACGTGCACCTCAACGCTCTCTCTTGGTAATTTGGTTGGGTACAATTCGATTTTCACTACAGTAGCTAGTAGAAAGGAGGTCTTTGGAGATCCAAACGACACTGTCTGTCAAAACTTGAGGCCCAATGCCCATACGGGCACTAGTTTAGTGCACGGACCGCCTTTCTACTTTGTGCTTGGTTGTATATTTCGATCCTGTACGTATAGTTACCCAAACGTAGGACAAATTCATTGGCAAAAGAAATCAAACAACAAGGAACAGAATGAAAAAAAGGTAAGTGTGTCATATTTACACTATAAGCGTGTATTGTGTTAGGCATATTGATTAAAGTGGGGAAAAAACCCAGTACCGTATCTTCAGTTCTGCGTGCAACGGTCTCCCCCACAAAAAGTGCTCCCACAGAGTTTAGATAACAAGCTTATTACGAGTGACGGACTTGAGCTAAACTACTTGGCCTAGCCAGTAGTAAATGAATTGGGACAGTAAGTCGAATATTGACCGCTGGCACTTGTAAGGCTATCCTTGAAGGAATCTTGAACAGGCCCAATGCCAAAGACGGCGCTCTGCCCCCACCCCTCACCCACTCACCCACTCTCTCTCCCACATCTGCTGCCTCCTGCCATCTCTCATTAGTCACTACTCTACGTACCTTTCCTGCACATTGTAGTGTTGGTAGGCCTGAGGGAAATTTTTCTGAAAATTCAAATCCAATGGCGAGCTTGCTTGCAATGGAAGATATCTCATGCTACGAAGTCAATCATGGCATCCCTGCAAAAATCCAAACTCCAATAGGAGACCCAAGGACATGATAATAAGTGATGCTCGACCACTTCGTATTCCAAGAAAGCTTCCAAACACACCAAGCGGCAAGCGTCTTCTTTCCGGTCAGGCCTTCTGGTTTCCCCGGGGCCCGGGCGCCTTCAACCCTCGTTTCGTCTCCCTGTCTTATTATTTTTAGTATTCCGCGAATTTGTCCACTGTTGTGACTCATGTGACACCTGATCGAGAGCTACGCGAAGCTATTGACATAGCCCGTAAAGTGCCATGACTAGGGAGACTGTTCACTGCGGCAGGAGGTCCTTTTTGGCAGTAGGGATCTTGCTCAGTAAATGGATAGTTGCGGTCAGTGCAGGGAGTGTAGCTGTGTTGCCCTGGGAGATATTAAGTGAAGCTAGACTAGTTGTCCGTGCATCCATGTGCCCAAGAACTGGAAAAGCCTTCCCAAATTTTCGGGTCTGCTACGAAACGGGTTAGATCTGTGCTGGGCGGTGGGCCTTTTATAAAGCAAGTGGCATCAAACTTTCGTGGGCTTCCGTTGGTTGTCACGCGTAGTTTGTAATGAATTCAAATCTCTGCCAAAGAAATGAAGTGGAGCAAGTCCTGGAATTATTCTTGTATTTCGAGTCTGTAAATTGAAAAGATTGCAGCATTGCATATCGAATGATCGAATGGAGGTGATTCCAGCTAGTCAACTCTTACTAGCTAGTGATTTAGATTGCCAAAACCATGATTGTATGATTGTGAGCTGCGATGAATTTTTTTCTGTTATAAAAGGCAGGTGCACAGTGCAGAATCGAACGGAACTGAAGGCTCCCTGGGTTTGGGAAGCAGTTAGAGAGAATCTGGGAAAACAATGAAATCCGAATATTAAAATGGGAATAGAACCGACTCCACAGAACTACGGTGTACCCTTGGCTGGTTTCCCAGCTAGCTACGACGGAGCAGGAGGTCAGAGACTGAAGCTCTTTGTTGGAGTCCTACCGTAGCTGAGTGAAAGTGCACCGTCTAGGCCTGGCAACAGAGGAAGTTTTATGAAACTTATGATCAGCAGCTAGCTACCCTTGGAACTCAGTTGCGGATCCGCAGCTTCAAGAGGTGGTAGAAAGACTAGGTGCAATGAGTCCTTTTGTGAAGAACCCCATGTTCTCTTCACGTGTTCTCTTGTGCTTTTGAGAGCAGAGTTGCAGAGAAGTACCTGCGTCTCGCATTTTTCTAATCCCACGCTTTCACCCCCTGGCACTTTAGTGGTGTCGCCTTTACACTTATACCACTGATCTCCGCTCTGACCTGGAGAACCTCCACCTTGATATCGAGGCAATCCCATCTCCACAGCGCACACACTGAATCACTGGTGAATATCATGTACTGAAAGCAAAGCAATCATGTCCTCTTTCCTGAAGGCGAAGAACTGAAGGCTGGTCAGTCATGTACTGGACGAGCTGGGTGCCGTGGGTGGACTCCTCGCCTCGCCTTGTCTTGCCTTGGCATGGGGCTGGAATTTTCAAGGGAAATGATTTCCACTGCAGCTCTGGTCACTGGGCCTGCCACTACAGACAGGCCTCTTTCCACTCATCCAGTTAACCCTTGAAGGTCTGGAAAGCCGAATTTTGGACGCACCCACCATGCTGGTGTTGGGATTGGACGCAAAAAAAAAGGGAAAAAAAAGGGGCATGAATTGCATGACATGATAACTAGAAGGGGGTACCCATGCTCAGCGGCATCCAATGAAACATGGCACTCCCAATTTGAATCATTATTGTGCATACCTCCAACGGAACTCAAACAAACAAGAATCTGGCACATGGTCTCATATTCCAAGTTTCCAACATGTCCAGTGTTGTATTTGAGTGCGATGAGGTGAAGATATTATAGTGACAACCAAAAAAAAGATGCTAATTGTTGAATCATCAATCCAATGGTGTATGCCTTGCTCTATATTGGTTCATAATTTGATTTCTAAGAGTCAAATATCGTACCGTACATATGGTATCCTAGTTGAGTACTATATGCGAGTCTAGGATCATCATCACACGAGCCTAAAAGACTTTACACCTATATATTAAAAAAAAATTCATGATCATAAGATACATATATTATAGATACCTATAATAATTATAAGTGGTTAGGTTACAAGCACTTTCAATGGTTGTAGGATATCTATTTATGCATGTGTTGAAGGCTTACATGCTCACATGCTAGCATTATTGTATGGTCTCCCATAAACCTATAAGGAGATTTTCAACAAAATTTTATTAGAAATACATGTGTTTCTAGTAAAATTTTGATGAAAATCTCCTTAAAGTTCATTCCTTATAATCTTATGTCTAGGACTATACTTAAAAATTCACTTAAAAACACCCCTTTCCCTTGTAGTAATCATCAAATACAAAATTACCATTGCATTCATTTACAAACCATGAAAGTCATTTATGAAACATTTTGAATCTTTTGTAGTGTTAAAGGCTTAAGGATATCTAAAGGCATTCAACATTATGTTTACAAATATTTAAAAATTATAAATGATTTCAAACTACTAAAGTATAAACAAAAGTATTGTAGGTTTTCTTGCACACATGAGGACAAATTGTTTTTTGTAATATTTTGACCTTACATGCAATTGCTATGACTTGCCTATGATAAGTTTTACATATTCATGTGAACTTAAGAGGTTTATAAGTTTGAGTACAATAATACAAACTACATGGATGCACTTCAAATTCTTTAGGGAACTGTACTTGGAAGTTCTTCGGATGCTGATTTATACTCTTTTGGCAATCATTTTGATGTCCTTCACAAAGCTAATACAAATCTCTTTTAAGGGTTTCTATCTCATATTTTGTATTGGCATTTTTATCACTAGTGGAAATAAAGATCACTTAGATTAGGGGAATTACTATAAAAGACCCATTAGTTAAGTTTGTCACATAGGTTTTCTCGTGAACCATATCCTTAATCTATACAAACCATATTTATCACTATAGTATGAAAGTATTGCTAAAATTAATTAATTTTATAATTTCTATATAATATACAAATGTTAAAGGAAACTTCAATTAATTTCTCAAATTTTCAATTATCAAAAAGGACATGAACAAACATTCTATCTTTAATTACAAGTAAGGAGTTAAATCACTATAAGAGAAAGGTGTGTTTTAAGTGAATTTTTAAGTACAGTCTTAGACATAAGATTATAAGAAATGATCTTTAAGGAGATTTTCATCAAAATTTTACTAGAAATACATGTATTTTTAGTAAAATTTTGATGAAAATCTCCTTAAAGATCATTTCTTATAATCTTATGTCTAAGACTGTACTTAAAAATTCACTTAAAACACACCTTTCTCTTGTAGTGGATGTAATGTAAGTTTTGCCAGTTAATTAATTGAAGTTTAATAAAATAAATTCTTTCAAACATCATTTGAGTCAGCTCTTTGTTAAAAATTTTAATCTACAATGACTTAATTGCAAATGATTAGTATGAAAATTTATTCAATAATCACACATTGCAAAATGCAATAATAAAACCTAATTTGGACTAAGCTTGGGATTGTGCAAATTTGCAAGGTACATTATTGTAATATAGGTTGAAGTGCATAGTTATTTTAGATAAAATCAATATGAATAGTGCAATCTATACTTCTTCATATATATCATCTCAAAATAGTATAATTGACATTCTAATTTCATCTACATTCATCTATTTAAAAAATCTAAGAGTCATCTAAAATTCATTTTAAGTGCTCACACACTAATCATACTACATGTATCTAAAATTCATCCAATTAATGTGAGTGAAACCTAGCACTATTCAAACTCCTGCACTACTAACCATAATTGAGGAGATTGTAATTTGAAAAGTGTCTAAGGTAAGCATATCACATGAATATCGATAGTGCTTGGGCTCTAAGAGCACCTTCTAATACAAAAACACATCTTGCTTTCTCAATGCGTCAACAATGTACAAATAGTATTCACTTCAAGAAGGGGGACGTCTTCTAAAGACCATTGCATTTCAACTTCAATAATCCATATCTAATTTTGTAAGGATCCAAAAAAATGAAACAATTTGAGTTCAATGCCAATGAATGCCAATTCCATTTTATCTTTCGAGGACAATTTACTAAAGAAAAACATCAAGAAGTCAGACCTACCCCAGTTATTAATTTTCAACTCTTCTTAAAATAGGCACTACTACTTGTGGACGAGCCTTTAGCATCGCCAAGAAAATTAGTGTCACCTCTCTAAGCCAAATCTGATTTATATTCCCTTAAAAATTGGATGAATGCAGGAATATTTCAACCTCCAATAACTGAAGTTAATTCAAACTAGTGTGACTTTGATAAATTGGTGTCTCACACACACGCCCTAACTAAAGTTTTTAAGACAAATCCGTGTACACTAATGAGTAGTGAAGACATTCCTTGGGCTTGCCAGAATACAGGCGTGTAAGATAACTCCGCTTTCTCACATTCTCCGTCGGTCGCTCCTGTGCAGAGGTACGCTACTGTATGTGCCGGCAGTCTAAACACTCAGTTTCCGATGTAAGAGTGAGCTTACCGGTGATCCAGTATAATTGCGTGCAGGGACGGACATTCTGTGACGACTGTAGCTTAGTGGGATCATTGGTGCTGCTGCGGCGGAGCTGGGTAGGGCAAATTAACGGCTTATCAGTTACACTGAACTGCTTGTCCAATAATCCTGATTGCAGAAACCAACACCAAGGTGGGCACCCCTCAAACCGCTATTTTCTTGTTGGCAAGTGAAAGAAGGTTTCAATGCACCAAAGAATGTGACATTTGGATACCGCGTGAAGAAGTTTGGAAGGGTCAAACCACTTGTCAAATAATCCATTGAAGAAACCAACCAAGGTGGGCACACCCCAAACTGAACCGCTCATTTTGGGGGGCTATTGTGCCTATTTACTATTATTAGAAGATTGGTCAAATTTTCATGTTTCTTGTTGGCAAGAAAAAGGAGGTTTCAACGCACCAAAGAATGTAACATTTGGATACCGTATGAAGAAGTTTGGAAGGGTCAAACCACTTGTCAAATAATCCATTGTAGAAACCAACTTAGGTGAACACCCCACAAACTGCTACTTTTTTGGGCTAATGTGCGTATTTACTATTATTAGAAGATTGGTCAAATTTTCATGTTTTCTTGTTGGCAAGTGAAAGGAGGTTTCAATGCACCAAAGAATGTGACATTTGGATACCATATGAAGAAGCTATGACAGGACAAAGTTTTTCAGTTTGGTAGAGGTCCTAATTGTAACCAACTCTAACTCTTGTGTGCACCTATTTGCTCAAGGGGGTTTCATTCACGAGCATGATAGTTTGTTTATAACCACATGATATTCATCTACAAAGGCCACAATTACATGAGTTTTCATTTAGGGACAAAGCTAGTTACATCCTATAACCCACTTGTTGCCTCCCAATGAGGGCTAGTAAATTATGGCTAGTTCCTTTCTTCCACATAGGTATGTAATGATTTGGGAGAAGTACATAGAATACCCATGGCAATTTTGAGTGAGTGGTACAATTGGGGGTATCTACCTCAACACTAGATAATTGATGATAAACAGATAACAAAAAGGATCCAATAGGATATTGACAAAGAATATAAAATAAGATAGAACAAACCCACTATGGTCAAAAGACTCGTGACAAACACCTAAGGAATGATTTGGTTACATGAGTTTTTTTTTTAAATAAATAAGAGTTGGGCCACAATCCATGTCTTCATTGATAGCAATGGAGTGACTAGTGACCTCAATAGGAACTTCCAATAGTTATGAGTTCCAATTCATCATAGGAAGTGACTTCTTAAACCCTAAAGGTCCAAATTGCGTTTTTTTGGCAACATAGTGACTTTAGACAGCTCACTACAAATGGAGTTTCTAGTTTTTTTTACTGAAATTTTCAAACAGCATGTGCCCAAGGAGTAGCTTTAAGGCCCAACAATTTTCATAACTTTTGACTTCATGATTCAAAATTTATTGTATGATATGTAATTTTCAATGTTCGGTGGGCAGCCCAAAAATTTCTTAAAAGAATCACTTTTTTCAAAAACATAAATTTGAAATTGATTTTCTAGATTTATATATATGTGAAAAGATTTGAATCATTCCATTTTGATTTACAAGATGAAAGTTATGAGGTGTTCTAGTTTGTGGGCAGTCATGGATTCCCTACTCAAAAATAAACTTTAGAGTCCTTTATTTAACTCATTTTTAAATATTTTTTGAAAAAAATAAAAAGATATGATGTAGATTGTTTAATACTACATTACCGCTATTGGAATTGGAATTTTCCAATTCCATAATTAAATTCTTAACAATTTAGTGTTTTGAAAGACTTTGTACTTCTTTCTATTTACTAATTTTTTCCTATATGTTGTGCAATTCCAAATGATTTGAAATTTTGTAAGCATGTACCCAACTTGCCTTGAAGAATGAATCCAAAGAGTAACCATCATTTTGGACATTTTTTCATGAAAATGTGACCTTGTGAAGTGCAGTTGCCCGTATTTTCATAGAGTCAAAAAAATGGCTTTTGTCACTTCAAACATTCATATCTTGCAATCTACAAGGCGGAAAATTCAGAAATTTTTTCCACATCTTTTCAAAATAGTTTACTACAAGATCCTATGGTTATATGTGTTCAAAAATGTTTTTCATCTAAAATTTGATGCTTTTATTAGAAATGACAGTTTTGGAGCGTTTTTGGTGAAAACATAATCTCCGACCTTTAGGGGTTAAGGCCTTCCATGATAGGAAATACTATAATTGCTTTAGGTGAGTAAGTAGATGACCATTATGGATACACTTCTTGTTGGTTTTGGCAAGTCATCCCGAGACTTTTTTTGGACCACAACGAACATCACACTTCAAAAATTCATAACCAATTCATATTTTGTCGAAAAAATATAATTCCAATTGCTCTCCCCATTTTTCACACTTGCCTTTTTTTTCCCTGAGGGTTTCTTTCTTTTCTTTTCTTTTAATTTGAAATTCAGTAATGACATGAAGGGCACTCTCCTACTTCTTCTGACCATGGTGGGCTGTAAGTTCTCCCTCTCTCTCTCTTCCCTTACTGGTATTTGTAGGTTTAGATTTGGTCGAAATCTCTAGGATGCAGGAGTGATGCAAATAAATAACTTAATCTAAGTTCCTCTGTCTCTGTTGTCTCCTTCCAGACCTGCTTTGGCTGACTTCCAGTTGGGGTCAGGGGTAGCCTTGGTTAACGTAGGCTGTTAATAACTGAATCCACTGAAGCCATGGATTTGGGGTAGTTAAGGTTAATTAGTTAGACTACAGGCTGGTTAATTAGGTATAGTGGATCAGTTGGGATTATTCTTTTGATTTGATTTATTTTTTTATTTTTAAATTTTGAAACAAATGCCATCAGTTCAGTTGAGATTATCTGGTGTCTTCAGTTAGTTGTTGGGCTTCATTGTTGTCATTGTTGTCATTGTCATTGTGGCAGTATTCAGTTCTGTATTATTTCAGAACTCTGAAACTCCTTTTTTCTGGCTTCTAAGAATTTCGGCATTGGTTGACTCCACCTCCCTTGGGTGCTGTGTAAGTTAAGTTAAAGCAGCCAATTTGGTTCAGTTTGATTTCTCGTTGGTGGCAGTGGATTTAGGATGCACGGTTTTTCGCCATTTGTCTACAGGCGAAAGGGCGTTGGCGTTTTTTTGTTTTTTTTTTAAATCTTTTTTGAAAGGGAATTTTCAATTTTTTTCTCAAAGTCGAAAAAGTCAGATTACTGCTGTATTTGGAGACCCAATAGACAAATTTTACCTAGGGATCACCTAATTTTGATGTAGATATCACCAAGTATCACCCAATTATGACATGAGTACTGCAGAAGATGCTAGCTACTTCTCCCAAATGAGAAAACAAAAAGGGGTAGTTTACCTTAGTTAGTTGAATCACTACTATTAGCATCCACTAAAAACACCTTCGATCCCATTGCAAAAAAATGAGTTGGAGGAGGTAATAAAAGATGAAAAAAAATAAAAATCTAACCACATACATATATAGTGATGGACATGGATACGACATAAAAATATGGATGAAATATTTGGATGGAATAACATGATGAAAATGTGACCTTATTTGTGACAATGTGTATTAATATTATATATATAAATAATATATTATATATAGTGTGTGTATGAATTTGTTAACAAGGATGTGGGTTTATCCTATATTTTTCATTAACTTGTGTTGACACCGGTATTTGAATTCCTAGGTTTTGAAAAAAAGAATTTAAAGATCTAAGGAGGTTGGCTTTAATTCTATTGATTGAAGCTTTGACACATTGAGTGAATATCTACTCAAAAAAAGAGCCCTACTAGATATACAACTCGAATGCATGAATGTAAGGGAAATTGGCTAGAACCATCTACAAGCATTTGTACATCTAAAAAATCACCTATTATTACTAAATCTCATTCAAATGTTGGCAAATCTTATAATCTATTTTTTTTAAGAGGTAGTTGGCCAATTCATTATGTTCTCTTCCTTCTCTTTATAATCAAGTAGTCATACAAAAAGAAGTTATTATGAAAAATTTGACGAATAAAATTGTGCTTGGTTATTTTTCTAACATTTGTATAATTTAGATTTTTAAAACTAATTTTCAATAATTCTATAGTTTGAAAGTGTAAAGGTATGTTTCATAGATTTTTCAAATATTTGAAAAAATACTACAAATTCAGCCAAGCCGGAATAAACCGGAGATGTCTATAAAATGAAATTTCAAAAATTATATTTTTTATTTCAAGAATAGCTCTTCAAAATGTCTTTATAAAATAAGTAGATGAAAATCTATTTTATCTTTACTTAAATAGAACTTAATATATTGAATTGAAGGAAATAAGTTGTTGTGAAAATTACTAATATCCAATCCACATTTAGTTTCAAAAGAAACATTTAAGTCTTGATTTCAACCTTTTTTGTTGGTGGACAAGTAGATCTAATGGGTATGATATATAGGTTGTAGTAAATAACTTTTGTTTGAAGGTAATTGTTTAACTATTCTCATGAGTTGCACTTATAACACATCATTACATTTTTAGAAATTTGAAATATTAGTACTCCATGTTCCTTAATCCTAACATGTTTAGGATATTTTTAGACCTAAAACTGCTTCAAAATACTCAAACCCAAAGCAAGGCTAAAACCTTCATTTTTATTTATTCAACTAGAGGATCTTTTGGTCAACTTATTAGAGTATATACTTCTAAAATTTCAAAGTAAGAAACCTCATCAATTGGGAGATCTCGTTGTTTGAATTTCAAAAACATGAAAAGAGTTTTTTTTGGAGGGAAAGGGCCATTTTAGGGCAAGTTCCCCTACAGTTCCCCCCATAGTTAAAGAACGCCAGGTTGTCAAACAAAGTTTTTTTGAAAAAAATAAAAAATTTAAAGAACATAAAAATTCTGAAAATTTTGAAAAAAAATTATTTAAAAAATGACTTGA
The DNA here is from genome assembly GCA_963969395.1 of Pseudoscleropodium purum. NCBI lineage: Eukaryota > Viridiplantae > Streptophyta > Bryopsida > Hypnales > Brachytheciaceae > Pseudoscleropodium > Pseudoscleropodium purum. Next base: position 7,960,787 of record OZ017802.1, read on the forward strand.
CAATCATTCTGCCATGTCAAGCAACAATTGTCGTGAGTTCCAATAAGATGAAAAACCTGGGGAACTCACAGCCCTTCAAACTAGGTGAATTTCCTCTAATGGAAGTCTTTTCAACTATTGCCAAATGGTTAGATTTCATCTTTTAAGACTTTTTACACAAAAATGTGTAGATCCTACAACTTATTATCTTCCATAATATGTTGGAAGATATAAGTTGGAAATATATATAAAAAAATTCAGCAAAAAATATTTCATACTTGTGCTTGTAAAAAATATTAAGTAAAAATAAGTAGAATTTGATTTAAAATATTAAATTGTTAAAATTTTAGTTATGAAATTGAATTTTTTTAATTCCAATGGTTGTAATGTTGTATTGAACAATCTACATCCTGTGATTTTATTTTTTCCAAAATATGTAATCCCAATGGTTGTAATGTTGTATTGAACAATCTACATCCAATGATTTTATTTTTTCCAAAGTATTGCAAATTGATTTAAATAATGGACTTCAAAATTTGTTTTAGAGTAGAGATTTCCCAAGTGCCTACAAACTAAAACTCCTCATAACTTTCATCTTGTTAATCAAAATGGAATAATTAAAAAACTCCAAGTATATAAAAATCTAGAAACCAATTTCAATTATTTTTTTCTTAAGAAAGTATGTCTTTTAGATGCTCAAGCTACTCACCAAGCATTAAAACTACATATCATGCAATAACTTTTAAACTGTGCAATCAAAATTTATGAAATTTGTTGTGCCTTAAAGCTACTTTTCATACACATGTTGTACAAATTTTTCAAAGAAAAAAAATAAAAATTATATTCCTAGTAAGTTGCCCAAAATTGCTATGTTATCAAAAAACATAGTTTGATCCTTTAGGGATTAAGGAATAAAACACCTCCATAATCAATGAGAATTTTGGTTAATCCTCAATGTCATGTCATAATTTATGAATTATTTAATTCCTTAACCCCTAAAGTTTTTGACTATATTTCATTAAAAACACTCAAAATAAACCATTTTGATAGCAACACCTCTCTCTACACACACACACACAAAAGCAAAAAAAAATAAAAAAAATGAAATCTTGTTACATCTTATTGAAAGATCTAGTGATAAACTACTTCATTATGTTGTTGTAAAATAGGAGGTTTAGATCACATAGTTTGCAAGTCATAGTGTTTGAAGTTGAAAAAAATTATTTTTTGGCATCTATCTCACATAGCTGCAAAAGCCACTTATTTTATGTGGATAGAGATGAGAAAAGAAGCTCTTCATACAAAAAGGGGTGTTAGGAGGTTAAAAACCCTATGTGGGATATGTGAATTAGAATTAGTAAGAACTCAACCACTCATAGTTATGTCAAAAGCAAGAATTCTATTCAAAGTAGAATTTCAGGCTTCATTTTGGCATAGTAGAATAACTTCTCCCAAGAAACTTTGCACTAATAAAAGTTGTTAAATCAAGTTTAATTTCATCTGCAAAAATCCGTTTGAGATTTTAAGTCTCCAATCAAAAGTTATCGACAAATAGAAAGAAGTTGGAAGGGACATTTTCAATTGTCCTCTTTGAAATTTGTCCATAACTTTTTCTTGAAAGCTCAAAATCACAAACGGATTTTTGGAGATGAAATTTAACTTGATTTTTCAACTTTTCTTAGTTCAAATATTTTTGAAAAAAGTTATTCTATTCTGCCCAAATTAGGTCTGAAATTCTACTTTGAACATAATTCCTGCTTTTCACTTAACTATGAGCGGTTGAGCTCCTTCTAATCCTAATTTACATATCCCATATGGGTTGATTTATCTCCTACCATCCTTCTTGTATAAACATCTTTTCTTTCAAATCCTAGAAACTTGAACATCAGTGACTTCCAAGTGAGGTCTAAAAGTTCCTAATTTATATGACTTTTTTAAATATAATTCTAAATTTACCAATTCTATTGAGGAGGTTATTCTTACTAATTGTCATCACCTCTTCGTACTCTGTCAAATTCATGAGCCTAAATAGATGTCAGAAAAGTACCTCAGTCTGAACGTAGGGTGAGAGCTTACCCAAAGCCCAGCCCAAGTTCCTCTGGGCAATGTAATGCAAATTTTGCTCTGATGTAAAGAACCTTGCCTCTTGAGGAAGATACTTTTTTCATCAGAAACGACATTTTCTCCTACAATTCATCATGACTAAATTGTAAAAAATTGTAAAAAATTTGGCGGAGCAACATGATAATTTCTGTCTCGACATGAATAAAAATTTAAGAAATATAGTGAATATTTTAACTGTGAGTGAGCTCGCTCACTTAGAGTTCAAATTCTTAGGAAAACCGCAAGTATTGAACATATATTTAGTTTTATAAAGAATTTTCAGTTTTTGGCTTCAAATTGTAATTGAAAATATTGGTTGGTTTAGTGATTGATCTAATAATATGGATGTGATCTATGAAACATATTTACCATCTATTGTTTGCAAGTTTGTTATGAATTTATTATTCTAAGTTGCATTTTACAATACATCTTCAAAATTTTAAAAATTTGAACTATCTTTTGATCCTTAAAGGGTTAAGCATCAAAGGAGGTTGTAAAGTTGCTTTACTTATCATCCATTTATATTGCTCTCCTAAACTCTCCTAAACTTTATATATTTCATTCTCACTATGATGGAAAAAGATTTAAAGCAATTGCATCAAAAATTGTCCTAATAAACATTTAATAATGGTTGACTTAATTAAAGTGACAAATTTCATAAACATCTAATTAGTATGTTTTTTTTGGAGGCTTGTAGTAGGTACTATACAAAAAAAAAACATACTAATTAGATGTTTATAAAATTTTGACACAAGATGTGAATATGTACATCCTTGGTGAGAATACAACTTTTTTTTCCTGTTAGGTGCTTGGATCAAAAGTTTTCTTGCCTTGAATTTTTTGGACAACTCGGGCAACATGTACAAAACTTCTCTTCTACTTTTGAAATTTGGCTAGTATGCAACTATCAAAAAAATAACCATGTATAATGAAAATATCTCACTTTCGAAAGAATCAAAGTATGTTGGCCATGTCAAGCAAGGTTTAAGAAAACTTTTTTTTCTTACTTCAAATATTATAATCTTTTGATAATTAGCACAACTAAAGTTTCTAAATTTTTTTCCACACATTTCTACAATAATCTAGTACACGTTCTTATGTTTGAATAAATTTTATAACTTTTTTTTCATTTTTTCCAGATTGCCCTTAAAAGTGAATTTTTGACTATTTTTCTTTAAATTCGTGCCTCATTTTTTTAGCATCAAATAAACAACTACACTACAAGAGGCTCTATCTTTGTAACAATGACTTGTTTTTCAAATAAAATAGCTTATCAAACTTCCTAAGAATATCTCCCATTGATGCAAACCCTAAAGCCAACAAAGGTGAAACTAGAATGGTTTTATAGAGCTCCAATTAGCATGAAGTAAGATTAGTCCATTTCAAGCCATGGTTACTGTTTTTGTCCATTTCTAAAATCAAAGGGCCAATCACTATGGGGGTTTAAGTGAGGGGCAAAATTCACACTCTCTCAAACATTTGAGTTTGTCAAACTCCGTCCTTCCAAAATTGTGCCAATAGTATGAAGATTTGTGGTAGTTATCATTACAAAAGAAAAACTATTAGTCATAGTGCAAGCAATTGCAAGTTTCAAGACTCTCCATTTTCCACATCCAAGGATAGGTTATTGTAAGATAACTACACCTAAGAATTTAGCAAATAAATAATTTAGCACAATTATCACTATTATTTTGAAAAGTTTTTGTGGGGTCTTGTTGGTAGTCAAAAGACGATTTAAAATTATCTTAGAATGCATTTTTTAGGACACCATATCAATAAACTACAAATTTTCAAAGTAATGAAAAATAAGTGTTTTTAAAATTGACCATAAATTCTCATGAATAGTGGGAGTATATTTTAGGCAAGAATTTTAGGTAATTGATTTTAGAAACTAGTCTGAATTAGATGTAGTTATCTTACAATACTATATAGTACTATATAGTTGCAATTTCCTCCAAAGCAGCAATAGCTAGTTCTTTTGGAATATGTAATATGCCAAACTAGTGGATGACTTTGCTTTGAATAATTTAATCTTGGAAGGATGGGCCACAACCATTGATTTCAAGCTTCACTATCTATCACTCTGTTTGCCACCATTTCACAACAAGATATAAATGAAAAAAATTATATATTTTTTTAGAGATGAAGTCATAGGTCTACTACAAGCCATAAAATTTTCAATTTATTTTGGGAAATTCTGAAATTACTGTGAATTTATTGAAAAAAAATGAAGAAGTTTCATATCAAATACATAAGTTGCTCCAAAAATCTGAAATTTTTACTAAAGATGTATATTTTAGTAGATAATATTATAATGTAAACAAAAATATTTAAATATTGTGTCATTCTAAAATTAGAAAATAAAAAAACCATGCTTATAGGCATAAAATTCATATTGCTATAAAATATTGGAATTCATCCAATTTAAAATTGGAAGAAAAAATGTTTTTTTTATTGTGAAGTCTTAGTTGAAGTCATCCAAATGAATAGTTAGTGTCCATAGCAGTGTTATAAGGTTAAAGCTTCATTTCTTTTATCATATAGTAGACCAACCTCTATTGATATGTTCCAAGTAGGGAATAGAAGATTTCTAATACATACAACATTATAGCATGTAGCAAATAATATATATTTAATTTATCTTTTTTGTCTATTAATAAAAAAACATTCTAATCCAAAGCAAACATATTTTAAAAGGATGCTATGAAAAATTAGTAACATTTAACATCTAACATTTCTCTATAAGATCTAGAATTGGGGTGAAATTTTGTAATATATATGAGGTTTTAATGCTTATTGAAGTAACAAGTATAGAGGTTCATTTACATTGGAAAAAATTGATTATATTTTCATATAAAAGCAAAAAAACAAACACATGAATGTATAGCAAAATTTTTAAGATCATTGAATGCATCAATTGTAAAATTATTGTGTTTGAAGTAAGAAAAAGAGATCTTTTGCACCTTGTCAAACACGTCAATATATAGACTTGGAATTCTCTTGGCTTAAAACATTTGCATCACTTAGTCTTGAGTTTCTTTTTAACCCCTAATTCCTCAAAATCACTCAAAATTGTCATTTCTCTTAAAATGAATATTTTTGGCATATTTAACTATGTGATGCTATACTAGACTAGTTTAAAAATGTGTGGAAGAAATTCCAGAAACTTTGACCACATAGATTACAAGATATTTGAGTTTAAAGTGAAAAAAATGGGGGTTTCCTAACTTGTGTGACTAGATTATAAGACTTTGAATCTTCTTAGCTTTAAATTTTTGCACTATCAATATTGAATTTTTATATTTCTCTATGTTGAAGAATTGAATAAAAAATTTAGGAAAAGAAATTCAAAAAACAACAACTTGATTTTCATTATTTAAAAAATTGTTAGGTAGTAGCTTATATAAGAATGAAAAAAAAATTGATAATAGCTCAAAGCTCGAATTGAAACATGCTAATCCCAACAATAAGATTGTTCAAGAAAGAGAACTAAATCATGTTGAACTTATTTTTAAAACCTTTTTAATAATGAATTCAAAATTAAATCTTGTAAGTTATTTTCTTAAAAATAAGCCCTAATTATCCTCAAAGCAAGATTGCCTATAACTTTCTCACCACTAGTCCAAATAGAATGAATAAATCTTTTAATGCAGACAAAAATATTTTCTATGATAAACTTTTAAAAAGAAAATTATTTTGACTTTTTGTGATTATTTTGTGTTGCCCAGTAAGCTTTGCTTTAAGCTTAGTGTGGACTACTTTTTGTTTTTTAACACTAACTGAAACTAAAGAATTATATTCCTAAAAAGCTTATGAATTTCCATATATTTAAAAAGAATTTCAAAACATCACAACAAAAAATTGAGACTATAGGAGCCTATTTGAAATCAACTTTGCATCCTAATGGGAATATGAGACTTTATAAATTAATGTGTTAAATAAATGAGTTGAAATTTTATAGAAGAAGAAAGAAAGAAAATCATTTTCATTCTTCAAATTATCATTAAAGAAGATTATGTAAGAGATGGATAGAAAAAATTAAATTGCTAATAACTCTAAAATAGAATTGAAAAAAAACAATCCAAAAGATAAAAATGTTGTAGCAAGTAATCTAAACCAAGTCTATTGGCCTTTTGTTTTTGAAAATTAAAAAAATTTAATTAAAAAAATTAGACATTATATATTTGTTTTTCTATAACATGCCACAATTGCAAACAAAATAAAAGCTCTTGTATTTTCTCCTCACCAATCAAAATTGAATGAATAAGAACTTCCATTATAAATGTTGCTCTATCCTAAGAATTTAAAAAAAATAAACAAATTGTTTTCAGAAAGTTAATCTACTTAAAGTTTCCTATTTACTTGGTTAGGGTGCATATTTATTATTTTCAAGGAATGAATATTCATGGAAAGCTAATACATCTTACACCCTCAAAAAGACTTTAAAAAATTCACTAAACAAATTGCCATTGTAAAAACGTCTCAATGAAATCTTAAAAGTGAACTTTGGTTGTTTGGGATCAAATGACCTCTTTGTTGTATCTATCAAGCTCAAATATATACATGTATATATAATAAAATGCCCTATAAATTCTTTTTGTCAAATATTATATAAATAAAAAAATAATATATTTTATAGTGATCAAACAAGTTTTTATTCTTGACACAAAGTTCAAATAAAGTTGGGTTGCTTTCATTTTCTATATAAAACCAAAAAAATCATCTAAAAATTTATATTTAACCCCTAAAGTTCTTTGACTATGTTTTTGCCAAAAACGCTCTAAAATTGCCATTTCTTATACAAGTTTCAAAATTTGAAAAAAAACATCTTTGGACACATGTAACCAGAGGATCTTGTAGTACATTGGTTTGAAAAGATGTGGTAAGAATTTTAGAAATTTCCACCCTGTAGATTGCAAGATATTAGCATTTGAAGTGACAAAAATAATTTTTTTTGTCCCTGCAAAAAAACCAAGCAGCTGAACTTCACAAGGTCACATTTGTATGAAAAAATGTTCAAAATTATTGCAACTCTTTGGATTCATTCTTCAAGGCATGTTGGCTACATGCTTGAAAACTTTTAGATCATTTGAAATTGTACAATATATAGGAAAAAAATAGTAAGTAGAAAGATGTAGAAAATGGTTCAAAATACTAAATTATTAACAATTTATTTATGGAATTGAAAAATGCCAATTCCATTGGTGTTAATGTTATCATAAATAATATTCACCTAAGGTTTTTATTTTTTTCCAAAAATATTGAAAATTGAGTTCAATAAGGGACTTCAATGTTTATTTTGAGGTAGAGAATCTATAATTGCCCACAAACTAAAACACCTCATAACTTTTGACTCATTGATCAACTTGGAATGATTCAAAGCTTTTATTGTATATATAAATCTAGAATACCAATTTCAAATTTGGATTTTTGAAAAAAATGATTTTTTTAGATTTGTCTGGATTGCCCAAGTTGAGAAATAAACTACATATTAGGCAATAACTTTTGATTCATATTTCCAAATGTCCTTTAATTTAGTGCACATGAAAGATATTCCTTGTTCACACCTTCTATTAAAATTTGGGCCCAAAGTATGGAAATCTCTAGTCATATGCACTTGCCCAAAATTTCTATGTTGCCAAATAACGGAATTTGGTCCTTTAGGGGTTAAATAAAATGAAATCTAATTTTATAAATTTAATTATGATTTTTTATAAATATTTTATTATGATATCCCAAAATAATCTTCACCCAATCATACCTATATTAAAAAAAACTTAATTGAATTTCACTGTTAATTAAAAGTCAAATTCTAAAAATTTATATTTTATAGATTCTTTTATTATCCTTCAAATGCCTAAGAGAATATTATATCCTTTGATAATTTTAGAGAGACTGGAAAAAAAATAGTTTTTCATCAAATTTTTTGGGGGAGGTGTTGCAATACATTTCAAATGAATGGAATTAAATATTTCTTCATTATGGTATATTTTGACTATTCTACATAAAATGGTGTTCAATTTAGGAATGACCGTATAGTATATTTGGCAACTTCAAGTTCCTTTCCTTCAAAAATTCACAATTATTTCAAATTTTCACCCAAAAATCTGAAAATTTAATGACTTGTAGAAGACATGTAATTTTATCTTTGAAAAAATAAGTAGTCTCCCAAAAAACTACAAGCATAAATAGTCACAAAATGGGATCATATTTAGTTAAAGGATTTTGATTTTCAACTTAGTAGTTATAGTTCCATCTTTTTACCATTCATGGGTTAAAAAGTTTATTGAATTAAAATGAAATACAATACTTTCCACTACATTAGAATTCATTTCATGTTATTAACACTAAACCATACAAAAATGGACATTGCATATCTAAACAACAATACTAAAGTTCAAGGCAACCTTTCACTAATAGAAAAAAGGTCTTCCAATATAAGCTATTGTATCAAAGCTTGAAGTGAAAGTCCATATGGGTACTAGCTTGAAACCAAAAGATCAGGCCTTTGATACCAAGACTTCACTATAGTTTTCTACCCCAATTAAACCTCTTCTTTATATTAGTGTATGTGTGAAGAACTAACATATATACTTAAGGGACAAAGGTAAGTGTACATGGTGCTAAAGAAGATCACAAACAATGCTTGTGAATATAGCAAAATTTAGCAAAATTTCAATCTAATTCTTTTTTTTAATGTGAATAATTTGAATAAAAGTTTTAAATTGGAATTCATAGCTACATTAATTTAGCAATGTTTTTAGCAACTTGAGCTAACTATAAAAACTATACATTGGAGTACTAACCACACATACCAAAGACTAGCCCATCTCTGCCATGTGCCTAATACGTCTATTCTACTTTTGGCCTCATTACTGCTACTAAACTCATCCAAATCCATTTACTCTCCAACTTGAGTAGTGTGTTAGTACTTGATTGGTGAATACTTAAGTGCTAATAGGTACAATCCAAGGTGACTATGGGTTGTTAATAGGGTGGTCATGACTTCCCTCTATGGATGATTTTCAGGGCAGATTAGTTCAAAAATTCATAGAAATTACAATTTCAATCCGAAAATTATAGTTACACTTGGGTTTGATTTGTGAAACAAGTGCACACCTTTGAAAAATATATGCCCCTCTTGTAGTTGGCCCTACGATATTTAGATTGCAAATGAGGGTGATAGTAGGCTTCTCTACCTTAGGATCACTAGTCAAATGAGAGAGAAAGAATGTTGACTTAGGATTTTTCTTTCTTTCTTTTTTATCTTTTTTTTCTTTTTTTCTTTTTTTCCCTTTATCCCAAGTGAAAGGAAAGGAATTTTTTTCTTTTAAAAGAAATTCCGGCACTTCCAATTTTTTGATTTCATGCCTGGCATCCCCAGTCCTGGCAAGCACACTAGATTCTACCCCTTTTTAATTCAGCGTGCACTTTACGACTTCCCCACAGAGCCTGTGCAAGACAAAAAAAGATCAATCATAATCTTATCAATCCAGAGTACACTATAAAGGTCTGTTAGTTCTCACCATTTTGTACGTCTCAATTCTCGGTTCAAGGCCAAATCCCAACTTTCTTGGGGTGTTGAATTCTTTTTTATATGTTGTGTGGAAGCAGGAGCTTTACAGTCGGAAGGGCTGGCCAAAGTCTTTAAACTCTAAGGCCCCAACATATAACAAACATTTATGTCCAAAAAAGGTCAAAAAGCTAAAAAAATTCCTTTGGGGAAGCAATTTTTTGCACACAATCTGTACAGCAATGAATAGATTTGTAGATGAAGTCAACCTAGAAAGATGCTTGATGTGGTGTTATTCTTCTCATATTATTTACAAAGCAATAGGTGGGGCTTGATCTTTAAAGTTTAGAAGCCCAAAACTGCTTCAAAATACTAGTCTCCAAAGCAAGGCTAAAATCTTCATCTATATTTTATTTTTTGAAGAAATTCAACTATAGGATCCTTTAGTTGGCTTATTAGAATACACTCTCCTAAAATTTCAGAATAAGAAACCTTATTGAATGCAAAACCATGATGATTGCATTTCTAAAAGAAGTATTTTCAACTCTTCTCAAAAGGTCAAGTTTCATCTTTCAAACTTTTTACCCCCAAATGTGTGAATCCTACTACTTGAAACTCTCCATAATATATTGAAGATATAAGTTGGGAATATAAATACAAAATTTCAACAGAAAAAATTTATATTCATGCTTGAAAAATTAGTAAGTATAACTTTCCAAAATAAAAGGTTTCATTTCAAAAAAACTTTTTCTTTTTCTTTTTTTCCTTCTTGTTGACCAAAAAAGTGGTACATTTTGACAATTTATGCTCGAAATATGTCTTGAAATTTTTTTCATTAACTTTGAAATTAGCTTCATATTGCAATCTATGAAGCCAAATGGGCTGAAATTTTTTCCACACATTATTATAACAATATAGGTCAATAATATGGATTTGGAAATGAAAAATGTAAATGATTTCATTTGTAACTCAATGCATTAAAATGTTTGCTCTAGAACAACTTTAGAACATAAACACTATTTCAAATTCAAATGTAAAATCATGAGATTATATAATATAATTGAATGATTTATTATATTTAATTTAGAAAATGAATAATTTTTGTTGATTGTTGGGATTTTGATTCTTCTAAAAATTATTTGTCAAAAAAAGTTGAAATCTTGCTCATTTAGTTGCTAGGGGGCATCGTCTTAGTGCAAGATGATTTTAGATATATTAAACATCTTTTAAAATCAACATGCATGAAACTAGTATAACTACTTATGCAATGGTGAGATTTCTCAAAGTTGAATAGTGCATCTTTCTCCACAAGTTGAGTCAAACCATACTAACCCTACAAAATAGGGCCCAAAATTTCATTTCTTCAAACTTCAAATGTTATAATTTTGCAATCTACATGGCTAAATAGGTTGAAATTTTTAACATGCATTCGTATAGTAGTCTAGTGATAATTTATACAATTGAAAGTTTGAATAGTGCTTTCGTTTTTCAATTGTGCTCAATGCACTAAAAAGTGACAATCTAAGATACTTTTGTGAAAATAGTCAATTGACGGAACTATGGGGTTAATAGTGATGAATTTTTGTTTTTTTGGTTACATTAAATTTTCCCTTTTTGTAGCTATAAAAAAATTTAAAACCACTTCTACATACTATTGGATATGAAACAAGAGACCCAAAATGAATAAATTGTTTATTTCTAAAAAGAGACGGAAAAATGCCTCATTGGTGTAGAATGTATTATTTTGGATGTAAAGATGTACTTGCAGTTGGAAGAAAGTTTCTAGTTTGGTGTGAAAACTCATAAAGTGTTAGTGAGATTATTACATTAAAAATTGATTTTTATTCACATATTGCTTTGGTATTTTCACAAAATCTTTCACCCACAAAACAAGCAAAAATGATATAAGTTCATTTATATTGCCACTTGTTAAAGGTGCAAAGTATAGAATGAAGGTCAAAATCCCTTGATGTTTTTGAATTTCATGTTCATTTCAATGTAAGAATGGCCATTCATTTTTTTTGTAATAAACATTGTGTGAGAATTTAGCAAATTGTTCCTACTACAATGTTGCATTAGGGTTTGAAAACACTGTACACTTTGTTCATATAAGGTGAGCGATATGAAGACAATACATGGGTTCAAGAGTGAAAGTGTTTAACAAGCAATAAATATAGAATAGGCTACGTTGATCACCCCTTGGAAGTATTTATGGATTAAATCAATTTTGCATTGAGCATGCTATTATTTCATGGCACTTGATTACATCACAACTAAACCTAATATATTTCATTGACTTACTCTTTATTTAGACTAAAAATATTAATATACACTCATATAGTGAACTATAACTACATCCTAAAATTTCATTATTTTTAATAAAAATAAAATAAAATTTGCATTATGATCTTTTGCAAACTTTATAAAAACTTTCAAAATTGTTGTATCTAAATCATTCCTAGTTTCTACATCATTATGAAGAGTACCAAGAGTATCATGCAGTTATACAATTGCAAGTCACAATAATTTTATTTCTTATGCTTTAAAACAAATTTTCACAACTTTTGGCAAATAAAGATAGTGCACTTATATTGCCATGACAAGTGCACTAAATAAAGCTCTCTTATTGTCCTTGTCATATCTAAGATTTAAATTATTGAAAAATACCACAACATGTGAAAAAATGCTAAGTAATTTTGGATTGTAAGAACTTAAAGAACTCAAATGACGTACTCAATGAGGTGGATGCAAGCATGTCTTCAACCATCTCAACAATAATAACTCTTGAACACCTTTGACAATATAATAACTCTTCAAAAACCCAAACTTCAATTCAATGGTCACCTAAAAGAATTTACAACCAAAACTTCTTTTTTGTTCATATTTGGAAAATCATTTTCAAGGATCTTTATATTTAACTAAATTAAAGAAAACATATGTTGATATAGATATTGTTGCAAAGTATAAACATTATTATATCAGTTGTATTGATATGAAATAAAAGAAGGTCTCAAAAAATATTTTGGCTTCATGAAAGTCATTCAATTTATTTTTATTTTAAGAGAAAGGTTGTGAAAAGAAAATTTGACTACAAAAATGAAAAACTAAACTTAAAAAACATTAGTACAAATCATGGGAGACAAAAAGAAGAATTTTGTAGATGTAGAGTTAGAGAGTGAAATGGGTTTCTTCCAAGAACCCTCCGTGCGCTTGAAAAATGTTGAAGCTGAGGCAGCCAAATTTAAAGAGGAAGGTGATATGGAAAAAGCTCTCTTCTTAAGTATGCAAGTAAGTACTTCCTTTCAATATATTTTGTTTTTAATTCTCCTATTCTAAATTAATGAATATACAATAAGAAATTTTAGAATGGGATTAAAGTCAAAAAATGCATTTTACAAAGAATAGGCTATTTGATACACATTCTCTAAATGTATCATTTTTCTTCTCAATCATTGTTCTAATCAAAAGCCTTTAAATCTAATAATGTGTTTTTATATTTTATAATATCATATATTTAAATTTTTCAATCTCAAATTTTTAAAATTAAATTCCCATAACTATAAGTATATAAGTAATATTATAAATTGAGTTTGAAGAAAATTTTATAAAATCAATAATAGCCATTTTATACATTGAAAAAATTGTATATAGTCAATTAGTGATTAAAAAAATAAGTAGAAATTATATTTTTTGAAACTAAAATTTACATATTCTATAATTTGAATTTATATATATTAAAAAATAAATATTGAAATACTCTATTGTTTTCAAATTATTCAAGTGAAGCAAATTAGAACTTAAAACATCCCATTTTCTATACTATGTATATGCATTTAATTTCTCTTCAACAAGATGATAAAGTTAATTATTTAAATTTATATGACCACTAATAGGTAGAGCCTCATTCAAATTTAAATGAGCCAAAACTTTCTATGCCAATGCTTTCTTTACATGTATTATTTGATTTAAAGAACCATTTTATTAATTCATGTTTATGTATGATAAAATTTCAATAGTACTACTTAAATGTGATAAACCTTAATATTTACAATTTATATTATGAAATATTAATTTGAAAGCTTTAAAACTTTAAAGAATATGAAGCCATACTTCAAAAACTTATTGCATCATAGAAACTAACTTCTTTTTATCATATTTAAAGTACACTACTACTAACCAAGATTAACTACCTAAATGAGCTGAAATTATGTTTTTTTGACGATAGCAATTAGCACTTGCAAAGCTTTGTTATGAAGATCCATCTATTGTTGACCGTGAAGTTGTATTGGGAAAAGCACACCTCAATTTGAGCAATATCTACCATGATATGGTACATAATGCATAGCATAATTGAAAATTTTGTTCTAATTAAATTACGTATTTGATTGTTCATAAAGATTAAAATATCTTTCTAAAATAACCTCCAACATTTTTATAAAAGATGACTTTGACATTCAAAACTAGTTGATGATTTTACTAGGGCCTTGGAGATCAAGCCTTTTTCCATGGACAAAAGGTATATATATTTTTTAAATTTAAAAAATAAAAATTGTTCTCTATATTGTTGTAAGGTGATGCTATTATGTTCAACACTAGTTAGATTTTAATTTTATTGTGGTTTCTAAACTATACTTTGTTTTCCTCAAGCTTTTAAAATAGTAAATGCAAATTAATTGAATTTCCTCCTTGTGAGTGATGATGGATTTTTAAGGGTGAAATATTATTTGATTAAGCATCATTTTGATGCTGATGAAGGCAATAGAGAGGGTGGACTCTTCTAAAACAAGGGGAGGCGAAAATAATGATATGGTTGTATCAACCTTAATCGCTGTTGCAAAAGCCATGATTCAACGTTAGTACATAGATAAAAATTCAAAAACTTGTGTATTTTATTTTAAATATATAAAAAATTAAATAACCAGAACTTTGTATTTTAATATATTCAAAACATTTATAATTTGAGAATAATTGAGGTATTTGAATTACATTAATGGATATTTTACATGCCTTCGTAGTTTGTGTGTACAGGTTGTGATCCCAAATGTGTAAATTACCTACAAAGGGCACTTGTAATCAATCATGAGATTCATGGTTCTAATGTACACCTTCTTATTATATTAATCTTAACTTTTAGAGAGTACTTTAAAAAAATAATATTTCATAATTTGTGCACATTATATTTGTTTTTTTAAGTAAAACTATAGTGGGGCAATTAGATGGTTTCTTAAACAAATTAAAAGCAAATAAATTTTTGAAATGATTGATTTGCCATATTTTATATAAACAATGGAGTCGATATAATTTAAAATGTAATATTGTAATGTCCTATAAATTTGATGATTGAATTTGAAGAAACATTATGTATTGTTGGTTTAATGTCTTGGTGAAGTACAAGTTAACAAATATTAAATACATTTCAAGTAGAACCATTTTGAATGCAAAAAAGTAATCATTTAAAAAAATTAGTTTCAAAATTTAATTGAAATTAGTACGAGTAATTATTAGTCAATATCTATTGCACCCTACTTTTATGTGAAACAAATGTGAAATTTATTTGAAGACAATTGCTGTCTAGGATAATAATGTTGATTTTGAAATTGGATTGAATGAGTTTTCTTCTGCATAAACAGCATGATTCAAATTTTTCCATTCATGAAGGATTTGGAGATTTTTATGTGAATCTTGGAGATAGTCGAGCTTTATATAAAGAAATACAATCATCAAAGTCAAAAGAAACTTCAGCTGATGTTAATGATAAAAAACATGAAAAAGAACGTGATGAATATCAAAAGGCTATGGATGAATATGCAATAGTAAGTTTAGAAAAATTTGGTGTAGATTCATTTTTATATTTGACATCAAATATTGACAATATCAAGATTTTTAGTGGCCTTTAGAACCTAATTCAATGATTTTATAGTTTGTGTATGGTGTAGGCATATGAAAAAATAGCAGGTAGTGGCAGAGCAGCTAGGGCGTTTGAGAATGGTGGTACAAAAGATGCTAGAATGGGAGACATGTTTGGAAAGGCTGCAAAGGTAGAAAATCTATATATTTGCTTTCACTATAAGAAACACGTGTGTTTTTCACACAATTTTAGGGGACATTTACCTATTTGATGTCAATAATAATGTTAATTGTAACATCTTGACATATAAATAAGTGGACATCACCTAAAATTGCATAAAAAATGCATGATTTTTCTTATAGTGTTTCTTTGCATGTCTTCTATACAATCTGAAAGGATCAGTTTATAAGTCATTCTAGTGATGCCAAATCATCTTCATATATGACTTTAAGGATTCAATGTAAGAAAATAAAGTACTTTCTAAATGAATACTTTATATAATTCACTACGTATTAAAAAATAAAATTCTAGAAATGACTTTTTGAAAATAAAAAAATTGCTAAAGTACATTTTACATTTTATTAGCCTTTTGAATCAAAATTTTGTGAAGTAGTGTCGAAGCAAACAAGGAAATGATGAAGAAGCTGCAACAATATATGAGAAGGCTGTTGCATGCTTTGAGTACGCATCTCAACCCAATAAAGCAAAACTAGCACAAATGTATTATGAGCTTGGCATCACTTATCACAAAATCAAGGTGAGATTTTAATTCTATCAAATGTAATAGTTGTGATTATTACAATAGAAAATATTTCATTATAATATAATTATGGGTTTAATTATTTATACTTTATTTACTTCAATTACAGAAATATTCCTACTCAATGGATGCTTGCAAAAAAGCAATTGGATACCTTGGAGAAACAAAGGACAATGAAAGGAATAGTCAAGAACCACTTTTATTATTGATAAAGAAACAACAAGCAATCACATTTTACGATGGAAATGAAGTTGAGAATGCAAAGACAATATTTGAGGAATTGATGGCACTTCAAAGAAAAGAGTATGGTGGAAGCAGTGTCATTATTGCAGAGGTAAATTCAATTTATTTTAAATACTATGTTAAAAATGATCATCTTCTATACTTCATCAAGTTAATAGAGTTAATCATAAAGTTCTCTCCAAAGTATGGGTTGTTAAAAGAAGGCTTAACTAAGAAACACATCACTAACTCTATCACATCCCTCTTTTCTTGCTTCAAAGAGTTTCCTCTTGTGTTTTTCACAAACTCCAACTCCTAGTCCCTCACGGCATACAGTTTATGATTAACTCTAATTAACTCTAATTATGTTTGAAAAAAAATGTAGAGGTGGTATAACGATTTAACAATCAACTTATTATTTTATTATATATGTTTGCAGACCCTAAAATATTTGGGTGATGTACATGTTGCTCTTAAAGATAAGTCACAAGCAACAAAATTCTATAACCGTGCATTACACATCTTAAAAAAACGATTGGGTTTAACAGACCAAACTGTAAAACAACTCGAACAATACATTAAGCAACTCAACCTCAAAGACTAATTTGGAATAATAAAATTGTAGACAACTTGTTTGTAAGAGTCTTGCTCAAGAAATCCATTGTATTTGCAAAAAATATAAAACAAAGATATTTGTACAAAGTGAAGAATAAAAAAACATTTTATTATTGATTCTTGAACTTTAGACAATGTTCTTGAGTGATATAAATAGTTTCTTTCAAATTTTCATTTTTCTATATGCCTTGCAATGGAATTAAGTGTAAAAGAAATTAGTAAATACTTAATGTAATCTCATTGTTGAACCTTTACTATTTGAAAAAAGAATGTTAATTTTTTTGTATTTTTATAAAATAAACAATATAAAATTTAAGCCAATCATGTCAAATTTTGAATTTTAAATATTCTTAATGAAACTTCAAAATTAGATGTATATTGATCAATAGCTAGCATTGGACCCTATCTTTGTCAATACAAAACCTTAAAAAGATCTAAATTACATTGGTTGGTTTAAGAACCTCTCAACTCTCATGTTTTATTTTCTTAATTGAAATTTTTTTTGGCCTTTGTTTTGTAAATTAATTAAATTTCAAAGGTTCTTTTTACTTCCCTCAATATCTTTTGAATTCTTTGAATTGAAAAGATACTATGGGCTTCAATTATAGTCTTGTCACTTTGAAATTCCAATAATTTTTGTCTTGGCTTTGTTTCATTTTAATTAGTTGTAGTGCCTCAAAGGCACCCCATGGTTGTAAAGTGAACCTCAGATATATATATATATATATATATATATATATATATATATCACTGGAATTTTTAAAAACTAGAATTTGACTAAGTTGTCAAAAACATGTACATGCTAAATGTTTGGTCAATGCAAGAAATCTAGGGTAGGTTCCTATGAAGTCAAATTTGGTTGGATGTTCATGAAATTTGATACAATGTGAACATGTACCTCATGTTGAGAATATAATTTTTTTTCCAATCAAGTGCCTAGACCAATAGTTATGTTGCCTTGAACTTTTGGGGCAGCTTTGAGCATTGAGCTTACATCATGTTGGCCTTGTTGGGCAAGGTCCAAAAAAAGACTTTTCTTTCTAACTTCAAACATTATAATCTCTCAATCCCCTAGTGGTCTTGTACAAATTCGAACACTTGAATTTTGAAAAAAACACATGTTTTCTCATTTTGTTCTCATTGTGTTAAACAGTGGCAGTTTTTTTACAATTTTTGCCCACAATGTGCCTTTGTCCTTGAAGAGTTACTTTGTAATAAATATATATCAAATCAAATGTTAATAACTTCACAATGAAGGCAATTTTAAAATTTTCATCCAATAAATTTTTTTTCACACAAAGTCTAAAAAGTGAATGATGTGAGAATACATATTCCTCTTTTAGCTCTGAAAAAGCTCCAACTAAAAATTAGATGATAGGAACCATGCTCAGATGCTCATTGGGACGCAGTGACCTTATGGAAGTTTAACTCCAACTTAAAACAACAAAAATCGTAATTGCCATCTTCCAAAGAAATACGTGTTAAACGGAACAAAATCATAAGTCGAAATCTCGAAGATGAATTCAAACCAAAACTATGGAACGCAAAGATGATATTACTGTATAACACACTTCAAAGTACCTGTTATTAAATTAAACATAAATGTCAGCTCAGCAGATCGACCTAAAAAAGAATATCCTCACAGATTATCTTGTAAAAAGTATGCAGAAACCCCAGAAGAGATCAGAGGTTGTTCCAGGGCTGAGGGAAACCTGAAAAATCAAAAGCTCTGAATCTAACCACGAAAATCCCAAATAACTGATCGACATGCCGCATTGTCTGTAGCTCAGTGCCCTTGCTCTACTCCTACGCATGCACAACTTAACTCCTGCTCTACTGTTGGAGAACAATCTTTTGACTGATCCTCTTGGCAATCACAAAATTTTGAGCAACTTGACCTCAAAGCAATGCAGTTCGCTGCACTCGGTGTTGTTAGATCCAAGTGAAAACCATCTTACATGTAGGCTGGATAACTAAGAGATTCTACTTTAAGAAGATGAGCACACGTCAATATGGACGATAGCGACGGTCTCTCCCGGCTCCTGAGGCAGCACCACCACTGCTGCCACCCTGTCTGTAGGCCAGTAAACCATGACCACCCCTACCACCACGATAGGGGGCAGGTCCTCCTTGTAGTCCTCCACCAGGTTGTTGCCTGCAACAACCGATGTTTAGACTAACATACCGAGTAACGAAGGAAGAGGACCTCCAATCACGCTTTTAATTTTTGAAAATAACCAACAATTTCAAATTTTAGGAGAGCGACAGTCAACTTACAAAACATAGCCAACGCGACCATCAGGCAGCATCATTGGTACCATAGTCATCCCCGCAGGTGGTGGGCCACGTCCATAAATTACTGGCTGCATCATGTACCAAAACAGCAACTTAAAAGCACATCAGCCATTCCAATAAAGTATACATACAAAAAAATTCCAGAAAAATTAAGGCAACAAAAAGGTTAATAAAATGTAATTAAGGAAGAACCCACCCAAAATCTAAAAGAGCAAAGAGTGACGCCTAAAATTTTGCACATAGATTGTCTGCATATAAATAGGTTTTATTGGCTTTAACCCCTAAAAGGAACAGGGTATGTTTTTGATGGAAATTGTCAAAAACTGCTACTTTCCGGTGCATTGAGAAAAAATGAAATAAGGAGTTCAAAAAAACATTAAATCCTATGAAATTGTACCAACTACCTTGGGAATGTGTTGAAAGTTTTTCAGAAACTTTGACCACATAGATTACAAGATTATAGAGTTTGAAATTACCTTACAAGAAATTGTTTTATTTTGACCTGGTCAACAGGGTAAGCAAAGCTTTTGACTACTCTTGGAGTGACAGTTTTTCTTCAAACAAATGCATACTATTTCATGATAATTCTATACTCGACAAATTTTAGAAGTAAAAGAGGGGCTTAGCACAAGCTGCCTGAAGCTGCTTGCCCTGCCCACAAATTCATGTCCACACCTTTTCAAAAAGATCCATTCAAAATTGACTTCAAAGTAAACCTGCCCCAAATTCCAATTGTCTATTTCACGGACAACTGTCCTTTAGCAAGTAGATCCAATTTTAGTTTCAATCATTGGCATGATGCACAAACCTGATTATAACCCCTGGCTTGACCGTAACCACCGACATTGTTGTATACATCACCTCCATAGCCATAGCCACCTCGATTCTGATACTGCGGCAGCAGACCAGCTCGCTGTTGAGGATAGGCAGGCTCCATACCTAGAGGCCTCTTCTCAGCTGGGGGTTTCGCCAGAGATGTCTCAAGTGTGCGGCCTGATTTATAAACAGTACACAAAGTCCATGAAGTTTACAACAAATATCAACCAAAACAATCGCCAAACCTACTCAGACTAGTTCAAACATTACTAAAAAAGCAAGCGACTGCACAAGCTTCTGAACACTCTCAATTAACAGAGAGTGGAAGAACCAGGGATATGAATACCTTCTAACTCATAGACTTCTGTTTTCTCAATAGCTTTGAGAGCTTGTGCTCGATCAGAAAAATGAACGAACCCAAAGTCGCGTTTGGCTTGCCCTGGTTTGGTTGCCGGTAAGACCACCTTAGTGACATCACCATGGCGCTCAAATAGCTTCTGCAATTGCTCCTCAGTCACACTGTCTGGCAAATTTCGTACATACACCACTTTAACCTGGGAAACAACCAACTTTCAACTTCAGTGTGACCAAGCCAAGAATACAGAAGCATTCGACCTCACCAACCTCACGAAGAAAAGCATCAAAAGATCCTTTAAAAAATAGTACACATATCTAGACATGCAAGCGAGACACTATTACATCAGCCAGTCTATAATCGGGAAAAAAAAATAATCAATTCGCGACTCCAGCAACCAGATTTGGACAAGAAAAATTGCTTCAAGGAACTCTGGTTCTGCAACTGAAAGAAGACAAGTTTCACAGCAGCATTAAATATCAATGGCATGTTAAGGTACCTGGGACATTGCACTGGCATCAGGGCCACTGCGTGGATCAGCCCAGCTAATAGTAGGAGCATTACTGCCTAGTCGGAAACTTGGTTTGGACATCTCACGCCTGGCATGTTCAGCACAGGCATGATTGTAGTACTCTACAAAGGCAAATCCACGGTTTCTTCCTGGGGTCTTTGGATCCTGCAAATCATTGGATTTGGAGCGATAACCATTTTAGCAATGACATCCAAAGCCAGAATATTAAAATAATGATCCCCCAGTACCTGCACAACCGTATGTTGCAGAAAAATGCATTCATGTAGAGGATTACAGTCATTTCCTTCCAAAAAATTTAAGAGGCGAAGTCATATTTATAGGAATACAACATCGTACCTTGAGGAGTTCAACGCTTTGTATGCCAGGTCCCTGCTCACCCAGAACTTTCTCAAGTTCTTCTTTTTCCCATGCTTTGGGAATATTCCCTACGAAGAGCCTATGCTTAGATTGAGATTGAGAGAATCTTAGTTTTCGTCCCTGCACCACAGTGAAATTCAACATGGTAAGTCTTGATCAGGCTGAGCAGATACTCGGTAACTTACAATTTATTACACAAATCAGAAAGTTCTGAGGAATCCAACAGCTTTAATGAGGAAATAAATAATTCAGATCAAAGAAATAAAACGCAAGGGATACCTTCACTTCAGAATCATTCAATGTCTCGATAGCTTTTTCTGCATTCTCCTCGCTCATGAAAGTGACAAACGCGTAACCCTTGTTCTGACCAGTATCTTTGTCCTTCAAGAGACGAACCTGAAAAGCATTGCAAACACCAGTGACACATGTTATTGCACAAAAACGGTAATAACTCAGAACTACAAGAAATCGCATCAGTGATCCTTATACAGGACCAGTGCTGCTCAGGTGACAAATACCCCGAGATGTACGCCTCTGGTGCATTCCCTCCATGGAACATACATTTGGTGTCTCCTGAGCAGTGCTCGATCCCCTAATACTCTATTGCCTTTCAGCCAAATCCTGCGTACCTCAAAGATGTCACCACAACTGGAGCAGAGTGTTCGCAAATCTTCTTCTGTAGTATCCCGAGTAATACCCCCAACAAAAATTTCTGAGCCATGAGGAGGCCGTTTAAGAAGCTCTCCGCTCTTCTCACCATCTTTTTCCTCCTTGTCTTCCACTATGGCATCATCTCCCTCCACGGGGGCGTCCGTCTCCTCCGGAGCAAACTCAGCCTCCGTAGTCTGATGATCATGATCTCCGTTCAAAACGTCGACATCCTGATCTTCCTGACCGTCATCCCCTTCTTGAGCTTCCAAGTCTACGTCCAGGTCTAAACCCTGACCTTTCTCCTCTTCATCCTCTTCTTCGTCCTCGTGGTCAGCACTGGCATAATCAACCTCCTCGTCGAGATCTACAGTCCCATCGATGTCGACCTGCTCTTCATCGTGTACCTCCTCTGGCGATGCACTGGCGTCTGACATGCTCGCCTCCGAAGCCGTTCAAGGACCGCGAATAATCACCTCGATAGGAGCTTGAAGTGCAGCTGAGGGAGAGGAATTGAGATAGAGGAATTGAGGCATAGAGGAGAGCCAGAAAAAGGGCAAGAGAGGACATCGGAAAGGCCACCACGAGGTGGAGTGTGAGAAATTTGCGGAAAATACTGAGGGCCATGCGCGATGAGAGGTGTGATGTAAACATGGTGCAGTAAGGAGGAGGCTCTAGACAAGGAATAAAGCTCTAGACATAGGCCCTCATAGAACTACGTAGAGGATAGCCTCGAGAATTGTGAATGTAATGAGTAGAAATAGCCTTGAGAATGTAATCAAAGAGGATGCCCCCAAAGAAACACACAAAAAACACACTGCGTAACGAATAAGTAAGATGCACATACATTACAAATACCACACAATCATAATCTTCATAAGCCTTTTCTAAACAATTCCTAAAAACACCGCGCATTCACAAACACATCCAGTAACATCTCCACCTTTCAGGAAGAGAAAAAGCAGTCAGACAAACTATAACATCTCGTTATTCCGCAACATTCCTTCTCGATGGATTTCGTCGACAAAAAGGAACGATTTCAGGACATAACAAACGAAAATTCAAAAATTGCAAAGAACTTCTGAAAGTCAGGGCCACTAAAAAAAATCTAATGTAGTATCACATCATTCGGTTCCACTAAGGCATCTACGATTATCAGACGTAATTGAACTTATACCCGCATGTTACAATACAATACACCAAGAAAAGAGCCACAATCTGTTACAGAATAAAAAGCGGAAATTGAAAAGGAATTGTAGGAATTAAAACTACAATTAAAAACACTAACTGCCTCCCATAATCGACCGTTTAGCATACAGCCCTTCGACAGTCCTCCCGTTTATCGATAAAACTAATTAAAATAGATACCATACTGCCATAGAAACATACGATAAGATTGGAAATTAAAAGAAGCTGCGCAAATACGTATTTAAGGTAACACTTTCGGCATGACTACATACTAAAGACCACGCTGCAGCATATCAAATAGTTAAGAAAACAAAAGACTAGCGCCTAATCGTACAACAGAGTCAATTGAACCCAAAGAGAAGAGGACCGCTCAACCGACGATACAATTCTTGGTGCATCCTGAAACTTCCTCAGTTCATCCAGACAGTGGAACACTGTATACGGACCCTCACTACTGTCAAAACTATCCTACTTTTAACACACCAAACCCTAACCCCACTCAAAGGAACCCCCAAGAAACACCCCACCACCTAACATGATCTCTCGAGATCGAAATTAGGCTCAACCTGCACGACCTACCACACAAACGATCCAACACTCTCTCCAAAAAAAATTACAAATCCCTTAAAGACCTATCCACTCACATCCCTGACTATCACAAACTACGCGATACCACAATCGTTAGAAAAGCCCAGAACGCAAGACCCCCTCCGTTCCCAAGAATTACACACCACGGCAAAGAACGGAAAATATAAAAATGCACAAAATCGACGAGCGCGAGCCTCGGAAGCTTACCAATTGTGTTCGACGTAACGAGACTCCAACTGCACTGACAATGCCCGGTCTCCGCTGGACGAGCTTCAAACCGCAACAAGAATGGGGATCACTTGAAGTGGATTTTTTTTTCTCTGAAAGGAATGAAGCGGATATGCAGGAGTTATAATTGACTGACAAGAGGGGACGGGATGTGTCGTGACGTTGGATCGTTAAATCGCAACAGCAACAGACGAGGAGGACGACGACGATGGCGCGACGACAGTCACCCCTCCAACCAGTGCTCCGAAACTAGGGTAATGGGAGAAGCCGGAAGAGCTCAACTCCGCGACAACGTGTTCCCCGAGTTCCCTTGAGTTCCCTGATGTTCTCTTGCAATGTTCTCCTCGTACCATTTACGAAAATAGGGAAGGAGGTAAGAAATTGTTATTGGTGAACAATTACTGTGGGCCGCAAACAGAAGAACAGACATTCCTTTCATTTGATTGCCTGCATAGGCTCCAAGGGAAGGACTGGTGACCTTGAAAATCATCCCTTTTGCTACCGTGTGAATCATTGGTTTAAAAAAAAATTCGAAAGCACTCACAGGAAGTCAAACTACTACCGTAGTAGGAAGGCAGGGTCGGCAGAAAATAATTCCCTAAAAAAATGTCGAAAATTAAAATAAATTGATTAAGTATTTTGTCGAAGTCAACAAAAATGAATTCAACAAAAAGCCGAAAAAAAAGTCTACATTATGCCGAAATCTTCGATATCACGACTGTAAAAGACTCTCTTGTCAAACGCGTTGACAAAAATAACAAAGCACAACTGTTGGCCTACGCCAAAAATGGATGAAAACATAACACTCAAAGAAATCGTAAACGAAAATTAAATAAAATTGTCAGTAGCCGCCGGAAAAAAATTAATAGTGGTTATTAATAGCCGAATTTTTAATAATCATTTTTGAAAGTGCCGACCCCTACTTTTTGAACTTTTATTAATTATTCAACACAAAAGTGCCGACCCTGCCTTCCTACTACGGTATACAATATCTCTCTTTTTCATATAAAATTTCAAGGATGGATAGTTGCACTTTTATCCTACATAGAAGGATTTTTTCTCATTCACCAATCAAAAAATGACCGCAGTGTCCTTTTAGCATTAAGTGTAATTTTTTTGTGTAATGTTTATATTCTAGCAATTTGCAGCATAAAATTTCAAAATTGTGACTAAATAATCACATTTCTTCTTTTAAATTTTTATAGATTTCTATTACATCTACAAATTTATTGGAGTTTGGTAATATTTAGCTTGCAAATGGCTACTTATATTCATTAAGCATACAATAGAGTGCTAGAAGGTGTGACACTCATTTGCCATATTGAATATTATTGCAAAATATTGAATTAAGCAAATGTCAATTATTGTGAATACTTGTTTCATTGTTCATGTAAATAATTTGTAGGTCTCATATGATATCCATTTTCATGTGGCTATTTAATTGAGATTCCTCCCCCTACACAAAAACATGATTCTAATCTTATTGCCCCAACTAAAGAGAATTTGCATGTAGTGGGGAATGAGACTTCAACTTTCACCTTCAACCCAAGACTTGAAACATACAACAAGAATTCACACACATCTCCTAACAAGTAAGAATTAAGTTTGAGCATAATGCCATAGGACCAAAAATAGACTTTAAAGTCACATATAATAGGTGGACACTCTTTAGTAATATTTTAGAAGTAAGAGCTAAACTTTGAAATAAAACTTGAACTTCAAAAAAAAAAACTTCCTATCACAAACAAAAAATAAAGTAAATGCCAAAATACATAGGAGACTCCAAAAGAAAATAGCATCAAATTAAATATTGGTTCAGCGTTGGTGATTTGAACTCCAAACCATGGCACCAATGAGATCACCAAAAATTTCCACATAAATGCACCACGAGCTTAGTGAAAGTTGCAAGAGACTCGAAACTATGCAGGATATAATATTAGGAGCCTAATACTCAATCTAGACATGAATCAAATCGCAATTGCAAACTACCTAAAATTTCATTTCTTTTGAATGTATATAGAGTTCCAACTTTAAAATCACAATGTAGTTTAAACTTGAGGAACCAGCTTCCAATCAATCTGCAATCCAAAATAGAGTCATGATTTGTAGCTAGAAATTATAGTCATATAATCATTGCCTGAAATATCAACAATGCTATTTTATAAACATGCAAGCATGAACTTGTGAGTAGTCAGTAGGGATTATGTGAGCATTGAGCTCAAAAATTTGAAGAAATTCTAAAAAATTTAATAGTATATCTAAAATACATTCTATCTTAAAATTTTGGTCAAAATTTACTATTTTCAATAAATTTTTACACCTATTACTATGGATCTATCACCGTGGACCTATTACCGTGGTTATGTAAAATTCAGATGAAAATTATACTTTTTAGTGTTGTGTCTAAAATATTAGAAGTATATATTATGAAAATGATAAACTCAATTGATGTGAAAGATGAATGGAGATGGAAATAAATTCACATAGAATATTGGTTGATTACTATTGTATAGCAATGAGGGTCGTCACGGGGCTAATAGGAGGCTACCAATAATTTTCTTTTGATGCATTGTTGTTGAACTTGCTTAGATTTTAGAAAAAAAATTGTTGATAGTGAATTTTATTTTGGGTGATCATTGTCTTTTAGTATCATGGATCTTCTTAGGGTCAATAGAAGGGTACCAATACTTCTTTCTGGATTTGCAAGTTGGTGGACTTATTTAGATTTTAGAAACAAAAATTTGTTCATAGGAAATCAATTTATTACCTGTAGAAAGAGCTTAGCCCGCATTGATTTTCATTTTTGTTGATCACTATCTAATAATAGCATTGATCCTTTTGAAGCCAATAGAGGATACCTTTACTTTTGTCTTGATGTATTGGTAATTGGACTTGTTAAGATTTTGGAAGAAAATATTTGGTTGATATGGATCATTTTTGTAAGAAATGAGCTTAATTGCACCAAAGTGTTGATTAGTTGATCATTGTCTTTTTGTGGGCCCTTTTGGGAGTCCAATTCTTCCATCTTTAATCATACGGTTGCTTAATTTAATCACTTCTTGTTGCTTAAGACCTCTTAGTGCCGAGAGGAGGATTGAGCACTTGCCATTTTAATGTGCTCTTTATTGAACTTTGCTAGATTTTAAGGAAAAAAAATTGATTACAATTTAAGATTTGTTTGAAATCAATTGAGGTTGTTCCCTTCAAATTTTGATTTTCATAATCACTTTCCTCTTGGCACCAAGAAGTACCATTAGAAGAAATCTAAGGGCTCTAAAAGCCCGTCTCAAGCTTATTTTCCTATAGTTGTTCCTCACAGCAAAGGGAATGGCCTATTGTCAAAAAAAATTCAAAATTCAAAATTCAAAAAATTGAAATTCTTCAAATGCAAAACAAAGTTGAATTATTTTTTTGGACAATGCCGTGGTAGGGTCTCGGCCATATTAGACCTCTGTGTTGTCACTGCACAGTTGAGTTCCCACATTGTATAGTCTAGTTTCTATGGTTGATAACTTGTGGGCTTTTAAAGCCCTAAAATTTCTTTTAATGCTCTTGGCGCCAAGAGGAGTCCCTCTCACTATGGGGAAAAAAAAGTTTTTTTTGTTTGTTTTTGTTTTTGTTTTTATTTTTCCGCAACTAGTGGGACTTCTCTTGGCATTGAGAGATACCTAGAAAAAAGAGGGGAGTGATTATAAATAACAAAATTTGAATGGAACATTCTCAATCGATTACAAATAAATCCTAATTAATCATTGCTTTTTTCTTCTTAAAATATACCAAAGTCTAATAATAAGTAGCACATCAAGGTTGTCTAAAGGACCACGGTAATAGATTCACAGTAATAGGTCCATGAAAATAGGTACTAAAATTTACCAAAAATAATATATTTTGACTACAATTTTTAGATGGAATTTCTAAAAAATTATACGCTCACAAGCTCACATACTCACAAAATACCAACCTTGCCTAAAATATAACATGAAATAAAAATTTAATTTGAAGCAATTGTACACCTTCAAGAATCATGCCATAAAGTTGTACCATGGTGATTTGCACCATCTCTATATTGACAAAGAAATAATTCATCTCATTTAGGCTACATGAATTGGTTTGATTTTTGATTTAATAGTGGGACGAAGAACAAAAGTGTCATTTTGATTGTAAAAGTTGCCTATTAACTCTTCCAATTTAGAGTTCATTTGTCTTCATAGAAGATTCATTTCATGCAATAGCAAAAGAAATCCAATTTGAAGCCCTTTGCCTATTGTTTTTACCACTCCCTAGCATGTTTTATATACTACAATATAGCCAATGGGCATGATGGCATTACAGTCACATGTTCCAAGGATCTTAGTAGCACCAACATCTGCACCAATCTTGTCAAGGTAGTACTTAACCATACATTGCTCTATTAGTGTCATCTTCAAAGATTCAAGCATAGCTTACATTTCTATGTGTGACAACAAATTTGCAAATAATTTCCTTGATTGTATTTGGGTATTTTGATTGCCATGCAATTATTTGATTTGCCCTCTTCTATGTTAAATTCTTGAACTATTTTAGTTGTTTCAAGTGCAATTATAGCTTGTGCTAATTTTTTTGTGCCTTTGCATGTCCACCTAGCTATGAAAAAAGACTCAAATCATGATGATGTCTCACTTGAGAGTAGTATCCTATTGGTGTTTTTCTTCTAGCAATCAATCCTATTTACCAACTAATGCAGTGCTAATTTTGACTTAAATAGCTTTGAGTGAATGTGCTCTATCTTGTCTATCTGTAGAACAATCGATTGCTCTCTTTCCTCTATTGCAAGCTTATACTTCAATTCTAAATTAGTTCTATCTATAGATCCTAAGTATATAGTCATTTGCAAATTTGCCAATCATTCTTTTTAGGACCTCTTTTCTAACTATAAGATTCTTATTTCTTTCACTAGTAGAAAATCCAAATTTTCTGTTGTTTTGGTCGCACTGATTTGAGCAGAAATTTGTTGATGTGGACAAAAATCTATTGATTTGAATAGAAATTTGTTGAATTTTGCCCAAATCAATGTGACCAAAACAACATAAAATTTAAAGTTTTCTAGTCCTATTTGGACAATTTTGAAAGATCTATTAGTTTGCTTCCCTAGACTAAAATATCAAATTTCAACTTAAGAATTCAAATTCTCAAGGCAAAAATCTCATCAATATATTGCACTCACATCATCTCCAATGAATCTAATCTTTTGATGTCACTTGATGTCACTTGATAGGCCACTCTTACCATCTCCAAAGAATTCAAGGAGGTTATTAAGGCAATTAATTTTCAAACATTTTCCAACCCATGGATCTCTTAGGTACAAATTACCACCTAGACAGAGATTGATGTTAGTATCATGTGCTTTATATTTCTCTGCAAATGAGGACCTCTGCACTTGCTCTATGCAATAGTTTGCTTCTCTAAATCAATGAAGCATATTTTGCATCTAACAAAACTTGAGCCCTATATGTCAATTTTTATAAGTTCTCCCTAAGTGCCATTTGAAATTTGAGTTATTTAGTTTAGTAACTATGCAAAAATTGATCAAGCTAGAATCAATTGGTATGTAATTTCATTTTTTAGAATTGATCAAGTACCAATTGATTTGGTACATAAAAATCAATGTCTATCTCCTTAAGCCAATTCAAAGTATCTCTCAATGTCCTAACAACTCTACATTTTTAGTATTTGTATGGCTATCTTTTAAATAACAAATTAGGCAGGCATCGTCTCAGAAATCAACCTACACAAATACAAATTTGTACTATCACATTACCAAACTAATTTGCACAAATCTTATTGTGCAATCCAAAAACTAATAATTACATTATATTCATTGCTTAGACACCAAACAAACACAATCATGACAAATAGTTCTTGTTAACTATGCAAGAACCAATGTACAAGAATCAATCAATTGATCATCAATAAATGAAAATAGAATTCTTGCACTAGTAGAAAAATCAGCATCCTAACTAACAAAAGAATGTTCATTTTTTTGTTAATTAGGAATTCTTAATATGGACAATGTATAGTAAAAGAATGTTGACCTGGACGTTGAAATCAACACTAATGTGTGGTTAATCAACACAAAAGTGTTGATTTGGCAATAAAAAAGTGTTGATCTTCAATAAATTCTTTTTGTAATTTTCAACATATTTTTGGGAAAAAAACCAAAAAACTAGCCCAATGCCGATGTGTCACATTGCACCTGCCAAGTAGATAAGCCACCTAGGCAACCCCACCACACGAGCAAACTGCCACCGGGATTTGAACCTGGACCTTGGAACTCCAAGGTAATATACTAGTGAACCACCAATAATACATGTTTTTTATTAACTAGTTTTTCGTTGTTTTTGCATTTGCCTTGTGAAGTCAGCAGACTTCAAGGGCCGTTTTCACATAATAAAATAATTTTTTTTTGAAACTTTAAACTAAGAAAAGTTGTTTTATGAAGCTACCTTTCATTACCAAAAATCCGTTTACAATTTGGAATTTCCAATCATAGGTTATGGACAAAATTCAGAGGGGATGTTTAAAAGTGTCAAAGAAAAATGGCCATTCCAAACCCTCTTTGAATTTTGTCCATAACTTTTAATTGAAAACTTAAAATCATAAACGGATTTTTGTGGATAAAAGTTAGCTTCATTTGATAACTTTTTTTAGCTGAAAGTTTAAAAAAAAATTTAGTTTATCATGTGCAAACGGTCATTAAAGTCTACTAAGTTTCAAAAACACCAATTTGTGAATGATACAATTATTAAATTTTTTTATGTATATACTATTTTCTTCAAGCATGAATATGGAATATTTTTTTGAAGTTTTAAGTGTATATTTTCAACATATTTCTTCAACATATAATGAACACTTGCAAGTTCAAAGATTGACGTACATTTTTTTGGATAAATTCTTTTAAAGATAAAATTTAACCACTTGGGAATTGAAAAATTAACCTCTAAATGACCCAATGACATTTTTTGACAATATAGAGATTTTGGGTAGCTCATTTTGAACAAAATTTTAATTTTTTTGCTTAAAAATTTTTACAAGACATGTATTGAAAGAGTAGCTTTAAGGCACAACAACTTTTATAACTTTTGATCATGTGATTGAAAAGTTAGTGCATCATATGTAACTTTCATTAATCTTTGGGGAACTTAGGAATCTCAAAAAAATTCTTAAAAAATCACTATTCATAGAAATAAACATTTTAATTTTATTTCTTAAATTTATTTTTACATGAAAAGCTTTGAAGTATTCTATTTTGATTAATAAGATGGAAATTATAAAGATTTTTAATTTATTGATAGTTGTAAAATTTGTACTCTAAAATAAATTTTGTTTTTGTTTTTGTAACTCAATTTTAAATATTGTTGAAAAAGAAATAATAACATTGCATCTACATTGTTTATTACAACATTATAAATTAATCATGATTGGAATAGACATTTTTAAATTCTATAACTAAATTTTAAAGAACTTTGAACTTTAAATTATAACAATCCCTTGAAGATGTTAATCCTCCAATCAAAAGTAATGAACAAAATAGAGATAAGTTTTAAAAATTATTTTATTGTAAATTCATCAAACTTTGGAGGTTGTTTTGGCATAGTAGAAAAACTTTTTTGAAAACATTTTGAACTAAAAAAAGTTGATAATTCAAACAAGCTTTCATCTCCAAAATTCTGTTTGAGGTTTGGAGTTTTTACTCAAAAGTTTTGGACAAAGTTCCGAGAGAGGTTCAAAAATCATTACTTTTGACATTTTTGACATTTTTAAGATTCTTTGTGAATTTTGTCCATAAATTTTGATTGGAGGATCAAAACTTCAAACATATTATTGAAGATGAAAGCTTTCTTGAATTTATAACTTCTCTTAGTTCAAAGTTTTTTCCAAAAAATCTTTTACTATACCAAAACTGCCTCCAAAGGCTTTTGAATTTACCAAAATACCAATTCCCAACACTTCTTTGAATTTCGTTCATAACTTTTGATTAGAGATTTGAAATCTCAAATAGATTGTTGGAGATGAAAATTGGTTCAATTTCACAACTTTTTTTAGCTAAAAGTTTTTTGAAAAATGTCCATTTATTATGCGCAAATGACCTTCAAAGTTTGTTGACTTTAGTGGATATTAAATTGTGAATACTTTATTTAAAAGAAAACTACATTGTACAATGAAGATTTGAAGAGATTCTAAGAGATTTGAAGAGATTTTTAAAAATTCCAGAAGATTCCAAAAGATTCCAAAAGGTTTCAAAAATGTTCAACAAAAATCTGTTGATTTTGTCACTAACTATCCAAATCAATAAAAAAAATATCACCATGAACAAAAAAATGTGAAATGATCATTGCAGTATCCAAATCCACAGAAATATGTTGATTTTCTATTGATTTGAACGTCATTTTCTAGCAATGACAAATTCCAAATTCATTGAATTCACAAATCTTACATATCTCACTTACATCCTCCTCACTCATAAAAAAACAAGCTTGTTGTTCTTGAAGCTCAAGAACCTCAAGCAGAAAAGAAGGCATTGAGTTGGAAAAAAATGCAAGAGTCCAAGAAAAAAACAAGGAACTAATGTCACTTTTGCCACCATTTGAAATGATTATGGGCCATAGATCAAATTCAACATTGTTTCACTCCATTTGATCACCATCACATTCCTATTAAACAATAAGAAGCTCCTATGGCTTTTTATATAAATAGTAAAATAGTCCCTTCATAGGTTCAAATTTCTCCTAACAATTAAAAAAAAAGAATTTTGTGATTGTAAGGCTCTATCTTCGATACACAACAACAACCTAATACCGCCCCCAAAGATGTCCTAACACTCTCCATCATCTAATATCTCTTCAAAAAAACTAAGGCAATTCAATATCCTATTACAAAATCTCCATGGAAATCGCAATTAGAGCACCCAATGGGACAATATTGATTCCTAAAAATTAACTACAACACACTATCTATCACACAACTATAGACCTCAAATACAAATAATGAATCATGAAGCTTATATGTCATTATGCACCATAGATAAGCCCATATAGCTAAACTCACAAATTTCAATGATCAAAATACAATAAAGATTACAATTAACTCAAATACAAATGCAAAAAATCATTAAAAAAATCAAGTCGTTGCTTCTTTCTATAGATAGTAGACCTTCCGCCCTAAAATTAGTTGTTATCACCTCATCCTTGCTCCAATTGAGGTAGGACTAGGCTTGTTGGAAGACAACTTGAAGACACACCAACCACCTAATTACAACTCTAAATTCTTTGAAGTCTTTCCAATCTCATCATCCAAAATTGTAGCTCAGGTAAACCTATTCATATTTCAGTCTAATATCAATCCAAAGACAATCCAAATAGCCATCCATTTGACCTAAAAAAACCCTTTCATTTTCATCCATTCTTTCTACAAATTGGTGTACTTATTTGAGAAATTGTCCTACATCATTCTTTCACCTAATCTTTACATTTTCTTCACAAGAATCTCCCTCATTCATGGCAAGAACACCAATAACCAAAATTATGCTTCAAAAACATCATACACACCAAAACATACCAAAAATAAGAGAAGAAAGAGTTCCTAATCCTAATTTTCATTCCTAATTTCATCTTACACTAATTTACTATTGAAGCACTAATTTATTATAAAATATATTGAATTATCGTAAAACATGACAACTTATTGCAAAATAAGTCAAATTAGTGCAATGCACTAAACTAGTGTAAAACCCACTAACTTACTATAAAACCACTTGTTTACCATTTTCTCTTTAATTTTAGTGTATTTACCATTTACCTTACATTAGTATCCTAGTCTTTGTTCTAACTTCACTAACTAGTTTTTTGCTTTTGTATTTGTTGTTTTTCTTGCTTCTACTTTGGTATTATTTTTTGGGTTTCCAATTTATCTCTAATATCATTTTCAATTCATAGTATTTTGTTCCCACTTTCTTTCCATTTTACTATTTGCCTAATTTGCATACTTTCCTAAATAATATTTAAATTGTTTCATTTCAAACTCTTATTTTTTCGTATAATTTTTTCATCATTGCCACCTAAATTCATTTCCACACGTATCACTAATTATCCAAGGTTTCTATCGCTATTTCAAGTGAAAATTCGTAATTTATAATTGTAGATTATTCTTCCTTTCTAATACTTCCAAAAATATAGTTTTGCCTACTGTGCTTAAGTTTTTCACATTCTAAATGGTGAGCCAATATGGTGGCTTACAATATTTGTAGCAAAATCATGATTTATATACAATAATTTCCATTTTTATATTTTATGATAAAAAATTATTATATATTTTTTCATTTCAACGATGATAAGAAAAACCATGTTGGAAAATTAAGTTCTTTATTATGTTTATCTTTGAAGATTTCTATAAAATGGTATTCTTTACTAGATGCAACAAAAAAAAACATTTTCACTAGGTGCAATTGATGATATTTTATCACAACCTTATATAATCCTAGAATCTTATGTAACATTGTTTTCATAAAAATATCTTTTGTTTCTTCTTCAAAATTGTCTTATTTTGCAATATTATCTTCAATTTTTGTTTGTAGATGAATGGCCTACAAACTGTTCCATAAATGATGAATTTGAACATTTAATTCCTTAAAATAGATTATTCAAATAAATCTTTCAATGTTAATATAATCATATTAGGGTGTACACTTCCAAATATACATGGAGATTTATATACTAAACAACATTTTACAAGAATCTCTATTGCACTACTATCTTTAGATAAACGAAAAATGGTTGATTGTGTTTTACCAATATAACACCATTTGTCTACCTATGCATTTTACATTGAAATTTTTTGTATAATTTGTACATTTGTGAAAAAACTTGCTATAATGAAATCAATTTTTCTTCTAGAATAGTAAATTGTTTGACAAATGGTATAATCAAATTTCTATGTATATTGTTAGGTGTAATCTATGATGGATAGAATTTTTTTGAATCACAATTAAATAATAATTGAAAAATACAATGATTTATTTGTAAATAAGGTAAATTACATCATAATAAATATTTGATTGTTTGCTGATGTACAAGTTTTAATACTACAAAGTTAAAAACTTACTCTTTAATATACTCATCACATATAAATTGGTACATTATTCATTTTTTCCTTAAAATTAATAATTTTATTTTTGGTTATTGATATTGATTTAGTATCTTTCAAGGGGACATTTGTTTATTTATTAAATTATTTATTAGTAAAAATTAAAAAAAAAAAATTTGAGTGATTTAATTTTTTGACTTTGTCTTGTTTATATTTAAATCATTTCCTTTTGATGCCATTGAAATAATTTGAAGATTAGTTTTTACAACTACTTTAGTTTATATTTGATTTTGTATAACATCATCTATAATGAAAAGTGTTTCTATACCATTGAATTTTGTAATATTTTCTACTTTTATTTTTTGTGTATGTTTTATATACTTTAAACATTTTATAACTTGATTACATGTTAGTTTACTAATTGAAAAAAGTTCTAAAAAATGATTTGTTTTATTTTCAAAACTACTATAATTTTTTAAATCATATTTTTTCTAAATTTATATAAGATAGTTTTATTTATTTTACATATCATTTATACCATCAAAGTATTTGTATTGGTTTCTTTATTATTTTTAGTTTTAATAAATTAATACATTTAATTATTTATTGAATAGAAATATTTAAGTTCTTATATAAAGACATATTTTATTTTGCTATATTTATGTTAGTTCAATATAAATTTCTCATTAAATTTGTTATTTTTTCATTCATTTCAACTAACCTATATGTCCTTTTTAGATTTTTTTCCTTTCATGATTTTATATTGTTACAATTACTGATTTAAATTGGATTTTCAAATTGAATATTAGGTCTACATTAGTTTAATTTGCAAATTGTGTGTACAATTGAATTTGGTGTTTATATCATTTTTTCTTTCAATGTTTTTTGTTTCAAATTTCATTGAGTTTGAATTTATTTTTATTTTTATTGATTCTTTAAAATAATTGTTCAAATCTATAACATCATTCTATGTTGTTTTAGTTGGTATAGCAAAAGATTTGAAACCAAAGCTATATGCAATGTTTCATTACTAACTTTCCTACTAAAAATACTACAAATATTATTCTATTTTCTTTATTCCAAATACTAATTTTATTAAGCAATCAAATATTTACTTAATTGCAAAAAAATCACCCCACAATCCACCAACAATTGCAATTATTAGTACTTTCTCTATATATTGATCTTCATTTAATAATACTCCATTATGTAAATCATGTAGAAAAGATTCATTTAATTCCATTGATTGAATTTTATATGTTTTTGGAGTATTCATTGCTAAATATCAATTTAAGCAATTGTAGTTTAAATTTTGCCTAACTTACAACAACCTAGGACTATAGTATAGGGGTCTTTATATCTAGGGAATATCCAAATAGTCTAATGTGGCTAAAAGCCACTTGTATATAAGATTTAAATGAGATATATTTTCAATTTAAACAATTTTCATACATTCTTACTCCCAAATTTATATAGTCCACCCCTTAATGCTATTGACCATATATGGTGTCCTAGCCCTATTTAATAAAAAATAGGATTTTGGACAAATAGATAGGTACAATCCTCAAATTGATCATGCAAATGTAGATGCTCTATACTATAATTACTTAAAAAGTTATATATGAATATAATAATTATTTAATAATTACTTATAATAATTATTTAATAATTACTTATAATAATTATTTAATAATTACTTATAATAATTATTTAATAATTACTTATAATAATTATTTAATAATTACTTATAATAATTATTTAATAATTACTTATAATAATTATTTAATAATTACTTATAATAATTATTTAATAATTACTTATAATAATTATTTAATAATTACTTATAATAATTATTTAATAATTACTTATAATAATTATTTAATAATTACTTATAATAATTATTTAATAATTACTTATAATAATTATTTAATAATTACTTATAATAATTATTTAATAATTACTTATAATAATTATTTAATAATTACTTATAATAATTATTTAATAATTACTTATAATAATTATTTAATAATTACTTATAATAATTATTTAATAATTACTTATAATAATTATTTAATAATTACTTATAATAATTATTTAATAATTACTTATAATAATTATTTAATAATTACTTATAATAATTATTTAATAATTACTTATAATAATTATTTAATAATTACTTATAATAATTATTTAATAATTACTTATAATAATTATTTAATAATTACTTATAATAATTATTTAATAATTACTTATAATAATTATTTAATAATTACTTATAATAATTATTTAATAATTACTTATAATAATTATTTAATAATTACTTATAATAATTATTTAATAATTACTTATAATAATTACTTAATAATTACTTATAATAATTATTTAATAATTACTTATAATAATTACTTAATAATTACTTATAATAATTACTTAATAATTACTTATAATAATTACTTAATAATTACTTATAATAATTACTTAATAATTACTTATAATAATTACTTAATAATTACTTATAATAATTACTTAATAATTACTTATAATAATTACTTAATAATTACTTATAATAATTACTTAATAATTACTTATAATAATTACTTAATAATTACTTATAATAATTACTTAATAATTACTTATAATAATTACTTAATAATTACTTATAATAATTACTTAATAATTACTTATAATAATTACTTAATAATTACTTATAATAATTACTTAATAATTACTTATAATAATTACTTAATAATTACTTATAATAATTACTTAATAATTACTTATAATAATTACTTAATAATTACTTATAATAATTACTTAATAATTACTTATAATAATTACTTAATAATTACTTATAATAATTACTTAATAATTACTTATAATAATTACTTAATAATTACTTATAATAATTACTTAATAATTACTTATAATAATTAC
This sequence comes from Pseudoscleropodium purum, assembly GCA_963969395.1. Taxonomy (NCBI): domain Eukaryota; kingdom Viridiplantae; phylum Streptophyta; class Bryopsida; order Hypnales; family Brachytheciaceae; genus Pseudoscleropodium; species Pseudoscleropodium purum. Next base: position 7,998,886 of record OZ017802.1, read on the forward strand.
TTAATAATTACTTATAATAATTACTTAATAATTACTTATAATAATTACTTAATAATTACTTATAATAATTACTTAATAATTACTTATAATAATTACTTAATAATTACTTATAATAATTACTTAATAATTACTTATAATAATTACTTAATAATTACTTATAATAATTACTTAATAATTACTTATAATAATTACTTATAATAATTACTTATAATAATTACTTAATTACTGTGATATATTATCATATGTCAATTTGTCTTTGTCTATCTATTACTAGCCTAATTGTTAATTTAGAATGCTCAAACAAATTCTCTAACTACAACAATTTAACACTAGCTAATGCAAAAACATGGTCTATTGAGGTGTTCAATGTCTCCTTGTTAATTCTTTATTCATCCATCTATTCCTTCATCCATCCAATTTTTTTGGTTGTCAACCTTCTAGCTTTGCAATATTCAATTCATCTATTTCTATTGGTGTTTAATCATTTGCACAATTTGTCTTTATCCCAACCACGTAGATACTACTCTACATATTCCTAAATTGCAATATATTAGAAGATATGTAGTTGTTTTGGAAGGTTGCGAGTTCCTAGAGGTTTTTAGACTCCGGGAACTTGCTGCACCAACTACCTAACGTGGCAACGACTACCATGTTATTAAAAAAAATTCAAATTCTTTTTCATTTAAAAAATATAAATAAATAAATTTGACAATGGACATTCTTTGGATGCTAGTGGAACAACGGTGGAAATGACCTTGAAATGGCCTTCCTAACCTCCTCTCCCTCCCAATCTTCTAATGGTATGTTAGAATGGATGCAATACAACTTGCCTATTAGTTAACAAACTTCAAAATTGTACCAAGCCCAAAATTAACTCAAATAAGGTAGAAGTACCTATTTCAGATAACTTAAATATTTCAGACTAGATAATGTGGGAAAGTCATGGGGAACTAAGATTAGTGTGTGCAAAAATAAGATTGTCGAAAATTGCCAAAAAATGAATATTTTATTGAATATAAAAGTCAATTTTGCACCTAGACCTATTCTAGTTTCATAGACTCACCTATTGTAGTTAGCTTTGGCATTTCTTCCTTGGCCAAGAAGGAAGAGAGATGAGTGGATGAGAAGGTACAAACCAAAAATCTTTTTTAGTGACCATTGCATCCAGTTGTTGTCTATAATAGGTTAGCCTGCAAAGCAATTACAAGAAGCTTGTCCAAAATAGGTACTTCTACCTTATGTCAAATCAATGATTCAAATTTAAATAGAATCTCCCAACTAATCGATATGAATCTACAAATTCTATGTTCTCTATAAATTATCCAATCAACCCTTGAATCAACCAACATGTATTCTAATTGTGGCATACAACATTAGCAAGGATTAGTACAATCAATATTTAAGGAAATCTTGTAAAAACATTAACACATTTAAACACTGGTTAATTTGACCGCAAGAAGTAATCCACATACTTGCAAGTCCCTCGATTTGTCATCAACAAACCAAGGAGTAGATTGATTAGACTTGATATCAAAATTACTTACATTACTAATTAGTTAGTTCATTCTCAAATTCTAGACATTAATCCTTAAACATCAAAGGGGTGACCCTAGAAATCATCCTTTTCTATAACCGCATGAATCACTAGCCTTCAAAATTGCAAAAGTAGTCATTGCAAGTCAAACTATTGTAGAAGATCTTCCCTTTCTAAAACAACTTTTTTGAGGATTAATAGTTGCATTTTTGTTCTATATAGTTAGATTCCTTGTCATCCATTGGATATAAAATGCCCGCCTCAGTGCTCAAAGATTAAATAAACTAGAGCAAGACCCATTGCTCAAATTTGATTTCCAATATTCCCTTACCAACAAGCTTAAATATATTATTCCATTTGATTGTGTGAATCTCAAAGAATTATCAAGACATCTTCATCTCATTTAAATGATAATAATCTTATTAACACTTGAGGTTTGTGTGTTTTACCAATCATTCAAGTGATACATTTACAATCAACTTTCTTTAGTAGACCTTTGTCAAATTAATTTCTCTCTCTAAGGGTCTTTACACACCTACAACACAATGATAAGGCCTATCATTGTATTTAGCAAAAAAATATTATTTTGTTTTCATAGTATAGTAAGATTTTTCTTTAATTTCCAAACCTGAGTATGGTTTCTAATAGTGTAGTTCTAAACTAGGGTTTTCACAATTCATGCATAACAATACTAAACTTTGGCTCTGAGTGACATGTTTAAAAGATTTAGGGTTTGAGGCTCCTTTGGTTGTGTTAGATGTGGCTCATTCATAATTGCAAGGTTTAGCTTAATTTAGTTTAGTTTTGTGGGGAGGAGGTAGTGGAGTAGTTGTCCTTGCGGAGGTCGCCCGTATCTGCCATGAGATTCGCGAGAGTTCAGTTGAAGATTGTGTTCAAAGTGCCTTGAAGGGGGATCGGTTGCATCCGAATGTGCATGGGGTTCATCGTTTGATGTAGAGAGTGTTGCACATTGTTGGAAGGTTGTAAGAATCCTTGATAACAACAATCCATCCAAACGATAGTGAAGTGGTTTGATCTCATCATTGCAAAAAAATTTAGAAATTTTTGATGTGGCAATTTGCAACTTTTCTAATGTGTGCATATTGGTGTTGATGGGTGGTGTCGTTTGTGATGCAATAGAACTGATATGTTTCATTTTATGCAAGCAGATTAGCAATTGTGATCGGTTCCATTTTTGTACTCTATTAGTTCACTACACTTGTGATCGGTGAAGAATAATCTTGTTATTGAATAGATGGCATATGGCTATGTCTTAGAGGATAGGTTGAAGAATACTATGTTGTCTAATTTGACTACATTTGGAAGTTGTTGGGTATTACATGAATGCCTTTCATGCAATAGATGATAGCTTTGCCACCGAATTCAAAGAGATTGTTGAAATTTTGTGTACATTTGAGTTGAGGCAATTGGTGGTCTATGCCCAGCTTAAGGCAAGTAAACTAATAGGCATTGTAGATTTTTAGCAAAGAACTAGCAGCAAACCAGTGGAACTTGTCCAAATTGGAGAACCAACAAAAAAGCCCAATGACGTTTTGATCCCACTTAGGTGATAAAAGTCCTCTTTGTTCATTTTGTACTCAAAATGAAGTTTTCACAATGTTCACAAAGTCGAGAGAGGTAATTGCATTCATTACAGCACTTATCGTGCTCTTGTAAAATGTTTTGGTGGAGATGGCAAGGGCTTAGGAGGTTGGAGAAGAACAAGAATCAGGCTGTGAAATTGTTGCTCGTACATACAATGTACTAATGCAAATGCATCAGATTGTATCCTACCTTCTTTACAATTTCTGCATTGGTAATGTAAGGATGTTGGTAGACAACAAATTAGAGTTTTGAATCAATCCATGATCAACAATTTGGTTTTTGATTTTTTTTTATGTACTAAATATGATGACTTGGGATGGAGTCAAAACTTTTGCATGACAAAGAAGACCATGTTCTAGTTAGCTGCAAGACTTCAACCATTCATTCAAAGACATGATACTAAATTTCAAAAAGTTGTTCCAATTAGAGTGTAAACAACAATAGTTGTTTACAAGCTTGTTCAAGGAGCTCCTTTGTTGATAGTTTTTGAATTTTTTGCAATTGGCTTGTCGACAATATCAAAGGTGTTATGAGAAGTTGTGAATGCAATTAACATTGTTTCAAAAAAAAATCAAATGGCCAAATTGAGAGCAAGCAGCTATCAACATGGAGGATTTCAAAGAATGGTGCAGCTTACTAGGGGTCATTGGTGCAATTGATGCCACACATTTTAGTATCTTGAAACCAACATGTTTCTTTAAAGACTATTATTATTTTAAGACCAACGGCTATTGTCTTGTTTACTAAGTTGTTGTGAGTTGCCAAAAGAAATTCTTGGACATATTTGTTGCCTACCAAGAAGCTTAAATGATGTCAAGGTTCTTAGAAGATCAAAGCTATTTTCAAAAGTGCAAGAAAGAAACAGGCTTATTGATGGCTTGCCCATTGCAAAAGAAGGATTTTGACCTTATTTGTTGGGAAACAAAAGACATCCTTTACTCCCTTGGATTTTGACCCTACACAAAGAAGATAGATTAACTATATTTGAAGAATTGTATAACATGAAACATAAGCATGGCAAGAGTGTGGTGGAAAATACATTTGGAATCTTAAAGCAGTCATTTTGTGAGCTTGGAAAGAAATCTAAACTCCACATGACATCCTTATTGGATGTGGTTGTAGCATATTGCTATCTCCACAATTTGCTACTAGGACATGAAACTCATGAAATTGAATGCCATCTGGAAACTTTGTGCATTAAAAGATTGGGTTTCAATAAATTTGGAGAAGATACAAAATCTAACATTCCACATGAACAAGAAGTCATTCAATTGTTGCAAGCTGAAACAATTCGACAAGATTTGGAGCTATAGCTTGGTAAACAACAAAACTTGATTTGATTACCAAAGTAAGTATAGCATCCACCAATTTTCTAAAATCTTTTTTCTTTTAGAAATATACTATCAAAAGCAATTAGATGCCATTCTTATCTTTGACATCAATGATGTTATTTTGCAAAGAGTAGATTCTTTGAAGAAGCAATCTCTTCATTGCGGGCATCTCCATTTGCAAATACCAAGGTAGCATCCATAGTGTCAGCTGTAATATGTTGACCAATTCTTGTCTATAAAGGATACATTGATGTTGCTTTGTAGGTAGGTGCAGTTCTATAGTTAGTTGTTGCTGTATAGGTTGGTGGAGCTTCACAATTAGTAGCTACACCATAGTTTGTAGGACCTCTATAGGACTATTGAGATGGACCATAGGGAGGGTGAGTGTAATGGGTGTGAAAAGATGGGGGTTGCAGACTAGCGTTCAATACTTGTATAAGGTTAGCAAATCCTTGTACCAAATTTCCTTGGTTGGCATGAATCAAACAAGTATTTTCTTGAGTGACTAGATCATGCTCTTTGTTGTTTTTGAGTTGCTCATGAAACATATCCCATTGTAACTTTGAATCTTTTTCATTCAATTTTCCTAGTGTGCTCATGAGCTTCTCTCCTGATGAATTAGTTGCTTTGGCAATCTTAGAATGGCTTGAAAGTAATTTTTGTTGTTGACCAATGTTGCTATATTTCCGGGTTATTTCTTGGAAAGATGCTTCAAAAGACAACAATAAGTTAATAGGACCTAGAGAGGTGCCAAGAAGACCTACAAAGGTCCCATTTGCATCCAAAGGTGACCCACACCTAATTTTCTATGGTGTAGTATTCAAAGTTGGAAGTATCACGCTTGTGTGGAATATTCTAGTCAAAGTTGGTGAAACTACTTTCAAAGTGAGTAGATTTTTCAAGAGAACTACCACTTGCAAAATTCAAAGAATGAGGTTAGAATGTAGTTATACTAGATAATATCAACCTACAAGTAAAGAGGGATTGTGGAAAACTGAGGAAACGAGCCTTCATTTAATTTAGGCTAATTTATAGTTTCATATTATCAACTAGGAATGCTTGCATGTGTTGCATGTTGGAGTGCCCGACCTTTGCTAGAATGCTTGCATACATGGCAATGAAGTCTACCGTATTGTCTTCATCAAGTCATTTGAGATATCATATTGGGCATGCTTTTTTTTATTTTACCACATTTTATATTAGGCTCGTCAATTATAACGGATTTTAGGTGAAGCCAATGCAAATCCATTTCTTGTCAAATGTGGTGTTTGACCACGTTTTTTCTAATGCCTAAAAAAAGGTCATTTTCTTATAGTAATAGCTTTTCCATCCTTCAATTTTATTTCCCTTTATTGCTTTAATTTAGAGATGGTTTGCTTTAACTTTGCAATCAATAAGAAGTGAAAACCATGGTAACAAATCTAATGAGAATGTAGAGCCCTATGCAACAACTTACAACCAGGAACATCGACACAAACCATATTTTGAAATGAATTGAAGTTCCAAGTTGAAAGGTAAGATAGAGGAGTTTCAACCAATTGCTATAAGTCACTATTGATTTCTCTTGTTATGACTTGCATCTAAGACAATTAAATTAATTGAAGGTATTTCTAGAATCAATTTCATGTTCCAAAAATTGATCATACTATTGAGAAATATGATTGAAATAGGGCCAAATCATATGTTGTCAAAATTAGTGAAGAGCATTGTGTAAGAAGTCTACATTATTTTGAATCATTCCTCTACTACTAACTTGTAGATTTCTATGTTCTTGATAACTAATAACTACTATGCATGTTCTTTACGTTTAGAATTTGCAAGAAGGAAAGATACTTGAACTGAGACATGAAAGTTGAAAACCGGACTAAAAAAGGCTATTGAACAAGACATTGTTAACAAGGAGGGTTTGTTCCTCAAAGCTTCGATCGACTTTGATGGAATCAAACGGAGCTCTTCTCTATTCCACGTAAGTATTCTCTACTTGTGGGCTTTTACAACTTGGGTGTGTCAATTTAATAGAGTATACAACTTTGAAAGGAGGAAATCAAAAGGGGATTTAACTAAAAAGTTCTTGTCCTTAATTGTCTCTTGGTAACAAAATCAGCTGTAACAGTTGACTTATTAAAGGATGCAAACAAGGAACATGAAAAGTGTGATGTTTAGTAGAACATACCAGCATAAGGTGTCTAAGCTCGAAGCAAAGCCTCATCAGAATGATTTGTAAAATCTTCCTCATATTGCAACTCATTAGGCTTGTAGATACCATCTCTAGGATGACTTAGGTCATGAGTATGTAGTGGATTCATAATTGGTTTCCTTGCTGTACCATTCATCAATGTTATCGTAATTTTCCTTCTAGAAATTGAAAGGAAGATGCAGTTCAGTGCGTTGCTAACAACTCATTGTCTAGTAAGAGTTGATGCCACTTGTTTTGTGACAATCAAATTTTTTTATAATCTACTAATAGTATACTCTATTTGGCTTTGCATGCCAATGAGTCTCTATTGCATTCTATTAGTTCACCACAGATTTCCAATACTCTTGCCAAAATTTGGGTCCATTGTTTTTTTTTTATGGTGCATCAGATTGGATTCATTCTGGTTTTTGAAGTCATCCAAAAATTTCTCATACTTGGCTTAGATCAGGGTTGACGAATCTCTACGTCCGCCCCAAAATAGTGTCCGTAACTTGGACGTCCGGACGCCAGGGACGCAGCGTCCCTCCCGCCGTCGGAAGGCGGACGGGTGGGGCGGACGGGGGTGGACGGGGCGAACAGGCAGACGGGTGGAGGCGGACGGAGCGGACGGGTGGACGGACGGGGGCGGACATGACGGGGCTGACAGACGCGAGCGGACGGACGGGCGAACGAGCAAGCGGGGCGGACAGGGCGGACGGCGTCCGCGAATGTCAGCGGACGCTACGGACACAACGTCCACGTCCGGACGTCCCGGACGTCCGATCGTCCTATCAACCTTGGCTTAGATTAGTGCACATATTTCAACTTGTGTCTAGTTGGACTGCCATTCCTTGCGAAGACGCTTGGTAGGACAAGTAAGGGCTTTTGGATTTTGTGGATTGGGTTTTCCTACAATCGTAGGACTAGATGATGTTGCACAGGCATTAGGCGGAGCTTTGATCTTCCCTTTTAATGTTGCAGATGACTAGGTACGTCATTCAATCATGCTCCTTTTATCATTGGACAATCTAATGATGCCTACATTTGGATTCAGGTTTAATAAGCTATAGAGTGTTTCATTCCTACAAGATTACAAGTACTAATGAACCACAAGCAAGCATTTTTTTCTTAATATAGCAAGTGCAAATGGAGGCAATTGTAAGATTGATATAATTTGTAAGCAACTCTTTTTTTGTCTCTCATAATTCTTTAATTTCCATAGCAAGAACTAACCTGAAAATTTAGAGATCAATTAGGATGCAATTTAATCAACTCAACTCAATTCTTACTTTTTGTATCCTCTGAGTTTGTAGAAGCTATAGCTACAACTGCAAAAGCATTCGCACAATTGCTAATCCTTGTTCCCATTTTGTAGCTAAACTTGCCATGGATAACACACTAAAGAATCGAAACAAGAACGCCAAAAAGACCAAGAGTTAAATTGTTTGGCTTAGTGTAGCTTGATCACCCTCACGCACTCAAGAATTGCAAAAGAACGATACAAATGGCACAAGAATTGGTGCAAGAACAAGTAGTAAGATCAATCTAGAATCATGCAAGAAAGAGAAAGGGAGCAAAAAAGCTATTGTACCACTTGAGCAAGAAAGAAAAAGGCGGGGGGACTACATCTTTAGTTAACAATGACACTTCTTCTTTCAAATCTAGACAAAGGTAAGATTTCACAACTAAATCTTCAAATGGTAAAAACCCTGCCATATTTGGTAGTGTTCCAGAAATACTGTTCAAATGCTCCGCCAAAAATAGGTTTGGTAGTGTTACATGTTAGGCTTGGTAACATAGTGTGAATGCAAAAGTAATTTGAATGTGCAGATACGGAGTTAACACTACTACACGACCATCACACATCATCTTGCTTCAATTAATTTTAATTAGTACAAATACATCCCACCATACAAACAATAAGAACTCCAAGCCTTCAGTCCATTCAATTTAAATTTTCAATTTTAACATTCAACCACTCAATGACTCTTTATAATTACAAGGTAATCGTAATTAGGATAGCCAACCCATTTCTAACCACTTAAACAATTATGTATATTTGGAATGCGAGTTTTTTGAATTTGAAATTTTTTCCATGTATAAAAATAGAGTTTGGAAGGATTATCTATTTTTCCAGAATTTTATTACACAAAACATAATTAGTATGAATTTTTAGTGGAAGATTCCCTTTGACCTATAATAGTGATATAGACCTTTTTATTTTTGACTATAGGTTGATAGCAAAATCAACCAAGGATTGGTTGCAATATTGTAGGTCTTGCAACTAGTAGTTATGCACCACAATCAATAATCCACCACTAGTAATGGAATTCACAAGTTTGAAATTGCACAATAGAAAATTTTAATGTTCCAACTGAGAGCTTCCCAAGCACAAGAAAATCTACCTAAATACTTAAAGAAGATACACTAGTTCAAATTGAAAAGTCACAATTTAGTTTCAACCCCTCTTGGACCTTGCCTAGTTGAACCGGTTACAATCTATTTGTTCTATTTGCCTTTGTATTAGTAATTACTACAATTTGCCTTACTCAAATAGAAACAAGCTAGCATTTCTATTGCTTTAATTCCCATTGCAGAACCAATTAGAGTTAAAATTGGAAAAATTAGTTTGTCTACAACAACACATCATTTACTTTTATTTGTACATTTGTTGATGATTGGGTATATAATAGTAAGTATGCAATAGAATCAAATAAACAATCTCTTATATTATGTTTGTAAAATGTATTTCTTCGGAGATTATAACATTTCAATTTATCATTTCAATTTGCCATTTTATATAAACATATATATGATTTTAAAATGAGTTATCTTAACATCTCAAATACAAAAATTTCTAAGAATTGTATTCACCTATATAATTGCTAAAAGTACAAAAGTACAAATATATTTGCAAACAATGCAAAGCAATATAAAATTCTTAGTTTGATAAAAATAACTATTGAATTGAAATTCAAATAAAAGTCAAAGACAATCACTTCTTGTTTTCCTTATCAACTATATTATTCAACTTTTGGGAGACATTTTGATGGAAGTGTGATATGGATGGACGAACATCTCTATTAGATTTCAAAAATAGAACATAGAGACAAAATCTAATCAAAATTTTTGAAGAATGCCTAAACAAAAATAAACAATTATTCTACCAAACTCAATGAGATTGTAAAATTATAGGAAAAAACATGGCAAAATTGGAAAAAACAACGGAAAAGATATATTCATTGTAAAGCCAATATGATATAGGACAAGGTTGACAAGATGTCTATACGCGGACGTTGGGTCCGCAACGTTTGATGACATTCAAAAAAATATTTTTTCCCCCCGTCAACCTTACCTATTTGCCATGCCATCTATAAGATCTAATGGCTCAAATTTGTTTGCATTTGCTATCCACTAGATTTGATGGCCTATTGGCCTAGATTTGCCTGGCAGACGGGGGCGGATAGTGTTTTTGGAAGGCGGACGATAGCCAAAAAAAAATTCTTTATCTTTTTTTTTTGTCTGCCTCGTTTGTCCACCAACTCTGTCTGCTATGCCGTCCACAAGATCTAACGGCTTAGATTTGTTTGCATTTGCTATTTGCAAGATCTAAAGGCCTAGATCTATCCAGCGGACGGGGCGAACAATGCCATCAAAAGGTAGGCGGCATCCAAAATATGTATATTTGCTGTTCGCCATGCCTTCTACTAGATTGAATGGCTTGAATCTATTCGCATTTGTTGTCTGCTAGATCTGATGGCCTAAATTTGTCTGATGGAAGGTGGATGATAGCAAAAAAAAAACAAAAAACTTTGCCGTTTGCCACAACTGTCCGCTAGCCTTGTTCGCCATCAGGGTTGACAGGACGGTTGAACGTCCGGGACGTCCGGACACGAACGCTATGTCTGCAGCGTCCGCTGACATTCGCGGACGCCGTCCACCCCGTCTCGCCCTGTCCACCCCGCCCATCCGCCTTCCGACGACGGGAGGGACGCTGTGTCTGCTGGCGTCCGTGCGGACGAACGTCCGACCCTCCAGACGTCTGGGTTACGGACGCCTTTTTCGGGCGGACGTAGAGATTCGTCAACCCTGTTCACCATGTAGTTCGTAAGATCTGACAACTCAAATATGTCCACATTTGCCATCCACAAGATCTGATAATGTAGATTTGTCTAGTAGATAGGGTGGATAGGGCAGACAAGTGGGTGGATGGGTCAGTCGAGCGGATGGGGTGGTCAAGTGGTCCAAGCGGATGGACAAACGCCAATCTAAACCAACATAAATCTTCTTTTGTCAATGGTGGCCTCAATTTTTGGAATTTTGAGGAGTGTAATATACCACTAGAAAGGTATTTCTAAGACCTTTACAATGGTATGTTACAAGCCCCCAAACTCCAAAAACTCATATTGCAAATGACAGAAAAAGGTCGTAGCAAATGCATTTTCAATGTCATAGTAGTTGTCTGTCCAACCGTCTACTTGGTGGACGGGCGGACGCCAATCCAAACCAATAGAAAAACTTTTTTTGTTGGTTTGGATTGGTGTCTGCCATCTATCATTTGACCAACCATCCGCCAAGCGGATGGGCAAATATTTTGAGAACAATAAAGGCTTGAAAATACTAATTATATGAATTCTTTTATTACATGTCCCATAGGTTTATTAGGTTGAGCTATCAAAAAGAATTCATATAATTAGTATTTTGAAGTCCTTATTGTTTTCAAAATATTCATTTCATGTATTAAATTACATTTCTAATTTGTTTGTGATTTTAAATCAACTACATCCTATGAAAATGGACTAAAATATATTTAAAGTGGTTATATACAAGCCCATATAATACAAAAGTTTCAAACCAAAGAGTAAGAATAAAACTTACACATGTATAAATGATTTTGTCAAAATTTATCATAAATGTTAAATCATTTTTAGTAGCATCGTCAATAGAATAAAAAATAATACAATTGCTTGTACTATGTAGAGCTTGGTGTTTCAATCTCTCAATATATTTTTCAACAAACTTAAATAAACACTTTAAATTATAATTGCATGTTCTACATTTGAACAATTGCAACAAAATAAGAGATGAATTGATGAAGAAAAAACAAAATCACATTCAAAACATCAAAAAATAAGTCATTAAGATCTATATATGTAGTACTTTCTAATAATTTCATTTTAAACAAAATTGAAGGTGAAACGTATTCCAGAGTCTACATGTTGCATCAATAATTTTTTTAATTTTATAAGCAATGTAAAATTTAGCATTAGGGTGTAGGGTTGAAGTTAGGGTTTAGGGTATAGAATTTGCAATTTCAAATGCATAGAAACTTATATAAATTACATATTCATACATGCATGATATATGAAATATGTGTTGCATTAAGTAAAATTTAGAAAGTAAATCCATAATTTTTAGAATCCAATGTTTTAATAAATGTAGGATAGCCAAGCAAACAGTAGGACAGAAGCTCACTAAGCACTTGTAGCTAGCTTCATTTTCCATTTGCAATCTGATTTTTTGGAATTTGAAGGTGTGTAATATATCATTTGAAAGCTGTTTCTGAGACCTTTCCAATGGTATATTACACGCCTCAAAATTCCAAAAATTGAGGCCGCGAATGACAAATGAAGTTTTTTGTTGGTTTGGATTGGCATTTGCTTGTCCACCATCCGCCATCCGCCCATGTGCTGTCCACCTAGTTGTTTGCTCAATCACCCATCCGATTATTGGACGTGATTTTCAAAAAAACAAATATTTGGGATAATTCTAGCGGATGAGGTGGATAGTGCTGTCTAAAGGTAGGTAGAAACAAATTTTTTTTAAAAACTTTTTTTTGCTATATGCCCATTCATTCACCAGATTTGACGGCTCAAATCTACTCGCATCTGCTGTTTGCATGATCTAATGGCCTAGATCTCTCTAGCAAATGGGGCGAACGATAGCAAAAAAAATTTAGTAGTCCATCATGTCCATCTACATCGAACATCCACTATGCCATCCACCAAATTTGACAGCTTTGATCTGTCCACATTTGCCATCCGTGAGATCTAACAACTTAGATCTGTCTAGCGGACCGGGTAGAGGGCAACCAAAAAAAATTGTCGTCTACTTGTGGACATTGCAGATGCTATGGACGGATGTCTAGATTTCGGACGTTAATTTGCCTTGGATGTTCTAATTTGTCAACTCTAATATAGGAGAAAATTGTGCACAATTGATATAGCATGTGAAAATGGTTTTAGAATGATGTCAACTTCGCACCAAGTTCCTACAATTAATGATTCACAAATAAATAAATGATAATGCAACAAATAATTCAAAAATCATCCCGTTCAATAATTGATTCTATAATGACCTCTTCAATTCCATAATTATAAAGCCTTAATGCAAAAAGACAAAATTTGAATAGGAGCCTCTAAAAAGACTAATCTCTTTTTGAAGATTAGCCTTTATACTTATTGAGATAATTACAAAAGAAAATAACATCCCAACTATCCCAAACACCATGATAGCTATGAAGTTTTTAAACTATTAACTGAACAACTAAACAAAGTTGTGTCACTACAATGCCAAAACAACTATTGAAGTTGATACAATCCAAACAATTTGCTTCACCAATAACATTCAAAAATTTCAAACCAACAAAGTTGAACATATCCAATGAAGATTATAGGCAAGAGAAGGTATTTGAAAAAAATCTCCTTGTTGAATTTCAAAACATACAAGCTTTAACCTTTAATAAAAATCAAAACAATAAATTGAGTGCAAAGTCCTTACATTAATTTAAAATACAACTTGGATCATAAGCCTCTCCATTTATCAAAAAAACACAATTCTACTATCCCTAATTGTCACCTAAAGAAAAAACTAAAGGCATTCAAAAGTTATAGAGTAGTGCAAAATCCCCTTACTAGGGATTCACTAGGGTTCTCTAGAAGAACCACCATAATGGATTCATTTATCTATTGATTTTCCTCCACAAGATTTCCAAGAACGAAACATGCAAACAATAGAAACGCAATCATATTGACTACTATAGAACATTGTGTTAAGTGACATTGGATTTTGATTACTTGAATCCCAAACGCCACTCCAACCAAATTTTAACCATGTTGTGTAGCAAAAAAGTGGTTGTAAATAGGATTTGGAAACTCAAATTTAGTTGATGTGAGAAGATATGCAATAGTCTTTGTCTACAAGATCAAACCAATGAATTATAAATTTACAAATATATTTGAATATATTCTAAATTTTTGAAACTTAACTTCATGATGTACTCTAAACATTTTTCTTACATCCATATACATATTTAGAACATTTTGGACTACTTGCATTTAGTTATTTTTTAAAATTGATTCATAGTTCAATATGGTTTTAGGTCCTTCCACCTTATAAAATTCATAAATAGAAAAATTTGCATTTTATAACAAACATTTTAAAATAGAGTCACATTTAAATCTTTGTCACTTGCAAGACCTTTGAGTTGCTTTTAGATTCATATCACTAAGGTAAACGTACCAATATTCAATCATTTAAGAAATTTTGTAGCATATCACATTCAGTATGAGGTGGTAGAAAAAAATTCCATATAAAAAAATAGGAAATATGGAGATTGCAAATTTTTCGAAATTATATTCCTAAAATTGAAATTACTATGAATTTTTGAAGCCCCAAAGTACTCATGACCCATAGCCAAAGTGTAGACTTTCAATTTCAATTGTTCAAGAAATACTTCTCCATTTACTATTTTTTACTTTTTTTGTTCACTGCTTTGGAACAAGTGTCATAATCTTATTAGTCATAACCTTCAAAGGAACCATTAAGATCAATCCCTACTCATTCAAGCATTTTGAAGGGATGATTTACATGCAAAATCATTCACAAAGGGTTGATTCAACCACAAAGTGCCGATTTTGCCACAAGAACGTGACAAAAATGTTTCAGGAACTGCTCTTAACGTATGAGAACGCACTAATGTAGGTGCATTCTGCACAAGATCTTGCCTTGCTGGGCTTGCTCTTGTGTAGAATGTGCCAGCACCATCTTGTTCTCTACTACAAAAAAAAATTCCAAATTTTTTTTTTGAAATATGTTGCAACTTTACTTGCAAATATTGTACTGTACATGTTAGATAATTTTGTGTCCCTTAGTGACACCTCCCACCTTTAGCTCACTTCCAAGTACTCCTTGTAGTACTTAACTTCTAGTGGCACTAAGGGTCATGATGACCTAATACTGCATAGGCCACACACATTCAACATTAGGTTCCAACTTAAGTCATGGAATTTTCCATTCCTTTGTGACTTTCAACTTTCACTTTCAATACATAATCCCCACAAGACACTAGGCATGTCATTTGATGACATGTAGTAGAACTTCTATTGATGTCCCAAAACACTTGATGTCAGCACTATTCCCCACCAATGCTAACCGTTCATGAATGGGATCCAACTCCCAACTAGGTCCAATCACTTTCACATGAAGACTCACTCATTAGGACTCACCAATCGGGACTCATATTGTAACCTAATGTAGAACGGAATACATTCAATCAATATCAAGAAATGTACAAGCACTCTATGATAACACACAAGTGGTAGTGAGGCTCCAATACTAACCTCACCATCCATGGCCCTTTTGACTCACCATGACACCATTTAGGAAGGAGAAGGGAGACCACCCTTCCTTATAGTATTTTCTACAGGATTTGGTAGCCTTCTCATCCTATAGATCCCTAGAAGCACTCATGACACTTATCAACTTGGAAGACCACATGATTCCAAGTTCTTTTCCTAAAACCAAGCCCCAAAGGACTCCTAGTCTTTCACTAGAAGAAAACGACGTATTTTTGGACATTAGAAAAAATGTCAAAGGTCACAAGAAACATGTCTACATTGACGTCATCTAAAATCCGTTATAATTGACAAGCAAAAAACATGCAAAAAATGTGCCTAAACGTAGCTTGTTTTTTGGTAACATCACAAAAAACATGATCTTCCAAGCTCTCCAAAATGCAACATCTAGACGCCATGTAAGCGCCATGTTGGCAAGGAGAGCCATGTAGGATTTTTTTCATCCAACCTGTCCATACTACTTGACATGGCACTTGATGTAGTGGCAAGAAAATGATAACGTGGCATGCCTAATTAGCATACTTTTATGTTGTTTGAAAATTTTAATGTTGCTTTTTAAGACATCAAATAATACATACCATATTTGTAGGGGCAAAATCAACAAAAAACAATTAGTGAAAATAAGTTAAAAAATAAAATAAAAACAACAAGAATAATTATAGAATTCACCAAGAATTAAAGAAAACTAACCTTCTACCATCAAGAAAATTTTTTATGGCAAAATGAAGGAATTTTTTCATTGAAAATTAGTGAAGATGAAGATTACGAAGGTCATATTTGTATCTATTCTCTGTCCATGGTGAGACAAAAGATATGGGAGAACTAGAATATGAAAACTTGGCCATTGTACTTTTTGACAATGTTTCAAATGTCTAGATGTTGATTCAGACATTTTGATGTTGTTTCAAACATCACAATGTTGTTTCTGACATCTAAATTATGTTGTCTCAAATATTTGACATTGAACATAATTCTTGTTGTATATATCCCATATGGATTGTTTCACTTCCTACCACCCTGCTTGTATGAAGGTCATCTCTTTTCATCTATTGTGTTCATTTATCCATTTCTTTATTTTGCAAAGCATGCCATGTGATTGCCCTTCTACTAAAATTTTCACATATGGTCAATATTTTACCATAAACTATAGTAATTTTATTAACTTACCCATAGTGAAAAACAACGTAGTCACTGACATGGCTATCTATGTTTTAAAGTATGTTTATGAAAAACATAAACCTATCTCTTTTAACATCGTTAGAAACATG
Source organism: Pseudoscleropodium purum (assembly GCA_963969395.1). Classification (NCBI taxonomy): domain Eukaryota; kingdom Viridiplantae; phylum Streptophyta; class Bryopsida; order Hypnales; family Brachytheciaceae; genus Pseudoscleropodium; species Pseudoscleropodium purum. The sequence goes on from OZ017802.1 coordinate 8,015,436, forward strand.
TATGTCTTCTTTGACATCAAGACGTTTTTCTACAAACATAACCACATTTATAGTGACATCACATGGAATTTGGACTTCCGAGGGCTTGAATTGTCCGATGTTGTTTGTTTTTGAAAACAAGGCCCATTTCAATAAAACAACAATAAAAAATTTGGGTTTCTTATAGTGTTTCTATTAGAATAACTTTTAGCTCACAACTTCAAATCCAAAGTGCAAGCCCATTTTTGTGATTTATACTTTTTGTAGATCACCGTGGACTACTCACTTTTCTAATTGCAACAAGTTATAAGGAAATTATGGCCCTTCAAAGATCCAAGTCCCTTAGAAGGGTACTTCTTCAAGACTTTTCTTTCTTTGGATGCCCATAATTTTCAGGTCCTAATTAACCTCCTCATAATACATAGCATTCTGAAAAGATGATCTCCTAAAATTTTCAATTATATGCAATATACTCCATTTGGCTCAAAGTCTCATCCCTACATCTTAGGACGTGGTTGGGACACATCGAGACATTGCCAACTTTGAAGAGCCATATCTTTTGACTTACAACTTTGATCCTCGCGTTTTTTGTACCCATGAGTGCATCTTCTTAGAAGTTCTCTAAGCATATGCAACATGCCACCCTATTAGTCCCAAGCAGAGCACTACAATGCTCTAATTGCTTAAGATTCCCAATTGAGCACACCTCATTTCTTGCAAGGCTTGGGAAGTCACCTCCAACGTCCTCCTTGCTCACTAAGGTGGTATGGGCAATGGACACGCCTCAAAATGAAGGTTGTGATAGGTAATAGGCATGTTTGACAACTAATACATTTACCTTATCAGAATCAATTAAGGGAGTCGACTTCTTTTTAACCACTTAACACCGAAAGGACCAAGGTCTTTATTTATGCCAAAAAACACTCAAAATTGCCATTTCAATAGCAAAAAATAAAAAAATTTAAAACATTTTTTTTTTTCACATCTAACCATAGGATCTTATACTCAACTAGTATGAAAATCTATGGAAAAAATTTCAGAATTTTTGACCGCATAGAGTACAAGATATTGGCATATAAAGTGAAGAAAACAAGTTTTTCAACACATTGCAAGACAAGATTTTTTGACTTTGAAAATTTTTAAATTAAAATTTTTGCACTATAAAGTTCTGAGCTTCAAATCTTTACAGTGAAAAATTTAATTGAGAGTCTTGGAAAATAAAATAAAATTCAAAAAAACTTAATTTTTATCCTTTAAAAAATTATTAAGTAGAAGTAGATACAAGATAGAAGGAAAATATAAATTATCAATATCTCTACAATGGAATTAAAATGCACTAATCCCAATGGTGAGATTGTTTTAGGAAGAAAATTAAACCATGTGATTTTTTTTTTAAATTGAAAAAATTGCATTTAGAAATGAATCCTACAAGTTATTTTTTCAAAAAGATGCTCTAATTGCCTAAAAAACAAGATTGTCCATAACTTTCTCATAACAAATCCAAATTAAATGAATCAAAGTTTTCCTTGTAGACAAAAATCTAATCTATGAGAAAAAAAATTGAAATTTTTGAAACTTTTTTTGTTGCTCTCCGTCCCCTATTTTGAGCTTATTTGGGCATAATATTTGTTCCCGGGCATCTATTTGAAGAAAAATTATATTCCCACAAAGTTAATCAATTTTTCTATCTTAAAAAAGAGTTCCAAAAATTTAGAAATATATTTCAGCCCATAGGTACCTACCCAAAATCCCATTTGTCCCTTGAAGGGACAATGGTCTTTTAGGGGTTAAGGAGTTACACATATCTAGAGCATAGATTTCTTGAGTGCGTAAATTTTTCCATGTATAGAAATAGAATTTGGAAGGATTCCAAATTTTTAGAATTTTAGCTCTTAAAACATAATTATTATAAATTTTTTAGTTGAAGATTTTGTTCTTCCTACACTAGTGATATAAACTTCCCTATTTTTTACTAAGGCATTAGAGAAAATTTGGAGTGAGAGAAGGGCTCTTTCTTGTAAATCTCCATTATTGCAAAGTGGAGTCAAGAATGAGATTTGAGGTATTATGGGCTCTTGTGACAATGCTTTCCTTCTAATTGAGGTTCCCTTGTGAGCCAATTGGTATGGATCATTTGGACATAATTGGAGTGTACTTGGAGCATACTTGCTTGACTCGGAGTTACCCAACCTCATTTGATCAAGACAAAAAGGTTTGAGTTTATTAGCCAACATTAGGATGTATTGGACCCAAACAAATTGTTTTGTATCTAGCTTGCTTATTGGAAATTATGTCTCACAACTTAACGTTGTCGTGCTGTAAATTTTTACATATCATAAATTTGTACCAATTTACTAGTATGATAAGATTTTATTATTCAAAACAAAGAAACTTCTTGATGATGCTTCGAGTGGCTTCAAGATGACACTTGTAACTGACGAAGCTAATAAAAAAGATTCAATCCTAGAAAAACTTCATCAGTTTAAAGTAGTCTTCTCAATTCTATAGAGTTTATATTTTGGTGTAAAGTTTAACTCTTTAATGTCAAACTAGAGGATTTTTTCTAAGTCTCAAGATGAAAAACCTCAACTGGATCTCGAATTTGAGTTTTCCTTATCTCAATTGCCAGATCAACTTCTTTTGCCATCAACTCTTGAACTATTTTATGAGCACCTGCAAGATGAGGTCGGTCCTTCTCGACCGTCCAAACAACCACGTTTAAAGCAACTATGATATGGGAATCTCCAATAGGACACTCGGACACTAGTCATTTTGCTACAAATCGGATGTGTTGAGTCCGGTAGTCGAGAGATGATGTTCGAAGGAAGTTTTGAAAAACTAAATGAAGACGAGTATTACTACATGGTCAAACCCATTAAGAGAAGTCGCGGTCATCAACGAGGTTAAAAGGGCCAATTAACCCTTTAACTAAAATTGATCATGCGGATTACGTTGCCACCACTATCGGACGCATTCTCAAATTCTTATAGATGAAATAATCTTCTTCTTGAAACTATAGGTTTTTACCTCTAGTAGACATTTGCTTAAGTATTAGACTTTGGTTTGTGTGTAGAAGTACTTTTAGAAATTGTTTGGTGTATTTGAAAGCGATAGGATTAGATTCAAATTGCCCTTTCGTGGATTAAAGAGACATTTGTATTTGTAAGTGGAAAGTTATGAGCATAAGAGTGAGAGACGGTTTGCTGCCACCAAAATGAAGAGAGACAGAGATTCGAGTAAACATTATGACTTATAGAATTCACTTCTATTTCTGAATTTTGGAAGCATGAGAGAAATCTTTTATATCCTACTATGAGTTTAGATTTCAAAACATTTAAATCATTTTAGTGAAAGTTATGAAAGTTTGAAGAAAGGAAGGCTTGCAACCTTCTCAATTAGAGAGTTTGGATGAGGTTTGCAGGTGGATGTATCTAGTGCATCCTTTCTCTTTTCAAAATTTTGCGTAAATGTTGTTTGAGGAAGAAGATCCATTCTAGATTTCTTGGATTTTGTTTTGGTACCTTTCCCCGTAGCGAACTTTGTTCCATTTTATATTCGTAATTAGGCACTTTCAATTTTTAGTTATATTGTAGTGGTAAGGTCGGATTAATGACCAATGAGACCATTGTAAATGCATCAAGTAGGCGGTGCTAGTTTCCCCTTGTAGTGAGGATGGAGTGATGACCTATAGACTAATGTTTGGTAGTAACAGAGGTGCAAGTTGCCCTTACCCAATAAATAGTTGCAGGTACTCAAGTAGTTATTAAAACTACTTGAAGGTGTTTGCATTTAAACCTTTGAACTAGTAGTAGATACCAATGAGGCTTTGAAACCTAATCAATGTTGAACACTACTAGATGCCTCGGATCTTGGATACAAATAAATTCGGTAGTTGAAGACAATGTGTGTTTTGAATACTAGATTAGACCAAGAGAGATATATTCTTCTTCCACATCTTTTAGTTCCAAGTCATTTTCAGTTGCAACCATATACCTCGCGTATTTCCAAAGCATAATACTTTCACCTCGACAATGCATAAATTGAAAATTGTTTGATTTTAAATACAAAGTCAAAATTTTTAAATTTGATAAGGTGGTAAATAATAAGTTGTTGCATTTTTTATGAGGTAAGAATTTTGGATCAAAATCCACCCATGCAATAAATATTGGAATTCCATCATTAGAAAAAATACTAGGCTTCTAGAAGGCCATTCCATAGTAACATCCTTAAGGATTTCCACATCATTGTTGGCTTTACAAATTCCTAGTATCATGAAGTTTACTTGATTTTACTTTTGTCAAAAATGTCAAAATACAATAATCACAACACCAAAATACATGGCATTTGATTAACAAATTAAACAAACTTTAAAGTCAATTTGAGTAATTTTTTGAAGCTATTTACCAAAGGCAAGTAACTTCAAAAGGCACTTACCTAATTTTGTGTGTTTGATATGAAAAGAAAAGGTCTTTATACAAGTGAGGTAGGAGTAGATAATTTTATGTGGGATATGTAAATTAGGATTAATAAGAGCTCAATCGCTGATAGTAAAATCAAATGTAGTAATTGTGTTCAAAGTTAAATTTTAAACCTCATTTAGTCATAGTAGAATAACTTTTTTCACAAAACTTTAAGATAAATTAATGTGGGGAATCAAGTTAAATTTCATCTTAAAAAATCCATTTGAAATTTTAACACTCCAACTAAAAGTTATGGTCAAATTTTAGGGAGGGGTTGGAATGGACATTTTTTTGGACATTTTCAAACACCCACAATGAATTTTGTCCATAACTTTTAATTGGAATCTCAAAATTTTAAATGGATTTTTGAAGATGAAATTTCACTTGATTTCTTACATTATTTTAATTTAGTTTAAAAAATATATATTCTACTATGTATAAATGAGATCTAAAATTTGAATTTAAATACAAAACCTACATTTGACAACAAGTGGCCTATCTTCAAATTATCCTGTAGCCTTTGAAGATTTATGATGGACAATTAATTTTTTATAAAAACAGCCTCTTTACCTTTCATTTTCACCAAATGCTCACAAAATGAGCCATTGGGAAAAATCTGAGCCTTGTGGAGGGCTGTTAAAAAATCTGTTTTCGGTGCCCCATAGTGCAATTATAGGAAAAAAAAAAAATATTTAAAAAAATAATAATATTAAAATAATAATAAAATAATAATAAATTTGAAAACCTAATGTGGCACTGATGTGACACAAATAGTGCCACATCAGCAAGTTTCATTAAAAAATAAAAAAATAAGGAATTTCCTCTCTAATCGCACCAAGGTAGTTGCAAGTAGTTCCAAATTGGCAAACTTCCTGAGGCCTAAAATTTCTTGTAATGCTTTCACATTTATATAAAAGAAATTCTTGAAGGTAAACCATTGGACTATTTGGGGGCATTTTCATCTTTTTTTATAATTTTGGATTGAGTGTAAAGTGCATTTGAGTGTAAAGTATTTAATAATTAGGATTAAAGTGTATTAAAGTACCTTATTCCTGACTATGAAATTCTATATACTTGTATTTGGAGTCACTTACAACAACTAATATTTGACTTATGATGAACAAAAATTAGGGAAAAAATAAATCATTAAAAAAAAAAGTTTGTAAGGTCCTCGGAGGGCTATGGAGCATTCTTCCTAAGGCCTTGTATTTTTTCTAATGTTTAACCTCTAAAATGCTAAGATTTCTCTAAGGGGACTCTCGAAGGTTTGGAAAGGTACCTATGCTCTTAGTTTTTTGCAAGATTTTTTGAAACTTTTTTTTCACATAAAAAGAGTGATGAGCTTTTGAAAAATAGAATTTTTATTTTAATTAGTGCCCAAGAACAAAAATTATGACATAATAAGCCCAAAATAGGCGAGGACAAGCAAGGAAAAAAATTAAATTTAAAAAAATTGTTTCTTTAAGATTATATTTTGTCTGTGAGAAAATAATTGATTCACTCCATTTGGATAAGTAATGTGCAAAGTCATGCAACTCCTTATTTTGTAGGCAATTTTAGCAAATTTTTGACATATTAATAGATTGAATTCATTTTTGAATTCAGATTTTATAATTCATACTTGTTGTCTTCTAGATTTATACGGGATAGATTATCAAAAAAATAGAATACCTTTCAAGTGCATTTGATCCTTTGAACTTTTGGTACTTTCATACTTTTGACAATTAAAATGATTCAATATCTACATTTGAGCAAAACCAACAAAATGAAGATTCTAAAGTCTTATTTCTATTCCAATTGAAAATAGTGGAAAAATCCTAAACATGATTATTTTATTTAAAATTGGATGTTAAAGATCTATCATGACATTTCTACATAGATATTGACTAGAAATTTTCTTTATACTATTATATTCTATACTATAATTTCTATACTATAATTTCTATACTATAATGTACTTCTATTATGAAGTTTTTATAATTTTAAGAGCATGTTTTGTATTCAATATGATTTTCTTCACTTTTTCTTCAAATGTTCATGGTGATGTAAAATTTTCACATACAAGCTTAAAAAATTTATGACATGTATTAGACTTTTGATTTCATCTTTGAAAATTAAATCTAAAAACTTCTCTCATAAATAGTTTTAAAATAGTGGATACAAAGCAAAGGACTACAAGAACCTAAGCTCCATCTATTAGGTATAAGTGTTACTAAATGATGACTAGTCTAATCCTTGATGTTGAAATTGTACAATTGCTACATACAAATTTTAGTAAACAAAAAGTCTCATGATGAACAAAGAAACCAATTAATTAAAATTGAACTAGCTATAGCCAATTATTTATGCAATTCAAAGATAGATCATGAGTTGTATGAAGCAATGCAATTTTTTTCCCAAGTAGAAAGATAGGAAATATGGGGATTGCAAATCTTTTGTAATTTTATTTCCAAAATTGGAATTAACTATCAATTTTGGGAGTCTAAAAGTCCTCAAAACCCATAGCCAATGTCTAGACTCTTCCAATTTTGATCATTAAAGAACTACTTTCCTACTCACTACTTCCTACTTTCTTGTTCACTATTGTGGGACATGTGTCATGCACTAGTAGGGGATGTAGTTGCAAGAAAAGGGGTTCATTTTTTGTAGCGTTTTGCCAAAATTGTAGTTTTTGCACTCAATATTATGAGTACTATGAAACAAAACAATCTCAACTATTGATAAAAAAATCAATGACTAAAAGTATTGTTTTAAATACCATGAGTACTTGTAGTACTAAAATATTATTATTTGAAATAAAATTCAAATTGTCGCAAAAAATAGATACAATGAGGTATAAATTAATTATAAATGGAAAATCATGAAAAAAAAAATCTTTAAAAATCTTTAAAAAAATCTTTAAATGTCACCAATTGAAGTATCTAGTTTAATCCACCTTAATTCCTGTACTTGTAAAGAATTATCCCAGTTGTAGGCACTAGGGTTAGGGTGTTGTATTTAGAAAGTTGGATCCTCCAGATTTACACTTTGGTCATCTCCATCATCCCCCCCAAATTTAGAGCGTACTTAGAGAGTTCTCACACTATTGGTCTAATCTTTCAAAGCCATTCTATACTGTAAGCAACCACAGTACTATCCTTCCAGAACCGTAACCAACATTGATAGTAGTTCTCAAGCATGACACACTCACACAAGTGCACCATAATGGCAACAGGGAATCAAAGATCAACTCAAATATTCTTCATTGACTTTTACCCCGTTCATTTACCATCCTTTCGCTTCTTGTACAGGCTAGATTAGATTGGCACCAAAATTTCTGTTGCCCCCTCAACTTCTCTCGCTGGAAGAGGATTGGCAATGATGCTCCAAAAAGCCATCGAGGCTCGCATTTATTCCATTTTAAGATGCCATCATGTTATTTTAAGACTCCATTATGTTACTTTAAGCAAGCTTAGAGGCAAGGATCAAGCAATCTCAAAGGCCCTTTTTTCACCCGAATCTTTCTCTAATGGTTGGTTGCAATATTGAGAGTTTTTGAATCAATCATAATGCGCTACTATTGCACGAGATTTAGTACCATAGTTAATCACTACTCATTTCTAGCTCAACATAATCAAACCATTCTAGAATAGACAATCAATTTCTACAATATAGGCTAGTGTAGTTCTATACAAGTAGGCATGTATAACTATTTAGTTTTGACATGTTATGAGCAGTTATAGGTGTTGTGCTAGGTATTATTGGTAGGTGGCAATGAGTAGAATGAGAGATTGTTCGTATTTGGAATGGCTACAATCAATATTCAAAAAATTCAATGGCCATTACTAGAGTTGCCCAATTGAAGTGGCTCATTTCTCATTTGTGGCTAATTAGTATATGATTATGATCTAGTCGGTAATGGCAATTTTAATTAACTAATTTGCACAGGTGACATGTCTTACTTCTAGAAGGTTTTGGTTGGAAATTAATCATCCCCAGTGGCTACAAAAATTAAATGCATTGAAGTTTAATTGTGAACAATGTCGTGGTAGTTGTTGATGCCTCATTTGATGTCTTGCACAAACATTAGGAATTCACATTGTGAGTGCAAGGAGGCTTTAAAGCTTGATTAGCTTGTTGATTGTTTGAGCTTCATGTACTTGTAAGTAGACCATCATTGTGAGTATTGGCATCTTATATTCTAGTGAAGTTTTTGCAAATACAATCAAGTGAAGTCCTTGTCAAATTTTTTTGTATTTATGTCAATTGAATTCCTATTCTGCATAAAGAAACACTTCAAGTAGAGAAGGGCAAATCAATGTCTTGTTAGATGTGCATGAAGTTATTTTCTTTGTGAATGGTAGTATTAGAAGATTTTTGGGGCCTCTGGATGCCTGTGAGTTATCATAGCCTGTGAACGTAGGAAACAAGTTCAGCGCAACGGTCTAACGTGGCCGAGACCTTGCCACGTCATTGACCAAATTTTATTTTATTTTTATAATTTTTTTATGAAAAAAAATTTCTGACAATGGGTTTTTCCCCTCGCTACGGGGAACAATTGCGGGGGAACAGGCCCAAAATAGGCTTCTAGACCCTCCAAAACTCTTCTAATGTATAAGTAGTGTTTTAGATATTCCATATTGATATACTTTTTGAATTGCATACCTTATTTATTTAGAATATGTTGTCATGCATTTGCAATAGCAAGCAATATTAATTGGAATGTCAATTAATTTACAGATTCAATGTTATAACTGAGCTCTTTAATGGCACAAAACTTGTATTAGTTGCAAGTCATGCTAATTATTGTAAAAGTCTATTTTGAAGTCGTCTTAATTAATATAGAAGTCAATCTTGCACAATTCAATTGAAGTTCAAGTGGGCATTGTTTGATTTCAAGATAGCTGCCATTCAGAGCTTCCAATGAGCTCCAATAGGACCAAAGAGGGTTTCATTTCCAAAGAAGGCTAGTTTGATAGTAGTAGAAGTGAGCCAGATTCTCCAATCGGGACGCATATTGTAGATGGCCTAGTTGGTCAGTTTTTGCGATTTTGAATATGTCATTTTGAGGCGTTTGTTTGTGTTTTGTGTGGGATTTTTGTGTTATTTGTTGACCAATTTGGTCTTATTTAGGGGTGTTTGAATGGCATGATTTTTATTTCCAAGTGGTTTTTTTTGAAGAGGTTGTTGATCTGGTCGGGTCGGATGAGTTTGGAGGCTAAAGTTACTAACCGAATTGGAGTTTTGTTGTGTGTTAAATGGAAGATGGCTGAATGGAAGTCTAGGCAGTGATGAGTTTTGTGGTTTACATCCAGATGGATGTTTGTTTGTTTGTGGGTAGTTGCCAATTCGGTTAGTGAACTTGCAGGTGGTTGTGCTGCCAAGTTGGTTGAGGAACCGTTGGACTGTGTTATTTAGGGGGTCATTCCGATTTGGTTTGCACCCAGTGTTGAAGAGTGTCCACTGCGAGTCCCAGTCCAAGTTGGCTGTGTATGTTTCTGTGGTTGTTTTGGTGTGGACGTGATTTTGTGAGAATGTGTGCTTGTTTGTGCGAGTCCCAATTTGGAAACTGAGGTGGTCGAGGTGAAGAGTCAGTCCTAGTCGAAGAAGTTGGTTGTGTAGAGAGTGTGCTGTGCAGGAAGAGTTCGGTGAAGTGTGAAGGATGAGTCCAAGTGGAAGAATCAGGATGAAGTAAAGAATGCTTGATTTATGGTTGAGTGGGGTGGCAAGATTAACAAGTGATAGCAATTCCTATTTGGAGAGAGTGAATTTGCAGAAGGTTGAAGTGAAAATTCCGAGTAGATAAGAATGGAGTCAAGTTGGAGATCAGCAGAAAGGACTTAGAGGTTTTTAGAGCAGCGGAAATAGTTCAAGTCGGAAATTTTTAAGCTGTGAGCTCAAGTCTTTGTAAATGGTGATATTTTCACCAATTCGGCAATATGAAGAATTAATTGTCAAATTGGTGTTCTGCGTGTATGGGAGATGTTGTGCAGCGAGTTAGGAATGTATTGATGTAGTGTGTGTGATTTATCTGGGCCTATTTGGAGTATTTTTTATTGTTTTTATTGTTGTATGAATCCAAGTTGGAAGTTGAAAGCCTGATCTGTGATGTTGTTTATAAATCCGAATTGGAATTCAGGAGTGAAATGGTGAATTTTGATCACAGAACCAATGGGAAGTTGATTGGTGTGTCGTTGTAGTTTGCCGAGTTGGTCTGTGAGTTCAATTTGCTGTGAAGTTGCCAAGTCGGGAAGTGTGGTAGCTGAAGTTACATGATTAGCATGCGTGTGAGAAGTGTTCTGTGAGTAAGCTAAGAAAAGAAAGTATTTTAAAAATGGAGAGTAAGGAAATTCCCAAGTCGGATAAAAAGGGATGCAAGTTCTGTCAATGTCAAAATTACGAAAAACGGAAGTGTGAAACTGAGAAACAAAGCTCCAATTTGGTGAGAGAAGTAGCAGTTGTGAAAGTGTCAGTTGACAGAACGAAGTTGGTTGAGAAAGCACAACAATAATTGCCCAGTCCGAATCGGAGAAAAGAGGCCGCAGCCCGATAGCCAAGTTGGAGTGAGAGAAAAGTTGCAGTGAAGAAGCTGAATAGGGAAAGACTGGGACCGAAAGGAAAAGAGAATGCTGGATCCAATTTGGGAGATAAGCATGAATTAAAAATATATATATATATAAGAAAGAATGAAAATTTAAAAATGATAAAAATTAGTTTAGGTAATTAAAGTAATTGAAATAGAAATCGAAACTGAAGTCTATGCTTGGTGTTTGTTTAGGTCAATTAGATATAATTAGAAGCGATCCTATTTAATAACCTCCCTTGGAACGAACTTAACTATTAGTTGAATAAATCCAAGTTGGTATCAACGCAGTCTACACATATCAAAAATTATGAGCCATTTGAGAGATGCATATACAACACAAGAGAAGGACATGCAACTAGACACTAGTAGGAGCCTATGTTTTTTCTTATGTTTCAATGTGACAAGCACATTCTGAAGAACATAAAGGTGATGATGTTGTTTTGGTTGGGGGAGGCTAAATTGAGGAGTACGTATCATTAAACATGCTGACAATACAGTTAGAACAAGGTGATGTTGTTTGTTGCAGGAATGTTGAAAGGAACATGATAGAGAACATGGTTGCGTATTTTGAAATGTCCATAGAAACACAACATTGCCATGTTGGCAGTGAGGGGCTTTTCCAATGCAAGTAACTTGGGGAAAAAGCAAGTGGGATCAAATTAAACGTTGCCCTAAAATGGAAAACAAAAACAAAAGGTAGGTCCTTCCTATACATTTCATGATACATGTATGGAGGGATGTTGAAGTTGTACTTCTATAGCATTTTCATGATTAGTGCATATATATATAACAAATAGCTTAAAGAAGAATGAAAGAGTCTTATAATATAGAGTATTTGAATGTAATTTTATTTTTAGATGTGAATTAGTGGCTACACAGAACACATGGAAGGAAACTAACTTTTTGTTCAAATTAAGCATATTTGGTGGAGGAGAATATTTCCAATGGACAATTTTTTTAAGTTTTATATCATTGAATTTGAGATGATTATTGTAATTAGTAGTTTAAGCGCTAAAGGGCCACTGTCCCTCTGGGAGACAGATGGAATCTTAGTCAAGTACCTATAGGTTCTTTTTTTCCATAATTTGCAGACCTATTTTTTTAACATTGATAATTTCATTATGTATAGGGGAAATTTTTTTCTTTTGGATTGGTGCTTAGGAAAAAAAGTTATGCCCAAATAAATTGAAAAGAGGGAATAGGTGGTAGCTACTTTATATTTTGAAATATAAATTTATTATTTTCTAAAAATTTTTAGCTCACAAATTAAATTTTTGTATATATACAAAGCTTGGGTTCATATTATTTGGATTTTCTATGAAGAAGTTTTGGTCCATCTAGCTCTTTGGGCAATTAGAGCATGATTTTCAAAAAATAGATTGTGGAATGCATAAGTGAATGCAATTTCTACAATTTTTCTAATAATATAGTTTGGTTTGGTTTATCTCATGAACTAAAACAATCTCCCCATTGGGTTGATTGCATTTTAATCCCAAAAAGACAAAAGCCTTTTCTTTGCTAAAAAACACTCTAAACTTCCATTTCTATAACAAAAGGTAAAAGATTCTGAAAACTATTTTTTGTGCACATGTAACCATAGGATCTTACATTCTTACACCTAACTAGTATGAAAATGCGTGGAAAAAAATTTCAAAATTTGTGAATGCCCAGATTGCATAATATGAGCGTTTCAAGTAGAAAAAACAAGTTATTTAGCACATTGTGGGACAAGATTTTTTGGCTTCAAACATTTTTAAGTTTCATTTTTTGCACTATGGAGTTCTATGCTTTAAATCTTTATGGTATAAAATAGAGTTGAAAGTTTAGGAAAAATCCTAAATATAAAAAGAAAACTTAATTTTTATTCTTTAAAAAATTGTTAAGTAAAAGTAAATAAGACACAAAAAGAAAATCTCAATTATTAATAGCTCAAGAATGGAATTAAAATGCACCATTAAAGAAGATTTGAGGCTTGTAAAGGGCCATTTTGGGCCTATTTCCGTCATTGTTCCCCCCACAGCAAAGGGTACGAAGATTGTTAGAAAAAAAAATATTAAAAAAAAAAAAGTTCTTGAAATGCAAAAAAATGTTGAAAAAAATTTTCAATTCTTTTTTTTGAAAGTGACATAGTACTCTCGCAACCATGTCGAACTGCACTACTAGCAACATTCTCAACACGTTCACAACGTTTTCAAGCCATGATAACTATCAGTCTCTTGTTAGCCTCAAAAATCCTCTGATGTAATTCCAATGATGAGAGTATTCTAGCAAGCAAGATAAACCATGTGGACCTTTTCTTTTTGAAAAAATATAAAAATTGCATTCAAAAATGAATCCTACAAGTTATTTTTTGAAGAAAATGCTCTAATTGCTCAAAAAACAGGATTGTTTGTAACTTTCACATAAAAAATCCAAATAGAATGAACCAAAGTTGTATATGTACACAAAAATAATATGTATGAGGGAATTTTTTTTTTTTATTTTTTAATTTTTTTGTTGCCTCCCGTCCCCTATTATGAACTTATTTGGGCATAACTTTTTCTCCCACGAAGCTAATCCATTTTTGCATCTTCAAAAAAAAATTTTAGAAAAGAAGAAAAAAATTTGAGCTTGTAGGTACCTATCCAAAATCTCATTTGTCTCCTTAAGGGATAGTGGTCCTTCAAGTGTTAATTCCATTTTAGATATACTATTAATTTGGATTAAATTTCTACCTCATACCTACTTCTATATTGAATAATAATCAAATGTATAAAAATTTAATGTTTTTGAATTAATTTTTTTTTCTAAAAATCTTGCTAAATTCTATACCATAAAGATTATTAACTCAAAACTTAGTACTACACAAAATTAAAATTACAAATGTTCAAAGTCAAATAAGCTAATCCCGCAATGTGTAGACTATAGAGAAAATTGTTTTCTCCATAGTAAATGCAAATATTTTGCAGAATGAATATCCATGAATTTTGAAATTTTATCCACACATTCACATATTAATTAGGTGTGAGATCCAATAGTTGCATGTGAAAAAAAAAATTCTTTTTGTTACATTTTAAAGTAAAAGAAATCCTAAAGTACTCACTATTTTAATTAGTTATTTTTAAGAGTGATGTGTTCTTAAAGTGTTGCTTCAACATTGAACATTTGATTTTGATGATGAATGATTATGATTTTTCAATTCAACATCTTATGCAAAGGTGTTCATTGCAAATCTTCATTTTCTATTGTTGAGGGCTCTTTTAAATTAGCGTGATGTGAAATACATCTTACAGGGAAAATCACAATAGATATTTGATTTCACAAGATATATAATACATTTAAAGAAATTGAGAAAATTCTTAGAGCTTACAATTTTAATTGGGACCAACATTTTGGATTTGACATAGGACAAGAAGATTGATAGAAAGACTACAAATGACTTGCACACATTAGCAAGGGCTTAAGATTTGATTGCAAGTGAATTTATAGAAATTCTTAGGGGCTAAGATAAAACAATGATCACATGTAAAAAAAATAGGTGAAAGCAAACCATATAGCATTTTTTTTTCCAAAAAGGGCACTTACATTGGCATTTGAGTAATATGGTGTCCAAAGAGGATGAAGTGGCATGCCACATCAACATGCTTCAATGCCATTTTAGAATTTTAACATTGTCATAATAGACATCAGAACCTAAGATGTCCTATGTTGCATATAAATGTTTTTAGTGATATCAATAGAAACGTTTGTGAGTCTTCAAGTTGGTACTTGGAACTCTAGATTTATTTTTTGCAAATGTTTTATAACATTTAGCGAATATTTATGTAATTATGCATGAATTATAGTAATTGAGTGAAATTAATAGCAATTCCTGCCAATGAAGTTAGAAGTTTTCTTAGAAGTAGGAAATATGTTTTTCAACATGTTTCTATATTTTAAAATCTTAGTTGAGAGATTGTGAGGGTAAATTAGTAATTTTGAGTGAAAGTGAGGATGTGAGAGTTAGTCAAACCTAGTGTCTTGTCTATATAACAAACGACTACTACAAGGTGTATGTGACAATCTAGCTAAGTGTCATAGTCTATTTTAGGTCTAGAGAGTCCAATAGTTTGTAGAATCTAATTCGTAAAGAATTTGGATTAATTATATTGGTCTTCCAAGTAACTGCTAAATATCAACCAAAATCAAGAATAGATGGAGGAAGAGGAGGTTGGAGCTTATAGAGAGTTGCTTTTAAAGTAAAAGCATGACAAGAGATCAATAGAGAAGCCAATCATCCACGAGTGACCCCGATATCATAATGATTTTTTTCTCAGGTGGAAATTATTAAGGAATTGTTAATTTTAGCATCTTCATGAATAATGAAATTAGAGGTTTGATTTTGCCTTAAGGTTTTTGGAATTTCCTAAAGGTTGCCCAAAAAGTTTTGAGATTTTACAAACTTCCATAATGACTCTATGGGAAGTCAACTACGTTTGAAGCTGCTAGTAAATTCATAGAAATTATTTAAAGTATAGTAAAATCCCACTAAAAATTAGGATAGTATTTTGTATGCTAATAAAGCACTTTGTCAAGTTTGAAGACTTTTAAATAAGTAGAAGTTCTAGAATCAACAATGACATTGGATTTTTGTAAGAAATTACAACATGGTGGCAAGTTGACCAATGATCCAGGAGCTAACGGTGTCCAATTAGTGCAAAGAAGGGGTCTTTATTACTTTCTTGAACCTTCTAAACAACCTTAGCCACTTAATTTCTTCAAAAACCACGAATTTCAAAAGTTAGAATTTTCACTTTTCTTTGGAGTTATTGTGAGTGTTTTTTACGCTAAAAAACAGCTTAGGAAAAGGGGGTGGAGGTTACCCTTACTAATTTGGATTTTTTGAATGCAATGGCACAATTGGTTTTGTGTGTTGAGTTATTCCCTAAAAGATAGAAAAGGTAAACTCATAGTTTGACTTTTTTAGCGTAAATTGTGGTAAGCAATGTCCGGGAAGAACCGGCAATTAGTTCATTCTTAGTCGGTGCCTTTGGGAAAATAACCAGTTGGAGTGTGAAAATGGAGGATGGAAAACCAGACAAAACATTGGTAGGATTGGCAACCTACTGATGTGCAAAAATAAATAGGGGCTATTTAGCCACCACTTCTATAAAATTGTGTGATCTTAGCCGCTTGCAATTTAGAATTTAAGGCTAATACCCGGATTACTAGAGGTGGGTATCTTCTTGGACAAGGTGGACACTATTTTTTCTTAAATTGACTTTCAAGATGTATACAAAGATTGAGGCTTTGTCTAGTATATGAATATTTCTTATTGTAGAGGTGGCTTGGTGGTAGAGCAAGAGTATTACATAGTTTTGGGAGTAATCATAAAGAAGTTGTCAAGTTTTTTGTAGAAGCTACATTTCTTGAAAATGAAGATTTTCACTAATTCTTTGTGGTATTACAAATTGATATTTATTTGTGCCTATCACTTAGAATTGTCATAGTTATCTAGTTGTATTTAGGATTGTTTGGCACCATTACTAGTTGCTTGCTTACTACACTACAATTAGTGATGATGTTTGAGGGTTGATATCAAAGTTGGATTTGGGCACCATGACAAATAACATCAATGATATGCAAGTTTTACAAGTAATCCGTGTAAAACTTGCATATCAATATTCAAGCTATATTGAATCAAGTTATTGCATCAACCAAGAAATCTTACTCATTGACATCAAGTTGCAAATACTTTGATCAATAAAGAGTTGATAAATTTGAGACATGTGAGAACAATACCTACATAAATAACAATCACAATAGTTTTGAACCTAATTGCCATGAAAAATAGATTATTTCCAACTTATATGGAGGATGTATTGCAACCTTTATAAATTTGAAGTTAAAGGAAATTGGCCGGTGAGAATTTGATACTAGAGGAAATAAATTGAAAATTTTCGATAAGGAGAGGATGCAATTGGTGTCTCTAGGAAAAAAATCAGTCCCTTTATAAAGAGGAGGAAAATTACTGGGGCAACTCAAAAAACTTCACAAACACTGGTGGTAAGTTAAAGTCAAATTCCTAAATATCTTGGGAAACATCTAAGATTTGATTTGATTAGATTTCCAAATCTTGACTTAAAAAGTCAATTTAGACTTACAAAGGTTATTTAAAAGTTGACTTTAGGTTAAATACAAAATATTTAGAGTTAATTAGGATTTGATTCCACAAAATCTTTCAAAAGTCAACGAATTTGATTTAGGCATTATTCCTAGGGCTAATTAAGGCTTTTGAGGAACTTACTTGAGAACCTTCTTTTTGATTAAACAAAGATTTGTTGGACAAATATCTTAGGGTAGATTAGGATAGTTTAAGAATTTTTCTTAGGTAGAAAACAAAATATCTCGTGGTAAACAAGGAGGTGGGCCTTTCCCATAGGTATGTAAGGGGCCCCCTCCTTGTTTCTCGCACCCCATTCTATATTCATTTTCTTTGTACCAAAGCTCTGGCACATTTATCTTGTACCAACATTCTGTCGGGCAATTATGCTCTTGTGTACCGACACGCTGTCAGACACAAATATACTCTTGGTACACCACCACTATTTGGGTGACCAAATTCCTGTTCAATTTCTTACTGTTTGTGTTAGTAAGGAGGTTTTAAGAATTTTGGGTTCTTTTAAAGCCAATCAATCTTTGCTAGCAAGTTGTGAGATTTTTAAGTCTTTTTAGTTGTTGTCTTCTAAAGTGTTGGGAGTTGGATTCCCAAACTCATCTATTATAATATTGAAACAGATACTTAATTTAAGACTCTTAAGGTGGTGAAGCTAGTCTTTGCCAAATTGAAATTACAAGAAATTTAAACCCTTCAGCCAACCCAATTTGATAATTGAGCCGACCAGGGTCTTACTGGGTCCTATTGGGTCCTATTGGGGTATACTACCGGGTATCGGGGGGTTGCTCTACCAAGTATCGGAGGGTTTGCTCTGCCGGGTGTCGAGGGTTCCGCCCACTCACGCCCTTGACGGGTTTCGGGGGGTCTGCTCTGACGAGTACGAGGGGTTTCGCCCACTCACGCCCTGCCACATGGCAAGCGCTAGGTGCTCACTAAGAGAAGACTGGGTTCCGAGGGTGTATTGGGTACTCACTGAGTTCGGATTGGGTTCTGAGGGTGTACTGGGGTTCCGAGTGTACTCACTAGCTCTGAAGGTGTACTGGCTCGGCCCCGGTATTGTGCTGGCTGGGTTCCAAAGGTATACTAGAGCTCTAGGTTGTACTGGCATGGTTCTGGGGTGTACTAGAGGGCCATACAAGGTACTGAGACTAGGTAAAGAGAGAAACTGGGAGTTGAAAATTTGAAACTTAAACAACATTGTGTGTAATGAAAAAATTCCAACGGACAAGGCTGGGTTGTTGTTTGCCACTGCCAACAAACTTTTGAGTTTTTTGCACTTGGTGTACATCAATTCTCTCTTTGCATTCTAACTCAACTCACTCTCATTGCATCTCTCAACTTCTAACAACCAAAACCAAATGATAAAAAACTAGGTGAAAAAAAAGACTAAGAAGAGATTAGCAATGGGAATACGACATCAAGGTGAGAATATTACTATTCATATTAGATACATGGGTTGTCATTTATTCCTTTCACTATTTATTTTATTATTTATTTTATTGATGTTATTTATTTTATTGTTTATTTTATTGATGTTATTCCTTTTACTATTCATTTGTTTGGTAGTTAGTCATTAATTAGGGATTCCATTTGAAATTAGATGGTTTAATGTTGTTTTGAATTCGTCTTATTAGGCCTAATAAGCCAAAAACAAAAAAACAAAACGTTAATTAATACTTCCAAAACAATTGAAGGAATTAATAATTAACCCAAATTTTGATTAACAATTTGATTTGATTTGATTTAGTGGATTTAATTGTTTCAAGTATTTGAATAATTTTAAAAATAAAATTAGAGTTTATTCAAATTACTTAAAACAAGATAGTACAACCATTCAATCCAACCATATTACATAAAAGTGACTAAAATTAAAACCAATGGCTTAGACAATCATGGATGGCGAAGGGTATTATGAAACTATACATCTAGTCATATGTGAAGATGGAACGATAGATTCCTTCAAGGAGGAGGTAAGTTTAATTCCCTTTAATTTTAATTGCAATTGAGTTAAAAGCTTTGAATTCAAATCAACATAGAAATTTAAGTAGTTAGAATTTCAGTAGCTATAGTTATTTAGAAGTAGTCCTAGAATATTAGAAGGAACCTAAAGAGTCTAGTAGAAATTAGATTAATAAAGAAGTTAGATTTTCAAACTTATTAAAATAAATTTTAAAAGAATAATTGAAGATATTCTTTAAAAATCACTAAAAAAATCTTTTAAAGAGAGAATCAAATAATGAATATTTTATAGATTCCAAATCTATCTCTACGATGGAAATTGCTTAATTTCCAAGATAATAAGGAGTGGATGAAATTTTGCTCCATTTTGAATGAACTTTACCAAAATAGGTCAAAATTGGGATTCCTCTCAAAAGACTACTAGTTTAACTAATCAACAATCATAATTACAAATTTAGAATTATTTAGAAATAATTTACTATTTTAAAATAGTGGATGAAGTTTTTAGGATAGAAATAAGAGTAACTTTCGTTCATCGATAGTTTTCACTAAAAGTTGCAAAATTTGACGTACTTTACCATTTTGGAAAGAGTAAATCATTTTTTACAACTTAGCTTAAACAAGTATCATAAGTAGATTAGTTTTCACGTGTTTGTTTAGAAGTAAACCCCTAAACAAGTGAGGTAGTTTTAAAACATACAATTAGATTAAAGAAAACATAAAAACAAAGTGTCCATTGCTTGAAAGGCCAAACAATACTATGTTTAGGAAACCCATTGAAAATCACTAATATTGCCGCTAGAACTTGTGTGCACATTTTTACTCTAGGGGTGGAGTCAAAAACACTTACAACGTCCTCTATGATGTCGAGATGTTTTTTGTGATGTCAACTAAGACATCTTTTGTAACATTTAGATGCTTTTTGCAAGACAACATCATGTTCATCATAGTACTTAGATCTAAAATACTATTTTTAATATAAAAAATTACATTTTAGATGTCCCATATAGTTTGTCTTCCCTCCTATCACCCCTTTGTATAAATAATTTGCCTTCTCATGTCAAAATACTTATAATAAGGCTTTTTAAGTCATTCAATACTATTGCCAATATGGTGTATTGTGTACAATGTATGTTGTATAATGTACGGCATATTATATATGGTATATAATGTATGGCATATTGTGTATAGTATACAATATATGGTGTATAATGTATTGTATATGGCATACATCTAACCTAACATCAAAATTCATGTCTCAAGAAACATCTCAAAAAATGTTTGGAGGTCAAAATCGATGTTGCTAAAAACAGTATTCAAATTCTTATAGACATCTAAACCGATATTACTAAAAACAGTATGAAAATTTTCAAAAAACATGACGTCAATTGCAATGTCAATTGCCACTTCATTTTTAGGTCAAATGAAAAAAATTCCTATGTGGCATTGCCTACTTGCATCGCGCTTATGTCATTGCCACATGGCACACTTTGGGCACTTTTTTTAACCATGTTCATTGTGATGTTTCTATAAAAACATGGCATGTTTTTTCAAATTTTCTTGTGTTTTTTCCATGTCGATCTTGACGGATTTTTTTGTGCATCCACAATCCACATGCCAAATGTTTCACTAGACATTTGTACACATTACTATACATGTCCAACAAAACAACTTTCCTTCTAGTGAGAGTGGTAATCTTAATAGAAAAGGTTCATTGAGAGGGTAGTAGTTCTAGCAATGGAGGTTGCAACAATGCAATTTTAAGTGGTCTAGGGAGAGAGCATCCACTTTGAGCCCAAGAAATAGGTGTTACTCTTATCGACATGTGCAGGTGGTACACAAATGGCAGAGTCTTTCTTCTCAACAATCTACCAATTCAAAGAATGCTAAGCACAATTCCTACACCTACACAATAAGGACCTCGGCCACCATTATGGGATTGTACCAACAACCACTTCCAATCATTGCAATCCAGGCAACACGTATCGACCAAGCAAAGGTAAAAAAACTCCTTTTGGAGTGATGAGGACACAAAGGGAGCTTTAGTTGAGCACAAGAAAAGAACTACCATGAAGCAAGTAGTTGCAAAGCACGACATTCCACATTCAACTTTCCAAGAATGGTATTAAAGTGTTCATAGATCAAGGACAAGGGGTGTCTAAAGTGTCTTCACTACAAAAGAAGAGAGAGAGTCAGTGCAATATATTCTAGCCATGTGTAATTGAAGCCTTGATCTTAGTTCACTAGATCTAAAAATAAAAGTTTTAGAAATAACTAGAAGTCGTTGCACGCCATTCAAAAATGGGATCCCCGATGATGGATGGTACCATTGGTTCAAAAACCATCACTCGGAACTAATGTTGAAAGCTGTCCAAATCCTCTCATCTTCCAAAACAAAGGATTTGTGTGAAAAAAATGTTGACAGCTTCTACAATAATTTGAAGGCATTATATACTTTGCACAACTACCCTCTCTAGAGGGTATAGAATTGTGACGAGTTTGGTGTGTAGGCGGGAAAAATGGAGGCGCATTTGTCAGAACTTGAAGAAGTGCTCATTAGGTACAATAAATTATTATAAATGAGCAAGAATGGCTTTTGTTTCTCATTTGCATCAATGCAACCGGGTCAACTATACCATCCTTCTATATTTTTATAGTTAAGCGTTTTTGGCAAAATTACATGTAGAATGATGCAAACCTCGTGCAACAATGGCAATGCAAGGAAGAGACTAGATGACTATTTGTTTGTTTTTAGCCTAGATTTCTCATTTCATCCAAAGTATCAATGAACTAGATGGTATCTCTCCTAGCCACATACATCTTTTCATCTTAGATGGATATGGAAGTCATGTTACTATAGCAATAGCAAAACTAGTGCAATATACTAGATTAGATGTTGTTACACTACTAGCTCATACATCCTATAGCTTGCAACCATTAGATGTATTTGTTTTTGGACCATTCAAGTCCTACTTCAAAAAAATATAGAGATTATTGGATGTCTCGCAATCTCAATCATTGTGCACAAAAAGCCACTCTAATGCACTAGGTGTCATTGAGCCTAAGGCACTTTATTAGAGAGAAATATAACCAATAGCTTCAAGTCTACCAGGATTTGGCATTTGAATAGTTATGTAGAAGACAACAAACTAGATTCTAGGCAAACATATGCCCAATCTCTTGAAGAAGTCAAGCAAACCAATCATCACTAAAGTACAAATAAAGAAAATGTGGCAGATCATGCCGAGCAATCAACACTTGCCAATTTAGAAGAGTAAGTCTTGGGATTAGTAATTCTTGATTTGGCAAACCATGACAAAAGGTTTAGGAATGAACCATTCGGCACAATTGGATGGTGGATTGGAATTGGCCAATTTGGGAGACCACAACAAGGACAATAACTTGGGTATCGAGGAGAATAGTGAGGACATACCTATTGTGTTGGTAGAAGACATTTTTTTGAATCAGATTTGCCTCTACATACAAATATTCAACATTATTTTGTTGATGCAATTGCCCAAGACTTGGAGTTGTCAAAGGAGGTAACCGAATTGGATCTCGGTTGTAGTCCTCTTTAATCCATTACTTCCTTCCTAATCCTATCCACAATCACACAAAGAGCCAACCTTAGAAGACAAAATGTTGATTCTATAGTTGATTTTTTGAAATCTATAATGCTAACTTCAGAGACATACATAAATATTGTGCAGCAAATTGAGGAGCGCAATTGTGAATAGCTAAGGGAAAAAGAAAGAGCACAAATTCAACAAGAAGAAGCCAAATGCAAGAAATTAGAAGAGCAAGAGGAGAGGAGATTGTAACACAAAGCTCATCAATGAGAGATAGCTAAGGAGGGTGCTTGCAAGTCAATGGAGGAAGAGGCTGCGGTACAAGCAAGGGTGACTGCACAAGAAGACGCTGCACATCTAAAGAAGTAGCAACAAGCTCTCTAAACAAAGGCTCACATATTGCGAGTAGCGGAGGGTTCACGAAGAGGACTGTAGATGCTTCAATTGCCAATTCCTACAATGAATGTAGAGGGACCCAAATACAATCCAACTCCTCCCTTTCTATTTGTGCACTTGAAATCTTCTAATCTAGCACCTTGGCAATACAATCTACAAGTCATGCAAGGCATACAATTCATCTTCAGTACACCATTCACAAATTTCATTGCCCCTATGCAATCTATGCTATAGTTGTAGCAATTGCCCATAATCCCGAGTGTATCACACTTATAGCAATTCCATCTACCTTTCCCTATGCAACAGGCATGGCCTTTGCATCAAAATCTCAAAGGCAAAGTGTAAGGTAAAATTTTTGGTTGCAACAAGCTTAAAGTTCTACATGGCACATTCAACAAGAGTGTGGATAAGGTCAAAGAGAGTGGGAACAAGGAGTTCTATTAGTAAAAATGAAAATGTCAACTTCTCAATTATTGACAACTATTTGCTTGCATTCCAGCTGCCTTGTGTATCAGTTATTTTTTTTATATAGCACAATATGAAGTGTGCAAGGAAAACACATTTCAATACCCCAATCATCACATTTAGAATTGAAATACTATCAAGTATTTGCCCAGCCTATGGTTAGAATTAGAACAACCTACATAACAAGAATAGGTTGCACAGAATCTTCAAGAAAAAAATTTAGTATAATTTCAATTTTGACCAAAAAAATGTAAAAGAATTTTAAATCCTTCTTAACTCCTAAAAGACCAAGGCCTTTTTTCTACCAAAACACTCAAAACGACCATTTTTATAGCAAAAGGTAAAAGAAATTTTAAATCATTTTTTTCCCACATCTAACTATAGGATCTTACACCTAACTAGTATGAAAATATGTGGAAAAAATCTCAGAATTTTTTATTGCATAGATTGCAAGATATCTGTGTTTAAAGTGGAAAAAACAAATTTTTCAATACATTGCAGGACTAAAATTTTTGACTTTAAACATTCTTAACTTTACTTTTTTGCATTATAGAGCTTTGAGCTTCAAATCTTTTTTTGGTATAGAATTGAGTTGAGAGTCTATGGGAAAAAATAATAATTCAAAAAAACTTAGTTTTTATTCTTTAAAAAATTATTAAGTAGGTACGAGATAGAAGGAAAATCTAAATTATTAATATCTCTAAAATGGAATTAAAATGCACTAATCTTAATGGTGAGATTGTTCTAGAAAGCAAGATAAACCATGTGGAACTTTCTTTTTGGAAAAATTGTAAAATTGCAGTAATAAATGAATCCTACAAGTTATTTTTTCAAAAAAATGTTCTAATTGCTTGAAAAACAATATTGTCCATAACTTTCTCATAAAAAATCCAAATGGAATGAATCAAAGCTTTCTATGTACACAAAAATATATTCTATGAGGAAAAAAAAATTTAAAACAAAAAAGTTTAATTTTTGAAATTTTTATTTGTTGCCCCTTCTCTCTTTTTTTGAGCTTATTTAGACATATCTTTTCTTTCTGGGCACTAATTGAAAAGAAATTCAAATTCCCAAGAAGCTGATCAATTTTTCTATCTTAAAAAAAAAGTTTTAAAAATCAAGAATTTTTTTTGCCTATAGGTACCTACTTGAAAATCCCATTTGTCCTCTGCAAGGACAATGGTCCTTTAGGGGGGTAAATCAATTTCCCTACATGGAAAAAATATTTCCTTGAATACACCCATTCACCAACTATGCTAAATTCTTTTAAGTGGTTGGAAATGTTATCCCGTTTATAGTAGAACTATCCAATTCCGTTCCCTATGCTTTGGCCCCAATTCCGTTGACTACAAAACTCATATCCATTCACTTTCTTGACAATTTCAGTGCATTAATGCCCAAAGGGTTAACGTGTCAATCCTTCATTGGTGGGAACTTAAGTGCCAATAAATACATGTTAAGATGGTAATGGGTTGTTCATGAGACATTTTTGACCCCACTCTACGGACAGTTTTGTAATTTCAGGGCAGCCTACTTTAAAAATTCACAGAAATTACAATTTTGATCGGAAAATCATAATTCCACTTGGGTTAGATTTGTGAAACAAGCACACAACTCTGAAAAATATGTACCTCTCTTGAAGTTGGTCCCAAGATAGTCAGATCGCAAATCAGGATGGTAACAGGTTGTTCTACCTTACTACCACAGTGATCGGGATTCGGGAAGAGGTCGGCTCCGGCCTCCCTTTGAAATTTCTTCCAAGATCTTCCGCATGATGGAAGCAAGACACGACGGCTATCAATGCCACCTGGCTGGGCAAGCGACCCCCAAAAGGACCGACGTGGCATCCGAGGTGGCCCGCGCGGTCGTCTCTCTGCGCTCGTCGCGGTCCCGTGAACCGGGCTCTGTGCTGCAGGGAGAGGGCCAGCCCTGCCCTGGCGCCCGCGGTGGTTCCGATCTCTGGCTGTTCCGTCAATTTGCGATCAATGGCATCTTCCCTTCGTGCCGCCTCGCACCGCATTCCCGTCTCCGCTTCGGCGCGCGCGCTTCCAAGCAGCCCCTTCGTGGGTTTGTCCGCGCCTCTATGGTCCCCTTTCGCTCGCCCTAGGGTAGTTGTCGGGGGTCGAGGAAACGCTAGCACGAGCGGAGATTCTCGACGGGAGAGCTTTACTCCGTCTCTCTTTCGTGTAGGACGGATTCGTAGTGCCGAGAGGTTTAGACGCAGCGGGAACGGAGAGTGGCGGGATAGGCAACGTCCCGTCGCGACTGCGGCCATGGCAGAGAATTTGAAGGATTTGAGGCTGGAGGATGACGCTGTGGCTGATAAGGTTTGTTGCATTTCGCCTCGTGAGAACTGTTGATTAGATGAGTGTGTCGCCCTGCGTGTGGAGGTTTCCTTTTGCGGTTTATCATTTGCTTAATTTTCGCTCGGGTTTTTATTTTGAGTTTTGGTTATGTTAGCTTTGAGTCTGACATTGTACTCTATGAAATAGTATGTGGAGTTGCGCGGTTATCACTCGATTTTTGGAGTAATCTGAGCGTTTGAGTGTTGTATACAACTGGAGAAGGTGTTGAGGTTTTGAGTATTTGAGGAAGGGAGTTGGTGTTGCGCAGGATTTTGTTTTCGCTTGGATCTAGTGGCCTGTTTATTGATGTCTTGCTGTTATGATTCAGCGTTGCTTTCAATTTTAGCTCTCCCTTAGTGGCGAGCTGGCCAATTGAACACTTTAGATAGTGAGCGAATTAGGTTGTTTTAATAATCTTTAGCTGCCACTGCTGTGTAGTTGATGTGGAACCTGGTGAGCGCTAAATCCTTTAGATGAAATCTTCCGGCTTGTTTTTTCACGTTGTCTGACGTGTTGGGGAGAATCGAACGATTGCTCTCTGAACGCTCTTTGAATACTTGCATGCAAGTCAAGAACACTTGAATGAAACTGAATCAGAGAAGGGCATGATTTCTCCTGTTGGAGCGATGTTAGTAGTCTTGAAGCTAAATGGGACTGTTTTAGGTTAGCAATATTGAAAACTTTTCACAGGGATAGTGATCAGTCTTTCTTTTCAGCCTTTCGGTTTCTATTTCCATTAGAATCCGGCTAGAGTTTCATCACGCCTTTCTCCGTAGAACCCCCGGACTCCCAAGCGGTGTTGTCCTCTATCTTGAAACTTGCCGGGGAAGGTTGAAGGAATTCGACCGGATAGGTAGGAGAATTAAAAAGAAAGAAACTCTGAGTTCTTGCACTTGTCCGCACCAGCATCAGTGAGGCTGAACATTTTGGGACCCGTACCTAGAGATTTATAGGAAAAGTCTTGGTAGCTCCTGGCTTTTCATCAGGCTTCGAGAAGGCGTCCCCATTGCTGAACTTTGCCCCTATTTCTCTGCTCATGCTATTGTCTTCATAACGTTTGAAAGCAAGATTGACCAAAATAATGCTTCCGCTGTGGCGAGACATTCAGACTGTAATGGGCCATGTTTTTTATTTTGTTAGCAGGGCAAGTCTAAAGATGACGAAGCTCCTGCCAGCTCCGGAAGGAAAAAACTGGAGGAGTTAAACTGGGATCATTCATTTGTCCGAGAACTTCCTGGTGACGAACGTATTGGAGGTCCAACTCGCCAGGTACATTTCATTTTGAGGATGACTTGGTTCTCTGACGCAATAAGCATATGGCGAATGGGACGTCTGACGGGAAACTCGGTTTTATTATTCTCCTGTTGAAGATTTCAGTTTTTCATACTTTCCTTCGAATATTGTGTCTAATGTGATATGGAATTGTCATCATTTCTTAAAATGTATTGCAAACTTGCACGCTATTCTATGTGTTCTTTAAAGTCCTTTCTCGTGGATTGAGCAGGTGCTGCATGCGTGCTATTCGAAGGTCTCTCCCACAGTGCTGGTGAAAAATCCGGAGTTGGTGGCTTGGTCCAAGCATGTTGCTGACTTATTGGACCTTGATTATAAAGAGTAAGCCATTTCTCATCACTGATATCCACTTCAGAAGGCTGTTACCGTTATGCATCAGATTAAATACAGATGGCCGTTAGTAATCCTTCGGCCTAACTGTGAAGGGTATGTATGGCGGACTTAGGAAGCAGATGATTATTTCCTGTCACCAAATGAAGACACTTCGGTGATGCGTGGGCTGCTCAGAATTTAACTTTGATCACCTTACAGATATCTGCTATGTACAGTATCTAAGCTCAACTGTGTGTTAATGTGTTTTTTAAATGCATTTGCAGGTTTGAACGACCAGACTTTCCTTCTCTTTTTACTGGGGCTTCTGAATTGAAGGGCGGGTGAGAATTATCTCACCTAGTTTGTCAGTTTAAATCTTAAAGAGAAAGTCTTTTATTTTGAGTACTAGGCTGTCTTTAATGTCTTGCATCCATAATAGTAGTAGAATGATTTCCTGGTTATTCTGATCCATTATCTTGAATGAATTCTAATGGTTGTGTTCTTTGCGTTGCAGTCTATCTTACGCTCAGTGCTATGGTGGTCATCAATTTGGTGTGTGGGCTGGACAATTGGGAGACGGCCGTGCAATAACCCTGGGGGAGCTGTCGAATTCTAAAGGAGAGAGGTGGGAGTTGCAGTTGAAAGGGGCCGGTAAAACACCATACAGCCGGACTGCTGACGGGCTTGCAGTACTTAGAAGCAGTGTCCGGGAGTTTCTTTGCAGTGAAGCTATGTATTATTTGGGAGTGCCTACGACACGAGCCTTGAGCTTGGTGACCACTGGTGAAGGAGTTTTGCGCGACATGTTCTATGAGTATGTTCGATCTTGCTCCAATAATGGTGTTTGTTAAATAGACGTTCTTTTTTACATGAGTTCTGTGTTTGGGATATTTTCTACTGTAATGAGAAAAGCCGAGATTGAGTTCTCAAGTTCTGTTAGACTTGACTCATCTGTCTTACAGCTGCACGAGCAGGACGGTGTTGAGCAACAGCTGAATCTAAGTGTTGACATTGTGCATTCAGCGGCAATGTAAAAATGGAGCCAGGAGCTGTTGTTTGCCGTGTTGCCCCGTCGTTCATTAGATTTGGGACTTTCCAAATCCATGCAGCGCGTGACAAAACCGACCTACCAATTGTCAAACAATTGGCTGACTATACTATTCATTATCACTATCCTGAATTTGAAAATCTGCCGTTTGAACGGCAGGGGGTAGAGGGTTCTTCTGAATCCCCAAAAGGCGAGAACAATTCTCCTGAAATCGATGTATCTAAAAACAAGTATGCAGGTATATATGTTTATTTACGTTGATCCTATTTTCATACTCCCAGAATCTTTTCTTTTTGTTGTGCGTGATTATCGAGATGATTTTGACTTTGCAAGTGCTGACTTCCTTGGATTATTATCGCTATATTGACGAGGTCTTTGTTTGATGGCAGCATGGTTTACCGAGATTGCAGAGCGAACTGCGGTTCTGATCGCAAAATGGCAAGCAGTTGGGTTCACACATGGGGTTCTGAATACGGACAATATGAGTATATTAGGTCTAACTATCGACTACGGCCCTTTTGGATTTTTGGATGCTTTTGACCCCAAATATACACCAAATACAACCGATCTACCTGGTCGTCGTTACGGGTTTGCCAATCAACCCGATATTGGTCTTTGGAATGTGATGCAGCTGGCCAACACTTTATACACTGCTGAACTCATCACTGCAGATGAAGCTCAATTTGGTCTTGGAAGGTAAGGTCGCTTACATTGCTGCGATGATGGATTGAATGCCAATTTCAACTTTATGTGTAGAGGGAAAGATTCAGTGTTTCAATTCTCGCCACCCTATTATGGGTAGCTACTTATGCAGCTTCGCTTCCATTGTTCTAGGGGTCTTTGGATCTTGTTTCCAAGGAGGTGGTGCCAGAAATTAAACTCTACTGATCCTCTCCAAAATATTTCGGGGCCAAACTTTCATTAGAGCTTTTATGTATCTGATATAGCCATATGGCTTACATCCAAATGATTAATATCGCCCGAGCGAAATGAAAAAGATATGTTTTCTCGTGCTGGCAACTGGCAGGCAAACCTTTGACTTGGAACATCGTAATCTGCAGGTATGCCGACAAATTTATGTCCCTGTATCAACAACACATGAGTAGCAAAATTGGTTTGAAATCGTACAATAAAGATTTGCTCAGCAAGCTTCTAAGCAACATGGCCTTCGACAAAGTCGATTATACAAACTTTTTCAGATCGCTGGGGAATGTGAAGGCGGCTCCAACTACCTCAGACGATAATCTGATCGCACCTTTGAAGAATTCCTTACTTGATCTGAGCAAGGAAAGGAGGAAAGTTTGGCTTGATTGGTTGCACCGGTATGTTGAGCTGGTACGTACATATGCATCTTTTGCTGGTAGTCTTTGAAGTTGTATGGAATTGTTTCAACGTGTGATAGGGGAGAGATACTATTGGCGTCACTTTTAAGCATTGTAGCATATGCAACAATGGGGGTTTTGAGAGATGTACGGAGTTTGTGGAGAGATCAGTTGGGGTGCAGGGACCAATGTTGAGATCAAATCTTTTGTCTTTATGTATGAATTTCGTACGCAATTTGAAAATGGGAAGTTTTAGACCTTTTATGATAGGAGACAACGCCTTTCCCATTTAGCCAATACATCAACTAAGTGTATGAATAGACGTGTTGTGTTGGTAACACGGGTTAGTATAGGAGATAGAATCAAATCTCTCAAGGTTTTAGTATCCTCTCTCTGATACTCATTGAATCACATGCATTTCTGGAACTGGTAGGTGGTTGCGGAGGGTGTACCAGAAGCTGAAAGGAAAGCTGGGATGGATTCTGTCAACCCAAGATATGTCCTTCGTAATTACATGTTACAAAGTGCTATCGATTTGGCGGAAATAGGGGACTACTCGGAAGTTGAAATGTTGTTGAAGCTCATGCAGCGGCCCTACGAGAACCAACCTGGGATGGAGAAATATGCTAGGCTTCCACCTGCCTGGGCGTATCGTCCAGGGGTTTGCATGCTATCTTGCTCATCTTAGCTTGAGCCAGTAAGTGTATGTCGAGTACAAAATTGTATCGAGAGCTAGTTCAGAATTGTATTCAGTCAGATACCAAGGGAAACGTCTGCATGATTGCGTGTGAGATTCACGAGTGGTTTCACTTATGGGCTTCGCTACTCCTCAATGCCTGGGTTCTTTCTTTCTTTGGCTAAATGGCTAATTTATCTGGCAGAAGGATGCAACCGGAGAAAGTCAGAGATGTTTATTGCCTCTGCAACAACAATCGTATGATTATGCAGACGTCATTGGGAGCAGAAGTTGCAACAACCTGTTTCTATTTGTCAATTAATCTAACAGGAGCCAGGGAGAGTAATATTCCTACTGTTCTTGGCACCCTACCTTTGAATTTCACATGGTCGAATTAACTGTAAGTAAAGCATTTTATTAGCTATTCTCTTCTGTATTTGTATGACTTCACGTGTGATTGGTTTGAGAATCAATACGCAGTTATTTATGAGATTCTCAACTTCATTCGATTGCTCAAAGTTTGGATTAACCTTTTACATCCCAAGACTGTTTTTTGAAAAATACAGTCTTCAGTGTCTGTTTATTGAAAACATAGAAGTCTACGTGTAGATTCCAAGCATAAAGAGGTGGAAGTGCTCTTGTGGTGTTATGGTATGTTAAATGTGATGTGCATGCAATTGTGCACTTTTCAAATAGATTTTATGTTTTGCTGGGAATCCGGTTGGAATGTTTGTGCATTGTTAAGTGACCTCTTCATCAAAGAATTTTCTTTCCATTGATGTGAAAGTAACCTCTAACCTTTCTATTGACACATTGCTAGTAGGCATGTACTTTTTTCATACTTTTTATGAGTTCTGAAGTTAAGACATGCAATCCTATATACAATGTAAGGTGTAGGCTTATTCATACATGTAACATTGAGGCATATACTTCTCATAAGATTGGAAAGTTGGTCCCAATAGCTTAACATTAAGTCCATGATCTTTGAAAAAATGATACTTGCAAGATGTAATTATGTATTATAATTTTGTTCTATATTCACTATTGTATCATTGGTCATATTTAAAGATTTTCACAATTTGTAATGTAGTGATATAGTGACATATAGATCTAAATTATAATCAATATTATGTTATTTAGTATTATATGTTTGAAGTAGCCTTTTATTTTTACTTTTTGAGAAAGTGTTGGGAGGGTGATTGCTTAAAGTTTGGTGAAGCATTGTATTTCTACATCCATCCATCTTTTGGACCAAAAAAAACTTTTCAATTATATTTATATGCATTTCATCCAAATTTGGTGGCTTCATCCACATTTTTAATAGAAATGAAAAAAAATTAGAAGTATAAATTTATTTTGAAATGGTGCAATGTGGCCCCACAATGCCAAAAAAAAAATTACTTTGAAATAACCACTATTGTTTCCTTTGGAGATCTATAGGATTTAATGAAATGAAATTGTCAATTGTAGTTGTAGTTGTAAATATGGATTTGGAACTTTCTTCATTCAAACAACCACACCATTAGCATCAATGGACAAATTCCAAAAGTTGATATACCAAAGTTGTATGCAATTTGTAACATATTACTAAGGAAGTTTGAAGAAAAAATTAATTGTAATGTGAAAGAAAATTAATTTCAAAGTTAGCCATGTTAAAACTTAGTTTTGTATGCCATAATTGATTCAATTGGTCTAAGAAAATTGAATTATCATGTTCAAAATCATCATAAAGTTCTAAACTACCAATAATTACACTAATTTTCACAAAATTGACAATTTTTGATGATATCAAAATTTGAAAAAACAATTACTTGGGATTGGTTGAATCAATTATGTGTATTATAAACTCTAGTCTTTGTACAAAGAATCCAAACCTAACAATGCATTATACAACTGAGATATATAAATTGAATACATTATTTTTTTCAAGAAATATTTTAATTGCAAGAGCATTAAGATGTACAATGGATCATGTTGCAACCTATACTTTGTCTACAATGGCTAATGCAATTCCATGCTCTCAATTCAAAAAAAACTCTAGATATAATGAGAACCAACACCAATACACCATTTGCATGTTTGTTAAATTGTGAATATTTTAAATTCTTTAAATTTCAATTTCCATCAATTTTTTGTGTACAACAATTTAAAATGATGTATACCAACATACTAAGGCATAAAAAGTTTATTTGGAATTCTAAAAAAATTGACTAAATATAAAGTAATTCCAAATTATGGCATACAAAATCAAGTTTTAACATTGCTAACTTTGAAATTAGTTTTCTTTTACATCACAACTAATTTTTTCTTCCAACTCCCATAGCAATGTGTTACATGTCACTTATTACAACTTTCATATATCAACTTTGGAATTTGTCCATTGATACTAATAGTATGGTTGTTTGAAGGAAAAAATTCCAAATCCATACTCCATTTTGTCCATAACTGTAGAAGGTAGAATGTGGTGAAGTCAAATAATTTTTTGAAATAGATCAAATGCATTGATGATGGTCATTGTAGGCATTAATGTTGTTGTTTTAGATCTTAATTGTGTTTGTTCGATATAGATATAGATCTATTTAAGCACAATACTTTTTTTAATAAAAGGATGAAATTATTGTAGATTGATTAAAAAAGACAAAAAAACTTTTGACTTGAAAGGTGGAATTCTATCAAATGTGGGCTTTAATAGATACACCTTTTAATCAAAACTAAGAATGATCAAAGTCGTGATTCTTCAAAATCTAAGGATTAATGAGAATTTTTAATAGCAACATGTATCTATTTCAAATATCAATATTCAAATGTCCCTTTGAGATCAAATGTATATTCCACTATATAAAGTCCCATAGAATACAATTTTATATTGAAATATGATTTTTGCATGTATACATACTATAAACCATGATAAATATGAAGTTGTACTTAACCCCTAAAGGATTGGATTGTGTTTTTTGGCTATATAGAAATTTTGGCAGGCCATTGTGACCAAAACTTTGCATATTTAAGGCTGAAATTGTAGAGGAAGGTGTAGACAAGGAATATCTTTCATATGCAATGAATTTCATGACATTTAGAAATAGGAGTCAAAAGTTATAGCCTAATATGTAGTTTGTTTCTCAACTCAGGCAGTCCGGGCAGATCTGAAAAAATCATTTTTTTCAACAATCAAAATTTGAAATTAGTTTTCTAGATTTATATATACAAGGAAAGCTTTGAATCATTCCATTTTGATCAACAATTCAAAAGTTATGAGGATTTTTTGTTTGCGGGCAGTTATGGATTCCCTACTCTACAATAAACTTTGAAATCCTTTATCTTACCCAATTTTCAATATTTTGAAAAAAAATAAAATCCTAGAATGTAAATTTTTTATTACAACATTTCAACCATTGGGATTGACATTTTTCAATTCCATATTTCAATTCTTAATAATTTAGTATTTTGAATCATTCTTTGCTACTACCTATTTACTATTTTTTTCCTATATGTTGTACAATTCCAAATGATTTGAAAATTTTCAAGCATGTATTCGACATGCTTTGAAAAATGAACCCAAAGAGTTGCAATCATTTTGAACATTTTTTCATATAAATTTGACCTTATGAAGTTCAACTGCCTGATTTTTTGTAGGGACAAAAAAATGATTTTTGTCACTTCAAATGCTAATATCTTGCAATCTACACAATGGAAATTTCTGAAATTTTGTTTCACATCTTCTCAAATTAGTTTACCACAAGATCCTACAATTACATGTGTCTAAAAATGTTTTTTTTTTCTAAATTTTGAAACTTGTCCAAGAAATGGCAATTTTGGAGCCTTTTGGCGGAAACATAGTCAAGGAACTTTAGGGGTTAAATACAATAATGTATCAAAACATAATACAATACAACCAAAAATAATTGGGTAGAATAGGCCTTTGGGGACTTTTAAGGATTATAGAGAGTTTTGCTTTGTGATTAAGCAAAACTCAAGTGCATCCATCTTCTTGTATAGCCCAATTCATAGCTCTAATTTTGGATCAAATTTTCTTCTATTGTGTTTTAATGTAGTTTGTATTATATTGAATGTGCAATTGGGGCCTATAGTTTTGGAATCAGGAATGATAGGGTTGGAATTGGAGGTGATAGGATTGGAATTGGGTTGGAAAGTCACCATTCTATAAACTCAATGACAACACCCATGCTAATAATCTTACAAACTACCATTTAAAGAATTTTGTAGAATATAGAATAAAATTGGCATTTTTTGTCTTGCATAATCAAGGCTCAATCTTCTCTCAATTTCAATCAATCATACCAAATTTCACTTTCAAAACTTCATTTGGGGTGAATTGTTTCATTTAGTTTTTACATGATAGTTTTATATGATCATTGATTGAAAAGCATTAGGGATTAATTTTTTTAATTTGATTGCATAGATATGTAGGAAACATCCATATGCACATCATTCCTTCAACAAGATGTAAAATAGATATGTCTTTATTGTAATTAGATTTTTTTTTGCAAATCTATGCAATCAAATTTTAAAAATTCATCACTAATGTTTTTCAACCAATTATCATGTAAAAACTATGAATATTAAATAAAACAATTCACCTAATATGGAGTTTAGCTTCTCTGAAACCAAAATTGGGTATGTTAGATTGGAATTGCATAAGAATTGAACATTAATCATGCAAGACAATAAAAATGTCATTTGTATTCTATATTATGCAAAATTCTTTGAATGGCACAATAGGCAATTTGTAAGATTATCATACCTAACTGTACAAAAGAGTGCTTTGGAATGTCCATTGAAACCATACAAGAATAGTCCCCCCTTAGGAGCCACAAAGGAAAACAAAATATTTTTGCATTAAACACCTATAATGTATCAATTTTTTTTCTAAAATAAGTTGATCTAAACACATGTGAAATAACCCTTGATTTATTGTTCTTATGCAAAATAATAAATTGCAAATCCACCTTGACTTTGTGTTTTCCTAAAATCTTCCACCTCATCTGTACGACCCTACCTTATTGCTCTACAGGGTTTTTTGTTCCTTGACAGTGAGCTTATTTCCTGTAATATAAATTTTGGGGTTCAGTTCAGTTGGCCTGGTGATATGTGAATGTGTGAAATTGGTGTAAGGTAGGAGGCTCTAAAAGTGACCCTTTAAGGGCTGATCTGCCTTTTTCATAGGTTTTCATGAACAAAAATATTTTTAGCTCATTTGTTAGAGAAAGAAAAATGAATGCCTGACGTAACACAAGTGGATTCATATTTTTTTTTGAAGCATTTATGAATTAGTTATGAATTTTCAAAGATTTCTGTAGTATGTACCTATTTGTGACCATAGGTCTCCCAAAATCTGTCCCCTTGCAACGTCTAAAGTGATTTCTGAACCATGGAGGAAATGATTGGCTCTTGGAATAAAATAAGTAATTTTTTCTTGATTCATTCAATAGCAACACTGGTCCATTTAAAGACCACCTTCCATCCATTTTACAATCAGCTATGGGCGGTTGCAAGGAGAGGGTCACAATTACAGCCTCCTACCTTAAGTTAAAGTTAAGTTTGTAACTTGCAGTTGCTTTTGACTGGGGAATCTGCATCACATGGTACACAAGTCTGACCCTGCGCACTGGCTCATCAAGTCCAAGCTGTAACATAAGTATCTTCTTTGTTTCACTGCCAGGAGTAGAACACCCTCTACCAACTTTGCAAAGCCCTGCCAAAGTATAACTTAACTTAACACTACTTCATTGTCAAGTTTGTAACCTGCTGGAGCTCCAATCAATTTGAGGAACACTGAAACAACTCAACTTAAGACAATTACTGATGAATGATCAAAGCTTAAGCTGGAGGCACCAATAACTGAGCATTTAAGCAATTTGGGAGCAGATTCTGCTTAGTGTGAATTGGTGGATATTTTTCCCATGTAGGAAGATAAGAAATATGGGGATTGCTACATTTGCAGATTTATATTTCAAAATTTGAAATTACACTGCATTTGGGGAGGCAAAAGATTTTTTGACCCATAAGTAATGCCCCCAAATCTACCAATTTTGATCATACAAGACAGTACTTTCTTGCTCGTTACTTCAATTGGGTACTGGATGTAGTTGGTTATTGGTGTCTCCACCTTATGTGTCTTGGTGGACAATTCAAGAAAATGAAGTGTCTTGACTTCAGTACTCAACCAAAAATACAGTACACACTATCTGTTCAGAATACAGGCAGACATTGCTGTGTCAACACAAAGTCATTCAATGTTTGAAGCCATGCGAAAATAAAAAAAATTTAGGGATTCGATTACAATGGATCTCATTCAGGCTCTTTGACTGTTTGGGAAATGGTTCAGTTAGGAGCCCAGACAAGACTGAACTTCTCCGGCTCATCACATAATAAGTTATTTATACCATCAAGTTTCACACAGCCCAGTGGTTCACAATAGTACCACGACTACAACAACAACAACAAATGCCAAATACCTTCTTCAAACTAACACCATCCCGTCTGTAGTTCTGTACTGGAGGTGAGCTGTGGTTGATTATGTTGACATCCTTGTCATGTACTACCTCCGTTATTTAATGCGCTTCAATACTTGAATTTTTTTTCCCCATCGCTCCGACATTGTTGAGGGGTAGCTCAGACGGAGTAGTACTGGTGCCCTACTTACCAAAAGAGAGCCAGGACCAGGGTTTCTTTTTTCAGATTTTTTCTTCGAATGAAAAGGCGATAAGGTAGATTGCTGTAAAAGCGATCACCCCCCCCAAAACCAACCAGTAGACCTCCTGTGCAGTCGCTCATGGGCGTGTCCTTTTTTCCGTGTGCACCGGATCTGTATTCTGTAAATGCGAAGTGAATTAATGTGGAAATGCATAGTAACTTGGTTAATTTAAGAGATCATGAAGGAGCGTGTTGAAGATGTTCAGTTGTGCTATTCATAGCAAGCGGCGTGAGTAGGAAAATGTAGCTTCCTGGGTGGTTTTAGGTACTTGAAAGAACAGTTTTTAGACTATGAAAGTGACGGCCTCTGAGATTAGGTGTGGCTCATTGCATGACGGCTATATTCACATAATCACATATTCTGACTGACGGCTGCAATACGGTTCAGTGATTAATTTCCATATATCAATAAATATGCATAATGAACCTCCACCTCTACTACATTCTTCGCTACCCAGGAGAGACATCTGACCTTCAACAATTTGGATTTAGGGAGAATTGTGCACAGAATATGCATTCAATATAGTACGAATTCGTACACTCTATAATCAGCTGGGTTGAACACTGATTTCCTCTCTTCAATTCTACCATCGTTTCAGTTTAGGCAACTAAGGGACTCCATTGTGATTCAATTACTTTCGCCTCATTCTGTGTCTATGGTCGACGTACGCTAATGGTTGTGTGCTACACGGTGCACTGTGCACACATTGACTACAACATCCTGAGTGATCGAATTAGGAGCTCCGACTGAAGCAGACGATGCGACGTGGATTGCAGGAGGACTACAACATTCTGAGTGATCGAATTAGGCAGCTGATTCGAATTCCTGTAAGACAGTGCACACTTCCACGCTATGCCCGATTGCTTGCATGTTGAGTTCACATTCGTTTCATGCGCTGCATTAACTCCCGTGTTCTCAGTCTATGTGTTGCTCCTGATGAATCGACCGACTTCGCCCTCGCTTGACAGGAACTTCTGCGCTTCGCCTTCACTTCTGCGCTTCGCCAAAGGACTTCTGCACTTCTGCCTTCACAGTGTATGGCGCCAATTCAGCTCGGAGACGATGGCTCACAAGAATGGAGCGACGACGTCCACTGCCCGGACACGACAACGACTGCTCAGGTGATAACACTACCACATCGGAGGATGAGCATGATAATGACATTAGAGAACCACCCCTGGACTACAGCCCGTTGGAGAAGCTGCATGCGAGGCGAGACAGGGGCGCGAGAGCACATGAGAACCGGGGCGATGTCCAGGGCATAGGGGATTCCCGGTCACAGCTCCGGCTGAATGAGGCGATGCGACAGTCCGCACATCGCAGGGGCAACGTTGAGCTGTATTCGCAACAGAGGAACCCCGCTGCAGTCCACGTGCGCACAAGTGGAAGTCCCGCACATGCATTCACACGTAGTAGGCAGTCAAGAACTGCCGACGGTGTTCGGACATTCACTAACGCCGGTCGACCTCAGTGCACACCTTCACAGCGGCGTCTCCCTCTGCAAAATGAAAGCGGTTGTAACGGCACTAGTGACAATGGTCATCGACCTGATACAGAGGAGTGCGGAGCACGTAGGGGGGGTAGGAGACCAGCATCGCAGCAGAAGCGAAGAAAAAAAAACGGAAACTGGATTGATGCTTAACTTCAGTTAGCATTAACAGCTACTGATGAGGGCTTGTCTATGCGGAAAGCAGCAAAATTAAATAACATACCTTACTCTACCTTCAGGGATTGGTGTTACGGTCGCACTCGTAGTCGCAAGAGGGGGAGGGCCAGCATTCTCACTCCTGAAGAGGAATCCGAATTGGTACAATACCTCATAAGAATGTGTGATGCCGGATTTGGTTTGTCACCCACTGCATTAAAAATGAAGGTTTATGAGATTACAAAAAGCAGATGCACTCCATTTACAGATGGTATACCTGGGGATGGGTGGATGCGTTGGTTTAAGAGTCGACATCCAGAGCTGACTATCAGAGCTGCTCAAGCACTTGAGACATCAAGGGCAAAAGCAGTATGCCCAGAAAACGTTGCATCTTTTTACACCAACTTGGAGGAACTTTACACTATGCACAATTATCCTCCTCATCGCATTTGGAATTGCGATGAGTCAGGTGCTCAAGCAGGTATGTTTTTTTCCATTATAAATCAGTCCTTCCAATTCAGCATATAACTTCTATGGCATAAAAAATGTAGCACTTTTCAAATCAAAAACTTACCTTCTCATTCCATATGGCAGGGAGAAATGGTGGCGGCATGGTCATTGCCAAAACAGGGGCGCGTCGTGTGCATACCATTGTGCCCAATCAAAGGGAATGGTTGTCTGTGTTGGTCTGCGTAAATGCAGCAGGCTTGTCAATCCCTTCATTCTACATATTTCGAGGTAAGCGATTTGGACAGAACTACATAGAACAATGCGAAGATGGGGCTACAATGGCTATGCAGCCGCGGGCTTGGATGACTACATACCTCTTTAGTACGTGGATTTCGCACTTCGTCGCGTCCATTCAAAGAACTGACCACATTTCAGAAGAGAATCGCCATCTCCTCATCCTCGACGGCCATAATAGTCACGTCACGCTGGAGGTAGCAAAAGCAGCCATGGCTATTGGGTTAGATTTACTCACATTACCATCTCATACCTCTCATGCACTTCAGCCCCTAGACTTATCTGTATTTAAGCCTTTCAAACAATATTTCCGCCAATATCGAGATTACTGGATGTCTAGACACCTAGATATTCCAGCCTCTAAAGACACTTTAGCCCATTGGGTTTCACTGTCTTTAAGAAAAGCACTAACGCCACAAAATATACAAAGTGGTTTTAGAAGGGCAGGGATATATCCAATGAATAAGAGTGCAGTAGACTACTTATTTGTGACATCCGAGGTTTACAGGAACTCTGAGGAGGCAGGGGTAGAGTGCGAACTTGCTTCAGAGAATGCCTACACGGTAGATGCCACCACTGCAATCCCAAACTGCGGTCTGGACACGCAGCAGCAGGGCCCGATAGTAGCTGCAGCAGTCTGCGACCGCGGTGCACGTCGAACAGGGGGGGTACATCCTACATCCGAAGCGACCAGGGAGCCGCATTTGCAGACAGGGCCGTCCAACGCGGAGCCATTAGCACGTACAGAGCAGCATAATTCCGTTGCATGTTACGGGGACATGAACATGAGAAGAATTGGGGAAAATGCGAACCTGCGGGCACTTGCGGAGGAAGACTGTCCGGCTGCCGGAGTGGGAAATTTTGAAGACATTGCTATCGCTGCGATAGCCTCGGGTCTTCAAATGGATCGTTCTGATATTGAGATTACGTTGCAGCAGTCTTCGGCAAACGACTTACATGACAGCAATGTTCGAAGCTCTCCAGCTACAGAGACTGCGACAGAGGTCATGGTCTGTGAGAATGAAGAAATCTTACCAGATGTCAGTGAAGAATGTGGTAGTCTGACCGGATCTCACTGTGCGTTTGAGGATCAAACTGAGGTGGATCTGGAGTGTCAATTCGCGGAGGCGCCCAGGTCGACGACCTCACATTTCTTCGTCGGGCTTGATGATTCCGAAGTTTCGCCGGAGGAGGAAATTGGAGTCCTCGACTCTGCTGTTGACGAACCACAATCTATCACTCGGTTTTTGCAGCTACCACGGGTGACAACGCGCACATCTGCAAGAAGGAAAGATCCAATCATTGAGTTTACAAAATCTATCATTATCACGTCTAGGGAGTATGTGCA
Source organism: Pseudoscleropodium purum (assembly GCA_963969395.1). NCBI lineage: Eukaryota > Viridiplantae > Streptophyta > Bryopsida > Hypnales > Brachytheciaceae > Pseudoscleropodium > Pseudoscleropodium purum. Next base: position 8,056,413 of record OZ017802.1, read on the forward strand.
GGCAGCTGTAGCCATAAAAGATTCGAGAGAAAAAGACAAGAAGGAAAAGGAGGAAGCAAAACAAGCAAGAGAGGAAAGAAAAAAAATAAAGGCAATAGAGAGGGAAGAGGAGAGGGCTCGGAAGGCAGTTGAGCGTGAGGCGGCACTTCGGGAGAAGGAGGAGCGCGCAGCACAACGCGCGGCAGAGCAAGCCCGAAAAGCTGCAGAGAGGGAGCTTGTCCAACGGGCGAAAGCTGCGCGCGCTCAAGTGATGGAGAGTGCGAGGTTGGCAAAGGCTTCGGAGAAGGCTCGTCTAGCAGCAGAGCGACGTGATGCTTGCAGAAGCAGGGCGATGGAGAGCGTGGAAGGATGCCAAACTAGATCGACGAGCATGGGAGTTGCAAATCCAAGAGAGCTACAAAATGGAGGAGAAGCAGGTGGGCACACACATTTCAGGGAAGTCCCACAATTTGCACCCTACATACCTCAACTACCATTACCACCTTACATTCACCATCACATGCCTGGACATTTTTTCTTGCCCTCCTCTTCAAGTGTCCCTCAATTCTCGAAGTCTAACGTCCATCCACAGTCTACGCTACCCCCTCTACAATTTCCTACACAGTTTGAAACTCCAAGGTATCCTTTGCAATAAACCTAACACCTAGACTGCACGCGGGAATGAAGAGGGAAGATGTTGAAGAGCATCCCCTAATCCAGATAGCCGTTGCATCCTGTTTTGAAGAAACATGCATCGATCGACAAGTGTGCGAGGCGGTGCAACGTACGAACAGGAAGCAAGCAGGGAGATAAGTTCAGTTAACTTACGGTGGGGAAGAATACACAGTTGCGCGGGAGTGCCGTTTGACGCGCCACTGGGCAGTTCCCTGAGTTCAGTTCCTCCTTCAAAAGAACCCCGCAGGCCAGGCGACGCGGTCACTCTTCGCAGAGCGGCTGGGCGGCTTTTCCTTGTGTAGCGCATGGGTTTTGCAGTACATCGCTGAGCGACTTTTCATTTTCCAGCGCATAGGTTTTGCAGGGCGTCCGACCACATTTGGGAAAAAAACAAGTGATTGCCACATCGCACAGCTGGCAGTTCATGGTCCATGTGCTTTCCGGTTTTTCAAACTTCTGTGCACGGTTTTAGATTCAATTGTGGGCAGTAAATAGTACAGGCTTGGTGGTTCTCAAGCAGAGCCTATTGATTGCTTTCAGGTCGTGGACACTTTTGGCTTTCAAAATTCATAAGTAATTGAATTTTCGCAATTTATTTCTGGAAAATTTTCCAATCTTCATCATTCTTGTTGCGCCATACTTGAAAAATTTCAGATAATACATAACACATCCAGAAACTTCCAAAACACCTTAAATTGGTGGTTTTACAGCATTCTACCTTATGCCTTGTCTGGTGGAGGTTTAGGTGGCAACTTCTGTGTGTGGGTGGCAGCTCACATTTGGCAATTTAAAGAAATTCTTGAAGACATTTTTGGCGATTTTCTGGCAATTCCAATTTTTTGGGGGGCGAATTCACATATTTGGGTGGCAGTTACAAGGGCAAAATTCTACCTTCCAAGGCAGTTTGGCATGCAATTTTTGATGATCAAGTCACCGGTGCAGTTCAATATGACATTTTTGGATTTAAAAGAAGACATACGGAAATGCTAAAAAATACTCACTTACCTCTCCCGCACATGTAACCTACACCTACACCACTACCCCCTAAAATCCCCTCCGATGCCAAAGTTAATAAATGTAGAATGGCAATTACACACCCCATTTTTTTTGGGCTAATTTGCACATTGTTTTTATACACCCCATTTTCCTTGTTTTTTTGGCACTGAGATGCCAGATTGCAAGGAGACATGGACATGCGCCCCCCACCCCACCCCCAAACCCCTCCAATGCCAAAATAAGTACGACTCAACAATACAAAGACAAGCATAGAACTTTGGCATTTCAAACAAGAAACATGTCACTAACAAATAGGGCTTCATGTACCTTGGCATCACCCAAAAGAACAACACTAGGCACCACAAAATTACATTCATAAAATTGATACACATCGCACGAACTGCACAAATGAAGCCCGCGCATTGGCAAGCATTTGTACGATGGGTACTTCAAAGTTGCTCAAATAAACTTTGGAGAATCGTTGTGAACATCAGTCAATTGGCCAGGAAGACAAAATGAGAGAAAAACTACATCTCTTCAGCCTCAACACCCTACTAGAACAAAATACATGTCTAGTCATTGCTACCACTTACATGCTCCAAACTACCTGCCACCTTCAGAGATGACCTCGTTACGCAACAATTCTTGTAGCAAAGGCACTACGTTCTACATCTGTTAAATATTTGTCCTGCCCTCCACAAACAACCCATTCATTGAAGACCTTTTGATAAGGGAAGGTCTCGAGAATGAAAAGTCGTTGAGAAAACATATCGGGGCAAGTACACGATATGGATTCCCAAAAGGACCGTGTCCACAAAACACTATCATTTTTTTACTCATTCAATGTGTATTAGAAATTAGACATTTTTTATTTACATGAATTTGATCTCAAATTTGTGAGAAAGTTGTAATATTCCATCCACAACACTATTGAGTAAGAAAATTGAACAATTTTGATGTTCCTTTTCATTCCTTTGTTATCAAATCCAAAACTATCTCCATTCCGGATTTGAGGCAAAAGGAACAATCTGGAATACCAATTTATAGAGAAATTGTTTATAAACATGATAATTAGCTAAAACAATGTTTGAGTCATATCCATGTTCAATTTTAATTCTCAATTTGATGTATTACTATATATCCTTATTTATGAAAACTTTTTAAAATCACAAATTTCTACACAATTTAAAACAACAACAATTTCATAACATTTTCTACTTAGAACCACATGAAAGTCTTAAATACAAACTTAATAAGGTGCATGCCTAGTTGTTTTAATAATAAAAACTTAAATACGTAGTCCTTTCATTATTATAATGCAATCAAGTGCTGAATATGTGAAATTAGGAGAAAATTCAATTTTTGAATTTGACCTATATAGAACATGATTGTAGTGTACCAACATGCCTTCTATAACACCATGTAATTTTCCAATATTGTTTTCATTTCCAAAAGGACATTTTTCTAAATTCTAGAGAGTTCGGGAAGTAATACCTATATTGTGCCATTGCCCACCGACTACCACTTCGATATTTTCTTCCAAATTGTTGTGCAACTTCAACTTGAGGAATCCAACACTCAAAAATATCCTCACATCCTCTACAGCCCCTAGAACGTGGACTACAACCATCTCTACAAGCTTCAAGAACTCACCAAAGTTTTGTGTCAAATTGTTGTTAGAATCTAAGACCCGCCACACTTTAGTCAATGGGTTAACATCATATGGCGGGAGCATTGTTGCATGGGAATTTGATTTCATACAAGTTTTAAAGAGAGCTCGTTGGGAGATTAGAACATCATGGTCAATGAAAGGGGGGATGAGTAGCTTCTTGTCACCCTTCCCTAATATTTTCCCATGACCATGCATATCCATTGTGTCCTCAAGTGATTGTCAAATGCCTCCTCTGCATTCAACTAATTTCTACCGAGGGTAGAAAATACCAAATGTGTTCATTATGTTGTGATTGGGGAATCAGGTGTCCAACTCTGACACCAAAAGTTGAGCCACACCTACACAACAACATAGCTAGTTAATGTTGATGATCAAGTTCATTGTAGGTGAACATCCCAATGAAGCAAGACAACTTAAACATATGTAACTGGAATCCAAACGCTTTCTATAATATCAAGAATAGAAAAATATGAACACAATAATACATTTCATACTTATTGGTACATTCGGCTTTGACCTTGGAAACCAAATTTGCCCACACCTTTTGATCAATTGGCGCACCCTTGTGTTCAACGTGAATTTGCTCACCATGGTAAATGAAGGTCAACATTGCCGAGTTATCATTCAAGTCATACATCCACTTAATGTGGATTTGTTCGCGGCTACACTCCAATAAATTATCGAAGCTCCAAAACTCATCAGTGCTATAGGACGTTCTCTTGTCATCATACATGCAATAAAGGGACACTTGACAGACTTTAACAACAATGACAAAGTCAACGATGTATACATCTCTTTTTTGGGTGAAGTTCACTAGTGTGTCTATAGCTTCCAATAAAGGGAGGAGAATGCACATCCCCAACATTGTGTACGGTCAAGGAGTAGTTCAAAGCAAGCCTGCACACTGCCACAAGCAAACATTAGGCATCGTCGAATGGACAAGCACAACAGGAAACAACTGAAATCAAAAGGAATACCAATGTCAATAGTTCCCAAGGAATGAAAGAATTGCAACAAAGGAAAGACGTAACAAATACAAACCTCTGCTTTGTTGTTATTATTTAAGTTAATTGTCATCTTATAAATTAAAGTCTGGTATTCAAATAACAAGCGTCGAAAGGGCTCAATGAGGCCGATCCACTAGGTTTGAACATTCTTGAGTATTTTCAATCCCTTCTTTTATATGAACTCTACAAGTTGCCTAAACTCTGAGAACCTTTTCAGACTTTTGCAAAAATATCCATAAGTCACCGAGAGCAATTTCTCAATGGCTACAAAAATGCCTAGATTAGATAGTACCTTAAAGTCCAAGTTACAATAGTGGGCTATACAGCGCACACCAATAATGAATGGGGCATGTTTCTCTTTCACTTGTAAAGTGATGCCTAAGCAATTCCCCTAAAGTACGGAGGCCCCATTTGCTCCGAAGTTGATGACCTTCTTTGTCAAAGACTAGCAATCAAGCCCCCACCGCTAGTGATTGATTGGGCAATTAATTAAATTAAATTTTCTGAATTGGGGTTGCACTCAACCCATTGCAAAGATATCAGCAAGGAGATGCGGACCCAATTTAAGACAACATATCCGTGAACTGAAAGCCAACTAGAATTATCAATTGTTGTTACCTCGTCAACTATGACCGCCACATACCTCACATTGGCAATTAAGCATTTGTTTTCTTCAGTCACTTGCTTGTAAATGTAGCCTTCCATTATCCAACCAAAAGTATCGCACCAATGTGCAGAAGAGACATCGACATCCAAGAATTTGTACAACCCCACACAAAATTGGAACTCAAACACGGGACGACCATCGATAAGCAATTGGAATAAAGTTGCGAACTGAACCCGTTTTTTTCTAGCCTCCAACATAGTGCACTAATTGATTTGTTTGAGGACTGTTGCAGGTGGCTTGGCCGCATACAACTTCATGTTTTTGCAGTGTTTGCACTGCATCGCAATGCATTGCTCTCTTGCCTTCACCTTGTATTGAAGTAGGTCTTTTTTGGCTATTTGTTTGCTGTTGTGTTTGAACAACGTGTCCAACTTTGGTGCCATCACACACGGCTTCCAATCAATGATGCTACACACCTTGCATTTTACCATATGCAAGATTCCGTTCGTTGCCATTACTCCCTTGGCCCACGACAATTTGGCAGTCCAAATTGTTTGGAATTTCTGGTGTCTATCATACTAAGTTTGAGCTTTCGATCACAAATTGTCCCATTTGCTCTGACTACTACTACCTTTCTTGTCCAAGGGGGACTAGAAGTCCGAGTCCTCATCAAAACCCTCGGAGTCCTTTGGCCACTTCCACAAACTTTGCATTGTCTTGCTTTTCTAAGTCTTCAGAGATGGTTATCAATGGAGATTTGGCACTCAAGGTAACCGTGTCACTAGAACCTGAGGAGGAACCTGATGTTATTGTTGGATCAATGGACAATGACGTGCTTTGGCCTTGTGGCATCAAGCAGCCTCCTTCATTGTCATTGCTAGGGTACTCTTTGATCAATGCTGGCTCCACCCCAAGAACATCTAGCATGGAGCCATCTAAAACAAAGGCAAGTGGTGCACCTACTCTTGATCCACGCATCAGCTAAAAGTAAGATTTCACCATCTTCTTGTGCACTTCGGTCTTGCGCATCTCCACAATCTTCCCCTTGCACTTCAATTCCCTACAAGCTAGGTCCAGGGCCTCCTTTGCAGCCTTGTCGGCTTTCTTTTGTGCTGCATGAGCAATGTCAACTACCCATAAAACCCTAGCTACCACATCCTCACTACGATCTTTTTTACCTAAATCCATCCCCTCCACAAAACACACGACACATCAAAGACATAAATGACAAGAGAGCATATGACAAACACAATGCTATGAGAGGAGCACAAAAGAAAAACAAAATAGGCATGTAAAGAATGTGCAAGTCTCGGCAATTTAAGTGCATGGGAGCTTGGGAGATCCATTTTGTCAAAGTACAAGCAACAACAATTACAATTAACAAGCAACATTAAAGCAAAGAGAGGTAGACTACAACTACCTTGTGTTGGAAATAAAACAAAGCCTAGTTTAGCTAGTGAAACTCATAGCCCGTCTTCAGCAAGAGATAGGCAAAATAGAAAACATTCATAGCGCAATTGGTGAAATAATCATACCATCACCCCACTACTATGGCAAAGTAACTAAGAGTATCGACACCAGATCTTGGAGGGAGTGGCGACATCAATGGAGCGTCCGGAGCAAGAAGAGTGTAGTGAAGAATGCGAGTGGTGAACGGAGGATAATTATAGGAGGAGTTAAGTGCTAATGAAAAATTAAGGTGGCAATTGAACTCTAATCCCCATAAGGGACTAGTGTTACCTTGGCCACTTGATGTCGCCCTCGGCCGCCAACGTGGTGAGCTAGGGTTTAGTTTCCAGCATGTCGCTCTCATATCAAGTTTGCTAGCGTTCTCAAAGAGGTGCAATCTGGTACCTCAACACAAACACAACAAAAACAACAAAAACAAAAAGCCCTGGTCAATACAAATACAAGTAGAATTAACTTAAACCCTGCTTCTTCATGTAAGTTATCATGTGGCTTTGATTACAATGAGAATTCTGATAGAAAAGAATGGAATACAATAAGTTTGTTGAGACAATGGTGGGAGGTTTTAAATGTGAACACAATGGGAAGTTTGTACGTTTGTTGGAGAATTTTCAAGTCACTTGATGATGTTGCAGCCATTTTGTTGTGAAGTTGCAGTGCAGGTCCACGATACCTGCTGAATTGGACAGGAGTAAGTTAAAGCTTGTCTACATACAGATTGTTTTGTGTAAGGAGAAAGGGTGGGTAAGCTTAGGTACTTATTTATCAACGCAAATATTGAGTTGATTGACACGACCTAAAATGTACTTTGTGGTGATAAATTTGGACAGGGATGTTTATTTGGCATTGAACTTGAAAACCCTGTCTGTAATCTTCACAGAGCTCAGGGCATCCTTGGTCCATGAATGGAGACAGGGACAGTACGTACCAGAATTTGCAAGTGGAGGGCCAGGGGAGACAACTTTTAAGAAAAAATTGTGCCAATGGCAAAATTGGCAATCCAAACTTCAAATGCACTCTTCTTGCACTCCTTACTAATTTTCTAAACTTTTCATTAGATTAACTACAGTAGAGAATTTGAAATTTTTATCATTGGAAGCACATCCCAGAGTATTTTGAATAGGGACTAAGAAATTCAAACTTTAGAGAGCATGCTTTGGTAACCGTGATTTGTCAAAAATCCTATAATTTTTTGTCTTTTAGTTAGCTTTTGAAGTGGTTTATTTTCATTGTCAGATGTTTAAATTTGAAAAAAAAACAAAAAAAACATTGTACCTATTCAAAGTACTTTGAGATGTGCTTCCAATGATAAAAAAATTCAAGTTTTAATTATGAATGAGTGAAAAGTTAACTCATCATTAGAAGAAATTTTGGGGCTTCAAGAGACTGCGAGTTATCAAGCCCTAAGAACTTTGTGAATGCAACTAGTGGTGGAGTTTAACATGGCCAAGAGAGTGCCACGTCATTGCCCAAATTTATTTATTTTTAAATCAACTATTTTTGCATTCTAAGAATTAATTAATAATTATTATTATTTTTTAAATTATTGGGAACAACCAACTATCCCCTTCGTTGTGAGGGAACAACGATAGGAACAAGCCCGAAACAAGCTCTTGGAGCCCTTAAACTTCATTTAATGTGAGGAGTGCATTGTAGTTGTGCATGGATGCTCTTGGAGGTACATTTGGTTGAATCAATAGTCCATGAAATGTATTATTCATAGAGATGTGACAAATTTTTTCTACATCGAATTTGAGGAAGGAAAAGCAAATCTCTAAAACACTCTATGATTGTTGTTCACTTCATACCTTGTGTTAAGGTAGAACAACTTATTGTGGTTAGAATCCCCCACTATGGACACCTAAGGAATGACCTGATTATGTTTATTGAACGAGATTTGGGCCACAATCATTGTCTTACCTAACAATAATGAAGTTGTTAGCGACTTCATTGTAGTAAGTGACCTTTTTTAGGCCTTCTATGTTAAAAATTACAGTGACTCCTTTAATTGTATAAGATGTGCATTGTGGATACAAATTTTGTTGGTTCTAAGATAGTCTAGGGACTCTTTTGGGCCATGATGGGTTGAACACTTCAAAAATTCATAGCAAATTTATACTTTGTCAAAAAATAATAATTGCAATTGTTCTTGTGATCCACAAACTTATCTTTATGTGATTTTCTTTAAAAAATCCAACAATGGCATGAGGTCAAACTTCTACTTCTAACCAAACTAGGCTATTTTACCTTACATGAAGTGCCCATGATTAAATTAACTCCTAAAGGACATGTTTGCTATTTTTAGCAACATAATAATTTGTAATTAGAAATTTGCATACTTTAGGCTGAAATTTCAATAGAAAGTGTGGATGAGGAATATCTTTCATTTGCACTAAATTTCATGACATTTGAAAATAAGTATAAAAAATAACTGCATAATATGTTGTTTGTTTCTCAACTTAGGCAATCAAGGCAAATAAAAATAATAATTTTTTTTAAATAATTTTTTTTAAATAATTTTTTTTAAATAATTTTTTTTAAATTGGTTATCTAGATTTATGAATACATGGAAAGCTTTGAATCATTCCATTTTGATCAATGAGTCAAAAGTTACGAGGAGTTTTAGTTTGCAATAGTTATGGATTATTTATTCTACTTTATTCTAAAATTTGAAGTCACTTATTTAACTTAATTTTCATTAATTTTTGGAAAATCATAGGATGTAGATTGCTTATTACAACATTACAAACATTGGAATTGACATTTCTCAATTCCATAATTAAATTTTTAACAATTTAGTATTTAAAATCATTCTCTATTTTTTTCTACTTACTTTTTTTTCCTATATGTTGTACAATTCTAAATGGTTTGAAAATTTTTAGGCATGTAGTCAATTTTTTTAAGAAAAAAAACCTAAAGAAGTACCACCATTTTGGACATTTTTTCATGAAAAAATGAGTTTGTGAAGTGCAACTGCCTTGTTTTTTGCAAAGCCAAAAAAAATGATTTTAGTGAATTTGAATGCATGTGATGGAAATTTCTGAAATTTTTATCATGTTTTCTTAAGTTAGTATTCTACAAGATCCTATAGTTACATGTGTAAAAAAATTCAAAAATTTGGTACTTGTACTAGAAATGACAGTTTTTGAGCATTTTGGGAGAAAACATAGTCAATTAAAGAACTTAAGGGGTTAAAGTGTAATTTATCAGTACTACAATCTTAAAAACGTTGACAAGTTACCCCAACTATATATTGTACGATACATCACAACCACATACTAAATCTGTCTCCAAAAAATATTTTCCAAAACAAGTACACATGTCATTGTCTGATTAGGTGGAGCCTGTCAATAATTGAAGTAGACCAAAAAAATCATCATAATTTCATCTGCCAAACAACAAACTTGCTATTGGGGATGATTTTTCGATTTCCACCAACTATTTTTCACAATGAATCGTTTTTTTACAAGGAACAAGTCTGTTTTTTTCTTCTATTATTTACTCTCAATAGAAATGTCATTGATTTTGTCACTGGATTTTTTCCAATGTCAGTCTTCAAATTCCAACTCCTTTTTTTTCACAACTCACAATGAATTGCGTTAACTAGCAGTTTAGTTCTCCCCAAGCATTGCTGAAGGCATTTTATTTTAGGGCCACTTCACACATGGGCCTAAGGTTGAGAGTCCATCGACCTCCACCAATCAAATTTCAGAAAACCCCAACTTTGGCCTCTTGACCCTTCACACAAGGCGGCACAATCCAAAGTCTATGGCCCTCCAAAGTGCCTACATGGAAGCCCAAGCTCCTACGTGGCAATGGCCTCACAACGAACTCTCGACCAAAGTTTGAGTTGCCACTTCGTAGCGACCCAAACTTTGATCGAGAATCCGTTGAATTGCCGGTTTATTGCCCATTTCTTTGGACTCTCACCCAAAGTTTGGCCATGAACTCCCATGGCCTCTCGACTTGGTCGGCCCATGTGTGAAGCGCCTCTTATATCTTGCTTATACCACATAAGATAATACAGGTTTCTAAAGCCAACACCAAGGGGAAATTCAATGCAGGCAGATGGACACAATTTAATGATCCCTAGTGCCCTCCCAATCACCACTCAGCCAGTACTGGGATTTGAATCCTTTGACTCCCCACATGCAGAATTGAATATCAATGCAATTTCAGTTGCCTACTGATTACTTGCTTATCATATAAATTCACTTAATATTGAATGATACCAACAGACTAATAATGGATTCATTGCAATACGATTTCAGTTGTCTACTGATTACTTACTTATCATATAAGCTTACATTCACTTAATATTTAATGATAACAACTAACAGATTCATTGCATTAGCAACAACTGGACATGAAATTTGAATCCACAGCTTCATTGTACCAAGGGTGGATTTTCATTAGGGTCCAAGACTAAGAGTTCATGGGTCCACAAAAACCCCATTTTGGACTCAAGAAACTCCTAATCAAATCCAAGTGGCTCATTAACAAAAAAATTTGTTGAAAATTGAATCTGAACTCAAGTGTAAACAACTTGGGTCCAATTTGGTGTTTGTAAAAAACATATAAAATATACAAAGTATTTTGTTGTACTATGTTAACTCCTCACTGCCCAAGGCCGTTTTGGGTTCCAAAACATCAATGCTTTTGAAGCGATGTACATGTAAATGTCACTGAGTTATAAAGATCTTAACCATACAATCTTGTAGTGAACATGTTTTAGATGATGTGAATCAAATTTGGAATCATTTGACTGTATAGATTGAAAGATTATAATGTTTTAGTGTTGAAAAAAGATGCTGAAATTTTCCTAGCAACACACTTGGAGGTGAAATTTGATTTTTAAACTTACTCAAATGAAAAAACTTGAAATTATGAAGTGATTCAAAACTAGCATACAAACACATTGAAGAGGAAAAATATCAAAAAATTGACTCATATGTGTTTGCAAAATGACTTGCAAATGTCAAAGAATAGGCAAGAAAAGTTGCAGAAAACACATCTAAGGCTGAACCTCCTTCTACTAATATGCTTCTCATTCCTTCATGACTTCTTGGATTGATATGAAATTTTATCCACACAAACTAGACTAGTATGCGCAATTTTCCCAATCTTTTTTTAATTAGAAAGAGCCATTGTATGGAGAAGAAAGAAGCCGCCAAAGTTCAGTGTAATCCAAAAATGTCAGGATTTTGAACTTTGAATTGCTCCCAAACCTTTCAAATCAACTTGGATTTACATAAAAAAATTTACCTCAATAACTAGACATCAAGGGGAACATAACCCAACAAATTTTGTTGAAAACAAACATCGGATGAAGGAGACACAACCCCCAAAGTTTCAGCCATCGAATGTAATTTGGTGGACTCAAATTGAACCTGTGAACTTCGACTGACTTTCAAGAAATCAATACAGCTTGTATTGATCTGAAAATTTTACCACATAAACCAGAAGAGAGAGAGAGAGCACAACTTTGCCAACAAGTTTTTATTGAATTTGAATGATGGATGCAAAAGTTACAACACTTTGAATTTGACTAGAAACTCTATGAGGCCACATTTTGGCTGGTGGGGCAGTGAGGGGTTAATACCTTAAGTTAAATTACAAGGCGAGTTTTTAGCTGGGGAGGAGGTGCTCATCTCATCAGTTGAAGACAAGTATCTAAAGATGGGCATGTGCAGTGACGGCTCTGCCAGTATCCTTGCCTTTAACTCCGCACACCCAGGCTTCTCCCAAGTCCCAACTTCAGAGATGGATGCACAGTGGCTTTGCCTTCAGTTTGTGAACTCGGTCTCCTTGGAAAATAATGGACTGGGGTCCGGTCCGGTCCGGTCCGAAATTGAGTGTCGTCCTGTCCATCCGTCTGTCGTTGTCTCTCATGCTCTGTCTGTCTGTGACGTGACGTAACACAGACCATGTAATATAAGTTAAGTGTTTTCAGCAATCCGAGCCCAGTCAGCCCAGCAAAAGGCGAAAGGGTGTGGGTGTGCAGGTATGTCATAGAAATTTCTGCCCTTCCATCAATGCTCCAGGCATAACTTAAGTTAGAGCAGAAAGATCTTCAGTCTGAAACAGTTTTTTTATTTTTTTATTTTCTTGACAATAATAAGAACCAGCAATTCCATTGGGCCTTGGATTCTTGGTGAGTGCATGCTCCATACTGTAAGTACTCCTGCCAGTTTCAGTTTCAGGCAGTTTCTAGAGAACTTGCAGCAATGAAGAAAACGTGGAGCTAAGCTACAAGTGGCAATGGAGAAGATGAGCACTGCAGCTTGAATGGAGGGGGACTTCAAATGACGGTTGTTGGGACGTTGGAAGAACCACGACATACCCTTAACTGGCCGAATAAGTTTTAAAAGTTATTGGGAGACCTGGACGTGGATTGGAGCAGAGTATGACCAAAACAGATACACGTATACGCCAACCTCTTTAATATCACATCTCCTGGGGATTGTAGGTGGGACACGGGGGCCTGATTTTGAACTCTCATCAGCTGGTACTCATACATATTAATGAGAGCCTCCTGCCTGCCATGTATTGGTGGGTGGGTGCATTTGCTGATATTGGAATATAGAAAGCTATGATATGTTATGTTTTCTTCTGTCATGTGGAATACATTGATATTGGTGGAACTCATTTTTCCTGCTTCCATGCTCACCTATTGATTGGTAGAACTCTTCTTGGCTTTTAGTGCTGTTTTTTTATTTGTTCATCAAACTCACATAACAAGAGGTCCTATGGTAGGTGCACCCTGAATTGCAATGTGACTAATAGTCGACCACTTCAAATAGATCCTCATTATATGTGCATCTCAGTAATTATTACGTACAAGTTGTCAAAAGAAATTATTTTAGAACTTCTATCAATTTATTTTTTGGACCCTTTATAACTCTGGCATACAAGAAAATATCAAAATTTGATCAATCTAATGATAAGGGAGCCGACCCATTTCCGACCACTTATGCAATTACGCATATTTGGAGCATGTGTTTCTCAAGTGGAGAAATTTTTCCATGTGTAGAAATAGAGTTTAGAAGGATTTCATATTTTTTCAAAATTTTATTTCTTAGAACATAATTAATATAAACTTTTAGTTGAAGATTTTGTTCAACCTATTCTTGTCATATAGATCTACCTATTTCCAACCATGGGTTGGTTGCAAAATCAACCAAGACTACAACCAATTGTAATGCGCCACAATTGCATTAGGTATTGTACCATAATTAATCTTTTGCTTTCTCCTATTGATTGAAAATAGTGTAGCCTATATAATAGGAATGGATCCTTGATTAGAAATGGGTGGGCTCCCTTAGTAACTATGTACAATAGAAAAAAAGTAGCACTTTGGGATGTCCCTATCTTAATCCCTAAAGGACCAAGTTGCATTTATGGGCTACATAGAAATTTTAAGCAAATATGTGTGACTAGAGATTTTCATATTTTTTATCCCAGTTTTAATTGAAGGTGAGGACAAGGAATGTCTTTCATATGTTCTATATTTTATGACATTTGGAAATAAGAGTCAAAAGTAATACTCCAATATGTTACTTTATTTTTCTTCATAAATTGACAGTTTGAGTAGATAAAAAATCACTTTTTTCATAAATAAGACTTTGAAATTGTTTTTCTAGAATTAAATATATGTGAAAAGCTTTGAATCATTCCATATTGATCAATGAGTCAAAAGTTACAAGGATTTTTTGTTTGCGGGCAATTATAGATTTTCTACTCTAAAATAACCTTTGAAGTCTTTTATCTTACTCAATTTTCAATTTTTTTGAAATAGAATAAAATCATGGAGTGTAGATCATTTATTAGAATATTACAACCATTGGGATTGACATTTTTCAATTCCATGATTAAATTCTTGATAATTTAGTATTTTAAATCATTCTCTACTATTGTCTATTTACTATTTTTTATCTATATTTTGTACAATTCCAAATGATTTGAAAATTTTCAAGCATGTGGAAAACTTGTCTAGGAAAAAGAATCCAAAGAAGCACCACCATTTTGGACATTTTTTTTGTAAAAAAGTGAGCTTGTGAAGTACAACTGCCCTATTTTTTGCATGGCCCAAAAAATGATTTCAATGAATTTGAATGCTCATATCTTGCAATCTACATGGTGGAAATTTCTGAAATTTTTACCACATGTTCTCAAGTCAATATATTACTAGGTCCTAATGTTACATGTGTCAAAAAAAAATTCAAGAATTTGTTACTTGTATTAAAAATGGCAGTTTTTGAGCATTTTTGGTGAAAACATAGTTATAGAACTTTAGGGGTCAAGGGCTAGTTTACACCATGGTTGGACCTAAGGACCAAGACCAAAAAAAAGTCAATTAACACTCATCATGGTCTTATTGAAAATCCAGGAGAGATTATAGCCGGGCTATATTTATATATTATTAGATCTGATAATCTAATATTGTAAACTACAAGATCAACTAAATAGACAAAATCTTTGGTTGTGAAATTTTAGTCCATCAATAAGATGGTTAAGAAAAAAATTCTTAAAAATCTACAAAATATTATCTGCTTCAGCTATATAAAATTTCAAGTGGACTTCTCATCCATGAAGAATGTCATAGGACTTGGCCAAAGTGTAACCTCAACTTGGACCATGCCTATCTCTCTACCAATCATTTCCATTTGATAATTCAAAAGGTCCCTAGGTTCAGCTTTCATGTGAATCGGCCTTAAAATTTAGGGTTTAGATTTGTCATTTTGAATGAATATGATCCCAATATTTTAGGTGGATATTTGGATGCATGTATCTTATCATACTTTAGAAGGGTGTTTTTATGTGTGAAGCCTCTCCAATTAATGCTTGGCACCTAAAATAATATGGATTTGGAAGAAGCCATATTAGACTAGGAATTGAGGTGTTGGTTTCATTCACCCATTGCTTTTTGCTACATGGAATGTAAACTACTACATGAACTGTCTCCAATAAATGAAGAGTTATGACATGCATGGGATAATGGCATGATATCATTACAAAGAGCTTGAAAGAGCCATAGTAAAAGAATCTTCCATAAATTATAGAATGTTGCAAGGCTCTCCAAACTTTATCAAGATGCTAGCCTAAACAAAAATAATAGTGGGATTGGAAAGATATGGAGAAGGATAATGTTTGCATTGAACTCTAATTTTAATTGCTCGCTAGGGCCCCATCCCTCCTTTTCTAATGCAACCTTACATCATTGGATCCATTGAAGATGCCATGATGTCATAAGAAGTTGAGTACAATTGCAATAATAATGGATTCATCAAATATGAAAAGGATTCTAACCCACCTCTTTCACTCCAACGGGCAAAACCAACTACTTTTTTTAATACCGATATCATTTTTGTATGCCACAAGGTCATATCACTTCAATTAAGTATTTTTGTGCCAAACATACACGTGTCAATGAGGTCTCATTTTTTAATCACACATGCATGAATTGCAACTAACATTGTGTACAATTTAAGAGCATTCTATGCAAATTTTATATAAGGTCAAAATTTAATCAATAGATCCTCTAAATTGTCGGATTGGAATGTCCTCATATTAAACAAATACAACAAGTTTTAAATTATTCTTTAGATTAATCATAGCACACTTTTGGGGACACATTTAAGCACATATGTTTGGTTTTGAGTATTTCTAGCTTGCTATTAATTGTATAGTATTACAAATTTCCAAACAATTATTTCCCCTTGACCTATGTTGTGGCATTAATTCCTAAGAGAGTCAACATTAATTGGTTGGATTATGAATATTTTCAAGAGTTTATTATAAAAAATGGTTGTTTAGTACATCCAAATATATTGAAAAAACAACTTTTGCCTATTCTATAACAACATTTGTGACTAACTTGGTCATTGGGATTTTCCAAGACTTTTGTGCAAGGTTGGGAATCAATTCTTATAGAGATGGAAAGAGAACAATTACTCACAAAAATGAGGATCTCATGTCTAGATAGTATAATTCTTAAGTGGTAATTTTTTGCAATTTAAGTTTCCAACATTTCAGTCTTTTATTGAAGAAAATGTTTTCTTTTTGATAATTTTTTTATGCATTTAGCCAAACTACGTCTACTTGTTATAACCTTTGATATAATTGGTTTGTACTTAGTGTACACTCCCCCAAAAAATTAAAGGAGGAGGTCTATAAAGTAACCATTTATGAGCTAATTCACAATTTGTGGGAGTTTGAATGTTTGATTGCTCAAATTATATCTTGTAAATTTTCCTTAAAAATAAATGGAATTTGCATCTAACTCAAGTCATTTCATATATTTTGGACCTTCATAGATTGAATTAAGGTAATAGGTCCATAAATTGACCACTTAGGGGTTTGAACTGATTTTTTGGGAGGTGTAACTTCTTGAAATATTTTTCAATAAATTTCTCTTGATAAACAAATGGAATTGGCATCTAACCCAAGTTGTCTCATATTTTTTGGAGCTTTGTAGAATTAGTTTTGAAGTGGATATGGCATAAGGTTCTAAAAGCATCCACCCCTAAAATGTACACTCTTTGTACATTGTTGAAGGCTACAAAAAGAAACATGTACATGTGGTGTACATTTGTGGAGGTGGGCGCTTTTTGAACCTCCTGCCTACCTTAGTTATGAATTTTGAAGTTGAAATCAAATGAGGCTCTACAAACATCCATGTCAGCCAATATGTTCACTATTGGTACATTGATGAACGGGAATTGATACATTGAAGAAAGCAATACGTACCTCTGTTTTAGAATATAGAGCCTGGTTGCTTTGTGGACCTCTCCCGGCTCAGAGAAGAAAATGCCGGTTGCCGAGTCACTTCAGTCGCAGACACACTCAAGGCAGAGCCGGACGCTGCCCCAAAGAAGAAAGGACGAGAAGCTCAAAATTGTTTCATGTTTTTATGTTAGGGAAACTGAAAAAACCTGAACCCAGATCTCGCAGTGCCATCCTGCACCGCTCGTTGCACCGACAGGTCATTAACTTCCCCTGACAGCACCGCGTCCCAGCATTCATGTGAAGAGAAAAATAGCGTTCTCGCAGCGCAATCAGCAGCTCACGCGTCGACACTTGGTTCGCGTCTGCAGACGCTGATACTCAAATTATCATGACAAAAGCAGCTCTGTCGAGCCCAAGTTTGTCTTGGCAGAAATCAAAATGAAATAGTCATACCTTAACATAAGTTCTTACCAACAAATCAACAGGGTAAGGTATGCAAACGGCAACTTCGGAAGAGGGAGCCTCCGTCCAGAACAGCGCGCAAAGTACTTGCGATTGACGCCAGCTGTTTAAGTTAAGTATTGATGATGATGATGACAATATTGGGGGGATTCACGAGAGATTCACCGTATCGCTGTGCAGTCAATTGCTCTTCTCCTGGGGTTGGTGGCCTTCGATCTCTAATAAGCTAAGCACCTCGGAGTTCAATAGCTGCAGCTGTAGTCTAAGTCAAGTTAGAACGTGTTGTATATTTCTTTTGGGTTTTAGTTTGTAATGGTCACGGACTTGGGAATGGCGAGCACCAGCTTGCTTCTCACCAGTTGTAAAAACCCAGCTGCAATATACTAAACATTCTGGGGTGGAATAAAGCAAAGTTTGCATTGGAATACAACAGGTGTTGGTAATGCAAGCTGCGTTGGGAGGTGGTTGATTTCGGTACACCTCTGCATTGGTGGAGTCAGTACGAAGGTTGGCGACACACACAGATGCGTATTAATGAAGGAGGAAACAGCTTACAATTTGAAGGAAGCGAGGTTTTGGTGTAAGAGATATTCGCTCGCTCGCTCGGTTCCAGAAGCTCCGAGTAGTGGTGCCTGCAGCAACTGGAGCGGAACTGGTCTTTGCTCTGGCGTCTGCATGTCTGGAGGTAAGCTTTTTCAACAATCTGATGAGTAGGCATTCGTACGTAAAGGAGCAGCAGGTAGCTATATAGCTTGCTGCATTTTGAAAATGATCAAAATGAAATTTTTTGGTCGACAGCAAGCTAGGTTGTGAGCAAATTGTACGATGTAAAGTAGCTGTGCTTGGTCGTTTGCAGTAGGTGATCGAGGTGACGAGAAAAGTTTGCTATGGCTGTGCTGAACCTCCAAAATGTCTCTTTGATCTTGTGAGGGGCTACTACACAGATTGTGAACATGTTTGCTTTAGTGGTCAGCTCGATCGCTCGGTGACCTCGGTTTCTGCATGCATGTTTGGTAAGTCTAGCAACATCAGACGAGTAGGCATTTGCACACTTGAGGTAGCAGCTATGGGGTATGCATAGCTATGCGCGCTCATCAGAAAATGCTTTAGTGAAAATGAAACCCCTTCGCGTACAGATTAGCTTCTTCACGAGCAGCATTCTCGTAATTCTCTAATTTATCTGTGCTCATAGCAGTAGATGAATAGGTGATCGAGGTGACGAGGCAAGCTGGCCATGGATATGGTGCTGGAGCTCCAGTAATGTCTGCATCTCGAGAGAGATTATGACGCAGATTGTGAATATGTTGACTTTATTGATCAGATCGCTTGGTGACCTCGGGCGCTGCATTGTTCTCCAATTGTGATTTGCAATGCGTACGCTCAAAGCAATAGATGACCAAGGTAGCTATGACTTAGTTGGTTATGCCGGAGATTCAGCAATGTCGTGAGGGGCTAAGCACTGAGTTTGTGAAAACGTTTGCTTCATTGAACAATTTGATCGCTTGAGCGCTGCATTATTCTCCAAATTGTGAGTTCCAATATGTTTGCGCTCAAAGCAAATAGATGACCGAGGTGACGAGCAAAGGTCGCTAAGACTCACATGGTCATATCTGGATCTCATGAGGGGTTAAGTACTGAGATTATGAATGTTTTCGCTTTATTGATCGCTTGGGCGCTGCATTGTGCTCCTAATTGTGAGTTGCAATGTCTGAGCGCTCAAAGCAATAGATGACCCGTCCGAGGTAACGAGAAAATGGTGCTATGACTCAGATGGTTTTGTCTGGATCCCGTGAGAGGCCACGTACTGAGTTTGTGAATATGTTTGATTCATTGATCAATTTGATCGCTTGGTCGCTGCGTTGTTCTCCAAATTGTGAGTTCCAATATGTACGCGCTCAAAGCAATAGATGACCAAGGTGACGAGCAAGGTCGCTATGACTCCCATGGTCATGTCTGGATCTCATGAGAGGCTAAGCACTGATAAATTGGGAATATGTTTGCTTTGTTGATCAGATTGATTGCTGCAGTATTGAACTCGGCAGCTGTATGTAAGGTCGATACTCCGAGATGGGATCCACGGCATGGATGATGTGTGCAATCTTGTTGCTATCGACGCTCCCAACCATCAAATCGCAAGCGCCGTTTGCGTCACCATCTCCGATCCCCCTTCAACCCGGCACCCCAACCTGGACTCTCCTCCACCAAAATGTCGGCATCGCCAGTATGCACACAGCCGTCACCCACACCGGCCAAGTCCTCTTCCTGGACCGAACCGACATCGGCCCCTCTCTTATCAACCTCGCCAACGGCGTCTGCCGCGACAACACCCGCGACATGATCTCCCCCCACGACTGTACCTCCCACTCGCTCATGTTCAACCCCGCCGACAACACCGTCCGCCCTTTACTCGTCCAAACCGACACCTGGTGCAGCTCCGGCGCCTTCCTGCCCAACGGCACACTCATGCAAACTGGAGGCTACAACGACGGCGTACAACGCGTGAGATGGATCTCGCCTTGTGGATCCGATGGGTCGTGTGACTGGGTGGAGAGTTCGACGGATTTGTTGCAAGCTGGGCGATGGTATGCATCCAACCAGCTGCTTCCCGATGGGAGAATGTTCGTGCTCGGGGGGCAATACTCGCCCACTTACGAATTCATTCCGAGTAATGGACAGGGGTTGTTCGCGTTGCCGATTTTGGAAGCGAAAAACTATTTCGATTGGTACCCGTTTATTCATTTGCTTCCGGATGGGACGCTGTTTGTGTTTGCGAATCGAGATTCGTGTATTTTGGATTACAATTCGAATACTGTGGTGAAAAGCTTTCCGACTATTCCTGGGGAGCCGAGGAACTATCCGTGTGCGGGGTCGAGTGTGTTGCTTGCGTTGGATGCGGGGGGAGCGAGCGCGCCGGAGGTGATGGTGTGTGGGGGAGCGAGTATTATGGCGCCGGGGAATGTTACAGCGCAGTTCCCGGCATCACAAACGTGTGGGCGGTTGAAGGTGAATGATGCGAGTCCTGTGTGGGCTATGCAGGATATGCCCATACGGAGAAACATGGGCGACATGGTGATGTTGCCTAACAGCCAGGTACACCACCAATCCTTCTTTGTCATTGTTCAAAACTCTCTGCAGTTGGAATGAGTGTTGTAATTATTCTTTCTAGGTTGCTCAGATCTTCATCAGCCTGGTTCAAATCGGTCCATGCATCTACACCACCCTGGAGTCCCAATTTTTTCACTATGACATAGTTCGAGTGTAGGGTAAGTGTGGAGGATATATTCTAAAATCCGGTCGTAGTAAAGAGAGTGTACGCTGTTCTCTGTCATTTCTCATCGGTCTGTCAAACTTCTCACAAAACGGCATCGATCTGTCAACTTCTCACAAAATGGCATCAAGTGTACACACACTTTGTCTGTCATTTACCGGGTCATTTACTCAAAAATCTCAGAAATTGGCATCGAGTGTGCACACTTGTCTATCATTTTGACCTATTCCTTGATGTGAATGCATAGTTTGATTGAAGTTCGTCAACCTGGTGCAAATCCTTCAATGCTTGTCAACCAATAGTGGATTTCATAGATCAAGAAACTTCGGTGGATTGAAACTCCACTGCAGGAGTAGCGATTTCAGTTTTGTTGCGCTCATTGAACTGACAAACACAGTGACCAGTTGACATCGCCACGAGTATGACACTGCGTTTCTCCTTTCTTTCGCAGATTTTGATTATCAACGGAGCTCAGAACGGTGCACAAGGGTGGGACAACGCGGCTTCCAACCCCGCCTTAAATCCTGTGATCTACGACCCCGACACATGGTCCTTCCAAGTGCAACCTGCGACAACAATTCCCCGAGTGTACCACTCCACCGCCAATCTTCTTCCCGACGGGCGCGTGCTGATCGCAGGCAGCAATTGCCACATCCATTACACTTTTGTTGGGGAGTTTCCGACTGAGCTTCGAGTGGAGGCCTTCGCGCCCGCGTACGCGGATTCCGTACACAGCGACTTGAAGCCACAGTTCGTTGCCAATCCGAGCGCCATCCCCTATGCCGCGCCCTTCACCATTCAAGTCGCGGTACTGTCGCCTGTGCAAGGGATGATTGGGTTGACGATGACAAGCTCCCCGTTCACGACGCATTCGTACTCGCAGGGGCAGCGGCAGGTGAAGCTCGTGGTGTCTGCGCCGGTGCTGGTGCAGGGCAATGTGTACAGCGTTACGGGGAACGGACCGTTGAGTCCCAATGTGGCTCCGTCTTCGTGGTACATGATGCATGCTCTGCATCAAGGAATTCCAAGCTATGGCATCTGGGTGCAAGTGCAGTGAGTTCGTGGTTTCGGCAATCAGCCAATTCTTTCATGACATTCTTGAATGTGAAGGCAGGGGGTCCTTCTACAGTAGCACTGTAACAACAGTATATTTGTGTTACAGCCAGTGGCCCACAATACATGGACAAGCTTGCATTCAAGACATTCGGCTTGCATTCAAGATATTCGACAGTGAAAGGAGCCTTGATTCAAGGAAAGCAAAGAGTCCACTGCCTTGAAGTTCAAGAATGTTATGAGTTTATGTCTTTGAACCGTCTTATGATTTAAGTGAACAGAGGAAACCCATTGATCTCAATTCACTTCTGGTAATCAGTAGACCACGACAAGATTGAAGTGCAGGGTCACTGGGTTTCGGTCTGGGTTTTTAGGGTTTAGGGAGAATGATTCTGACGGAGTTTTGATAGATAGTAGCCTTCTAGCACTGATTCATGTGCTGGTTTTGAATAGGATAAAGGACCATTGTCGATGATAGTCGACAATCATTGGCTTTTCAATAAATGAGCGCAGTTGTAGATACGAACATTTTAAGAGACGGGAGTATCTATGATCCTGGAAGTTGTAGCGGAATCTGCTCCGGTAGTGCCATCAATAATGGCAATTGCATGTCCATTGAGGTGGATGAAGGTGGATTTAATATAGTGTATTTTCAGTTGGATTTGAGCAGTACAAAATGCAAGACGGTATTCTCTTCTTGTGGTTGAAGATGAGCCGCGAGGCTACCCAATGCTACTACATAGAGCGTAATATTCTTTCCCTAGTGTAGCCATGTTTTTTGTTAGATCTTTGGCTGTTGACTTGCGTGGCTTTTGTGTCTTTGACCCTCTTACTACTGTTCGCTTGAGTGTTAACGTTATGTGGCTATTCTGGGTGTCACCTGGAATTGGCTGAAACAATCGTGTGTATGTGTGCATGTGTCGTGATTAGCGTCTGATATTACAGGAAGTTGAGAAATGAATTAACCTCTCAAAATGGAAGTGACTGATTGCACATGGATGCGGGGCTGCGCTTACATATTTCGTGCAACACTAACTCACCTAGACAATTTAGCTTCAATTTCTACATAGGCTGAATTCTTAACTCTGGGACTAGCCTGACAAGATGATTTTGGATTCAACCTTTTGCATGGTACTGTGGACAGTACCTTCAAAGTGGAACAGCGATGATTGCACAAACTCACAAGGGCTGCTCAACAATCACATTCAGGAAGGGTATTTTACGGAACGGGCTAGTATAGTTTGAAACTGCCTTCCTAAACACAGAACCCTAAGCCACCCTTTCTCGAGTTTTGTTGATACAGTAAGGTATGTAACTCCCGAAACTGCCACTTTCCCATTGCATCCCTCATCAAAATAGACATAACATGTCAGTCCACAAATCTTGAACGAGTGTAGTTACGGATGCAAGTGGAACTGGATGTTTTTGGGTGCGCAGACCGTGGTGGTGCCTCACCAAATTTTCTGGTGGCCAACTTTGGATTGAGTCAAGGAGTTCAATCACATTGGGAGTTTCGAATCTTGCAATTCCTGCTCCGTGATTTGCAGGTTGGTTACCATACAAGGTTTCAGAACATGATTTTATTCGCTCCTCTCTGAACTAGCCACTTTGGAATGTAGTTTGGCTGACATTGCCTTCTTCTGTGGGCCATCTTTTAGCACTCTCTCTCTCTCTCTCTCTCTCTCTCTCCTTCTCTCTCTTTCTCTCTCTTTCTCTCTCTTTCTCTCTCTTTCTCTCTCTTTCTCTCTCTTTCTCTCTCTTTCTCTCTCTTTCTCTCTCTTTCTCTCTCTTTCTCTCTCTTTCTCTCTCTTTCTCTCTCTTTCTCTCTCTTTCTCTCTCTTTCTCTGCGCGAGATTGCATTTGCAAGGGTGGTGGCGGAGAGAGGTACTGCATGCTCCCAACTCCCGAGGGCCGAAAAAGATTTGTCGTAGGGGACTGCAGCAATCCTGACGCGATTCTGGTTTGGAATGTTCATCACCTCCAGACCTTGATTGAACATGTATGACACTTGGGAATAAAGATTTGGTCCTTGAACTTGTCAAATCCATCGTCGTACTGAAGCTGGTGATGTGTTTGTTTGATAGGTGTGTCGGTTGGAGGATTTACATTACTCCGTATGAGAATGATGTCATGTTGTTTACTTTTATCAGTAACACAAATACTACCTAGAAGATTTATTTGTGAAGAATTGTAAGCTCGGCAATGGGTTCATCGCACCTACACTATCAGCCATGGTAATTATTAGTGTACTTAGACTATATGAATCCCAATTTGGTTTCATTTTACATGACAAATTTACTTTGGTTTGATTACGCCTGGCACCCCAAAAATGTGCCATTGACCCTAAATTGCCATCTTCACTTTGTGTACATCTCCAAAATCAATTATGTACTTGTGTGAAAGAAACATTTTTAGAACTAAACTTTGTAACTTGTGCATATAGTATTCAAATGCCGCGTTCTTTGGTGCGTTAGAACCCCCTCTTACTTGCCAATAAGAAAATATAAACATTTGAATAGTTTAATAATATTAATTAGTCAAAGTAGCAATGAGAGGTGGTTTTGGGGGTACCTACTTTGTATGAAGATCATTGCATGATCAATGGAACTCCCATTTATGAAGTGGATAAATGTATCATTCATTAGGAGACGCAAGCAAACCCAATTGAAACTTGCATCAACCTTGGTTACTCCTCTCCCTAGATATTTATAGAATCTAAGTTTAGCCTAGAAAACACCAAATATCTTCAAGGAAAAAAATTATATTGTTCATCATTTTTATTGATGTGATGGAACTTTAGGTAAGAGCCCACCCAAGGGCTCTAATACAAAGACTCTGTACCAACTAATCAATTTTTAGAGTCTTTTTTTTACAAAAATAGAAGATTTATAATTATGTGCACTAGATTATTTGGTAAAGCAAAAGGTTCTCCTTAATCCCTAAAAGACCAAGTAGTTGAACAACCAACTAAAAATTCTAGTAGGCTCTTACAAATTTCATTTTAAAAGGATCTTTTTTTTAAATTTTGACATAAAGTATGAACATGTAGTACTACCATGGCTTGTTTAATATACATATTTTACAATCAAGTACCTGGATCAAAAGTTATGTAGATGAAAGTTTTTTGAGCAAGGAGGGCAACTTTGGGCAACATGTTTAAAATTCCTCTTCTATGTTTGAAATTTGGTAGGATGTAAGTAACATAATGTATGATACAACTATAAAAAAAATTCATCTATATTCAATGCAAAAATCTCAATCTTGGAAGAATTGACATCTATTGACCCTATTGGATAAGGTTGGAAAAAAACTTTATATCTAACTTCAAATGCTATAATCTTTCAATTAGTGCTTTCAAAGTTTCTAAAATATTTTCCACTCATTCCCTTAGAAATCTACAACAAATTTATTTAGTTGAACTTTTTTGAACTTTTTTTTCTTCCATTTTTTTACTTTGTCCTAAGAAGTGATAGTTTTTGATAGTTTCTACCTAAAATGTGCCCCAATCTTTTAGAGGTTAATAATACTTTGGAAACTCAACTAGAGAGGATGTACTGACATCGTATGCAACAATTAAGGCCAAGTATGTCAAAGAAGTGAAAGACCATTTAACACTAGTTGCAACCAAATTTCTTCAACAATTACAATATTTTTTCACCTTAGTTAAAAAATTATTGACTTCTAGAAGAATTTCAAAAACACCCTACAACCATTGTTTAACAATCCTAAATTGTGAGTGTACACTATAGAATAAGTTTGGCAAAAAAATATTTCTAAAAATAGATATCAAAATTTTAAGAAATTAATTTTTAAGAAACAAAAAAATTATAAATAAATAAAAAATTGCTTTAAAATCTATTTAAAGCATCCATAAAAATTTGTTTTGTAGAAAGAAAAGATATTCAACAATACTTCAAAGATGTTTTGGCATTTTGATGCATTTTGATGCCAACAATGCCAACAACATTGCCATTCCCCCCTTGTACGAATTAATATAAGGATTGATGTGAAAAGGTATTATCCATTTGAGGTGGGTTTGAAGCTCCTTTGATACATGAATTGTTGCATAAATAAACACAATTGCTAGATACTTGGAGATCACTTTTTAAACTATTGCTTTACTCTCTAGAACGAGGCAAAAGTAGATTTTGAATAATTTTGGTAAAATAAATTATGATATGATTAGAATGTGGACATGAGATCTTCATTTTTGCAAGTTTTCATTTCCTTTCCATTTCTAAATGAAATCATTCACAACCTTGTACATAACTATGAAGTACTAAATAACCATATTATCACATTGTTGAAAAATAGACAAAAGATACTTTTTCAACATACTTAGATGTGCTTCATATATTTCTTGTAGCTCTAGCAATAAACTCTTAAAAACATTAATAATCCAAATAGTGGATGTTGTCTCTTTTAGGGGCTAATAACATAATATTCTTGGGCAATAGGGACCAAGGTTTTTTCACTAGCATTTGGATCGAAAAGGAGTTTGTGAATTCATAAAAGTAACATTTGAAGAAGTTGAAGTAGGTTTTTATTCAAGAAACAGGCCATGTTACAAGAATACAACCTCTCATGTAGTAGTTGTTTGTTCTATGTATTTAAGGCAATGCAAAAAGAAATGTGTAATGAAATGATAAAGCTATTTACATCCATGAACGTAGATGAAGGATGAAAAATATAGATCTAAAAGAATTATTTGCCCAAAAGTGTGTACATTTGTCTAAATATGAGTGATGTTGTCTCAAGACTTTCCATTATGTCAAGTGCACCTGAAATAAATCCAATGTTTATGTAGCAATAGTTACAATTTCATCCATTGAAGAAGGGAATTATACCTCATAATATTCTTTCAAATTAAATTATTGATTTTTAGCAAATTTTCACTAGGAAAAAACTTGATGAGGACTTTTGAGCTCACAATTACTATTCCAATACAAATCTCTCTAAGTGGAAAAAACAAAGCAGTCACCACCAAAATATTCTTAAAAGTCTAGATCTATCATGGGCCATAATTACATCTTGATAGACAAATTGATTGATGAATGGATTGTTGATGGATGATTATACACTAATAATATTTATCTATCAATAATTATGTATAACCAAAGATTGAGTGGAGAACAATTTCAAAATGAGTGATTATAACCCTTACAGTCCTAAGGTCATTTTTTCATCAAAAATCACTAAATTTTTTAATTTTCTATGTAAACAAAAAAATATTAAAACACTTGTTTTTTTATAGTATATTTGACTATAGGTTCTTTCATTGTCCAACTAGTATGAGAATGCATGGAAGAAATTTCAAAAACCTTTGACCATGTGGATCACAAGATTTAAACGTTTAAAGTGAAAGAAACAAGTTTTATCAAGGATTTGTTGAAATAGATTGCAAAACAAGAAGCTTCATAACTTTCACATCACCTATCCAAATGGAATGAATTAAATCTTTCTATTAGAAATCACAAAAAATTTAAATTATTTTAAATTTTTGTAGATTTTTTTGTTGCCTACTCTCATCTATTTTAGGCTTATTGTGGCATAACTTTTGCTCCCAAGTTTTCAAACAACTCTAAAGTAATTAAAATCATACTTAAATTGTTAAAAAAGTTCGGGACTTAGATTGCTTGAAGGTGATGAAAAGTGCATTGGCATTAAATAGCTCTAAAATAATGACTAGTGTAGAGGAGCTGGAAGCACTTCAAATATGTATTCTAGGTAGATGCACTAGTAGAAATCTACATTAAAAAATCCATTCTATCTGATGGTTGTGTTAAATCTTTGTATTTTAAATACAAAATCATCATCTAAAATGGTCATTCAATGGAGAATTCTACTAGTGATGATATTTGAAATTGATTAGGAAACTTAAAGCAAATGATTTGAAATGGAGTTAGATAGCTTCAAGTAGATGATCTTTGATAAATGAATGGTCATATATGGAATCAAAGATAAGACACTAAAAGTAATGAAAAGTTTAAGATGGCCCTTTTCTGAGGAAATCTTTGAAGAACATTTTCAAGTCATTTAAGATTTCTAAGAATATTTTTTAGGAACCTTATGTCATAATTCAAGGCTATGACTAAAATCATTAGAGGATTTTCTAGGGTCTGGGAGGGTTGCGAGTTCCCAACCATTTTTTGATCCTGTGAACTAGACAAAATTTGCTACTTGACGTGGTAAAGTGACTGCCATGTCATTTTCAAAAAAAATTGCAACTTTGTTTTTCATTTTAAGAAATTTAATTTAATTTTTTTTTTTCAAATTTTTTTTCCTGACAGTGTGGCATTTCCTTCACTATGGGGCGTAGCCACTTGAAACAACCCTCCCTGACCCCAAAAAATCGTCTAATGTTGCAATCATTTGTGTTATAAAATGGAGTTTGAAGGTTCCAAAAGCCACGGATATTGAAGCTACAAGAGCATGGTTAATGGTATTGGTTTTGAAGAACACAAACCTCTCTTTGTCAATGCAAGGTTGCACGTGTGTTGTTGTTACAAAGACAATGTAAACTAATATTTGGGGCAAGACATGGAATGTGTTTTCCAAAAAGTATGCTATTGCAAGAATCCATACAACAACAAAATCCCAAATGCAAATCTATAAATTCTTTTTAAATGTCAAAAAATTCTCAATGAGTGGATTCATGCCAAATGTCATCCCAAAAAAACATTTTTAGGGAAATAGAATGTTTGCCTAATAGAAAACAAGAGATACTAGATTGATGAGAGAAAGACAAGATTTCATGTGGCAACACCAATCCACTCTAAGATGAACCAAGAGAAATTACAACTAATTCAAGCTAGACTTCCCCATATAACAAAAAAAACACCACACTACATTCTTCAATGGTAAAATTGTCAACATCAATGATTAAATCTATAGATATTTGGTTTATAACTTAACAAACCTGAGTTGTTAAAGATGTCAAATAGACTCAATGACCCCAATGAGGGTCTCTATGTGTTAATTTCCAAAACTTCAAAGTTTTGTGGTGGTTTCAACAATGAAAGACCAATATTTTGGCAATCATCAAACTAAGTCAAATCATTCTTCAAGGGACATATTAATTCATGTATGTTAATTCAATCTTGGTTTTTTTATACTACCAAAAAAATGACAATATTTAAACTTGAAACAATTGCCTTCACAACCAAAACTTGACTCCCACTCAAAGCAATTAGAACAACTAGTTCAAGAGAGCAATTATTTTTTTAAAATTTGGTGTAGTTTAGACAAATCAAAGTAATTTAATTAAACAATCCATCCACCCAAGTTAAAATTCAATTACAAAAACGCTTGATTAGGATGAAATAAGAATAATAAACCATTGAGTTGTATAAAATTAGAAAGAATTTTAAATTACTTATTGGGAACCTATAAATATATTGACAATAGGAATCTAGGTTATCACCTGTGCAATTTTCTTCAATAAAAAGATTTCATTGCACTATCATCCCCTCATATGCTTTCTTCATGTACAACACCATCCAAAGTACTAAAAAATCCTAAACCTCAAAGTATGACAAATTAGAAAAAATTGACTTTTAAATATAAAATGATTTTTTACTTTTTGAAGAATAATGAATATGATTAAAATCAAGATAGACTTCTTCAATAAAAATTTAAAGTTCATTAGGTTCATGCTTCAAAAGTTATATTGAATGATGAGTCCATCAAACTAAATGTGACAAAATAAAGGAGTAGTCTTTCTTGCAATCACCCTAAAATTGACTTTTTTTTCAATTAATAGGACTAAAGCATAAGAAAATATACAATAATCATATTTAGTATTTTATTTTAGTTTCACATTTTTCATAATGAATATTAATAATCCCTAAAGGACTAATTTGTTATTTATAGCAACATAGTGATTTTAGGCAAGTACTTGAGACTAAAAAATTTCATATTTTAGGCTAAAATTTTGATAGGATGAAGAATATCTTTCATGTGCACTAAATTTCATGACATTTGGAAATAAGAATAAAAAGTTATTGTATAATATGGGTTTTTTCCCGAGCGGGCAATTTGGATATATTAGAAAAAATCACTTTTTTCTAAAACAAAAATTTGAAATAAGTTTCCGAGATTTATACATAAGTGGAAAGCTTTGAATCATTCTATTTCAATCAATGAGTCAAAATTTATGAGGAGTTTTAGTTTGCAAGCAATTATGGATTCTGTACTCTAAAATAAAATTTGAAGTCGTTTATTCAACTCAATTTTCAATATTTACGAAAATAAATAAATCACAAGATGTAGATTGTTTATTACAACATTACAACCATTGGGATTGACATTTCTCAATTCCATAATTAAATTCTTAATAGTTTAGTATTTTGAATCATTCTCTACGTTTTTCTACTCACTATTTTTTTCCTATATGTTATATAATTCCAAATGATTTGAAATTTTATCAACATGTAACCAACTTGTCTAGGAAAACAAATCTAAAGAAGCACCACCATTTTGGACATTTTTTCATAGAAAAGTGAGCTCATGAAGTGCAATTGCCATATTTTTCACAAGGCCAAAAAAATGATTTTAGTGAATTTGAATGCTTATATCTTGTAATCCACACAGTGGAAATTTCAGAAATTTTTACCATGTGTTCTCAAGTCAGCATACTATAGGATCGTATGGTTACATAGGTCCAAAAAAAAATTCAAAAATTTGGTACTTGTGCTAGAAATGACACTTTTTGAGCATTTGGGGGGGGGGGGGGGAAACATAGTGGAGGAACTTAAGGGATTAAACTCTTCATTAATATAAATTACACTCTCCATTTTATTTTTTGTATTAAAAGGTTTTCTTGGCCTTCAAAAAAGTACATGTGAAATTTAGAAAAGCAATCCACATCTTTTAAACATGAAAAAATACATCTTAAAAATCTCAAAAATTTTAAAAATATTAATGAATTGATTATCATATTTAAGTATTTGAAACCAAAGTGCACTAAACGTGGTAAAGTTGAATGTAAATGTATCCAATTACATTCTCCAATTGTCAAGAAATGGCACATATCAAACTTTGATGAGAGAAGACAAATATCACCAGCAATTAAATAAGGTTGTTTGTTTGTGTTTGTGGTTTGTTTTCTTTTGTTTGTTATGTTTGTTGTGGTGAGATCTCTAGAATTGTGTGTTCTTGGTCATGCTTTTGGTACCATTGGAAAGCTCTTTTCTGAGGCGGGGTGTACAAGCTTTGTTTTGTAGTATTCAAATCTATAGTGTGAAAGTTATTGAATTTTTAAGTTTTTATAAATGAAAAAAATTAGAAAATCACTTTTACTTTTATTTTGGTTGTGACAACTACACATAACACACTAGTTAAAGCTAAAATAGATCAACAACATTATCACTCAATAATACAAAGTTCAGTATACCGAGATTGCCTAAACAAATTCATGCAAAATAAATTTCACGTCCTCTTTATACAAGTAGAATTGACCCTTGTGTAGAAGCATGCTTTCAATAATTAAGGGGCCCTTTTCACTATGGTTGTCCAAGTAAAAAAACTATGGTATTGAGTGTCCAAATTTAATTGGGAGTCCAAAAAAATGGGCGGAAAATAGGCAATAAATTATAAGAATAGAGTCTTTGGCCACCATAATGTGAACTCTCCAAAGGCTAAGTTAAAAGTCAAAACCATTAGCAATGAAGTCCCATGGTCTCTCAACTCAAACGTCCATACTAAAGGGTGCTTCACACATGGGCCAACCAAGTCGAGAGGCCGTGGGAGTTCACGGCCAAACTTTGGGCGAGAATCCAAAGAAATGGGCAATAAATGGGCAATTTGACAGATTCTCGACCAAAGTTTGGGTCGCCACTTTGTGGCAACCCAAACTTTGGTCGAGAGTCCGTCGTGAGGCCATTGCCACATAGGAGCTTGGGATTCCATGTAGGCACTTTGGAGGGCGACGGACTTTGGATTGTGATGCCTTGTATGAAGGGTCGAGCGGCCAAAGTCAGGGTTTTCTTAAATTTGATTGGTGGAGGCCGACGGACTCTCAACCTTAGGCCCATGTGTGAAGCAGCCCTAAGAAGCTTCTAAAGGCCAAGCCCAAAGACCAAATAAGAAAAAACCCTCCACTCTATTTGCCGCAATCTTGGCAATTTTTTATTTTCTAATGAAAAATCGGCAAACTCTTGACCATAGTTTGGTCTTCATTTGCGGCCTACCCAAACTTTTTTTGAGAGTTTGTCACCATGTAGACAATTGGTTTCCATATAGGCAATTTGGAAGGTGATGGCCTTTGGATTGTTCCTTCTAATGTGAAGGGTTGAGAAGCCAAATTCCAAATTTCTTGAAATTTGATTGGTGAAAACCTATGACCTCTTGACCTTTAGCCATAATGTGAAGTGCTTCTAAGTCTCATGTTTCTCTTCAATGCAACATGATTCATCTCCCAAAAATTCCATCAATTCAATTACATGCATTTAAAGATTGGTTGCACAATGAAAATTGATATATACTTTTTTGAGTTTTTCAAGCATTATTTTGGACTTTTTGGTAGAATTACAGTGTAGATTGATCTTACTCAATTCAATTGCATAAAATATGAGATAATTTGGGATGAGAAGATGGTGAATTGTCAGATATGTCTAATAGCAAGGATTCATTGATCAAGTCCACTATGAATTAGGCTCATGGTTGACATGTCTTATTTAATTGATTAATTTATAATATTTTTTTATTTATGATTTGGATTTGTGTGTTTTATAGTTATTTTGTTGCCATGTGCAAATTTTTGTTTAAACTATTTTATTGTATGCTTGATTTATTGTAAATGGATTACATTTGGATGTTGCAGCCAAGACTTTCATTAAAAAAAATTGTTGCCCTTCTCCAATTCTTCTTTCTTAACTTCTTAATCATTTAACCCACATTCATTGATCCTTTACTCTATAAATTTCTAGTTTTTTACACTCATAGGTTTATGTACTAGCAACCCTACCATTACCTGAGGAGTTCAAATTGTATGGCTTACAGTTTTAGTTTTTGGATAGTCAATATTATCTTTTAAAAATGCTAGGACAAGCAAAAATTAATTAACTTGATATGATGTAGGAATTCAATAAAGGTATTTTAACCTCTAAAGAACCAAATTACATTTTTTGGCTACATAGAAATTTTAGGCATGTGCGCGTAACTAGAGATTTCCATGTTTTTAGCCCAAATTTTAATAGAAGGTGGAGATAAGGAATATCTTTGATATGCATTAAATTTCATGACATTTAGAAATATAAGTCAAAAGTTATAGTCTATCATGTTACTTATTTTCATAACTAAGCAATTTTGGGCAGATTAGGAAAAATCCCTTTTTTTTCGTAAACCAAAAATTTGAAATTGGTTTTCTGGAATTATGTATACATGGAAAGCTTTGAATCATTCCATTTTGATCAACAAGTCAAAAGTTATGAGGAGTTTTCATTTGCAAGCACTTATAGATTACTTACTTTAAAATAAACTTTGAAATCCTTTATCTTATCCAATTTTCAATATTTTGGGGAAAAAATAAAATCATAAGATATAGATTGTTTATTACAACATTTCAAGTACTGGAATAGTCATTTTTCAATTTCATAACTAAATTCTTAACAATTTAGTATTTTGAATCATTCTCTACTACTACTTACTATTTTTTCTATAAGATAGAACTATCCATTACCATATAGATTTGCAATCTAGGTACTTTGGAGAAGCTATTTATGAGCTCTCATATTTTTCAAAGATTGAATTTTTTGAGAGAGGTCAATTGCAAAAAAAATGAAGACATTTTGACAAGAATTGAATTTTTGTGATTTTTCAAAGCTGAAATGTAAAATTGTAAGTAGACCTTTGTTGAAGCATGATCAAACCATTGTTGAAGTGTGGGTTGATGTGTCCACTCTCCAATGCATTGCGATCATTATAATGGATTAGTAAGATTGTGATAATAGATGGATCCAGTGACGGAAATGGGAGGAACCTATAGGTGGCAAAATTGGGTAAATGGTGGTATTCGGTAGTTCTACCTTATGTTGTACAATTCCAAATGATATGAAAATTTTCAAACATGTGGTCAATTTATCTAGAAAAAATAATCCAAAGAAGCACCACCATTTTAGTTGTTTTTCCATAGAAAAGTAAGCTTATGAAGTGCAGTTGCCCTACTTTATGTAGGGCCCAAAAAATGATTTTAGTGAATTTAAATGCTAATATCTTGTGTTCTACATCGTGCAAATTTATGAAATTCTTACCATATATTTTGCAGTCTATATACTACAAGATCCTATGGTTACATGTGTCAAAAAAAGTTTTTTTTTCAAAAAATTTGTTATTTGTACTGAAAATGGTAATTTTGTAGCATTTTGGGTGAAAACATAGTCATGGAACTTTAGGGGTTAAAGAGCTTGTTTATTGGTGTTCATGCTATTTTGTGGTGAAATTATATAGGAGTAGTGAGATTATAACAAGAAAGATGTATGTATCCTATTTTTAATTAGTGTGCCTCCTCTCCCCACAATGTTTGGTAAATTTGCTCATAAACTTTTTTTGAGATTGGAGGTGACGTAAACAACTAAAAATTGTTTTAGCACACTAAAATGCACCTCCAAAAATCTTAAGCTCAAATGAAGAGCTATTCAAACTAATTACACAATCCACCTTGTAATTGTTGAAATGTAATATTAAAAAAAAAAGTAGAAATTACAAATAACTCCAAATCAACACTTACTTCTCTAATTTTCAATAGTGAAAATCATGAAAATAATTTACTCTTTCCTTTGAGACCATTTTCAAATCAAATAGATAAGTTTCACTTTTTAGATCTCAAATCAAGTAGAAATGGCAAGCTTTGCTCAAACTCGTGAAATAAAATAAAATTGGCAAGCTTTACTCTTCTAATAATGGTACATATATGCCTTTTAGGACCTCTCAAATAATCAAATGTATACTTTTCATGTGAAGAAATACACACTTCTAATAGCTAACCTTCAATATTGCATGTAAAACATTTTAGAACAATCAAAGGAATTTAATTGCCCACATACAAACAAGCTAAAATTTTGGAGCAACTAGATATAGTCAATTAGGTAGTTCGAGGTTAAGAACTCGGTGAAGAATCAATTGGATTAGAGAAAATGATAAAAATGAATTCTCAAGCCATAATGCCAAGTCTAGCTTTCAAGCCAAATTTGTCATCATTCCATTGGATAGTCAAAAATGAATTATAACTCATAATGCAATCCCTTTTTCTACACCCTTAGATTTTTGAAAAGTATAGATATGGACGTTTGTAATGCATTTGAGGGAATTTTAGGGCAATAGAAGCTTGTTTCATGTCTATTTCTTTCAATGTTCCACCCATAGTGATGGAATGGCCGGTTGTCAGAATTGAAAAACATTAAATTAAATTCTTAATATGAAAAAATAATTGAAAAAAATAATAATATGATGTGGCAGGGGCTCAAGTGACATAGTTTGCTCATTCCCCATAGCTTGGAAACTTGTAGGCTTCTATTGCCCTAAAATCCCTTCTAATGAACTATTAAACTTGGCATTATGTCCCAAAATGCTCTTGAGCCTCCCGGTTCTCAAGCATTACCGTAAGTGAAGGGTTGATTCATCACTTGAGTGCCAAAATTGAATTTCCAAATCAAATTCCTAAGGGTACAAATCACCTCAGACCATTCACAAGATGACAAGTGCCACTTCTTTTACAAAAATGATTTAATTTATGCCAAATCTGACTTTTGCGTAGGATATCTAATCCATTACTACAATTTTAAATCCTTACATTGGAGGGAGGCTTGGGAGAGAATTGGTACATTTACTTGTGAGGTCAACTTGCTTCTAAAAATCGAAGAGCTACAATTGAACCAAAAATCTAAGTGGAGGAGCCTAACAAACTAATGAGGTGTGCCATTATGTTGCACCCTAATCCTTCACAACCTCCAAAATGCGTTGTTACTTATCCCCTAAAGGACCAAGCTACGTTTTTTGGCAACATAGAAATTTTGGGCAGGTGCGTGTAACTAGAGATTTCTATATTTTGGGCCCAAATTTTGATAGAAGGTGTAGATGAGGAATATCTTTCATGTGCACAAAATTTCAGGACATTTAGAAATACAAGTCAAAAGTTATAGCCTAATATGTAGTTTGTTTTTCAACTTGGACAGTTCGGGCAGATCTGAAAAAAAAACATCTCTTTCAAAAATCCAAATTTGAAATTGGTTTTCTAGATTTATATGTACATTAAAAGCTTTGAATTAGTCCATTTTGATCAATAAGTCAAAAGTTATGAAGTGTTTTAGTTTGCAAGCAGTTATGGATTCTCTACCCCAAAATAAACTTTGAAGTCCTTTATTGATTCAATTTTCAATATTTTTGGAAAATAATAAAAACATTAGGTGAAGATTGTTTATTAGAACATTACAACCATTGGGATTGGCATTTTTCAATTCCATAAATAAATTGTTAATAATTTAGTATTTTGAACTATTTTCTACATCTTTCTACTTATTATTTTTTTCCTATATGTTGTACAGTTTTAAATGATCTAAAAATTTTCAAGCATGTAGCCAACATTCCTTGAAGAATGAATCCAGAGAGTTGCAATCATTTTGAACATTTTTTCATACAAATGTGACCTTGTGAAGTTCAGGTGCCCTATTTTTTGCAGGGACAAAAAAATGATTTTTGTCACGTCAAATGCTAATATCTTGCAATCTACACAGTAGAAATTTTTCCACATCTTTTCAAACCAGTGTACTACAAGATCCTATGGTTACATGTGTCCAAATTTTCTTTTTAAAATTTTGAAACTTGTATAAGAAATGGTAGTTTGGGAGCATTTTTGGCAAAAACATAGTCAAGGAACTTTAGGGGTTATTCTCTCCCCCCCTTCAAAATTAGAGAGAATGTGATGGTTATCCTACATTTTTTTTAGTTGTTCCAATACTTTTTTTATTGGAGATTATGTAGAATAGCTTGCTTTACTCTTGTTTTATAAAGAAAAAATTGTCACTTAGCTTGTTTCTAATGGGTCAATTTTTATTGACCAAAGTCTAAATCCAAATTTTCTTGTGTGTATTTGATGTAAAATTTTTATGAGCTTCCATTGATATTGTTCTCAAGTTCTAATTCTATATTCACCATTTCAAATTTTATTTCATTTATCCGGCTAGTTTGCCATGGCATTGAGGATATCCTAAGTGTTTGAAAGGTGCTCATTGCAAGCTCTTTTTTCTATCATTTTGGAAGGTTGCAAGATTTCTTGGAATATGGTGTTTTGTTCAAATATGGGAGGCAACCTATTTGTGATCACACACACATACATTCTGGTAGCATAGGGGGGCTATTTCTAATCAATTATGAGATGACTAAGTAATTAAGAATGGCACATTATGATTGGGCTACAGGATTCTTGATTTTGCAACCCCTCTTAGTTAAAAATAGGATGACCTATATCACCAGAATGGGAGATTGGGAAGAATAGAATCTTCAGCTGAAAATTCATAGTAATTCTTGAAAATTATGAAAACCTTCCAAACTCTATTTCTGCACACACCGCCCTGCAGATACGTGTAACTGCTTAAGTGGTCAGAAATGGGTTGCCTCAAACCAGCCCCGTCTGACCGGCTGTATTCAGCGAGTCAGACCTATGGAAATCAATTACAGTAACTTCAGTTAAGTTAATCTGTGCCAGATCAGCAGCCCCTGAATTGATCATGGAGTCCAGATGGCATTTCCTAGGGATTCTGCAGCCGTCAAAAATGAAAACGATGAAAAATATTAAAAATAAAATTAGAAAAAACAAACAGAACCCAGGTAACCTACTGGCTCAGTCAGCCTCCATTTAATTAACTTACTGTACTTATAATAAGACCCATTTTTGCCGTCTATATTAACATAAAATCTTCCTTGAGAGCCTACCATTCTTTGTGGATGGGAAAGGCTTATTATGGAGGATGCCACCTGGGACGAGCCCACCTTAATTTCTGCCATATTCAATATCCTGAACTCCTTATTGTTTCCTATTTTTCCTCTTTTTCGTATTCCATTTGTATTAAGAAATTCATTCCACGGCTGCTCATTGATCAATCCAAAGGGAGGTGGCACGACATTTTCAAAAAATTCTAGAGATGCCACAATACAAAGTTGAGTTGGGTTTCCCACCATGTGCATTCATGAAATTTTGGGTTTGAAAATAAAATTAGAAAGACACACCAAGATTTTTGTATTGACTTTAGATTTTGGAGATTCTTGTAATCCGAAAAGACCTTCTAATTTTGCAAAACTTTTAATCTTTTGGGGTTTTTGTTACTAAACTTCTATACCACATGTCTACAATGAGTCATCGAGATCATGGAAAAGGGAATATACTTGGAATTGGACACTTAACCAAAAGCCAAGAACGAAGTTACTAAATATGACAATGAAATCTTAGACAGTGGAGTCCCAGGGAAATGGAAAAAAATTAAAAAGTTAATGACTGATCACGTGTTGCACGTGACAAAACGGCCACAGGTCTGAACATATTTTCATTCTCAGCTCTTCTTTTTCCAAAAGGTTTTTTTTTCTTTTTTCTTCTTTGGGTTTACAAACAGAATTGCAAAGAATTACTTTAGGGTGACAATTTGCAAAGAAATAGAGGAAACCTTTGCGAGCCAATTGCAGCAGGTCAATGATTTAACCCCTCAAGGTCAGAGACTATATTCTAACCGAAAACACTTCAAAATTGCTATTTTCTAATACAAGTACCAAAGTTTAGAAGAAAAATATTTTTAATTACATGTAACCCTAGGATCTTGTATTAAACTAGTATGAGAAGGTGTGGAAAAAATTTCATAATTTCATACAATGTATATTGCAAGATAATAGTGTTTGAATGGACCAAAGAAAATTTTGCCCTTGCAAAATATGGGGCAGCTACATTGTACAAGGTATGAAAAATGTCCAAAATGGTGGTAACTCTTTGGATTCATTCTTCAAGGCAAGTTGGCTACATGTTTGAAATTTTTTAGATTATTTGGAATTGCACAACAAAAAGGAAAAAAAAATAAGTAGAAAGAAATAGAAAATGATTCAAAACAATAAATTATTATTTAATTATAAAATTGAAAAAAGTCAATTCCAATAATGGTAATATATTAATAAACAATCTAAATCACATTCTAATAATTTTTTTCAAAAAATATTAAAAATTAAATTAAATGAAGGACTCCAAAGTTTATTTCAAAGTAGGTTATTTTATTTTATTTTTTGATAACAAATATCAAGCCACTGCATTAAAATGAGAGCACACCAACAAACAACCAAGCGAGAAGGCTAGACAACTTCAAAAGAAGGAACACGGGGAAGAGCCTTTAATAGTCCACCTAATGGATTGTCCTATCTTATTAGCTAACAAGTTATCACAAAGTCAAGTATTATCCAATTGGTGCCAAATCCTCTCAAAACTTAGAGGCCGCATACTAGAAACTTGTTGGATCCTGAGAAAAGTTGCCCGCCCTCAATCAATAAGGGCCTCCCAAAGTGAGGTTTGAATGAAGGAAAAAAGCCATCTAACTTGAGCAAAGACCATCTAATTGTAAGCAACCCAACAAAGCCAAAGAGTTGCACCTCTGATGAGGGATTAAAGAGTTTTAATCTGTCTGTACTTTCGAGATAGTGCAAAGCCAAAAATACATTGGATGGCATTCAATCTCCTATGGGGGCCTAATGCTAGAGTAGAGCCAAGTAAATGGTGCCCAATTGATTGGGCATAGTCCCAAATGTCTTGAGATTTTGAATAGGAGAAGAATCGATGAAGGGTAGTTTCAATCTCACCAGATGAATAGTACACACAAGAAGCATCCAATCCTAGAGCAATTTGAGCCCCCCAAGAATTGACTACAATTGCTCCATACTAGACAAACCAAATAAATGCAACATCTTTGGTAGGTTGATCACAAATCCATATCTCTCTCCAGACGGGTTTGAATGAGTCTTGGAGTAATCTTCACCATTTTGACGAAATTGATTGCTTGAGGGAGATTTGGTTGGTGACGAGTTTCCTTCCCATAGTAGTTGAATAATCGAGAAGTTTTTTTAATTTTTTATCATTGATCCAATTCAGGTGACCAAGATTGAAGATAATAGTATCAATGGCCCTTGTATATAAAAGATGCATGCATTTGCCTCTGTCTCATTTGACTTGGATAATACGAACTCTACATAAGAATTCTATAGCTTGGCCATTCCCAAGGGATGTAGGAAGGATCGATAATTGTTGAGAGTTGGAAAAGTAGGGGATTCATAACTGCTCACAAATTAAAACACCTCATAACTTTCATCTCATAAATTATATTGAAATGATTCAAATCTTTTCACATGTATGTAAATCTAGACAACCAATTTCAAGTTTTTATTTTTTTTAAAAGTAATTTTTTAAGAAACTTTTGGATTGCCCGCGGAGCATTGAAAATCATATATCATGCAATAACTTTTGAACTATATAGTCAAAAATTATGAAAATTTTTAGGCCTAAAGCTACTCCTTGGGCACATGTTGTGTGAAAAGTTCTAAGAAAAAAAATAAAAATACCATTCATAGTGTACCCCAAATTGCTATGTTGTCAAAAAAACAAGGTTTGGTCTTTTAGGGGTTAATAATTCAACCATGGAAAGATGCTACTTTGATAGTAAGTACTCACTCAAATATGGTTCAATTTTTGTACCAATAGATGCATTTTCTATTTTTATAGTGACAAAGAAAGTCATCCATTGTACTCTTTGTGTCCTTAACATCATTTTAGGATTTGAGCAAATATTACTCGTGACATCTAAAAGAATTGAAATGAAATAGATGAGCCACCTAATGAACTTGAGTCTGAAACAAACATTGCAAGGATGAAGGACATTTTGAAAGTCAAACATGAATTTTCACATACCTTTTCATTTTAATTGTTTTTAAGCTTGACCCTTAAAGGGCACTTTGATATTTGCACTTACTATAGATAAACTTCATTAATTTTCTATACTAAAATGTACCATTAAAAATATTATATTTTCTTATGTTGTACTGTATATCTAAAATTCAAGTTAATTTTTTTATAATTAAAAAATAAAATGAATTAATTATAATTTTTAAAAGTAATTTCTTTATAAAAATTGTATTAATTCTATAAATGTTTAAATAAGTATGAAATTTTTAGCAAAAATAGAGATGATAGTAATAAATGTTTTGATGTGATTGTTGTATTCTTGAGCTATTAATAAGAAAGATTTGATAGAAAAATTCCAAAATGGTGTATTTTGAGCTTTGAAGCACAGTATTTTGAGTTTTTTCGTAATGATTTGAAGTAGTGTATTTTAACCTTTGAAGTGTCACAAAAATTATAATTTCATTGATTTTTGAAAAACCTAGTACATCAATATAAAGGCTAGAAGAACATAGAAGCCTATACCCTAAACCATATGCAAATTGTGATTTGCAATATTTCAAGTCAACAAAAATTAAAAAAAATATTGTATGTATCCTTGCAATGTATCATTGGAAAGATTAGAATGTCAAGATTTAAGACCAAATTTATTTCATTAGGAAAAATGAAGCTTTCATGTCTACATGATTGTAAGTATAAAGAAGTCACTAAGTGATGGATAAATATTCAATTGTATGTGTTTCAATACAAAAATCAATTGCAAAATGCATTGTCGGATGTGTTCTAAAATAATATACTAAAATATCATCAAGAGTACTTCAATTATTAACGATTAGAAATCTTTTTCACCCTTCATAAAAAGGAATGATTTGTAAACTAGTTCCCAAACCTATATTTTCTTAAAAATTCATATTTGAAATCTACAAGATTAATTAATGAAATACAAATTTGAAATACTTTCATCAACAAACTTGGACCTCAAACCAAGAAGGAGAAGTTTGTGAAATATGATGCTTTGCCACATTATTAGAATTTTATGCAAATACACCCTTGATCTTTGAAGGTGTACTGTACAAGCTATTTTTTGTGCATATAAAGTAATATATTGAAAGAATTTGATTCTAGATGGTGCACATTCAAGTGTCAT
Source organism: Pseudoscleropodium purum (assembly GCA_963969395.1). Taxonomy (NCBI): domain Eukaryota; kingdom Viridiplantae; phylum Streptophyta; class Bryopsida; order Hypnales; family Brachytheciaceae; genus Pseudoscleropodium; species Pseudoscleropodium purum. The sequence goes on from OZ017802.1 coordinate 8,098,390, forward strand.
TAGGAAAAATCTGAACCCCTCGGAGGGCCATTAAGGTTTAGTTTTTTGGCACCCTGCAATTCAAGTATAGAAAAATGAATGGTATAAGTGGTAGTTTGTGAAAATATTGTGGTTTGTAGTTAGTCTCAACAAATGTCATTAGTGGTTGAGGCTTTATTTCTTTGGTTGTTTTTGCATTTTAAATTAGGTTGTATTTGTTTTCCTAGATGCAATTGTAAATGTATGACAAGTAGAGATTGTGATTTAAGTTTTAGATAATATTTACCATCATCTTGTCTCCAACAAGGACATAAAAATTCATCCCTTTCTTCAAAACTAGTTCTAAAAACAATTCTTCTAGACTCTAATATTTGCAAATGAACACGTGGAATACTTTTGTCTCCCAAACCTCCAAAGATCAATACCTTCAATTGGTCAAAGAATATAGAAGCCCTTATTAAAAAAAAACTTGCATATACGTTAACTTGAATTTTTTATTTTAATGATGACCTTTAACCCCTAAAGGACCAAACAACATTTTTTTGGCAACATAACAATTTTGGGCAAACTCACTACAAATAGAATTTTTATTTTTATTTTTGTAATTTTCACACAACATGTACCCAAGGAGTAGCTTTAAGGCCAATAACTTTTATAAATTTTGACTATATGGTTGAAAAGTTATTATATGCTATATAATTTTCAATGAATTGTAGGGAGTCCATACATTTCAAAAAATTTCTTTAAAAATCACTTTTTAAAAAAATAAAAAATTTGAAATTGGTTTTCTAAATTCATATATATATATATATATATGTATATATGTCCAATAGAATCTCCACTCTCAAATAAATTTTGAAGTTTTTTATAATTTAATTTAATTTTCAATATTTTGAAATAAAAATAAAAACATTTGCTGTAGATTTTTTATTACAACATTGCAACCATTGAGATTGAAAATTTTCAATTGCTTAACTAAATTCTTAACAATTTTGTATTTTGAATCATTCTCTACTTCTTTCTACTTACTATTTTTTTCCTATATGTTGTACAATTCCTAGTGATCTAAATTTTTTCAAACATGTTGCCAATTTGCCTTCAAAGATGAATTCAAAGAAGCACAACCATTTTAGAAAAAAATTATACAAATGTGACCCTATGAAGTGTAGAGGCCTTTTTTTTCCACAAGTCCCCTTGAAGGATTTTTTTCAATTCAAACACTAATATCTTACAATTTACATAGTGGAAATTTATGAGGGTTTTTTACACATCTCTTCAAGCCAGCTTACTAGAAGATCCTACCCAAAAATGTTTTTTTCCCCTATAATTTGGTACTTATATTAGAAATAGTAGTTTGGAACGTTTTTGGTAAAAATATAGCCTAAATCTATAGGGGTTAAGTTGGAATATAATATTCTAGATTTTCTTAGTGACTAATACAAGGTGAATTTGTAGAATAGACATAATCGAAGTCATGAAATTTTGAAACTATATAACTAATGATCCATGATCTTTTTTGGTCAGATGCCTTGTTGCAATAGAAGATTTTTGGGGCCTCTGAATACCTGCGAGTTATTACAACCTGCGAACGTAAGAAACAGGTTCGGCGAAGCGGTTTGATGTGGCTGAGCCCCTGCCACGTCATTGACCAAATTTTATTTATTTTTATTTATTTTTGCATTTGGAGACTAAAATTTTATTTTATTTTATTATTAAAAAAAAAATTCTAACAGTGGGCCGTTCCCCTTGCTATGGGGGAACAGGCCCGAAACAAGCTTCTAGACCCCCCCAAATTCTTCTAATGTTCATCTTAAGTAGTCCTCTATCTTTGTGTGTGTTTTTTCATTGACAATGCATTATGTCTCTAACCCTTTGAATTTTGTTGCGTCTAATTGTTTGACGTTTAATCTCATTTATTAAAATAGATCTTTATCTTTAAGTATAATATAAATTCAAAATTTTATTTATAAACATAGATAATTAAATATAAATAAAATTATAAATACTAAAATTATAAATTCATATATATTTATAAATTTGCAAAAAATAAAAAATAAAAAATAAAAATCTACAAAGGTTTATTGTATTTGAAGGCTAGAGGTTGAACATCCATACCAAGTATTTAATATTTTTCAATAAATAAATTTTGACAAATGTGAAATTTAAAAAATTAAAAAATTAAATAAAAATTAAAAAAAATTAAAAATTAAATAAAAATTAAAAAATTAAAAAATTAAAAAATATAAAAAATATATATATACATATTCTAATGAGTTTGACATTTGTTTTTAGGATTATTTTTCTTAAACTATCTCAAGTGAAAATGTAGTATTTGAGCAAAAAAATAGACCTCATTTACCTATATAAGAAATCAATTTTTTCAAAATGTAGTCAAATAAATAAATGTGGGCAATCAAGTTATCTTGCTCTAAAGATCATTTGTGATTTGAAGTTTCTATTCAAAATAATTGACAAAATTCCAAATGAATTATTGAAGGTCACTAGTCATGGTTGCTATTACCATACCCAAAGGTCACCTTCCGCAAAAAATAATTAAAATTTTCAATGCCAAATCATTTTTAAAATTAACAAGTCATCTTGCCAAATCCAAAGAAAATTATTTGTAAAGAAAATATTTGAAAAATATCTATACAACTGAATGCCACCATATGTTCATTTTGAAATGAATGGAGAGGTCATTTTTATAATGAAATTTATTGTCCGTCATGAATTCTTAATCCCTTTAGCCTCAAGGCCATTTTTTTGGGTCAAAAACCATTCAAAACTGTCATTTTTGTTGTGTTCACCTCAAAAAAAAATTAGAATCTAAGTGTAGGATCTTGTACTTCACTTGTTTTAGTTCACGTGGTAAAAAATTTATGAAGTTTGACCAAGTAGTTTTGGACATATTAGCATTCAAAGTTGAAAAAGAAAGTTTTTTTGAACACTAGCCTACAATTTCAGTGACTTTGACTGCCATTTGTGGAATTCTTTTGCACTACAGACTTTGAATTTAAAAATTTTCATATTGAAGAATTGAGTTGAAAGTCTAAATTTTTTTTAAAAAATACACTTCATTTTCATTCTTTAAAACATTGTTAAGTAGAAGAAGGTTCAAGATTGAAAAAAAAACTAAATTGACATTAATAGCTGAAAAATGGGGTTGAAAGACAATAATCCCAATGGTGAGATTGTTTTAGCAAGCAAACACAACATCCTAAACTTTTTTTGTGAAAAATTGAGAAAATTGCATTAAAAAATGAATCCTACAAGTTATTTTTTAAAAAGATGCTTAAATTGCCTAGAAGACGTGATTGTCCTTAATTTATTCATTATTAGTCCCAATAGAATGAATTAAAGCTTCATATGTAGACAAAAATATATCATTTTTAAGAAATGAAATTTAGCTTCATTAGTAAATTTTGGTGAATTTTTGGTGAAAATTTGTTTTATTTGCTTGTTTGTTACTTTGAGATCTCCTAGATTGTGCGTCCCGTGGTTGCATTCTTGGTATAGTCGGAAAACTCTTGACAAGGGCATGTACAGAGGCTTTGTTTCGTGGTGTTCAGACTTAAGGCATGAAAATTATTGAATTTCAAAAAATTTATCCATTAAAAAATTAAAAATTAACTTTGACTTTGACTTTTGCAATGACATGGGACATACTAATTCATCCAAAGTTTAGTTGCTTTATCCTTTATTCCTGTGGATGAGTGGTCCCTTGACTATTCATGGGTCGTGAGCAAAGTGAGGGACAAGGAAATAGAGGGCTCTTCAAAATTAAATCAGGAACTGAATTTGAGTTTGCCAAGTTTGGCGAGTAAGGGTGAGGATGCTCCACTGGGGTCCTGGACTGTAAAGTTAAGTTAGAACTTATTATTAAAATTAATTAATTGAGTGAGAACCCTCCCTGTCTAAGATAAGCTTAGTGGAGGTTCCGGCAATCAGATCATGCTCATTCATCAGCCCAATTGCATGAGGCCAAGCAGTTGGTCTCATGGCTCAAACTTCAAGCAAACCACCTCTTCCCAATATCTTGCAAACAAAGTCTTAATTAATTAATCGATGCCTAAGTTAGAATGCACCATTTGGCAACCAGGGAGACAGTTGCTAGCTTTGTTTTTAAAACATGAAATGGTGACGCAACTGATGAGTGCTGGAATTAGCTGACTCGGAAGCTCTTAGATAGGTAGGCATTGACCAGGATGGCCGCTCATTTTGCAATGGAAATATTTACCTTAACCCCTAAACGTCTGGATCCATTTCCAAAATTGACAATCTGCGAAAAATTGTTGTAAAGTGCTATTTGGAAGAATATTTTGGAATTGAAATACAAATAAATGTTGTAGATTTTGAATTGTAGATTCTATCCATACAGTTAGATTCACTAGTGCTGTCACCGATACTTTTTTTGTAAATTTTGAAAGGGATATTCCAAAACTCCTTCTAAATTCAATTACAAATAAAATATTATCATTTTTTGAGTAGAACTTGTTGGAATGGATTTGAAATGAGGTTCTTCTGATATGATGATTAAAAAAAAAAATTGGGGTTCTTTATATCTATAACCTCATTTTTGTAAATCAAGTTTTGAACTAAAATCAATGCAATTTTTGGCTTGACATACTTCTACATTTGTAATTTTAGAAAAATATGCATTCTAATAATACCAAATTCAACCATCGAATAGGACAAGAACTTGATAAGGAACCTCCACAAATTAGATGACTTTCATCCAAACAATACTAAGAAAGAAAATTGAATTTCAATCTATTCATCGTTCAGAAATTGGACGTCGGAGCACTCCAGAGTTAAAGTTGTGCCAAAAAACAAACAAGAACAATGTGACTGTGAGGCTTTGTCCTAAATAAACAACTATGCTAGTTTATTGATAAATAAAGATCTACTAGATACTTGATAGTTGATAAGGTAGAAGCACCTAAATGTGCAACACTTATTCTAAATCTGCAAATCTTGAGGGTAGCTACAAAATAAAATGATGTGCATTTGATAAGAAATGGTTTAGGAAATTAATAAAATTAGTTTTCTATTTTTTTGAGCTTGTATGAATATAATATGAATAATTGTGTAGATGTACCTATTGTGAAAACTAGACCAACATCCAAGTGGGCATAGAAACATCCAAAAGTGACACACTCTAAGCTCAAATCACATGTAGGTGATTGGCCAATGCAAGTGAAAGTGACAACTTCTTGGAACTACACCCGTCTATTTTAGAATCCCTCTTGTATACTTTGGGTTCACTTGCACTTGGATTTAGGTTGTTTTTTAGGTGTCATAGAATAATTAATGTTACATTTGGGTGCTTTTAATTTAGTAGGAAATTAAAAAAAGAAAACATGAAATCAATGATATGAAAGAAAATATTTAAATTTAAATTTAAAATAAAAATAAAATAAAAATAAACAATGAGTCAAACAAGATAGGTAGGATCTAAGTAGTCAGACTAGCCCTCTTTGACCAATCCCTAACCACTTTGTGCAATGTAAATGCAATTGTAGATAGGATTTGGAAATTCATATTCAAAAAAATCTAGTTGATGCCAAAGTCTTTGATCAAAGGACGTAGCCAACAAACCAACAAGATTTAAATTACTTTTAGTCTTGGGCTCCCAATGCGGTTGCCTCTTAGATTCTAGAGAGCGTCAAATTATAGACTTTTTTGAATGGTTGTAGTAAACATATTTTTCATGGAAAGTATGGGCGCCTACAATTCTCATTGATTATAAGAGAGCATAGGTACCATTATTAACTCCTAAAGGCCCAAGCTGCATTTTTTGGCTATACAGAAATTTTAGGCAGATGCATGTGACTAAAAATTTCCATGTTTTTGGCCCAAATTTCAATAGAAGGTGGGAACAAGAAATATCTTTCATGTGCATTAAATTTCATGACATTTGAAAATATAAATAAAATATTATAGCCTAATATGCTACCTTTATATATATATATGGATTTCCTACTCTAAAAAAATATACTTTGAAATCTTTTATCTTACTCAATTTTCAATATTTTTGAAAATAAATAAAATTATAGGATGTAGATTGTTTATTACAACATTTCAACCCTTGGGATTGCCATTTTTCAATTCTATAATTCAATTCTTAACAATTTAGTATTTTGAATCATTCTCTACTACTACCTACTCACTATTTTTTTCCTATATGTTGTACAATTCCAAATGATTTGAAATTTTTCAAGCATGTGGCCAACTTGTCTAGAAAAACTAATCCAAAGAAGCACCACCATTTTGGTCATTTTTCCATAGAAAAGTGAGCTTGTAAAGTGTAGCTGCCTTGCTTTTTGTAGGGCACAAAAAATGATTTTAGCGAATTTGAATCCTTATATCTTGCAATCCACATGGTGAAAATGTCTCAAATTTTTACCACATGTTTTTGATACTACAAAATATAAGATCCTACAATTACATATGTCAAAACAAAGTTTTATTTCAAAAATTTAGTACTTGTACTAAAAATGACAGTTTTTGAGCATTTTTGGTGAAAATATAGTCATGGAATTTAGGGGTTGAATATATATCATTTTTACAAGATCATATTGGCAATCCAAAGGATATTAAAGTGTACTTCACGACACATTTGTTTGGACTTTGTATGAATAAGTTATGAATTTTAAAAAATAGTGTCTCTTGGTGTACCAAAAAAACAAACACTAGGCTCTTAAAAACTCTCATGTTTTGATTATATGCATCTTGTGTCATTAATATCTAGGTTTTGATACCACTTATGGATTCAAATGTAGGTGTCGCATTTTGGGTGGAGTTGATTATGAATATATGTACCTTAGTTCAAAGTCTTGAAAACAAGCTCATAAGCTCTAAGTTACATGGACAAATTCTAAGTTACATAGATCAATTCTAAGTTATCTTGGCCTAAAGGTTCAAACTATATTTTTCCCCAAAACACTCTAAAATTGTCACTTCTAATGTAAAGAGCAAAAATGAAGAAAATAATAAATTGCATATTTAAATTGTAGAATCTTACATTAGACTTGTATGAAAATATGTGGAAAAATTCCAAGGAGTTTGACCGTATAGATTATATGATATTAGAAGTCAATGTGAAAATAAATGTTTTTATTGCACTTCCTTTACTAAGTTTTTAACTTTTGAATTACCTTCAATTAAATTTTCAATACTAAAAAGATTTGAGGTTCAATCTTAATGTTAAAAAATTGAGTTGAAAATCTATAAAAAAAAATTAAATAAATAAACTCATAATTTTCATTCTTGGAGAACTCATTAATTAGAAGTAGGTACAACATAGATGGGAAAATTAAATTGCTAAAATGGAATTGAAACATGTCAATTCTAATGGTGAGATTCTTTTAGAAAATAATCTACACAATATAGATATTTCTATTTTAAAAATTATAAAAAATATATTCAAAAATGAAATCTATACATAATATTTTTTAAAGATTCCATGATTGCCTTCAAAATAAGATTCATAACTCTCCCACTACTAATCCAAATGAAATAAATCAAATTTTTCTATGTATATAGAGAGAGATTGAAAAGAAAAATCAAGTTCTTTTTTCTTGCCTAGAGTGAAGCATTTTGAGCTTAAATAGGCATAACTCTTTCCCCAATCGCCAAATGGAATAAATATTATATAATCAAAAGACTAATACATTTTTTTTTATTTCTCAAAATTTTTTAAGAAATTACATTAAAATTTAGCATCACAAGAACTTGCTTGAAATTCTTAACCCTTGAATGCCAACTCTAGACAACTAACCCCTTGAACTTAGTTTTTTTACTATCTTCGAGCTTACATTTGAGTACTCACCAATTTTGACTGAATTGAACTTGTTCAATGCAATAGAAGGCATGGTTTTTGATGAACTTTTCACATTTATATCTGAATTGGGCATCACTTGTGCAAACTTTGTTGATGGTTGATAGTAAACACCTACTATATTATTTTGCACCTTACTTACATACTCATTCTTGTAGAAAACTATTTTGCTTACTTGAGCTCTTTTTCACAATTGTAGTTTTTTTTGGCAATATAGGAATTTGTCCCCACATCAAGATCAAGTTTGATTCCCTTAGGAATGCAATGAATGATGTATTAAAGGTTTAAAATCTATTCCAAGCCTTTAAATCTTTAGGAGTTAAGTCCAAACATGATTTTATATTAGATTACAATCTACTCTCATGATAACCACTATATGCAAAGTAGGCAATATAAGAATATAGTAAGCTGGAGATTATAATATTAATGATCCTCCAATTATTTTGAAGTTGTTGTCTATATTTGGATAATTTTTTTGGAATTAAATTTTTTTGATTTTTATGCATAATAAATTGGATCGTCTTTGAATACATGTATCGCAAATTGAAATTAAGTTTTTAATTAAATAAATAAATAAATAAACATTATCAATAAAGAATTAAATATATTACTAGGAGAAAGCAACAATGATTTATGATCAATTCTTTGACATTTTTTCTCTAATTAATGCAAGAAAATATTCTAGCTATTTATAAAAAAATTATTATTTTTTGCTAATTTTGCAAACTATATTGGACCTAATTGCTCAAGTTAGTATGTAATAAATAGAATATTGGATTCTCTTGCCATTTGTTCAATATTATCAATAATAGACATGAGGTCTTAGCTAAATGTGTAGGAAGAATGTGTGGAAATTTATTTTTAGCCCATTTGATTTTATAGATTGCAAGATATAGACATTCATTACTAACGGAAAAAATCATAGCCTAAATGATTGCTTGCCCTTTCTATAGCAACTTCTCCAAGTTGCCCCATGACTTTTGATCCAAGCACCTAATTGGAAAAAGAAATTATATTTTAGGAAAGCTTATAAATATATGCATTTTTGGTAAGAATTTCACTTTCATCTGCTTAAAATTGACTTCATATGAACCTACTCAAATTTTCAAAAAGCTCTAGGGGAGCTTAAAGAACTTAGGAGTTAACTTAATGTTGGGGTTCATATCATTGTTTTGCAGTATGGTCAAGCTAATTTGAAGTCCTCTAAAAATGATGTATTTGTCTTATTACATTAAATGATACACTAGCCTTCTTAATGAAGTCAACTCACCAAATCAACTGTCCCCAAAACCAAGATACTGTTTAAATGTCTTGCACTATATAGACTAGGAGGCAATGGAAGGGAACTTGGATTAACTCGTAAAGTTCCTTGACTATATTTTTGCCAAAATCGCCCCAAAACTGCCAAAACTAAGTTTCAAAATTTAGAAAAAAACACATTTTGGGACACGTATAATAAGAGGATCTTGTAGTAAACTAGTTTGAAAAGATGTGAAAAAAATTTCAGAAATTTCCACGAAGTAGATTGCAAGATATTAGCATTTGAAGTGACAAAAATCATTTTTTTGTCCCTACAAAAAATCGGGCAGTTGAACTTCACAAGCTCAAATTTGTATGAAAAAATGTTCAAAATGATTGTAATTCATTGGATTCATTCTTCAAGGGTTGTTGGATACATGCTTGAAAAATTTCAGATCATTTGGAATTGTACAACATTTAGGAAAAATAGTGAGTTGGTAGTAGTAGAGAATGATTCAAAATACTAAATTATTAAGAATTTAAATATGGAATTGAAAAATATCAATCTCAATGGTTGAAATGTTGTAATAAACAATTTACATCATAGGATTTTATTTTATTTTCAAAATATTGAAAATTGGGTAAGATAAAGGATTTCAAAGTTTATTTTAGAGTAGAGAATTCAATCAATTCATAATTGCCCGCAAACAAAAAATCCTCATAGCTTTTGACTTGTTGATGAAAATGGAATGATTCAAAACCTTCCTTGTATATATAAGTCTAGAAAACGAATTTCAAATTTTGATTGTTAAACAAAATGAATTTTTCAGATTTGCCCAGACTCCCCAAGTTGAGAATAAACTAATATTAGGCTATAACTTTTTACTCCTATTTTCAAATGTAATGAAATTTGTTGCATATGAAAGATATTCCTCGTCTACACCTCCTATTACAGTTTCAGCCTAAAATATGAAATTTTTTTTTATCACAATGGCTTGCCCAAAATTTCTATACAGCCAAAAAACGTAGTCCGGTCCTTCAAGGGTTATTAGTATAAACTACAACTAGAGAAGTTATAGAAGCTCTAGTTTGGATGAAACCAATTTTAATTGACATTCAAAATGATTTTATATATTTTGCATGTGTCCATAAGCATACAATATGATTGTGATCAATAAATGGTCTTTACTATTGCCACAAATGGTGGTGAAGGCATTTTTATTTTCCACCTTTGCTAAAGTACTCAAAGTAAGTAGAACTTGAGATGTTGTAGCTTTTGTAGGTTGTTCTAAGTTGCAAGATATTTTTGACATGACATTGGAGAGGGTCTTTTGTGCATTTGTTGTTTAATATTTCATAATTAAGAAGTTATATCTTACAAAGGCACTGTGAATTCAAGTCTTCATAGCCATTGGAAGTTGGCATTGCAATCAACTTACTTCCTAATGCCAACTTGGTCCAAAATCTGACATCAAATAACACAAGTCCATTTCTACTTGCCTTCTCATGTAACATCCTCTCAATGTAATGTCCTATGTCTCTTAATTTTGTATCTTCATTTCATTTTGCATTTAGTTGGGGAATGGCAATTACTACCACTTTTCAATGCACTGTGACACTTTTGTGTCACAATGCACTTAGATTTCAAAATTTCAAAATTTGTAATTTCAACCACACCTCCCTCCTCTTGTAATTTTGAGAAACAAAATTGTTTGACAATCAATATGGGACAATTCATCCCATATTGGGTATCCTATACTGTATCCATATTTGGTATCCATATTCAATATTCAATAAAAATTTGTATGCGATAGTATATCTATATCCAATATTCGTATTTAGTATTCAGTATATATTTGTATGTGATATTGTATCCATATCCAATATTTCATATTTGGACGGCTTAGATTAAATCTCATAAGATCAACAGCTTGTGATTTTATGAGAAATCAATGGCAATTTTGAGGATAAGCATTTAAAAAAAATCAACGACTTGTAAATTTTTTGAGAGAGGGGGGGGGGGGGGGGACTAATGCAAACCATGGTGCTGCGCCTCTTTTTAGTGCATTGTGGCTTTAGATCTTTGATGCATAATTGGTACTCTTGATTGGTGATTGGATTTGAGAATATCTTGTTTGTGGCAATATTTAGTAGATTTTTAAATGTATTGCCACAATATGAACTTATCATCTTAATTCATAAGTGTGTTTTGCAAATTTTTTTTGTTGTCAACTAACATTGGCATTGCCAACATTGTTGTATTTGGACAACAAGTCTAATGTCCCTTGGATCCAAAAGACCAAGCAATAATCAAGTCATTTAGGAGAGTCGACCTATTTCCAACCACTTAAGCAATTACAGACATGCGGAGAGTAGATTTCTTGAGTGCAAAATTTTTCCCTTATATAGGAATAGAATTTGGAAGAATTACATAATTTTCCAAATTTTTTTAACTCAAAATATATTTATTGTGAATTTTTTAGCCAAACTATACTATACGACCTATATTAGTCATATAGACTTTTCTAATTTCAACCATAGGCTGGTTGCAAATCTACCAAGGGCTAATTGCAATATTGAGAGCCTCGCAACCAATCATCATGCACCCCAACTACTTTGGAAACTGCATCACAACTTCATAGAAATGAAACAGCCTATAGGCTAGAAATGGGGGGGTGGGGGGGTGATGAGAAATGGGTGGGCTTCTATAGTTGTTGGTTTCATAAATGGTAATTTTTTTTATATGAATAATAAAGGTTCCCTTTGTTGCAAGAAAAAAAGTGAATAAGTGTCCAAATGCAAGTGCCTTGGGAAGACAAGTAAGATTTAAATACAAGGCAAGTCTAGTAGCATTTGAATCTATTATCTTATAAGTCTCATATTCATTGTCATATTACTTATTGCTCTTTGAATGCCTATTTTGAATTTGTGATTTTGCTTGGTAGGTTAGATTGGATCAATAGAATTTCATTGTTTGATGTTTCTAATAACCTAATTCTTGGAGCAATTGTAGGTCATCAAAGGCATTTGTAAGAGATTATTAGAATTCATGCACAATTTCAATCGCTATAGCAAATCAATAGATTAATAAGATTATTTGAGGTGACCTTAAAATCATCATCTCTTAGTTTACCTTTAGTGAAGTCTATTTTAGTCATTCAAAGTCCAAATCTAAATATTCTTGTATCAAATTTATATTATTATTCATGCATTAATTTAAGTTCTACTTTTACATTAATGAAAATTTAATAATATTTATGTCTTGGTGTATTGTCTTCTAAAATCATTATGAGTGGAATCCTCAAATAATGATTAAAATATTATTAAAATATATTAAATTTATCAAATAGATTTTTCATTGATATGAAAATACCACAAATAATGATAAAAATATTATTAATAATGAAATATACAAAATAACTTCAATTTTAAGGTATGTGTGAATAAATAGCTATCTTAATTAGCTTTGTATGAATCAAGTTTTCAACATAACATGTATTACACTTTGAAGTCTTATATAGAGTTGCAAAGACAATTAAGACTACATTCCCTACTTATAAGTGAAGTTTTACAATTTGACTACTAAAAGCCATATTTATAATCTAAATAGTTTTTATTTATTTTAAAATTGCAATTAATAAAAGTTGCACATGTTGGATTATTTGTGGAGAGGAGAGATGATCATCCTAGCATAACTTTAAAAATATATAAATCTTACAATACTTTGAAATACATCCCTTGGATATTTAGAAATACCAACATGATATAAGATATGGGGTGGGATTAGGTTTATGAAGAGCTTCAAGTCCACTTTAGATCAACACTAAATTTAGACAAAGAAGTATACAAGTCAATTTTAAAGTGGCCATAGATTTTTTTTTAATAATGAGACTTGAGGTACAATAATTGTTTTAAATTATTCAAATGTCCTATCATTGTTTTGTCTACTATTCATTTACATTTTTACCTTCAATGAATAAGTTGCTAGAAATTTGAACTTCAACTCTTGCTTGATGTCTTTCATACAAAACACCAATACAAAAAATATAAAAAATACAAAAAATACAAAAATAAAGACTATATTACTAAAAAAACATTTAATTGAATATTTAATGTTTAATCTCTAGTCATATTGTGCTTCAATTCTTTATTAATAAAATAAAAAATAGAAAATTCAATAACTTTGACAAGTATAAGACAATCAATATAAAAAATTGACAATTTCAATTGCATAAAATTGCAAAACTATAAACCACAAATCCAAACTAAAAACAAATTTATAAATTTCAATTTTTATATATGAAAAATGATAAACGAAAATAATGAAAATCTTGAAATTTTTATTTTCAAATTAATAAAATAAACTATTGAATTTTTTTTCCATATATACAAATTTGGAAGTTGAAGTTTTTAAAATTTAAAATTATAAGCTTTAGATTTTGATATTTAATATTTCAATATTTCATCAAATCCCATATTCAAATATTTTTAGTTGATTTTATTAGTAGTGCAAATAGTTGTTCAATCATATAAGTGTAGTAGTCCATATGTGTAGGTCTATAGGTTAATCTATAGGTGTAGTAGTGTACATGCAATTATTGCCTCTTTTGAGGTTAAAGGATAGTGTAAAACCATGTACAAATCCAATAGAAAGGTAGTCAAGGAACAATTTTTGTACGTGTGGCATATAATTCCTCATTGAAATTCAATTTCATTTTCCTACATTGCATCATAGGGTTGCTATTATGTGAGCGTATGAGTGTGAGTTTGTGAGCCTGCGAGCATATAATTTTTTAAAGATTCCATCTAAAAATTGTGGTCAAAATTTATTATTTTTTGGTAAATTTTAGTACCTATTTTCATAGACCTATTATCATGAACCTATTATCGTGGTCCCTTAGTCAACCTTGATGTGCTACTTATTGGACTTTGGTAGATTTTAAGAAGAAAAAAAATTGGTGACTAATTAGAATTTGTTAAAAAATGGTTGAGAATGTTCCATTTAGATTTTTAAAATCACTCCCCTCTTGTTGTTGGATACCTCTTAGCACCGAGAGGAATCCTACGAGCTACAGGAAGGAAATTTTTTTTTTTTTTTTTTTTTCCCAATAGTAAGAGACTCTTCTTAGCATTGAAAGGTACCCAACAACAAGAGGGGAGTGATTATAAAAACCTAAATTTAAATAGAACAACCTCAATTGATTTCAAACAAACCTTAATTAGTAACCAATGTTTTTCTTCTTAAAATTTAGCAAACTTCAATTAGGAGCATATTAGGATGGCAAGTGCTTGATCCTCTTCTCGGCATTGAGAGGTCCCAGGCAACAAGAAGTGATTAATAGAACAACCATTTGATCAAAGATGGAAGAATTGAACTCCCAAAAGGGCCCGCAAAAAGACAATAATCAACTAATCAATACTTTGGTGTAATTAAGTTCTTTTTTTACAAAAATAATCCATATCAACCAAGTATTTTCTTTCAAAATCTTAGCAAGTTCAATCACCAATACATCAAAATAGAAATATAGGTATCCCTCATTTGCCTTAAGAGGATCCATGTTATTACAAGATAGTGATTAATAAAAATGAAATTCAATGTAGCTAAGCTCTTTCCACAAGTAATGAAATTTATGAACAAATTTTTGTTTCTAAAATCTAAACAAGTCCATCAACTTGCAAATCAAAAAAGAAATGTTGATACTTTTCTATTGACCCTAAGAAGATCCATGATGCTAAAAGACAATGATCAACTAAAATAAAATTCACTTTGACAAAGATCATTATATATAAAATAATTCTTATCAACAATTTAAAAAAAAAAAAATCTAAGCAAGTTCAACAATAGTGTATCAAAAGAAAATTATTGATAGCCTCCTATTAGCCCTGAAAAGACCTCCATTACTATATGATAGTGATCAACCAATATTCTATGCAAACTTATTTCCATCTCCACATCAATTCACATCAATTGAGTTCATCACTTTTATAATGTATACTTCTAATATTTTAGACACAACATTAAAAATTATGATTTTCATCTAAATTCTACATAACCACAATAATGGATTCACGGTAATAGGTTTATAGTAATAGGTACAAAAATTTACTAAAAATAGTCAATTTTGACCAAAATTTTAAGATGGAATGTATTTTAGAAATACTATTAAGTCTTTTAAATCTTTTTCAAATTTCTAAGTTCAATGCTTACATAACCCCTGCTCACTACTCACAAGCTCATGCTCAGATGCTCACAAAATAGCACTGTTGCATTGCATCATAGTTCTTTACATATTCTATATGAAACATGAAAAATGTTTCAATGCTCAAAATTAGACTAAAAAACTATTGAGTATATCAATACTATTTCATATTCACTAGAAAAATATTATTACCATTCATAACCCTTAAATGCCTAACCTGCGTTTTTTGGCAACATAGAAATTTTGGGCAGTTCACCATGAATGGAGTTTTTATTTTTTTTCGCTGAAATTTTAATACAACATGTGCCCAAGGAGTAGCTTTAAGGCCCAAAAATTTTAATAAATTTTGATTACATAGTTAAAAAGTTATAATATGATATGTACTTTTCATTGCTCAATTGGCAACTAGGGTAGCAAAAAAACTTCTTAAAAAATCATTTAAAAAAAAATTAAAATTTGAAATTGGTTCTTTAGATTTATATACACTTGGTAAACTTTGAATAATTCTATTTTGATAAATGAATCAAAAGTTATGAGGAAGTATAGTTTGTGGGAGTTTCCGGATTGCTATTGAATTTCTATTCTAAGACAAACTTTGAAGTTCTTTATTTAACTGAATTTTCAATATTTTTGGAAAAAAATAAAAGCATTGAGTGTAGATTGCTTATTAAAAAATTACAGCCATTGGGATTGGTATTTTTCAATTCCATAAATAAAGTGTTAACAATTTAGTATTTTGAATCATTTTCTACTCCTTTCTACTTACTATTTTTTCCCTATTTGTTGTATGATTCCAAATGATTTGAAATTTTTTAAGCATGTATTCAATTTGACTTGAAAAATGAATGCAAAGAGTTGCAACCATTTTGGACATTTTTCATACAAATGTGACATTTTGAAGTGTAGCTGTCCAGATTTTTGCAGGGCCCAAAAAAGGAAATTTGTCACTTCAAATGCTAATATCTTGCAATCTACATGGTGGAAATTTCTGAATTTTTTTTGACATGTTTTCAAACAAGCTTACTATAAGATCCTACAGTTACATGTGTCAAAATGTTTTTTTTCTAAATTTTGGTACATGTAATAGAAATGGTAGTTTGGAAGCAATTTGGGTGAAAACATAGTCAAAACCATTTAGGGGTTAACAAGGGGGAATGATGGTATACGAGTGGCGAGCGGGAAGCAAGGATTGGTGAGTGGGGAGCAAGGATCTAGGATTAAAGAAAAAGAGTGCAAATTTTTATTGTTAGAATATTTGATGAAATTAGGGTGAAAATTTGAATGAGAAGTTGATGAAAAGTTCGATGAAAATTGGATGAAAAATTGGATGAAAAAATTGCTGAAAAGTTGCTGGATTTGAAGGTTGGATGAAAAGTTGATGAAAAGTTGAAAAAATGTTCATTAAAAAGTAGGGAAAAGTTTAGGGGGACCCAAGACAGTGAAAGTAAGGCCTGTGAACATGGTGATCTTTATGAATTGGACCCATAACCGTGGATGGCCTGTCCATAACCGTCTGGATTAAAAAAACAGTAGATATCTTAAAAAACTAAATATATATTTGTAAGAACAACACTTGCGTGTGACCTCTCTCGATACTGAGACCCCTTTATGCATCCAATTGTTTTATGACTTCTAAACTCAACGTATTGTTAAAAACATGGACAAAGAATAATTAAAAGAAATTGGATACATAATCTAAGGGATAGAACACATTATTGCCCACTTTTAGTCTTCAGCCATGTATATGGTCTCCTATCTTCAAATTATTTATTAGGTATGTACACCATACTTTAAAATAATATATTGAAAATTTAGAAAACTAATTGTCACAATCTTGCAAGAAGAATTCATTTCTTATAACCACTTTTGGTATTGAGAGATGTCTATAGAGCTCATACCTATTGCAAGTA
The DNA here is from genome assembly GCA_963969395.1 of Pseudoscleropodium purum. Lineage (NCBI taxonomy): Eukaryota > Viridiplantae > Streptophyta > Bryopsida > Hypnales > Brachytheciaceae > Pseudoscleropodium > Pseudoscleropodium purum. The sequence goes on from OZ017802.1 coordinate 8,115,558, forward strand.
TTAGGCTCTTACCATCAAGGTACAAAATAATAACATCCACTTTGAATCTGAAAGTTAACTAATTAATTTGGCACTTCTTTTGGAACATGGGATTTTAATGATTTTGGTTTACATTGTAAAGGGGAAACAATATTGTATCTAGAAAACGTTGGGTACAGTTCATTAAAATAGAGATACTTGTTACATGTGGTTTTGATCCTTATAGAAAGCATTGTTGATTTACGAGATACAATGATGCAAGTAAATGCCAAATCGGAGAAATTGGAATCAAGTACAAAGAATATTAGAAGAAAAGAGAAGAATTGTTAAAATGAAAGTGATGTTGGTCCATCTCTCAAGTACAATGTGATGAGCTTGAACTAGCCTCACTATTTGATGATTTTAAATCTAACTCTACGGCATAGTCATCTACAAATTGAAGAACGCAAGGATCTACCAATTGTGCCCTAGATGTTGGTCTCGGATTCTAGTTCACCAAAATTTTAGAAATAGCCTCAGCATAAACATAGAGGTGGAATGGTTTAGGGAGGCTAGGATAGAACTCAAGTCTGGCAAAAAATGGAACTTGTTTAGAGTTCCTCATTTCTTGGGCTTGCCTATACAGATGATGAAGTGAAGTATTAAATTTTAATCAATTTGAATGGTACATCGATTAGAAAAGAAGAAACAAAAGGAGAACTTACTTATTGAATTGAGTTTGCTTGACAATATGTTGGACTGGTACGTTTTCTTCATCCAAATCTATACGAGCAATAGCAAAGCGTGGCTTTTGAGGTTGAGGACCCACATGTGAGTGCATGAGTGGTGCAATAAGGGCATCAAAAATTACTTTGTCTTCTTCGAATGCAAGAACGTGGTGATGTATTGCACAACAAGCTTGAATGGTGGAGCCTGCAATTATAAAAAATAAGAGTTAGATGAGTAATCCAAAAGGAGAATGTCATTGCAAGTATTAGTGAATCTCCAAAAAAGAGTCCAAAAGACAAACATGTAGTTGCAGTGCAGTCAACTACCACGTCCTTTGGTTTGGACAGTACTTCCACGAGCATCTGCATAAACTACCTTGCTTTCTCCCAAGGACCCTGCCATGGAATGTTACCATTTATGGAGAGGTCATCCTTGTTATAAAAGTTTTGAAGGATGTCATCTCGACCAACATTGACACCCACTATAGTATGTGACGGAATGTACTGAAATGAGAATTCTAAGTCCGTCTTCCATCCCGATCCTTTGACCACTAGGGAGATGGCAAAGCACATAGTCTGCCGGACATAACATTTAGAATTGCTTTGAAAAACATTAAAACAAATGAAAAATTGGACTAGTGGGTAATATAAATATTACCGTCTTTCTTGGATCAGTGGGTGAAGTGAGATGAAGATGATTCATGCCAAGCCAGGTGAGAAGTATGCAAAAGCTATAAGATTCGCAGCATCCAAGTAGTTGAGTCCACTAGGGTCTAAATGGGGCATGATAAATGACTAATAAGCTAGCCTTGTCATGTGGATATTCTTATGCAAAATCAAAGATTAGAACCAACCAATTAGATGAGAATTCATTCCATCTCGGAATAGGTGCAAGTGGTGCCAAGACAATAGGTACATGGAGGCCTTCGGGAACATCCACAATAATCAAGTCTACTGTATGTACTTAAGACCTTGTCGGAATACCGGTCCTTATCATTAGAATGTTGTAGGGCAATTGAATAAAGTAACAATTAGACAAAATTTAATTTTGAGAAAGAGTTGTGAATTTGGAAAGACGAGTAAAAAATAATGTAGATAGTATTAGCCAATGGTGAATATATGATTTTGTTACAAGCATGTAACCTATATTGAAAGAAAAGTAAGTGAAACATCATGGCATGAAAAGAGTACCATGTCAAAAAAAAACAAGGACTTTATCGAAGGCCTTCTTATCGCTCGGGAGATAAGCCAAGTACAAGTTGAGAATGCACTCATCTATGTCTGGAATGGAATCCAAGTTTGCTATTGTTGGGGTCAGCCCATACACCAAGTGTTCTTAAGTGAACGGAAATCCTGATGATGTGGCCTTTATGTTTGTTGTTGTGGAAAGAGAATTTGGCTTGGAAAAACACGTAATTTCTAGTTGTAACTAGAATTGGTTCAAGACATGAAGGAACCTATAACCAAATAGAAGTAAAATTCAAACAATATACATCAAATACAAGTATACAACGTCTCTATACAAGTAAAATACATATGAATAATACATGTATTGATATACATACTTGTATAATATTTGAAGTTGTATAAATATCCATAGAATTCTCCAATTGTATAAATATTTGTATAAATGCTTGTATAATGCTCCAAGTCATATAGATACCATATATACTCCATAGAAGATAATATAATCCAAGTATACTACCAAAAATTGTAAAGAAGTTGAATGTTTTGAAAAATAAACTTGTGAAATGCTTCAAAGAAGTATTCAGCACTCAAGTGAGTGCCATGATTGCTCCAAAATTCCAAATAAAGAGTTTGATAGCTTTTTTGAAAATTTAACACAGATGTCTACAATCTCTCCAAAATTTAAGTCAAAATAAGATACTTTCCATCTTTATGACCGTCCAAAGTTTCTTTTTTCTCAAATCAAAGGTAGCTTGACACTATTGTACTTCCAAACCCATATCTCTTACTATATAACTTCAAACTGAGTGTGTAATATCTTTTTGGAAAGTTTACATAGATATTTACAATCTCTTTAAAATTCAACTCAAAATAAGATACTTTCCATTTTTTATAGTGTGTTGAAGTTGATTCTCTCAATTTCGGCGGCAACTCTATACCCTCATACTTGTAGCACCATATCTTCTACTATACAACTCCAAATGAAGTGTGTAATAGCTTCTTAGAAGTTTAACATAAGAATATAAAGTTTTTTTAAGACTCAACTAAAACAAAAATATTGTCTATAAGTTATAGGTGGTCAAAATTCTCTCTCTTCAATTCAAAGGCAACTCATCACTACTTTGCTTTCAAGTGCATAACTTTCATTCTACAACTCCAAATCAAATGTATGATAGCTTTTTGTAAACCTAATACAAGTATCTACAATTCTTCTAAAACTCAACCAAAAAAAAATTATTATCTATAACTTCTATGCTCTCAAAGATTTTACCCTCAAACTTCATAGCAAATAAACCCCTCTCACTTCCTCAAGCATAAGTTTCATATAGAAACTCCAAATCAAGCAAGTGATAGGGATTTGGAATCACAAGAAGAAGAACATGCTTTCACAATTTCATCACAAAATTTACAAAATTTCACATAGTATGTCTCTCCAAACTCACGGCTCCCCTAAGTAGACTATGAGGAAGAAGAAGAAGACTCCTCCACCTCATCTTCCACTTCATCCTCCATCTCCTTCACCTAAGCAATTGGATTTCTTCAAACAAGCCACATGGATCACATTTCATCCATTGGCTAAGTCTTTTCTATTCCATAACTCTATCCACATCCCTATGTGAAATTAAAATCTATTAAAAGAAAGATAAAAAAAAATTCACCTTTTATTTTAATCATTTTTAACATATGAAGTATGTTTCAAAACATCTTTCTAAATTAAAAAAAACAAACTATGATTAAATGAATGTCTAATGGAGGTGAAAAAAATAGAGTATCAAGAAGAATATCAATCCAATTGTCTCTTAATACTTTAAAAACCCCCTCCGATTTGACATATAATTATACATTTTTACATAGTAAAAGCATTCACAATGCAATATCGCTCCATTGGTTGTCTAGTCCTACACTAGTGTCTCACCCTCCTCTTAGTGTCCTTTTTCTTAGCTTTCTCTTGCTCCTTCTTGGCCTTGGTAGCTTCCTTCTTTTTCTAGTTTTCCTCTATTTTCTTCTTTGCCTCCTCCCACCTCTCTTCCTTATCGGCTGTCTTGCTTCTCAAGATGGCTTTTGCTTTTGCTTCAAGATCTAGTCTTGCAAATTCATTGAATTCTGTCTCTACTACAACGGATTCCTTCAATGTTTGGAAAAAAAACTCCTCCTCTACTAGTGTGGTTCCAAAGTTGCATTACAGATACCACGGGCAAGCTTGAAGATGAGGACTTGTTCAATTCTTGAATTGCCTTGACATGAACATGCAATCCGGTGAAGATTTGTCTAACCATGTGGTAAGGAATGGTGGCAAGTTAGCTTTCTTAATGGCGTTTTTGCCATACAATTCAAATTTGATGTACCTAAAGAGATTACAAAAAAGAATTTCAGAAATGAGAATGGAAGATGAATGCGAAGACGAAACTAAGAAACGTGCCATCTTTGAACAAAAATTACTCTTGTAAGTGGAATTCTGTAACACATACCATGAATATGAAATGCAAAAAATATTTCATAGTAATCATCCATGTAGTGCACATGAGCTTAGACCAATTAAAATGGGATTACAAGCAAGATCATTCACCTATATATAAGTTGCTTCACTACTAGCTTGGATCCTTTGAAGTCCTTGAAAGAATCCAACTTATTGAAGGGGACAATTCCCTTGAAGGCCCTTGTATATGCAATATTCCATAACTTCATCCTCTACGACTCCACATATTTTTCAAGTGTTTGTGGCTCTTTTGGAACTAACATGTTGATTGGAATGTCATCTAATCAAATGATGGAGTCGAGCATCTCTGTAGTTACCTCCTCCGACTACAAAAAAGACATAAAATGACAAGGAGGAAAAAGAAGAAAGGAAATGATGCAATTTTAATTCAAAAGAAAAGTAAGCTCCAAGACTATGATGTAACATATGAATTGTTTGGATGCAGGAACCAAGTTTCTTTACTTGGATATAAAAGCACGCTTATGCGAGAAATGTGTCTAGTCGACCTTCATTAATTGGACGGTTTGGAAAATGTCGAGCCTCCCGAGTATATCGTGAGGCATTCATCCACTTGAGCCACTTCACCTTGTGAGTTGGACTCACAATGACATTGGAGATCATCTATAGCTTGTTAAGAGTTAATTCAAGAACAACAAATTTGCTCCAATGTTTCTCAACCTGCAAAGAGTCGAGATTAAGGTCAAAAGTTTTTTTGTTTAACATAAACAACACTTTCATTGAATTTCAATTGACGAACACTAAGTAGAAATTACAAAACCGTACTGAGTACCTTCTGTAAGAAGTCTGCTCCCAACTAAGGAGAAGCGATGGAGACAATCTTGGATATCTTCTATTTACAAGCATATGTGGAATCTTTAATTGCCACTTGCATTACTGCTACCACTCTTTTTGGAGTTGCCTTGTCTTTGGGAGTGTCCTCATCAGGGTTGACGAATGTCAACGTCCGCCCCAAAATAGCGTCCGTTTTCCGGACGCACGGACGCTAGCAGACGCAGCGTCCCAACCGCCGTCGGAAAGCGGATGGGCAGGGCGGACGGACGGGGTGGACGGCCCGAGGCGGCGCCCAGATCGTGCGGACTAGATCAGTTCGCGCGTCGATCGGACGACCGTAATCGGGCGGACAGGGGACAGGCGGACGCTGCGTCCGCCGGGACGCGAATGTCAACGGATACTGCGGACACAGCGTCCGGACGTCGTGTCAACCCTGGTCCTCATTGTATTTGTGCATAGCAAAGTCGATTATGTATGCCATGTCTTACTAAAAAATTTAAAAAGTGAAGTTAGCAAATGTTGCCAAAACAATTAGTACAAACTAGAAGTCTATGAAGGAAGATATTTCATTCACTAAAATAATGTACCTTAAAAATAAAGGAGGTGAAGACCTCAAGAGGCATGGTGTACCACTTTGTGTGAGGGTTTCTTTGACATAGCTTAATTTTGTCGTTACTAGGGAGCTCATGGAACTTGTCTAGCTCCATTTGATTGTACTTTTGAACACAAAACAAAATGTGGACAAGGTTTGTCTTCACATGAGAGTTCTTTGTGTGCCTATTACCAAAGCAAATTCAGATAAGAATCCTTAACATTTGGAAAGGTTAGGAATAGATATTTGAAATCCTAGAAGTACATGATCATGAAGACAACAAATGAAAAGAAAGGTAGTCTCACTTGTTAATATTGTGCATGGCTTGCATTACAACGCCCCTCGGTGTCTAGCACAATGGAGTCCACACAAATATGCCAATCTCTCTTAGTTGGATGTTTGTTTTGGATATAATTCATCCATGCAATTCGCCTATGATTATTGTCATACACAAAGAATTTGTAGTCGACCAAGTGTTTCAACACAACCTACGACTTGAGATACAAATTGAACCGATTGTTTATGTTATTCCAAAGCGGTCCCCACTCCTCCTTCTCTGCATTTGAAAAGACATTGCTCTGGCCTTCTTCATTTGAAATCAAGACATAGAAAACTCTGGCCCCTTTTTACCCATTGCTCAATTGGTTCTCAAGCAACTTTAGGTCACATGAGAGTGTTGGGTGTATCATAGGCATGGGAACCAACCTGCACAAAGGAATCTTCATCCTAGAAAGATCATCGGTAGTTAACCTCAAACTTGATATAATGGACAGTGTGTCCATTTTTTGAGATTTCTAGATGTCATCTTTGAGTAAAGCCGGATCCACTTGCAGAAGTTGAACCTCTTGAACATCATTTTTAGTCTCGTCAATGCCTATCTCTGGTTGCTTAGCACAATCAGAAGTCCCTCATGGCGAGACTTCATCATTAATGGCCTTAGTGATCTATAACAATATCAAAAAGACATTTATAAGATTTCCAAGAAATAGCATAAAGAGCTCAGAAGTGTATAAGAAATTATATCTCATTATGAATTGACAATTTAGTATAAGCAAATCCAAGGATAAATAAGCAATCCTAAAGAGTACAAACACAAGTCTCCGTGATTGCACGATAGTGTCCAGAGCAATAAATAAGAATGTCATCATCTTCGTGTGGTTCCAATGTTATTGCTACATCCTCGTGGTTACATGTGCCATACTCCTCTGAAATTGGTGACAAGGGCCCATCCTAGTTACTTGAGGAGAACCAACAAAAGAACAGGAAGATCGTGGAGGAAAGGTGAGCCCTCCACCAAACAATCCATCATCCTCTAAGTCCAAGTCTGGAATTACCGTGTCTATTGACCCTCCTTGTGTTAGAACTAGTTAGTTGTTGATATTACCACCACCAGGCATCTTAGCAGAAATGGACCGATCATCAACTTATCCAAGCTCCACCGGTAGACTTATCGGATTAGGTTCAGGAGGTAAATTCTTTACTTACCTCCTCGCAAGCAACACCCTGAAGTCCATTACTATAGAGCTTTAAAAAAATGATATTTGACATCATGTCATAAGATGGAAGGTGAATGCCACCATTTCAGTATCAAGAGTAGACAAGGTCGGAAGTGATGTATACAATCTGGAACCTTACAAGTTCCCATAAACCCAAAACAAAACTAGATAAACTTTTCCTTTGAATGACTACAACTCAAAGACAGTGAGGTTGATCCCTCCTCTTGGTACCGAGAGTTCACATCTTACAAACTCATATATACCCTCGGGGACCTCGTAGTCCCCTTTCTAATTTAAAACCAAACAGGAGGGAAGGATTTAGGGGTAGGTAGAAAGCTAAGATGGGGGAGGTCAATTCCCCCCTCTTGGGGCCAAGAGCTTTGATTATCAAACACATTCATATACTCGAGGACCCTTGTAGTCCCCTTTCTAATTCAAAACCAAATAGGAGGATCGGGATTGGAGGTGGGCAAAATGCTAAGAGGGGGGAGGTCAATCCCCCCCTCTTAGGGCCAAGAGCTCCAAGTACATAACACATTCATACACTCGGGGACCTTGGCGGTCCCTTCTCTAATTCAAAACCAAACAAGAGGGTTGGGATTGAAGGTAAGCATAAAGCTAAGAGGGGGAGGTCAATCCCTTCCTCTCGAGGCCCAGAGCTCTGATTACATAATACATTCATACACTTGGAAACCTTAGCGGTCCCCTCTCTAATTCAAAACCAAACAAGAGGAAAGAATTCGAGGAAGGGAAGGAAGCTAAGAGGGGGGAGGTCAACCCCCTCCCCCCCTCTCGGGGCCGAGAGCTCTAATTTCATAACACATTCAAACACTCGAGGATCCTTGTGGTTCCTTTTGTAATTCAAAATCAAACAAGAGGGTCAGGATTGGGAGTGGACAGAAAGCTAAGAGGGGGAGGTCGAACCCTCCCCCTCTTGGGGCCAAGAGCTCCAATTATCAAACACATTCATACACTCGGAGACCCTTGCGGTCCCTTCTCTAATTCAAAACCAAATAGGAAGGAAGGATTCGAGGTGGGCAGAAAGCTTAGAAGGGGGAGGTCAAACCCTCCCTCTCGGAGCCAAAAGCTCCAATTATCAAACACATTCATACACTCGAGGACCCTTGCGGTCCCCTCTCTAATTCAGAACCAAACAATAGGGAAGGATTTGGAGTGGGTAGGAAGCTAAGAGGGGGGAGGTCAATCCCCCCTCTCGAGGCCAAAAGTTCTGATTATCAAATACATTTATACAACTTAGGGACCTTGCAGTCCCCCTCAAATTCAAAACCAATCAAGAAGGTGGGTTTGAAAGTGAGAAGCGTTGATCGAGTGGGGTGGTCAGTTTCCTTGCTTTCTAAGGGAGATCTCAAATTGGCAAGCACATTCATACTTTTGAGGATTCTACTGGTCACCATCAAATTCAAGAAATAAACAACAGAAGTTACCTCATTCGGCTTTGGCGGAGATAGGTGCAGGATCTCTCCAACTTCTCCTTGTCCTTGAAGAGCGCACTTTGAGCGCAAGTTTTGCTCAATGCTCACGATTTTTGCTATCAAAACTTGAAAATTCCTCACCTGTAGGAACAAGAAGAAATCATACAAGTATTAGTTTTTGGAGATGATGATCACTTTGAAGCAAAGATCAAAGTTTGGAGGATGCATTGTGTAGATCTAAACAAAGCTTTGTGGGGAAGAGAGGAAAAGAGTTTGAATGAGTTGGACGCGGTCGAGGGGGTTCCAACGACTTTGTGAGGGTTTTGAGGTTCTAGAGTCTATCTTCATGCTTGCTCAAACTTCGTGTCCTATCTCAGTAAGTCAAAATGTAGAGGCGGCAAGGTGGATGTGAGAAACATCCTTGGTGAATCAAGGGGCATTCTAGGTGGCTCGAGGGGGGGGGGGGCATTTGAGGTTTGGTCTCCAATCCTGGCTCGCTTTGATTTTTCTTCTTCTTAAGGCTTGGATTGTGTATGCAAGCAAAGGATTGGTCTTTTATCCTCATAAAATTTAAGAAGATCAATGGCTCTCTAGTTTCTAGAATCAAACCTACTACCAAGGAATTGTTTTTTGTAATCCGCCTAGTGATCGAGGTTCAAATTTGCCTTGGATGTAATCATGTGAAGAAATGTTTCTTCAAGTCACTATTATCCGTCATTGTGGTGTCAAGTTTGAGGTAAATATCATTCATATGCATTGAATGTTGGTGTAGTTGGATGCCCGCTGCCACATATCGAAGGGAGGTATTCATATAATTTAGTCATGATACATTCCTCTGCTAGGCTCTTATTTTGTTAGTCAGTGATCATTAAATTTTGACCTTCATAGTCAGTGTCAGGGTTGACAGGATGGTCGGACGTCTGGACGCGGACGCTGTGTCCACAGCGTTTGCTGACATTCGCGGTCCCGGCGGACGCAGCGTCTGCCCTGTTTCCCCCGACCGCAAAAATATATTTCATATTTTAGCTTTTACATAAATAGTGATATACAACTCTATTGAATCGCAATTGCAATATAAGAAAAATCAAAATCCAAATGACTTCACTCTCAATCTCTCATTGGTGCAAACAATCAAAACAAAAAACCCAAAACGGGTTTTCTAAGCCGCCTTGCCCATCCGCCTTCCGACGGTGGGAGGGACGCTGCGTCCACTGGCGTCCGTGAGGACGGACAACCGGGTTACGGACGCTATTTTGGGGCGGACGTACTGATTTGTCAACCCTAGTTTAAACAATAACAAGGATTGTATTTTTATTAGAGCATCGCCACTTATTCATTGGGAAGTGGCCCTACCCAGGCTTGGGCGTAGCCGGGAGGGTCTTAGAACCCCACCGGGTACCCAGCCAAGGGTACTTTGAGCCCATCCATGGCCAATTTGCCCCTTCACACTCTAGGACCCTATCCTTGCCAAGCTAAGTGTGTTGACTGCGAGGCACAGATTTTGTCAATGAGCGTTTTGTCATTTTTTGTATTGCTTCTTTCTTTAACTCTAATTGAATGAAAAAAATAAATGTGTGTTGAAGTGTGCTTGAGGTCACCTCAAGCACACCTCAACATACTTTTATTTTTTCAATTTTATTTTTTTAATTTTAACTCTAATTGAATGAAAAAAGCATGGTTGTCATAATGGGCGAGTTAGGGTCATCAGACGGGACGGACAGGCAAACCGGACCGAACAGACAGACAATCCGAATGACTTTAATTTTGTAACTTGTGCAATTTTGCGGAATGACACGTCACCTTGTCCGCGCCCTGATGATCTCGTCCACGTCCAGCATGTTCCTTAATCCACATGGCATCCACATGGCCTATTTTTCCGTTATCGGAAAGTCAACTATGTGTTGACTATATCGGACGGGCGGGACTTCTAACAGATAGGCGAACCGGACATCTGTCCACAATGACAACCATGGAAAAAAGTAAAAGTGTGTTGCGGTGTGCTTGAAGTCACCTCAAGCACACCTCAACACTTTTGCTTTTTTATTGTTTATTTATTTTTTAATTTTAACTCTAATTGAATGAAAAAAGTAAAAGTGTATTGAGGTGTGTTTGAAGTCACCTCAAGTACACTTCAACACACTTTTTCTTTTTTCTTTTTTCTTTTTTAATATATGAAATCATTCTTCAAACTCTAAACTGCAACCTGGGCCCACTTCTTGTAGTTTTTATGTCACAATTCTTGGTTGAAGTGAAACTCACAACTTCTTCATCTTCCATTCCCCTCGGTCTTTCTTCCATTTTCATCTTGTTCCAAATTCCAATGACTCTAACAACATGCAGTTTAAGTGTGTTAACTGTACCAAGTTATTACAAGTGTGTGTTTGATTTGTTTTCTTAGGGAATTGGACGGGGCTAGTTGGAGTATCCACTTGGCTAGAAGGGAGTTGAGAGGGAAGGGCTCTGGTACACCCATTTCTCTAGCCCTGTTTAGGGGGAATGGGTGGTGATGCTCTTATGTCCTAGTTTTAGCATTCCTTGGGTTCCACATGATGAACTAGCGTACTCATTAAACTGATAGTTCAAACACAATGTCGATTTGACATGTACTAACTAAGGATGTATGAATTATTCATGAATATAAATGAACTTTTCATTGCCTTTACTCCATAGAGCACCATCACCTATGTTTGATGAGTGCAATAAGTATTGGCTACTCTGTTCTCTCACCAATTCTTATTACAATGTCTTTGAGGGATTAGACCATATATATGTTCATTGGTGATTGTATGATTCTAGGTATACAATTTTGGGTTTCAGATTATGATTATACCAATCGCACTAGGTGTCTAGTGCCAGGTTGGTCTTTTTATCTTTTTTATATTGTAAAATTATTCTACCTACGTATCTTTAGTATTGCACAATTTGGGAGACATTATTGCAGTTTTAGTTGAATTTTGAATTGACTATCAAATTGATGGCAATTGTTAGGGCAAGCGGAGAGCGCGTACTAATTTCTTTTCTAGTAGGCGACTTAGGATATGTTGTTGTCATTGCTTGTCAACTGAGTGCTTGTTTTTAGCTTGCCAAGAACTCTTTAGACAATAATGAAGAAGCTTTTGACACCTCAACTCGTGATCTTACGCATATAGTAGGTCAAGAGCCTCTAGCAAACAATGGCATTTGCGTTCCAATAGATATTTAGTGTATGGCTTACCTCAATCCAATATATGAGCTTCCACTCAAGAAGTTACCACTAGAGTATCTAGCACAAGCACCTTGTAGATACCATTGCCTAATCTTGTCAAAATTGAACGTGGTGTCAAGGTAATTTCTATTGAAAGTGATGATTCTGACGCTTCATCACCACCGTACAAGATCTTGAAGCATACATCTTCTCCTTCTAAATATGGGATTACTACATCTTTCATGCCATTTGCAGCGTTAAAGACACCACCCTCATTTTCTTCTGCATCATCTATAGTTCTGTATTTGAGGAAGCTCTACCATACCAAAGGCTTCCAAAACCTGTTTAAAAAGGTAGACTAGAACTCTATTAAAATTTTCGTAGTCAAGTTTGTTCCTCCTTCATTTAATGGTGATGTAATCTTCGAGTTTCTTGCTCTTGGAGGTCACTCGATTACTTACTATTAGGCTAAGTCACTCAATGGAATGGAGAGGCGTTACGACGGTTACATTTGGTCAATCTTCATACAACGAACATCAAGAATGTAGATGGTCTAACGTTTCAATTGGCGTCCTATGGGGGGCATCTTCATTGTGAGAACCAAGCTTGTGACTACCTTGCTCGGGAGCACCATGTAGCTGTTGTGAACGAGATTGAGTCGAATGGCTACTCTCCTGTTCCTTTTGAGGTTGGTGCTATCCCCCTATTGGGCTCTACTATTACGTGTAAGATGTACTCGATTGTGCCAACTTGTATTAGCCAATGCCCTACCAAAATATACTATGTAGTTGGGTCGAAGGACATGAGTCAAGCTTATGTTCATTTTGGTACTCACGGTCACCTAGTGAAAGATGGGAACTGTCGAGACGCACAAGAGAGAAGTCGGTCATTCATCTCGGACCAGGTTGAGTGAAATCCATCTGGAACTAACTCTGCTATCATTTTGGAAGCAAACAAAGAATTCCTTGGAGATATGCTTCTTTGATCGAAAAGATCCATGCCTACCCATTTAAGAATACAAGAACTTATGCCTATTCTAGAGAAATGCAAATTCATGTGTTCCATGGGTATTCAGAATGAAGTCACATTATTCAAGTACTTCTGGCGTTTTGGAGTTATGGATAGCATCACCAAGATGCGTGGTTGTAACAATTGGGCATTTGTTCAAGAGAACAAATTCCTTGGACAAGAGTCAGATTCTGACAAGGTATTCGTCTTCAAAATGTCGGAAGTGGGTCCGTGGAGTAGCGTGGATTTGGTGACGTGAATGCAACTTGCTGGTGACCTTGAAGACGCTTGGATTATGTTTGATCATGTCAGGCAAGTGAAGCACTGGACCATGACTGCATGTTATATTTATGATCCAACGTACTGGCGTATGATGACTATTATGGTGTGTGACATGCAATCAAAGGATGTTGCCCAATGCAACTTCTAAAAGAACCTAAACTTTGTCATGAGTAGATATAGCATTGACTTGCCTTACTTTAAGGGTTTCATGGTTGATTCAGCTCAAGCAAACTAGAATGTGGTGCAAATTGCTTATGGAAGTAGTAACCCAATCGACCCCTTACTTAATCGGGAATGTACCTATCTGTTTTACTAGACTCAGTCATTAGAAAAGTATACAAAAGCAGACATCCATGGTGACCTTGAAGAGTAGCACAGAAAGTTGTGCAAGCAGTACAAAAATGCTAACTCTTTGCAAGAGGTTGAGAGTAGGTACTATGCAATTCAAACATGGTGGCATTCTTCCAAAGCCGCAACTCAGAAGGGTCTCTATCATCTGGAATTGTGGTTAGCATTTTGGCACTTTTGCTACAGACATTGGGGAGCATTCATGGGCACAGTGAAATTCTTGAATACTCTAAGTGCAGTTGTTCACTTCTTCTCTTGAAAGTTCATGTATTACTTTTGTGCTTTATTTGTGCATGGTAAATCATCTTTTTTCTGAAAAAAAGGGTTTGTTTCTTTCATTTGATGTATACTTCTTGTACAAAGTTGAAAACTCATGCCTAAATTACCAATCTTTTTGTTTTTGTACATGTGATGAAGTCTAACACATGCCATGATGTAGAGGGACTATCTGCAGATGAACTTGTACACATTCCTATCTACAACCTTGCCGAAACAATCTTTAACAAATGGATGCAACAATCTAGAAAACAAGGGAATGATATGTATGTGGCCACCGTAGATGACTATATTCGAGCGTTCATGCAGATGGTAAAATATTATCAATTCCTAAAAGGTGAGAATCCAAAAAACGATTCAAAGAAAGAAGAACTACTCCTTTAGATAGTACAAAGATATATCCAACATATTAGTGTCGTGTTGTAAATTTGTACATATCATAAATTTGTACTAATTTACTACTATATTAAGATTTTATTATTTGAAATAAAAAAAACTTCTTGATGATGCTTTGAGTGATTTTAAGATGACATTTGTAACTAACGAAGCTAATAAAAAAGATTTAATTCTAGAAAAACTTCATCAGTTTGAAGTAATTTTCTCAATTCTATAGTTTATATTTTGATGTAAAGTTTGATTCTTCAATGTCAAACTACAAGGTTTTTTTCTAAATCTCAAGATGAAGAATCTCAACCAGATCTCGAATTTGAGTTTCCCTTATCTCAATTGCTGGACCAACCTCTTTTACCATCAACTCTTAAACCGTTTTATAAGAGCCCGCAAGATGAGGCTGGTCCTTCTTGACTGCCCAAACAACCACGTTTACAACAATGATGGTACGGAAATCTCTAGCAAGACGCTTAGGTATTAGTGATTTTGCTACAAATTAGATGTGTTCACCCCGGTAGTCAAGAGATAACGTTTGAAGGAGGTTTTGAAGGACTAAATAAGGACCAATATTACTACATGGTTAAGCTTATTAAAGAAAGTCGCAGTCAACAATGATGGTTAAAAGGACCAATTAACCCCTTAACTAAAGCCGATCATGCGGATTACATTGCCACTACTATTGCATCCTCAAATTCTTACAAATGGAATGATCTTCTTCTTCAAACTATAGGTTTTTACCTCTAATAGACATTTGCTTAAGTATTAGACTTTGATTTGTGTATGAAAGTACTTTTAGAAACCGTTTAATATGTTTGAAAGAGAAAGGAGTAAATTCAAATTGCCCTTTTATAGATTAAAGAGACATTTGTACCTTAAATGCCCTTTTATTGACCACAAGGGCGTTTTGGCTTAAATGAAGGGATAGATAGGGTTTTAAAAAGGTCAAATAGAAGGGCTAATTAGAAAAAAGAGGTCTATGTAGTTTAGGCATACGCTAATGTGGTCTGGAAGTTAGAGAGGGTTCGAGGGTTTTCCTCAAGGAGAGAGATAGTTTTGTAGAAAGAGTACTAGAACTTCAAAGAGAGAGGACTTTTGATGTATATGAAATTTTGTAATGAAATTCAGAAGGTTAATTTCTCAAATTTTTGTACTTTCAAAGCAACTAAATTTACTTAATTTGAATTTGTAAGTGAAAAGTTATGAGCATGAGAGTGAGAGAAGGTTTGTTGCCACCTGAATGAAGAGGGACAAAAATTCAAGCGAACACTATGACTTGTAAAACTTACTTCTATTTTTGAAATTTGAAAGCATGAAAGAAATCTTTTATATCTTGCTATAAATTTAGATTTCAAAACATTTGGATCATTTTAGTAAAAGTTATAAGAATTTGAATGAAGAAAGGTTTGCAACCTTCTCAATTAGAAAGTTTGAATGAAGTTTGCAATTGGATGCATTTAGTGCATCATTTCTCCTTTTAAAATTCTACTTAAGTGTTGTTTGAGGAAGAAGATCCATTCTGAATTTCTTGAATTTTATCTTGGTACCTTTTTCCGTAGCAGACTTTGTTCCATTTTATGTTCGTGGTTAGGCGCTTTCAATTTTTAATTGTATTGTAGTGATGAGGTCGAATTAATGACCAGTGAGACCATTGAATGTGCACCAAGTGGGCAGTGCTAGTTTTCCCTTGTGGTGAGGTTGGAATGATGACCAGCAAACCATAAGGTTTAGTAGTGACACAAGTGCAAATGCAAGTTGTCCTTACCCTATAGATAGTTGCAAGTACTCAAGTAATTATTAAAACTACTTGAAAGTGTTTGCATTTAAGGCTTTGGATTGGCAATAGAAACCAATGAGGCTTTTAAGCCTAATTGACATTGAACACTACTAGATGCCTTGGGTCCTAAGCACAAATAGGTTCAGTAGTTGAAGACAATTTGTGTATTGAACACTAGATTGAACTAAGAGAGATATTTTTCTTCCACATCTTTTAGTTTGAAGTCATTTTCAATTGCAGCCATATACCTCGCGTATTTCCAAAACAGAACGCTCTCACCCCGACATAGTAATCCGAAAGGATTGAACAATGCTATGGCATCAGTACTAGGTTTTCAAGAGTATTGTACTAAGGAACCTCATTTGGAAGGGGAAGAAGTTTTTGGATCTGAAAAACAAATGCCAAATCTTCTGCCTGGTTCGGAACTTGATTCCTACCACCCCGACAAAGTAAATATCTCTAGGCCCTATGTAGGAACAAGGGCCAATCGAGCACCTACACCTATTATTTGGTTAGATAGAATAGTCAAAGAAATGTCATCTTCCACACAAGAAGACACCACAAAGTTGTTGGAGTCATTGAATCCAATATTAGTTGCTCTAGAAGTGCCACCTTCTCAAGTAAGAAGTGTTTAGAAAATAGTTTGTAATGAAACTCAGTGGCATATTACTCGCTTGAGTAAGACGTCCTCAAAGGCATGTTTTGCATTGCAAGCCGTCACTCAAAAAAAGTGCGTTGTGAAGATAGTACAAAGAGATAAAACAACCACTACACTTACATATACTAGCAGCATTGATAATTATAAGAAGAACAAAATTGAGACAATGCAATTTTTCTTCTCCAATGACAACATTTCACACTATGTATATGGTTTTTAGATGTAAATGGGTTCTTTCTAAACCCATTGTTCCTAAGATTTGGCCAATCAAAGTTAGAACTTGTCTTACTCCAAAAGAGATTTTTTATCTTCAGAACTCGAGCTTTCGTCTTCCACCACGTGTTAAAATGTCTCCGTGCAGGCTATTTGAAAACCATAATGCATCATTTGATGTTTTAGATGGTAAAGTTCCACACTCTACTGCAGAACATCTAGATACATGATCAAGAAAAAAGGTTCAGCAGAATCACCTACAACAAAACAAGCTAACAATTGTGCTTCATCCCTAACATTCAAGGCAATTGTTTGTGAGAAAACCATGGTACCACACCCTGGCTTAGGATGCATTATCACCTTGGATTCAAATTCAACCCTGGACATTGAACATGCAATATGGTCATAATAGGTGCATTTCTTGAATGCACTTGCTCATATTTTAAAGAGATGTCACTAAAAGCTCTAGACAAAAGAAGGCAATGGGCAAATAGCTAGCACTTATACTTTTTATTCGTTGAAGTTTGCCAATTAGATGCAAAAGTTGATCTTTTAATTCATGCCCCAAATTTTAGCTTTAATGAAGCTAAGCGTCTTCTTGAGGGTGGTATCTTCAAGCTGAAATTCAATTTGCCATAAATCTTAGTCCACTGAAGTGGGGCTAAAATTGTGCTTAATATTGTTGGGTGGTGGTTTTTAATGGCCATTCATTTAAGAATTGTAGTGAGACTAAAGGGCCACTACTGGATTTGAGTTCTCATTTGTCCCATGTATGTTGTACTACCATACGTGATTGTTTTTCTTATATT
Organism: Pseudoscleropodium purum; assembly: GCA_963969395.1. Classification (NCBI taxonomy): domain Eukaryota; kingdom Viridiplantae; phylum Streptophyta; class Bryopsida; order Hypnales; family Brachytheciaceae; genus Pseudoscleropodium; species Pseudoscleropodium purum. Next base: position 8,133,163 of record OZ017802.1, read on the forward strand.
CTATAATATGAATCATGTACATTGTCATGATTCATTGATCACAGTATGATGGTGATATTGCTAATGATTGAATGCCATTTTAAACCAAAAGCCTACCCGGAATCAAATCCAATGCTCTAGCTTTGCCCATTTTAGAATTGTATAATGCAAATAGTAAGACAATGTTTGAACCTAAACCCTTAACCAGATTTGAAATGGTTCGTTTTAGTAGCCAATGCCACTTTCATTATTATATTGCAGGGTTGACGAATCTCAACGTCTGCCCCAAAATAGCGTCCGTTTTCCAGACGTCTGGACGCTAGCGGACGCAGCGTCCCTCCCGCCGTCGGAAGGTGGACGGGCGGGGCGGTCGGGCATACAGACCAGACGGGGCGGACGGACAGGGCGGACTTCGCATTGCCATTAGTCATTAGAAAATTTTATATTGTTATGTAATTTGAATGTTACACAATCAGAAATGAATGCATCCACGCAAAATAAGATGTACATATAAAAATATTTTTATACGCAAATGAAAATATAGCATCTTTATATATAAATATATATGTATAAACAAAATACATGAAAACATAGTTCCAATATCACTATTGAATCCTATACGATCTTTTTAAGATCTAAATCTTTCACATTCTTTTTTGTTTTTAAACAATGAAAGGACCATTGTTTTTAAAAAACAAAATTCTCTTCAAATTCTACTTTCCACCGGATGGACCACTACCTTCTCCCAAAACAAAAGGAAAATCTGCTATACTGAGGAGTTTAGCAGATGATTGACAAGTTGACCGTTGTTGACTTGGATGGACTATTCACCCTCTAGATTGAACTTCGATGTCCACCTTATGAAATTGTTTCTTGGTTTCCGGAGAGAAGTCATCGTCCTCTTCACGCTTCCTTTTTTGTTTTCTTTTCGGTGATAAATCGACTTCATCTGCCTTCAAGGTTCTCAAGTTGCTCTCCACACGATCTACCATCGCTTGAACAACTTCATCATCTCCTTTCCCTTGCCATACTGTAAGGCAGTCTCCATCCAATAGGAAAGCCTTCCAATGCCCTATAATATCGCCAATGCGCCTATCAAATGCTGCTGCCACATCTACAGATGAATGTCCTGTACTTGTTTGTCCATTTGTATCGTAGACAGCACGAACTTTTGCAGCCTCTTCCAACTTTGACAATAGAAGGGCCCTACCTACGAGGGTGTGGTCGTATGACTTATACTACTCATCGAACTCTTTTCCATGGTTCACCTCCACCCAACTGTCTTTTGGTCCTCTCTCCACTTTTTTATCTGGAAAACGAAAGAACTTTTTGTGTTGCAAGCTCCAATGTCCCCCATGTTGCGACAAAACATTTCACGGGCCGCGTCATCTACGATTCCTCGAGCCCGCAATTCCACCTCTCTATTGTGAGTCATCCACACATCCAAATCCAATGGTTCCTGAGATTCCTCGTACAAATCATGCCTCTGTTCATTTGCATTCCACCGGATTGGCTTCCCCCAATGTTGATAATTTTGGAATTTGTACGGTGCTTGATCAAGAGGAAGATTCCAACGATTGTACTCGTGGCCTGGAGGCATAGCTTCCAAAATACCAAACATTTCGTAGAACCTAGCACTCAATGGACTACGACACTCAGCACACACCGAACAAATGAGTGATGCTTTCACAATGCAAGTGACATAGAAAGTGTGGTGACATTGGCCCATGGTTACCGCACCTTCCGGTCCGAAGAGGCTTTGGCAAAGGCTACAACAACCATCCAAGATTGGAGAGGCTGGATCACAAGCATGCACCACTCGCTTGTCTTTCGCATTGATATGTGCTGAAAGTGTGTTGTAAGGGACCCATCCTTCCTCTACTTCCAAGGCCCAATTGATGGGTGGAGCTTGGTCCTTCTTTGTGTGGTTTAACCGCTCAAACATGGCATCCATGTTTCCCCAACATGTAATCTCCGTATATCGCTTTGAAGGATGTTGGTCAAATATAGTCTTGAACCAACTCAAAGAGCTTTGAATGGCATCGCAATTTTCATTCGACTCCATTGCCAATGTTTGAAGACCTGCCATTGCTCGAAATACTACAGAGGGTCTATCTTGGAGTCTTTGTACCCATGCTAACCATCGAGACTCCAAGCCGCTAGATGGCATAAACTTCTTCAAATCCAAGCACAATTGCAATCGATTCAACTTGGATTCAACGATTCCTTTTGCTTCAATTGCCTCCTCCAATTTATGCTTCAACTCTTCAAAGTCACAACTCTCCGTTTGCGTCTCCGCATTCACGTAAACGGATGAAAGCTTTTCCATTGATGATTGTTGTGTCGCTTTTAACATGCTCATATCGTGACTTTCTTGTACATTCACAATGGCAGGGTTGTCGTTTGCTTCAGCCTTATCAAAAGGAAGAGAGAGCTTATCTTCACTCTTTTCAGTCTCTTGACTGTCTCCGAGTACAATCATTGGTGAGATTGCAACCTCACTTGGATTTTTGGAGGTCCCTTGTAATTTTGCAATCCGTTTACGCATCTTCATCAACTCCTCCATTTGCCTCGATGATTGTTGATTTAAATGTTCAACCTCACTCTCCGAAGTCTTTAATTTCAACTCCAACACTTTGCACCTTGCTTCCACTCCTCCAAGGTCAACAATTTTCTTCTCATATTCCACCAATTGTAGTATGTGAACATCTCTTTCTTCGAAAAGTGGTCCGAAAGTCTTTGTAAGATTCTGAAATGCTATAGCACCTTTCAACATCTTTGGTGCCATGAAAGAAAACTCCTTGGCCAAATTCATAAAAGTCGGAGCAACTTGCGCTAAAAATTCAGCTGACATCGTCATCTTGAAAGCTGTATCAAGTATATGTCCAACATTCTTTGGATCTGCAAGTGGACTCATTGGAACAGCAGTAGCACCATCATCGGGGTTAGACGATCCGCCTATTTCTTCATGAAGGTTAGCAAACTGAACCGAGAGCTTCAAAAGATTTTCCAATTGTTTTGTATTGGACATGTCTTGCAAGGTTCGATGTAGAGGACTTGGCAATGACCTTGTAAACGAAAACTCCTCCACCCGCCTTTTACGCTCGGAATTCCATAATGAAGATATATTATCAATCGTCACGCCTTGTCTACGAGGCGTATGTACTTTGTCTTCTAAACTTAACACTGGACTAGATTCAACGCCTTGATGCATAGGCGGAGATTTGTAGACCAAACTATCAAAACAATTGTTGGCTATCAGACTATCAATTGTAGCATTAGCCTTTGCCACTTTCTTCGCCAAGACTTCGTCTACTTTACTTTTTGAAGTTTCCCCGCGTTCCGTGCAAACCTTGCCTTCGTTTACAAACTCCGTTTGCGTTTGTGCCGCAACATTTGGTGTAAAGGTCAAACGCGTTGGAGCTGTGGAAAAGACTTCACCCCCTGCGCCTCTACATCTTTCTCTACATCTTTCCCCACATTTTTCGAAGAGCTTTCATTGATTGCTTTGTTGGAGATTGTACAGACCGTAATTCTTCAACATTTGAGGCTTTCTCCACACCATCCGTTTTCACCTCAATAGTATTTTTTAATACTTTTTCTGTTTCTCTCTCTGAATTGTACAAGTCGGGAATGTCCTTTTGATTGGCTTCAAGTAGAAGTGGGCACGCTGTTGTTGTCGAAAATGTGCTCCAATCGATCTTGCGCTCTAATATAAGTTCCGCGTAAACCATACACGCCACACTATAATTAATATAGCCTTTGTTTCTGCGCTTGTTTCCGAATAGAACACGCCACACCTCCTCAGATCGATGGACAAAATGTTTGTTGTTGCAAGTCCATGGTTTACAACAAAAATCCCGTGTATGACTCTTGTGCGACTCCTGAGGCCACAACTTGTCAATGTGGTACATTTTAACATAGGTCTTGCACATTTTTGATGTCGAATACTCCGCATCTTCATCTTCCCACCCGCTCTCTGCTTTAATTGTAGGGTCATTTAAAATGTCAAGTTGAAGGTCATGTGTAGCCCCCTTCACTTTGCTCTTTTTCTTGGCTTCGCTTTCCGGAGTCACCCCATCCATATTTCGATCATCTTCGTCGTTCATGATTGTCAATTGGATTCAATAACCAATTGAAGTGAATAAAAAAATCTCACGTGATAGTCAAAAGTGATGGCATCAACTACAACACAGTAACAAAAGATAAAGGACTCCAACTCTCCACCCCGTAGGAGCAACTAGCGCATAAAGCAATAGTAGCACATCCAACTTGGCACCGAAGGAGAATTGAAGTGAGAAGAAATGAAAGTCACTCCACCCTTATAGCCGTCCGCAGCCGGACCTGACCCGGACCGCGCGAAGCGGCCCCGAACCTTGCGTCCGCTTCGACAACGGACGTGATGTCCGCTCGTCGCCCCGTCTGTCTAACCGCCTCGTCCGCCCGGACTATCCGCACTGTCCGCCTTCCGACGCCGTCCGCGCTTTGGACACACCGACCACCCCACTTAAACACTAACCGCCGCCAGCGTCCGCCCAGCTGTCCATTGGTGCATCCTATGAGGCCATTATTATTCAAAAAGAGCCAGGGTTGACACGACGTCCGGACGCGGACACTGTGCCTACAGCGTCCGTTGACATTCGCGGTTCGGCGGACGCAACGTCCACCTGTCCCCCGTCCGCCCGTTCGTCCGTCCACCCGATTACGGCCGTCCGATCGACGCGCAGACTGATCTGGTCCGCATGATCTGGGCGTCCGCCTCGGGCCGTCCACCCCGTCCGTCCGCTTTCCGACGGCGGTCGGGACGCTGCGTCCACTAGCGTTCATGCGTCCGGACATCTGAAAAACGGACGCTATTTTGGGGCGGACATTGAGATTCGTCAACCCTAAAAAGAGCGGTAACATTTCAAAAATAAAACAGCCTAATAATCACTGCTAAATGAGGATCAATGTAATTGATTTATCATTTTTTATTTTTTTTAAATGTAAACCCTAAACCCTATACCCTAATTACCCTAAACCTTTTCTTTTCTCCCCTAAATTGTTTTACGAATGAGGGGAATGTGGTTAAGTTGAATATGTTTGGATTATTTACTCATATTATCCTTCTAAATAGGTTTTGAGAAGATCTGAAGATGGTGGGGATTTTTTTAAAGTTCATTAGGAAATCAAATGTTTTGCAGAAATAATCAATTCCTTTTCATCGTAAGCAAATGAAATTTTTTAAAAAGGCCCCAATACATAATTAGAATAACAGTTTAATGGATTTCAACCTCATGATATTTAATGAAAGGTTGTGATTTCTAATTAGAAGTGCATCACGATCTTCAAATGAACATCGAGTCTTTCATATTTTTTAATGAAATTTTGATTAGATTTGAAAACAAAGAAAAAGAATCAATGTTTTAACTTTCAAATCATGTATGGCTATATTTTTCCTTAAAAACATAGAAAAATTTGTTACTTGAGTTGGTTGAGTAGAATACATTATACACTTATACATGTGCTATATTTATTTTGAAGGGTAATTCCAATATTCTTATTTAAGATTTTTTTAAATATTAATTTTAAAAAAGAGGATTCATTGTTTAAAGATCTAAAAAATTGACAAATATAATTTCTATCATAAATAGGAATTGAATTCGGAATTCGAATTTTGAAATGATTCAAATGAACAAGATATTGATTATAAAATATTTCTTTGTTTGAGTTTTCAAAATGAATTCACGAAACAATTGCAAACTTTTGAACTTAGATATATGATATTGTTTTCGGTTTGTACTTTGTAGAGTATAATACTTCAATTTTAATCCTAAATAAATGAAAAAACTCCACATGAATGAAATGTTTCTATGTATTGCACAAAGATGTCTACCAATTACTATGATAATTAAATACATTGTTACATTTCATAAAATATTCTACATAGAAAGAAAAAATCATTTCAGTTTTCAATCATGATAAACGATGTCTTCTACTCTTTCTATTATATGTTCATTTTGTATAATGTGTACATTGTACAATCTTTGAGAGCAAGGTAGTTCATTTTTGGCTCTCATTGAAATAGAAAATATATTTGTGTTTGGATTTTGAAATCATTATGTATTCTACGGTCTTGCAAGAATGCATCTTGCTCCTTCCTTTGAATCCTTTTGATATTTTTTTTTTTCCTTTGCTTTCTCGTAGGGCTCTTGATCTCTTGTTCTCTTCATTTGACCAGCCTATTTGACTTGGCTCTTAGTTTTTGTTTTTTTTAATGCAATGGTTTATGCATATGTTATAAAAAATATATATTATTTATTTAAAATTAATATATTGATGAACAAACGCATATAGGCATTGAATGCTTTCACATTTAAAGTTATAAATCTATCATAAATCACTCTTGCAAATTTGAATGATTGAATCGAAAATTTGAAAATGTAATTACAAGAGCTTTCAATTCAATCAATTGCATAAATCATAAATGTTGAAATGCAACTCGTATGAGTTTAGCATCTATGAAGATTAATTCATGCCATCCACATGCAATTTTCCAATTTAATAAAATGCAATTGAGTACTTCAATTTTTTTCCCTTCAATTCTCCAAGTAACATTCACTTCATATCTTTCTCTATTTGTTTATTTAATTTTTGGGAATAAATGGAGAAACCATCTTTGTCTATATTTGAACATGCACTCTTATTTGATTGATGAAGAATAGATCTATGAAATATATAATCATTGATTTGTTCATGTTGATTTATCTAATATATTTTATGTATGTATATATATACATATCATTAAAGGAGTATGAAAGACAAGATTGACAGATTGTGTTCAAATGTTGTTGATTTTGAAATGATTTAGTACTATATCATTTATAAGAATATTATAATGGTATTATGTTATAATATTCCTAAAATAATTGCAACAAATATTAAAATACATGCTAAGTTAGGTTTGTTAGCCTACCAATTGTTTATTAATAGACATAATTGAGTAGCCCCCTTAAATGAAACATTCAATATCTAATATCTTACAATCCAAATGGTGGATTTGTCTAAAATTTTTTCCACATCTTTTCCAACTAATTTACTACAAGATCCTACGGTTACATATGCCCCAAAGTATTTTTCTTCTAAGACTTGATATTTGCACTACTATTGCCAGTTTTGAAGTGTTTTTAGTGAAAAGAACTTTACGGGTTAAACATCTATACCGTGAGATTTTGAAAAAAGAACAATTTGCTTCATTGGGGATAACTATAAGTCCATGCTCTTTTTCGATAGCCAAAACACACTTGCAAGGACTTGGACATTTAGTGGTTTACTAAGTGATTAGACGTCAACTAATTCAATTTAATAGTAGAATTTTTATTCAACTACCTTCTTACAATTGCTTTATACACAATGCAACGTGAATATTTGGGTACATATATTAAACGTCGCAATCCTTTCGTGAATTTTTACACATTTTAGCTCATATCTTTGTACAAAAATATCATTTACCAAGAATTCATAAATTTGGTCATAAAGAAAGGCTACCTTTTTTAATTTCAAATTTTACATTGAATGAATGAAAAGTTAGTTGAACTATACAGTGCCATGAAGACCTCTGTTTATCGTGCAAAATATGGGTTTAGGGTCGCTTTAGGGTCAAACCGCCCCGTCCGCCCTCGTACCCGTCCGTCCCATCCGCCTAGACCCCCGTCCGCCAAGACCCCGTCCGCCCGGATACCTGTCCGCCGTCCGCCCCGTCCGCCCCGATACCTGTCCGCCGTCCACCTTGTCCGCCCTGTCCGCCCCGATACCCGTCCGCCCTGTCTGTCGGATCCAACGTCCGCCCTGACCGCCCCGTCCGCCCCGTTTCGGCGATGCGTCCGCCCCCCCGAACCATCCGATCGGGCGGTCGGGGCTCTAGGGTTTCAGGGAGGCGGACGGTCGATCCGTCCGCCACCCTCGGCCCGTCCGATTGGACAGACGGTTTAGGGCCGTCCGATGGGGCGGACGGGCCGTCCACATTGTCACTTTTGCTTTGCCCCTTGTGAATGCAAGGTGGAGCGGAGAGCTTGGTAATTCATCATCCATTGGCTCCTTTCCGAGGCAAGGCAAGAGTGGTTTATTGGGGCCTCCTTGTTGCCAATTTTTTGGACACTTGCGCGTGAATTCAATTTCAAATTAAAAAATTTGATCTATATCAATTTCATTTGTCACAATGACGAAGGGGAAGAAGAAGGTTGCGAAGCTAAAACATGGAGAGGAACCATCAAACTTGGAGGTAACTCGCCAAAGTCCTTCGGAGGAATGCAAAAAATTCATGATCGAGCGCATCGTTCAATTTTATGAATCGGAAACAACATTGTCTTTAAACAATAAGTACATCAGATATCAAGAGGAGTGCGTGTCTAAATTCAAGGTAGACATGACACAGATGTTGTTGGATGCATTGAATGTGGTGAAGTGGCATGACGAAATGCATAAAACGTACTTCACCAAATGTTTGGAGAACAAGATTCATGACGCTTTGTGGAATTCCAAAGTCATTTTAGTTAAATATGCAAGGAATATCGACCCAATGACGCCCAGTTTGAAGAAGTGATTCTGAAAGCGGACTTGTTTAAGGGGCGATGTGCTCCATTCGCCAAAATGCACAATCGAGTTGGTTCAATTGGTTGGTGGAAAAGCAATGATGGAGTTGCTGAAGCGGAAAGGACCAAACGGCACCTCATAGCACTTCCAAATATAGCACGCGTGATTGCTGTTGATGATAGAACGATGAGAGGTGGATATGCAACGATTCGAAAGGTTCGTATTGAAGGATGTCCAAGAATACTTCCTCATTGGGAGTTTGCGGCGAAGAAATCCATTCACCACCAAACTCGACCCGATCTTGCAAAGTTAGAACATCAAAACGAATCAATGGCTGTTCGAATTCCACACGCGGGTGTGATATGGTTTGCCGCGGTGCACGGAACGACGTGTGAAGGTTATGCGTATTGGTGGAATGGTGGAATGGTGGAACTCTTCGACAAATGTTGAATATGGATAAGGACTATCCATACAACATTCAAATCCATTTGATGTATACAAATCCAACTGAAGAGGAGGTTGTAAAAGCTCACCATTTAGGGCAATATCAGAAGAAGCGCACGGAGTTGACATGGGCGTTTATGCATATAATATATGCAATGCATCTTGCTGGACATTTGCACAATGATCTTTCTCCGGACAACATCTTGTTGCATTTTCCAGAGGATGAGTCACGTGTGTACATTGGAGTTTGCGATTGGGGCATGACCACCTTAGCTTCTCAGCCAATGAAGTCTTTGTACACATTCACATCAGCATATGAGATGAAACAAAATTTGTAGAGGAGATGGTGGGTGGATTCACGTATTGCATATTTGTATAAAGCAGGTGCAGATGTGGAAGTCATTCCGATGTATTCACGTAAGTCGGAAGAGTATGCCATTCGAAAAATTGCTCGGCGGATGAATGGAAACAACATGTCAGAGGCGTATTTCAACTTGCTACGAAAAACACCTAGTGCGACACAATTTTCCTTTCATGACTTTGCAAAAGTGTTTTATGCTTACTTAAAGCGCATTTCTTCAAAGACTGACGATGAAAATACTAGTTTGGCCCATGTGATTACGCGATTTTCTAATACATATCGTTGGCCGATGCCAGATGAACATTTTCGCCATTTATATTAGATTGGTAGTGCAGAAGTAGTAGTTGAATATTTGAATAGGTTATATAGGCATTAAAAATTAGTTTAGAAATATAGAGTTGGAATGAAAAAAATTATATGTGCAATTAGCCAAATGTGCACAATGTATGGTATTCTACATTAAATTGAATACATTTTGCCCATATTGATTATGTTTGTATTTGTGTTGATCTCAATTTTTTAAATAGTATATATATATATTTGAAGTCACAAATTTTTTTAGTTTGCCTTTTGAAAATGAATTGGAATTTTTTCATAGTTTCAAGACTATCATGGACTCATGGTCAAACTTTATAATCTTTCAACTTATAAGAGACATTGTTTTAATAACAAATCACAAACCATTGCACTTTATTTAACATTTAATTGTTTAAAGATTAAGGGAGTGACCGCGGGGCAGTTTGGGTAGGGTGGTCGGAGGAAATAGGGTCGTCAAAGCGGACGGGACGGACAGGGCGGTCCCGGCGGACGCTGCGTCCGCCGGGACCGCGAATGTTAGCGGACACTACGGACACAGCGTCCGTGTCCGGACGTCGTGTCAACCCTGATAGCTATGGTGTTTAGTGGTGTAACACCACTATCTTGGACAAAATCATAAGGGGTTAGATAGGAACTTGGTGTTCCCGGTTAGAAAGGCAAAAATCACTTAGATAACACAAATTGCAAAACTTTGGAGGATTGGAACAAACATCACCTCTCAAATGACTTGATGACTCATAAAAGACCACAAATTCCAACATGAGTCTTCAAAGGGAGATTTGCAACAACGATGTTGTGAAATCACTCTCCAAAAAACCCCACACAAAATTAGTTAGTAGATTCAACCCGATAACCAACAGTCCAAGGGACTAAACCACTCAAAAGTGCAAGCAAAAGATGACAATACTTCAAAGGGACCCCAATGTCCTTTGAGGTAGGCAAAAGACACAAATGTGAGCTTGAAAACTACAAGCAAAATGCTCAAAATGCAAGAAAACAAGAATTTTTTGGCAAATGCCAAAAATTCAAACAACTTGGCCATGTGTAGCTAAATACTAAAAGAAAAGGGGTGCAAAAAGAAAGAAAAGGTGAAGGCCTTTTATACTTTTCCAAGGCCCCCAACCCCTCACAAATTACCTACAACTATACCTACATAAAACCAAATTAACGTCAAATCAAAATCTACACTACTATTGTGATCGTTCTAACTTTTGGAGAAATGCTCCAAATGCAAAACTAATTGCGCCATGGGCTTTGAAATGCCCAAATTTGCATGGAAGACCCACTACCCCTAACTTTCTAAACTATTTTGTAAGCAAAAGCCAAAGAATTGTAAACCTGTGAAAAGGTAGAAAATCCAACTATTGGAGTTTGCCTTTTCTCAAGGTTTTAACTAGCCTAGGTTGTTTAGAAGGTTCAAGATAGCAAAAAAAGAGTCCAAGTTTACTTTGTTTGGTCATTGTATGTACCTAGTACAATGGTCAATCTGTCAAACATTTTTGAAAACTATTAAAATTTGGTGCCACCACCAATTCTAGCACTTGTTGGTGTCAAAATGTCTTGAAATTTGACCAAGCGGTTATTTAAGCTAAAACACACTATCCTAATTTTTAGTGAAATTTTACCACTACCTAGATAATTTCTATGGATTTTCAATTGCTGATAAACGCAGTTGACTTTTCATGGGGTCATCTTCTGCAATTCGTAAAACTACAAATTTTGGAGGAAACTTCTAGGAAGTTTTCAAATGCTAATTGCAAGTTTATCTATTCACTTGCATCAAATGTAGAGAGCTCTAATTCTTTACCTCTTGTATTTAATTCCTCTAGGGAAGAATCATTTTTATATGAAGGAATCTTTACAAACAGACTTCATTGTTGAACTTTTGGCGTGTTTTTATGTTAAAAACAACTTCCTCGAATCTTTGACCTGCGTTCTTCGTGAATCAATGGATCCAAATAAATCCAGTAACAATCTAAAATAAGTATCATCTATAACTTTGTCTACTAGGGCTCAACTCTATCTCAAACTCCTAATTGACATACTAAACACCTATTTAGACACTGAAAATGGTAAATGAAAGTGCTTAGAGCACTTCTGGACTTTCAAGAAATAGCACATCACAATTGTAGGGACTTCTACTAATACAATGTTAACATACTTTTTAGGTCTTTTGGACTTAAAAAAGCTATAAGGAATGAGTGAAAGCAAAAAAAAAATTATGAGGCCCAAGTGACAACTATTGGGTTCACAATACCTTAAAACTCAAAAGATAATAAAGGATGAAGTTTGGATTAGGAAATGAATGAAATCAATTGAAAATCATATGTCCAGATTCAAATTAAAAATTTAATGAGAAAATAGTAATTTAAAGTCAAATACCAAATGTTTTAGCCATTTGAAATAGAGGAGTCCAAAGAAATGGATGAAGTTTAGGTAGCCTTTGGATGGCTAAACTTTATTCACTCATATTTTCTACTAGAAAAATTAGATTGTGTCACAAGCTAGGTTTTTGGAAATGGCATGAAATTATCTACAACTTAAATCTTTTTTAATTTAGACTATCACCACATTCACTCAAAAACCATAGCGGACTAGTTTGATTGAACCAATGAGGGTTATTCTTGCAATTTAGGTTGGTTTCTACAGGGTTGACGAATTGGAACATTTGGGGCAAATTAACATCCATCTACAGCATCCGCAAGTGAACGGAAAAATAAATAAAAAGTTTTTTTTTGCTACCCGCCACATTCCAACAGCACTATCCGCCCCATCCACCGGATAGATCTAGGCTGTCAAATTTTGCAGACCACAAATGAGGATAGATCTAAACTGTTAGATCTTGCGGATGGCATGGTGATCGACAAAAAAAATTCTGAATGTCAACAAATGTTATGGATCTAGTGTCTACATCCGGATGTCCTATCAACCTTTGTTTTCTATGTCTTTTTGTAAGATTATGTATGTTTAAGCATTAAAAAAGATCCATTGCTTGAAAGGCTTAATAGGACCAACATATAGGCATCCCTTAGCTTGGAACTTCACATAAAATTAGAACTTGGTTGTATATATATAATTATGAAGGATGGGTAATTAAATGTCCACAACTTGAGAGCTCAATTGGTTGCACTATAAGTAGCTCTTCAAGCTAATCTTCACAACCCCATGCTCCAATGGAGACAATTGAACCAATTCTTTTGGAGATTATTGACTTTGATCAGTCAACCTTCTTACGAATGCATTTTTTTTTCAACAACATTCTTCTGACGCATGAGACAATCTCTTGAGAAAAGCACTTCCAACAACCACTTATCTTTCTCAAACCTAATTTTTCCAAGACGTTTGATGCAATGGATTTTCTCGAAAGGAGTTGCTTTGGGAAAAGGCTAGGCTTCTAGTTGCAACTAGATTTAGCCCAAAATATGAAAGATACCATAGTAAGGTATATCCATGAACATATCCATGCTCAAGTATATGTTCATATAAAGCACATATAGTGTTGTAGAAGCCAAATAAAATATCAAAAGCTTATATTAAAAAAAAATAGAAGATGTAAATAAATTGTATAAAATTCTTTAAAGAAGTCTTCACTACTCAAATGAGTGCCATAGATGCTTCCAACATCCAAATTTCATGTGTAATATCACTATAGAAAGATACCTCAAATATCTACAACCTCTCCATATTTCAACCAAAAATCACTTTTATAGCCCATCAAAGTTCTCTCTCCTCAATTCAAAGGTAGCTCACTACTATTACACTTTGAAGATTATATCTCTCACTATATAACTCCAAATTGATTGTATGATATTTCATTAAAAATCCAACTCAAATACATACTATACTCTAAACTTTCAATTCAAAATATCATACTTTTCGACTACCTTAGCTATCTAAAGTTTTTCCCTCATCAATTTGAAGCAACTCATTACTACTTTAATTCCTAGACTATAATTTTCACTCCCTAACTCCAAAATAATAGTATGATAGCTTTTTGAAAAATTAACAATTCAATACAAAATTTTACCAAATTTAAAAGCTAAATAACTTCTCACCAAACAATTATAGGTGCTTGAAAGTTATATCTTCAAACTTAAAGACAATTAACCCTCTTTCACTCTATCAAGCGTAACTTTCACATAAAAATTTCAAATAGAGCTAGTGATAGGTTTTTGGAATAACGAGAAAAAATTCCTCACAAATTTTATTGCGAAAATTTCAAAAACACAAAACGCTATGGAACTCCAAACTCATGGCTCTTTCTTTAACTAACAACTAGAAGGAAGAAGAAGGGCCTCCACCTCATCCCTTACCAATCCACCTATGCAAGTAGATTTTAGCTTTCAAATGCCACATGGACCATAATTCACCATTGGTCATCCCTTTTTGTCCCATAACTCTATCCATATTCCTTATATGGCATTTTGAACCACTAAATATTGAAAAGAAAGGTAAAACAAGATTCACCTTTCATTTTAATAATCTCAAACATATAAAATAAAGCTTTCAAATATTTCTTAGTATCAAAATAAAAGAACTAAGATCATATAGTAGTCTAATAGGGGTAAAAAAAAGAATTTCTAGTAGAATGTCATCCTCATCTACATCTTGAGACTCTAAAAACATCCTCCAATTTGACATCCAAACATATATTTTACATAGTGCATTCTTTCATTTTCAACATGACACTATTCTAATTGTTGATTGGTCCAAGGTTTTCAAACAGTAAAGCTAGCTACGGACATAGAAAAGGTCTCAAGCAAATTCAAGATGCTTGTTTGGAGGTAGATTCCTTACAATGATCGAAGTGAGTAAAAATTTGGCTTGAAGACCCAAGAAGAGGGGACATAGTAAGTTGTCATAAGATCATTGTAGACACGGTGGGGTAGGCTGCTCTCCTCCAACCTTCTTAGAGTAAAATAAGGTGAATGGATTGGATAGTACTCTTCAAATAGCACCCACACCTCTCAAGTCATGGTGCAAGCTACTAGAAGAGAAAAGAGGGCATGAATGGCCCTCTACAATGTTGGCCCCGCAATTGAATTGGGCATTGCTTTATGATCCTCTAGGTGGATAACATTCTCTACTCTGTCCCTCAATTCCATAAATCCCTCAAAAATAACGCTACAATAGTTTTGTTGCAAAGAGTGCAAGTAATAACAATTTTGAGAAGCCCCAAGAAAGTAGAAATTCACTTCTTTTATGGGAAGACAAATTAGCTTGAAAGGGATCCAAGCAAAGGGAAAATGGGAGCCTAGAACATCCTATTGATGATCTTACAACTAAGATTGGCCACACCATGCTACTTAAGGACCACCCAATTCCTAACCCGGTCATAAGGAAGTGGGGTGGAGCCCTTCCTAAAAATTTTCACCTTAAATGGAATTTTTTTTGATCCACGAAAGAACTAGAAAAGAAGTAGGCTTCCTTTAGCTTACTTGGCATAAGGTAGTAGCCGTCAACCATTAGAGGGGAAGAATTGATAGGACAATTAATTCTAGGTGCATAGTATGCCTTCGACACTTTTAGGAGACTGTTTTGCATTGATTCTAGAAATGCTATGTAGTGCAATTTGCATGGCAATGGGATACACATATCCTTAAAACCTTCATCACTAGGCATGAAGCAAAGGGACAATAGAAGTTACTATCTTGGCACCAAGGCATTTTTTGGGTTGAAATTCCTCGGAAATTTTATCCTATAAAGAGAATTTGGGGTGAAATCCAAACAATGGTCCTATAGACCCTCTAGCTTCACCAAAATGATCTTTTCAATGAAAAGGAGTGGTCTTCCGAAAAATTGATGCAATATATGTGGTGCAAGATACTTGACTACAACTATAGTAAATGGACATAGGTGATTAAAAAGTTGCTGAGATACATTCAAGGCCAACATAAGTATATAGATAACTTCATTAAGCATAGGTGCAAAATGAAGGTTTTCAAGCAAATGATTGTTGGGTAGCCAAAGTGAATTTTATTTGGTCCTTAAGAGGGATTCTTTTTTCAACCACCTTGATATGTAACGTTGGGCGTCCTCAATAGGTTTTAGGTTACTGTTGGCCGTGTAGGGCCTCATAGCCGAAATTATACTTTGCTTGCCTCTTTTCCTTCTTCTAGTCGTCGTATAGGAGGAGGCTCAAAAATAGTCTGGGCATTAAGAATTGCCCCTATAGCAGTGCCTAAAATAGTGCACAAGGAATATATGTAGAAATGAAAATGACTTTATGTGGTGAAAAATTGCCATTCCATGTGTGTGATCTTAGACTATTGAGTAAGTGATATGGTTCACCATCATGTGTGATTTTACTCATAATAAAGGCTTGAATTTGGTGAGGTCTTCAAAATGACTTTGAAATGTCAAAAAATTGCAAAAAAATTGCAAAAAACACACATTTGAGGCTAAACCTCCTTCTACTAAGATGCTTCTCAATCACTCATAACTTCTTGTATTGATGTGAAAGTTTAAACTACACAACTAGACTAGTATGCACAACTTTTCCAAAAAAACTATTGGAAATGGATATTGTATGAAGAAGAAAGAAGCTCCCAAAATTCACTATAATCCAAAAATGTTGGAGTTTTAAACTTTGAAGTACTCCCAAACATTCGAAACAACTTAAATTGACATGAAAATTTTATCACTATAACTAGACTACAAGAGAAATATGTCCAACTAATTTGACTGAAAACAAATATTGAATGAAGGAGATACAAGCCCCCAAAGTTGCAACCATCAAATGTAATTTGGTGGACTCAAATTGAACCTATGAACTTCAATTGGCTTACTAAAAATCAATACATCTTAGATTGATTAGAAAACTTTACCACACAAACTAGAAAAAAGAGTGCAAATTTTCCAATAAGTTTTATTGAATTCAGACAACGGATGCAAAAGTTACAACACTTTGAATTGGACCTGAAACTATGTGAGGAAACCCTAGGGTGTGTACGGGTTGCATTAAATTTTGATTTACAATTGGGTTTGAATTGTATGGAAACATATTGTGGATCATTCTTAGACTCACTAGCTCCATTCAAAGGCATGCTTAGGATTGTTCTTAAACTCATTGACTCCATTCAATGGCATGTTTTGATTGATTATAGTTGCACATGTAAGCATTAATAGGGACCTAGGCACCTCTGACTTTGAAAAATCTTATCTTATTCATTCTAAATCAGAAAATTAAAATTAAAATTTTCACTATTGCATTCCTCATTTCTCTTTTTCCCACAAAAATGTAAAAAATCTTTGGGTTCACCCATTTTTGCACAGGGGCCTTTTTTCCCATAGATGAGTGCTTTATGAGCCTTCTACCTTAGGTCCTTTTGCTTGTTGTGGTTGCTTGTGGCCTCCTTCTGCCAAGCCACCTGTGGCTGGTAGGTATGTACTGTATCTTTTGCACTGAAATTCACTTCATTTGTTAATAAATAAATAAATAAATAAATAAATAAAATTGGCCTTCCAGTTGATTCCCAGTGAGTACTGAACATTTAACATTAATTGTTCCATTATAATTGTAATTTAAACTCCATTCATTTCAGTTTGGAATAATCAAACCATTCATTTCACTTTCAGTTTAGAAGCATCAATCAGTCCATTCAATTCAGTTTGCTGAATTCCCCAGAACCTGAACTGTTTTTCAAATGCCATGGACATATTAATCAAGGCCTGCCCTTGGAAACACACAAACAAAGGCTTTCAATTGATCCAAGGCATGACATGCTCCAGCCTCCCTCCGGGGACAAGCTAGATCAATCCCCCTCTTATACTAAAACTAAAAACTGGAGCCTTGACCGTGATCAAGTCACAGGTAGTGTTGTATGCTATTCCCTCTGTCTGCACACTGAATGAACCAATGCCTCTTGCTCACACGTTGTCCATTCTCCAAACAAATTATAAGTTTCATTCATTTAAAATTAAAAAATAATAATAACAATTTTCTTCTTAAAGATAAGCTTCTTATTCAACTTCTTCTCCTTCTTTTTCTAAACAAAAGGACATTAATAAAAGCAAGCTTGTGAAAGAACAGAAAGGAGCCTGATGGCAGAATGCCATCTCACCCCTCAAGGAGGGGAAGACTCTTGACTGTTTAGGAATGGAATGGAATATCTGTACCTTGAACATGACCAGGGAAGAAAAACAAGAACAGTGGAACAGGCCGGAAGGCTCTGGTGTAAGCTTATGTCAATTCTGTTGCAGGTTGATTTATTGACCGGTCTGACCTCACATCCCCACACTCCAACCAAACCCCCAAACCTCATTGTGCAATGTGAATGAGGTTGTAGAAAGGATTTGGAAACTCAAATTCTAAAATGAGAGTTGACATTATAGTGTCTATCCTTTGAACAAAGCCAATATAGTAACCTAACTTTTTTTTGATCCTAATGAGAATTAGGGTTGTTTCACGCTATGTCCCTCATCTCCTTTCTTCAAGTCCCATTTGGAGCTGCTAAATTACAACTTTCTTGGGTTGTAGAAGGCAAATCATCAATATTGTACGTGGGGTTTAGAAGCTAGTAGTGAAAATGCCAAAGTCCCAAGTTTTTGCATACATTATAGTTAGTTTGAACCCATACTAGATAAAACATAGAATAGCTAACCTATGAAGCTTTGAGCTTAAATTTTCAAATCATTCTTTATGTTTTCATTTTGGGGCAAGGTCCTCAAGGTAAAATTGTTTGTTGGATTTTTGTGAAATTTTGACAAGACATGTATTTCATTACTAACTTCATGCACACAAAAAATTCCAACAATACAAGTTTGTGGTTCCAAAGTTATACCTCCAAAGGGCATTTTTTTTTTAAAAATAGGACAATTCAAGCAACCATGATAAATAGGTCCAATAGATATAGATTTTTTACACATACTCTCAACACTCTTGTGAAATACTATCCAAAGAGTTATAAGGCATGCAAGTACGTGATTTAAACACACAAGCCTTTGAAATTTGGAATGACAATACTATTCATGGATGTTAGAGATTTCATGCCTCTATGATAGATATGAATTTAGTATAGCAAGTCTTTTTTACATTCTATTCTATTCCACCTTTGTGCAATCCTACTATACCCTAATAAAAATGTAGGCTACAAGTTGTATACAACTACAACTTTAGTTGTCTAAATTGAGCCAATAAGCCTTGAAGTGCATCAAAAATTTTAATTTTGTAATACTCATTGGTCAATCTAGACTATTTATAAATTATTATCCAATAGGATATTTGGATTTTTTTAAATTTATCTTAGCTTGGTCCCAAGACTAAAATTGCTAAACATTACCTTACCAACAAAAAAATTCTTTAACGATATAAAGATATTTCCTTATCCCTCATTGCTCCAGCATCCTAATTGTAAGTGTCACAAGCAACTAAATAATCCCTCTAATGTGCATCATAGATCTATGCTAAAATAATGTATCTCTATTTTATAAGACTTTCATATGATCTTCATATGAATTGCAATTCTAATAACTTTGAAAATTTCACAACTCATTAACCCTTAAACAAGACGGCATATGTTTTGTGTCCGATGAATGATAGAGAATCCTTCTATATAGGACAAAATGCAACTATTCATCTTCAAAATTTTGTTGTAGAAAGGGAAGGTCTTCTATACAATCGTTTGACTTCCAATGAGTCATTCTGTATTTTTTTAAAGCCAATTATTCCCACAATATTCAGAGGGGTGATTTCCACGATCACTAGTTCATCCTTTATGGGTGAATGATGTATCCATAGCATTTTCCAACCAGGCCTATGTTATACAATGTGCATGGAAACTTGCCCTGCATAGTCTTGCCACGCCATAGACCACTGCTGACAAGGTGCACCTTGTATTTTGAGCCCACTCTCAGGCGGTATTCGTAAAAGGTGTTCTTGCGCACCCCCACTAAGTTATCATAGCTTGACTTTGCACCTTCGAGCTGGAATGAGTGCCATGCGAGGCTGCGGACCATACTCTCAATCTTGAGAGGCGTGCCATGCCTATCCAAGCAAACTGGAGTTTTTCGTTTTGTTTCTTTGTTGGAAAGTTTATTCTAGACAGCACTTCACTTACTGTTACAGTCAGGTTTCTGGGTTGTACTGTCAATTCTTTCTGGTCCACTTGCCATTTATTGCATCCACGAAAGGAGATGATTATAATATTTTATTCGTCGAATTTGACTATTAAAAACTGACTTTTTTAACGTAACCCCAAAACCAATGTGACGGACTTTGAGTGAAGGAAAAAGAGAAAAAAAAGGGGTGTGGAATTGGGGCGTGCCAGGTCTGAAGTACTGATAAGAATGTCCGCCACAGCCTTTTGACTGCCGTCTGCTGTGCTCGGACAGATGGACAGACTGGGAGTATTCCATGTCACAGACACAGAGTCACAGACTGGAGTGCTTGGGACTTGGGTAAGGTAAGCTATGGTGCCAGATCTGATCAATTTGTGGACGGAGCTCTCGCTTCAATTCATGGCATGGCAAGGGGGCCTGCTTTTTTTCAACCATTGACTAAACTTCCTGTACTGGGAAAATACGTTCCTCCACCTGTCCTTCTTATTCTATAGTTTAGGTCTTTTTTCTGGAATAGAGAATTCGCTCGTGAGTGGTCCTTGTGCACACAGCAAGGAGTCCTGGAGTCCTTATCGTATATTAAATTGTAAGTGGACATCACTTCACAATCAGTCCTCTGGCTGTTTGGGGTGCAATTCATCAGTACACTGCCGCTGTGGAACACTTTGATACGTGGTGTTTTTTGTTTTTTTAATGTAAAATAATTGCACCTGACAAGCTAGGGAGCTGCTTCGTGATATCAGCTTGGGATGAAAGCCAGGGTCACACACACTCACACTCACACACCATCAGAGTGGACTTCCCTTCGCACACTCATCCCCAGACTTCTGTCTCCTCTCGTCACAACAAGCAGCATCCAAAAAGAAGTTGTTTAATGCTTCGTTGCAATCCGGACGGGGAAGCCAGCAATACACTAAGCTTACTGCTGCAGGGAGGGAGCAGCCCAAACCTTCAGTTGATCGCCCTGGATGTGCCTTGCCTTAGTCAAAGTCAATTGCAAGTTCCAAAATATTCATTTGTTTGGATTTACTACTTGGAAACCATGAAAAGAAAAAGGACGACTTATTGATGCAGAGACCCATCACCAAAGGGAGTATATATGTGGTATAAAAAGAGTGATGTAGTTTGGGGATCAATAGGTGCATTCTACATATGGACAATGATTTGGAAAATCATCTTTTACATAGACACTTTTTGACCACAATGTCCTTACATGGTTAACTCTAGAAGGTCGTTGAGGCCGGAAAGTGTTCGATGGATGACTTCATTGTTCATTATAGAAACAAGGAATGCACCTATTGGTTCGTTAATTGGAGTAGTTTTGGTGATTATCTTGATCATGGGGGTTGAGTTTTCTAAAAGTTAACCCTAAAAAGACACCATAGACACATAGTGTGTGATGGATGACAAAGAATTTTTCTAAGTAAGACATAAGTGCACATGTTCATTATTGAAATCTTGTGCAAAAAGGCAAGGTCTTGCACAATAGTTTGACCTCCAATGAATATTCTCTTGTTTTTTTAAGCAAGTATTTTACATGGTACCAAAAAGGATGATCTCTACAATGACTAGTTTGTCTTTTAAGAGTTAGTTTTAACCCCTTAAGTTCTATGACTATTTTTGCACCAAAAACACTCAAAAATTGTCATTTTTACTGCAAGTATAAATTTTTGAAAAAAAATGTTTTTGACACATATAACCATAGAATCTTGTAGTATGATAACTTAAAACATGTGGTAAAATTTCCAGAAATTTCCACCATGTGGATTGCATGATATAAGCATTCAAATTCATTGAGATCATTTTTGGGGCCCTAAAAAAACAAGGCAGTTGCACTTCACAAGCTCACTTTTCTACCAAAAAAAAATGTCCAAAATGGTGGTGCTTCTTTGGATTACTTTTCTAAATAAGTTGTCTACATGCTTCAAACATTTTAGATCAAATGAAATTTTACAACATATAGGGAAAAAATAGTAAGTAGGTAGTAGTAGAGAATGATTCAAAATACTAAATTATTAAGAATTGAAATATGAAATTGAAAAATGCCAATTACAATGGATGGAATGTTGTACTAAACAATATACACCCTATGATTTTAATTATTTTCAAAATATTGAAAATTGAGTAAATTTAAGGACTTCAAAGTTTATTTTAGAGTAGAAAATCTATAATTGCCTGCAAACAAAAAATCCTCATAACTTTTGAAACATTGATCAAAATAGAATGATTCAATGCTTTTCACATATATATAACTCAAAAAAAATAATTTAAAATTTTTGTTTTCAAAAAAGGTGATTTTTTCTAATTTGCCCAAACTACCCATTTATAAAGGAAAAAAAACAAAACATATTAGGCTGTAACTTTTGACTCTTGTTTTTAAATGTCATAAAATTTAGTGCATGTGAAAAGATATTCCTCATCATTACCTTCTATTAAAATTTGGGTCAAAATATAAAAATCTTTAGTCACACACACCTACCCAAAAAATTTATATAGCCAGAAAATGCAACTTGGTCCTTTAGAAGTTAAAGATAAAGTTTAGTTTCTACACCATTTTATAATCTTTACTTGAATATGTTGACAAGCCCATGACCACAAACTCAAGCCTCTCATGCCTTCACTCTATTTGCTGCCATTCTGTAAATAAATATAAATAAACGACTTTTAATTTTTTTTGCTAGAGATCAAACCACATGTCTTTTATGAGATATGAAGTATAAAAATTCCAAAAATTTTGTGAAATTTTGAATTCATTGTAATCTCTTTAAAGAAAAAATGAAAAAAAATCCATATCCAAAACAAAAAATGCTCAAAAAATCTGGGATTTTCATCATAGTATATATTTTTGGTGTATAGCGTCATAGTAAAAGCCAAAATTACTTTATTATAATAAAATTATGAAATCAGAAAACCATGGTTTTTAGGCTCAAAGTTTAAATTGCAATAAAATATTGAATTTTAAGAATTTTGCAATTAGAGTAGAATTATACTTGATAAAATTCATTCCTATAGTTAAAATTCATATCAATAGTATAGAGCAAGAAGTAGCCAAGATACACTATAAGAGATGAACCATGGATTTAGCATCTTCTTTTTTTGGAAAATTAACAATACAATCATTAGAAGAAATTTTAGGGCTCTAAGAGACCACGAGTTATCAGGCCCTAAGAATGTAGCCAATGGTGCAGTTTGACGTGGCCAAGAGAGTGCCACATCATTGCCCGAAAAAAAAAAATTTGCATTCTAAGAATGAAATTTTTTCTTCTTTTCTTTAAATTTTTTTTTTTAGGAACAACCAGTTGTACCCTTTGCTACGGGGGAACAATGGGGGAATATTGATGGGAACAAGCCCAAAACGGGCTATTGGAGCCTCCAAATTTCAATTAATGAATGAGAGAGTATTCAATACTATTCACTTAAAATGCACTCAAGGAACTTTCTCCCTCAAATGGATGAAAAAATATTTATTTCCATCCTGTAATCCCTCTTGAAACCATCCAAAGGACAAAAAATGTTCTCATTATAGTTTTGGTTTAAAAAACAAACTCTAAGCATTATTGCTAATTCTGTAACCTTAACATTGAAGTTACACAATATTGTGTTTTCTCATTTACATTCATATTTTAAAACTTAAATGAAACTAATTACACGTATATTGGTGTATGGTTATTTTTCATTCTATCCTTCAATTTTGGTAAAAGAAAAAGGTATTAAATTCTAAAAGAAATAGTAATTGATCTGATTTTCTTTACATGTTTCACTTAATTTTCTCCAAATAAATCTTCAAAATAAAAAATACATATAAAGACAAATTGTGATATATTTGAATTATCAAATTTTATTAGAAAATTGTACAAAAGCTTCATTTAGTTTCATAATGGTAATTTGCCTTGTATTATTGAAAAGGGCATTTAGAGTTGAACAAAAATAATTGCTCATGTTTTTTTGCAAAAAATTTATTTGAACTTCTTCATCTCTTTCCATTAGTATACAATAATTTTTTATTTTTTATTTCTTCCCAACCTACAACTTGAACTACTTTAAAGATTTGCAATACCAATTTTTCATTTTAGACTTTTAGAGTCTTTTTACTTATTTATCTTTACCTTTGGTATAAAATTTATAAAATTTCATATGGCATTTTCACTAAACTAATTGAATTGTTTCACATAACATATAGTATCGTTAAGTAAGAATCTAAAATGAAAATTATAGGGTACATTAAAAATGTTGAAGCTAATAATTTAAAAAAATATTCAAGTTACTACAACATCATTTCTATGAAGGATACTATATTACAACAACTATTGTACAATACATAGTAAAGATCCATAGTACATGATTTGTGCATAGTATATGATTTGTAAATATACACAAAAGATAGTTTTAAAAAGAAAAAAAGAATTTCCATGAGGAACTTCAATTTTTCATCTACAAATGGACAAAATTATAAACAATATCATCTCATTTTGGGTTATTATCTTTTCATTTGTTCCAACTCAAATTTGTGACAAGTGGTTTTGAAAGACGCATAGCAAAAGTCAAACTTAGTCACTATAAGATTACTTGTAGGTTTTCAAATTGTCATAGTTTTTTCTCCTATTGTAAATGTATGATTCATTTATATGAATTGTTTGATATATGATGTATGTATATGTATTGATTGAGTGGGTTGTATTTAGCAATAGTTAGAGTGTTCATGTTTTATTAATCAATCCTAAAACCGTGTATAAATTTTTGAAATACAATAGGCATATGTTTTAATGCCTCAAATTTCAATTGTAACTACCATAGCTGTAGGAAAATGGGCAAAAAGTAGAAGTAAAAAGAAAAACAGGGGCATATGTATTGTGAAATAATGGCCAAATATCCCCCCAACAAAATTTTGACGCTCACACATATGGATTACAAGGTATAGTCAAATACCCAAGAATAAAATTCAAAACTACATTGTTTTAAGAGACCTAGATGTGGGATAGTTAATGGTTAAGTTTTATTAAATTCCTTCATCTAAATAGAGGCTACTAGAAAACTTCAAAAAGCTCAAGTAGAAAATTCACTTTTTGGGTTGATTTCTATTGATTTTTGTCCAAATCAACAAATTACTATCCAAATCAAGAGAAAAGTAAATCAAATCAAGGCGACCAAATCAACAAAAAAACTGAATTTTCTAGTGGTGGTAGTTATAGAATCTTTACTCTAAAATAAACTTTAAAGTCTTTTATTCAACTCAATTGAAAAAAATTGAGAAAAATGAAATTATGTGATGTAGATTGTCTATTACAACATTACAACCATTTTGAATGGCATTTTCAAATTCTATAACTAAATTCTTAACAATTTAGTATTTTAAATCATTCTTTGCTTCTTTCTACTTACTATTTTTTTCCTATATGTTGTACAATTGAAAATGATCTGAAATTTGTCAACCATGTAAACAACCTAACTTGAAGAATGAATCCAAAGAAGCACCATTATTTGGGACATTTTTTCATACAAATGCAACCTTGTGAAGTCAACAGCTTCCTATTTTTCAGAGGACCCCTAAAGGATTTTTGTCAATTCAAAGGCTAATATCTTCCAATCTACAAACTGAAAATTTCTGAAATTCTTTTTTTATCTTCTCAAACCAATATAATACAAGATCTTATAGTAATATGTGTCCACAATTTATTTTTTCTAAATTTGAAACTTGTACAAGATAAGACAATTTAGTAGTGCTTTTGGAGAAAACATAGTCAAGGAACTTAAGGGATTAATATTGATAGATTTTCCATAAGCTGCAATATGTAAAAATTAGAATAATATTTTGCCTTTGAACTTCACCTCCATCTAGGTTGACTTGTGGTACAAGGAGGGAGATTAGAAGGAAGGAAGATTCATGTGGTGTTAATGGTACAAAGTCTTAGTTGATAATATTTAGGAAGGGAATATCCCTGCCCACATCAATAGAACATGTTAAGTTCACAATAAGGCTTAAGAGGACATTATAATTTATAGATTTTATTCCTTTATTCATTCTCAATATATTTGGGGTACATGTATTATTACTTTTTTTATCATGCTCCTAGAGGACAATATTGATTGTTTTGTTCTAAATTGACAATACATTTTTTTTGATGAAGATCCCTTTTTTGAATCTTTAAAGGGAAAATAAGTAAGGAAGTTCTTTATATGTTTTCTCCTATAGCCTATTTGAATTGTCTAATAGGAGTCCAAATGTGTTCCAAAGGCAAAGTTGGAGTTATGAGTAAGGGTGTCACCTCATTTAAAAGAACTAGCCAAAAATGTGGTAGTTGTATATATAATGAAAAGTGTCCCACTCTTATTCTTAAATATCTTGATGCTTTCAATAAACAACTTAAGAAGTTTAACTTCATTTAAAAACATCTTCTTTTATTACGTTTGAACAATGGTATGAGGTTCAATTGGCACAAGTTGTACAACCATAACCTATTCACTAAAACTAATTAGTCTTTCTTTCACTTCTTTTTTGGTTGGGTTTTTTCTACCTTGCTCTCACACATGTTTGTAACAAATTGGTTTCATTTAATGCTATGGGTTCTCATGTTTGTTTTTATAAGTAAATAAATAATGCTTGAAAATGAGAAATTTCATCATAGTTGTACGTTATAGTTTAGAAAAAAAAATTCTTAAGTATTTTTTGGGTTTAAATTCTATATTTGGAGACATTGGATACTTTTTCAATTCTAAATTGCAACAAATTAACAAGGCTTTATAGTTCTTTGCACTATTAGTAATGATCAATAAAAAAAATTGTACTTTGAAGAATTTGCCATTTTGTCTTGCCTTGCACTCTCCTACGACGAAGTTGCAATTTTTATAATCATTTGAAGACAAAGGATGTATAGTTTTGAAATGACCATATTGTGGAAAGTAAAATTTAAATACATAAAAATCCATATCATAAAATTTGATGAAGAACATTGCACTTATTGGATCATAAAATTAAATTTTAAAGTTTAAAATTTTATTTATATATATATATATATATATATATATATATATATATACACACACACACACACACACACACACACACACACACATATACACCAATAAAACCTCTTTAAAAATGCTAAAAATGACTAGACCACAATATAGTCTTCTTCATCCTTAATGGGTTAAGAGATTATTAGAGACCTTATAATAATAGTATAATACATCTAACATACATCATTTCTATACTTTTTCAACATATAAGTAAATAGAATTGGTTCTTTGAACAGATTCTTAAATTCTCATTAATTGATCTAAAATACTTGTAGTGATTCTTGGTGACCGTGGCATATTCAAGGCCCAAATGTAGATGAAAGGTTAGACAATAATGGCCTAAATATAGTTGTAGTCAATTATGACACTTCAATAGTGTGGTCTCAAAATTCCATAGTTTTATATCATGCAACTCTAAATGAATGGTGTACTTGTCAGTACATAAAAACCAAGTTAATCATATTATGAACTATTGGTCATCATTAGAATTAGAGAATGATTTATATTACTTGCTGCCAATTGTATCAAATGAGTCCTATTGACCTTGGCCAACAACTCTAATATTGCTAGAGGTGCTCCAATACAACACTTTAATAAGTGAAATCAAATTCCTTTAGCATCCAATGAATGACTTGTTCCTTAT